>CM077573.1:43876259-44488029 GCA_039657325.1 Stephania cephalantha | reverse complement strand
AATAAGTTGATAAACATCACCTTTTATTTATATAAATAGATTCCTCGAGATATGCATCAGCGTCATATGTCGAGATTGATCAAGCGTCACATGTGTTAAAGTAACACGTGCTATCGTAACACGAAATTTGACACATATTGTACTTAAAACTGTCGTTTGAGACGATCAAATGATCTATATAATTTCGTATTTTCTTAATTTTCCAATATATATTCATATATATCCTTATATATATATATATGACTTGCGTGTTTTGTCACCACTAACTCTACGGACATGTCCACGTGCACCCACGAGTGTGCACATTCATGCTACGATCTCCCTCGTCGCTCATCGTGTACCAATATTTCATGACTTATCGCGTTATCGTGCATTATAGGCTTTTCAGTATAATTTATGTATTATAAACAACCTATACATGAATTGTTTCAACAATACAAACAAACGCCATACATCATGCAAACATACACACACGCTAATCGAGGTACGCCGAGCTTAATCCACGGTAGCTCTAACTCGAATTAGTTAGGATTTGGATTAGCACTAATCACGCGGCTTTATGTAACGGTCATTTCATTGTGAGGACCTGGAGTACAGACTGGGACTCCGAGATTGTTGTTGATCACACGAAGTTAGGTAGGACCCGATTCGTTAGAAACTCAAGGGAGCCTGTGGATAGACAACAAATATGTGACATGGATATCGTGGTGATCTCACGTACACCAAGTGGATCCTTTGTATACTTAAGTGGTTTCCCTGGCCTTCGTAGGGTTCTAGTGTGAAATGTAAACTTTTATCGAGATTTATCTGGACCTTTTTCAGTGATTGGGCAAATGTGCTCCGGGAAGCGTTGCATATGAGCTTAAGCTACCTCTATAGATGTCAAGAGTTCATCTAGTCTTTCATATATCCATGCTTCGATTAGTCTGGCGTCGAGAGCGTGGATCGTCCGATCGTAGATTTCTGAGTCGATAAGCAGACTTAAGTGAGGATATTTCGTATGAGGAGCGATCAATGGCAGCATTTTGATCGATTGGTACAATGAACTCGAGAGAGCAAGTTTATCCTAAAAGATTTCTTCAAGCTGGCGGTTTCACGATGATACGAAACTCACTGGGGAACTAAGGACTATATGCGAGATAGGTTTCCGTACTCTTATTCGAGTCGTGGTATAAATCCTAGTTTAGATTTTAAATTTCGAGGACGAAAAGTATCATTAGTTGGGAAGAATTGTAACGACCCAAAATCTCTTACTGTGTTTAACTCCTTAAACATGATCAACCCATACTGTGGGACCCAAACCGTGATATGTCAATTGACCGAGGCAAGGACCGAGGTATATTTTATATTTGTGGTGATGTATGCCTAGTGTATTGTATATGTGTAGACTATTAAGTCAATTTATACGCGTGTATAGGTATCGAGATGAGCCGGGGATGTACCTCGAGTCGCGTGTCAACGTGGGATCGAGGCGTAGTGACTGCATGGGAGTAAGCTTTAAGCACCTGAGTTAAATATGTATTTATAAGTGGCTTTTAATGTGGCCACATTTCAAGCGTAAACATTAATGCGCCCAAAGTTGAGAAAATAAAACAATAAGCACTAGATACTGCATCGAGACACGTATTCACCCATCAAGAGACAAGGTGTCAACTTGTCGAGTTACTCAAACATGACTTTGAGGGAAAAGTGTGACAAGGTGGTCCATGAGTTAAGCCTCGAGATACGTGTGTACACCATGATCAATGGCTAAAGTTTAAACATATCTATATATAGTCAAATGAAGCAATTTAGTCAACAATTCTCATTTCATCCTCATCAAAATCAGTTGGCAAGGAAGGAAGTAGAGAAAATAGTAGATTATTGGTGTGGATTTGGAGGAAGATAAGTGCGGCGAAATCAAATGAAGCTAAAGTGAGTGAAGATGATCATCATCAAGCTGGTAACTTCTCCACACCATAAACTTTGTGAATTCATGAAGTTGATGTCTTCTTGTTGTTTTACGTTGGCATTGGTGTTAGGTGGACCTCAGAATGTGGTATGAGGGTCCCTAAGGCAACAACAAGGCCTATGTGTAGCAAGAATCCAGAATTTGCGTGCGGAATTTTTTGGTTCTACTCAGACGTTTAGCGCGCATAGATTTTGTGTAATTAGCGTGCTAATGATCAATTAGCACGCTCAGAGGTGTAAAATAGCGCACTAATTTGCCTCTCTATTAGTACAAAAAATCAATGAAAGTCCAAACATGGTTTAAACACTATAAATGTGTCCAAACTCACTAAAACCTATCAAGCAACTCCAGGGGACTAAGGGAGATCTCTGAGTTTGGGAACGCATTTCGAGTGTCGAGGGAGTCGATAGGCTAGAATATGTACGTGAATTGTATGTAACGCTTGTAGAATTCTATATTTCATTTCATTGACTTTTATTGATTATGGTCTATCGGGTAGACATCGCTACTTGTAATCTCACATCATGTTGTTCTTGTGTCTATTCATACTTGAATATTGTTGACATGATGCCTTGTGAAATATTTAATTGATTCCAATTTCTACTTTTCGATGATATTCTTTGATGGGTAGTTCATGAAAAAGCATGCTATCGGGATAAATGGAATGGATTAGACTTCAGTATTCTATTTCTTCGGGTTTTTGTAGCCCAACTATTTTTGAAATCCTGTGAGAATTGGAACTATTGATCTTTGAAAATTAAAGTAGGGATTATCTAGTGTCCATTCACGGGAGATGCGCTGTTCACGGGGACATGGGTATACGGGGTCCACTACACTCACCACTACACTTGCGCGCACACGAGTTATGGGACTTAGGTGATCGACAAGAATGATATAGATGATTTCTTTGCATGAAAGCATAGCTTCGCTTTCGGTATGGAATATGTTGAGCACAACTCCATATAGTAGTAGGAAAGGTTAGTGATAGTTCTCACCACCGACCGCACGTAAAATCATCTCGACTTAGCCTCGTGTCAAGGTCACCTTATACATCTTTAACTATGATATTTACTTTCATTTTTTGATTCAACAATTATTTCACTACTTTATGCTTTGAAATACCATTCTTATGTTTTGGAAATATGGCATAGAATTCTCCAGTTATAACTTAAATATTACTATACTCACCATCTAGTTTGTGACGATTGGGTGGGTAGGTTCGTCGAGCGAACAGATCGGGAAGGAGAAGATCGACGACTTCCTTGAAAGCACTTCTGCCGACTCTCCTATCTCAGGTTTGTATGACTTGACTTTTACACTTATTATTATTGCTTATGTTTTTCCGTACATTGGGTTGAGTGTATAGTTTCCCATTTTTTAGACTCATATATATACATGCATGTGATGTTGTATTTTCTGGTTTTCCACGCTTCGATTTTGAATAATAAAAGCTTCCGCATTATCTTTAAAATATGTAACAACACTAATATAATACAAATTTTAATTAACTCGAAATCTAAAAAAAATATCTCGAACATGTGTTTTTGAGGAATATAGGACGAAAGGTGACTACTTCATAATTAAGTTTTATGTGATTAGGATTAAGGCTTGATTACAAGATTAGGCCGGTTGGATGTCCTGTTTAGAAGTTGGGGCCATCACAAGTTGGTATCAAAGCATAGGTTTAAAGAACAATATGGATAAAACACAAACCTTAGTTGTAGAACCGGATGACTTTTGCCTGAAGCCATTAGTTGGGAAGTTACTGATAGTGAGATGGGGATTTCTTATATATACTTGTTGATTGTTGTATGTATATATACTTATGCGCTGTGTCACGTAGAAGCTGATTCGCGTTCTCTACTCATTGCGTGCACTCGATGACGATAGGTGTAATTCCGTCGAGTAGCAGCAGACCGGGGAAGGAGAAGATCAACGACTTCCTTTGAGCACTTCGGCGACTCTCCTATCTCATTTTTGTATGACTCAACTTTTGCTGTATTATTATTGCTTATGTTTTTACCGTACATTGGGTTGAGTGTATAGTTTCCCATTTTTGAGACTCATATATATACATGTATGTGATGTTGTATTTTCCCGGTTTTCCACACTTAGAATTTTGAATAATAAAAGCTTATGAATAATCTTTAAAATATATAATAACATTAATATAATAAAACATTTTAATTAACTCGAAATCTAAAAATATTTGAACATGTGTTTTGAGGAATATAGGGACGAAAGGCCGACTAATACGTAATTAAGTTTTATGTGATTAGGATTAAGCCTTGATTACGGGATTAGGCCGAGCTGGTGCTCCCTGTTTAGAAGTTGGGGCCATCACATAACCTCAACCACCACCAACTAACACGCAACTCAAGTGCGAAGTCTTGTAGCAACTTCGCTATCGCTTATATTACCACCACCAAGTTAGATTATAGTTTATATATATTCCTTTTATTTCAGCTTTTGTATTTTCTCGATAGAAAATCAATAGAAACCCGAAAATAAATCCGACCTTACCTAACCTAGTATTTAGCCACGTGTCGGCCCTAACCATGCTACCCACGTAATCATTGCACATATCGGGTCTAGCCACGTATATTATATTATATTATTTTATTGTTTAAATAATACACATACCCAAACTTAAAAGAAACAATTGAGTTCTAAGGTCCATTATATCAAGGACGACCGTGCCACCCCGTCGAACCGAGTCCGAGACCTCCGACTCGATCGAATTGAGCGAGTTAGGTCTGTTTGGTGATTGTGTCCTCATACATATCACTCCTTATTTCTCCTCACTAGATTTGGACTAAGGTTGCCCCTCCTCTATATGTTAGAGAGAGAAATTGATGATAATTAGTGGTGATTACGACGACACAAAGGGTCATGATGATATTGGCGGTGACGTTCATGACGGTGAAGGCTACGACGATAGCGATTGTGGTAAGGGTTAGAGAAGAAAATGGTGTGTGTTACGACCGGTGCCTTGCCAAGGACGATCCTCGTGAGCATGGTTTAGGGTGGTTCTGGCAACCTAGGATTCGGCTCGATCTAGACCAAGCCCTCCCCGACCAATGCCAGCGGTGTCTCACACGACCTTGCTCATGCAAGGCACTATCCCGCAACTTGGGTAGTGCCGACAACAATATTTCATGCCGCTGTCATTGTTTCTAAAAAAATCTTCTTACAAAAAAAAAAATTATTTTCACAATCTCTATCAAACCAAGTCTTTCATCAACCCATCAAAGAAAGTTAATTCATTTCGATTAGCAAATCCCAACCGAAACCATCATAAATCAATCAAAACTCACATCTTACCTCTCTCAATCTTCACTACAGCTTCATATTCTCTTCTTCATCTTATTCACATAAGATAAGAGACTTATGGGGAGAGATGCAATATGTCGATGAAAGACGAGAGGAATAAGTTAAGTGGGGTGAGATATATGTAAAGGCAGAGAGCTTGATCAGCTTTAAAGAGAGAGAGAGTTCAAGGCATTACACAAAAGAAAACGAGATATGGGACATGCAATTGTGTGTTGCGAAAAGAGAAGCTAAGTGAACAGAGGGCGTTGGATAGTGTTTAGAGAAGAAGATAATCGACTAGGATTTTAGATTGGAACCCCAAATTGATTTTCACTATTACATTGATTTGTTGTTAAAATGAAAAAAATACCTATAGACTTGTCTTCTTTTCTCTACACTCCACCAATTTCCCTACACACGACATTGTGTCTCAACCTCAACTTGACCATATTTTGCGGCAAATAGAGTATATAGTAGACCAACTAGGCAAATAACACACAAAAATAATATTATAACTTATGATCTCTAATTTGTAATGCATGGGTCCTACCTCTGATACTAATATTCCAATTAAAATTTTGAATCACTTAATTAGTCACCTAATTAATCAAGTTTATGAAATTTCTCGGATTTTACATATGTGTGTCGTGTTTATAATGATAGTGGAGATTGTATTATGACTCGTGAAATGTCATCTAACAGCTTTTTCTATTGCAAAAGCTAGACATAAGGTGTTACAACTCTGAGGCAAATATAATAAAAGTATGACATCAAAAGTTGGGGCATGTCCATTACTTGCACATTAGAGACTATAAAATGTGGAAGTTGTTCGAAGGCTACCTAAACTTTAGTTCATTACTAGAAAAGTATGTAAACCCTATCAGTTTGGGAATCAAAAAAGAGAAGTTCACAAGTTTATTGATCGCTACAACACATCTGTTGTTCTTAATCTTCCACACATTCATTTTGTTGGTCATACTCAAGTGGCAAGTATATTCGACAAAAGATATATATTCTAATATGTGTAGATGATTTCTCTTGATTTACCGTTGCACTATTTCTCAATGAAAAGTCAGGTTCTTTCTATATGTTTAGTGACTTATGTGTGAATTTATTAACTAAAAGAAAAATAACATGACAATGTATTGTCAAGATCAGAAGTGATCATGAAAAAGAATTTGAGAATTTTGAGTTTGTAGAGTTTTGTAGAAAGGTAAATACATCTATAATTTATGTTCCTATCAATCCTCAACAAAATATAGGTTGTTGAAAGGAAGAAAAAACATGTGCAAGAGATGGCTCGGTAATGCTTACATAAAAGGAACTTCCAACAAAGTTCAGTAGGCTAAAGCAAATAACACCACATATTATATCATCAATAGAACATACCTTCATCCATTTACTTAAAAACTCCATATGAGTTTTGAAAAGGTAAAAAGCCAAATGCTACTTTGAAGTTTTTGGAAACAAATGTTTCATTTTGAAAGAAAAGGAGATGTTGGGAAGTTTGATAAAAGATGCGATGATGCAATATTTTAGTGGTTATTCGTCAAATGGCAAGGCTTATAGAGTCTTCAATAAGCATACTCAAAAGATGATGGAATACATTAATGATGCGTTTGATAATTCAACATCAAAAGAAAAGGGTGAAATTCAAAAGGTTGATGATGCTAATGATTCAGACATCTCATCTTAATCTAGTACAATCTTGTTGGAATAGCCCAGATGCCTCTGCTATAACGCTTCACTTGCCCCCGTTGTAACAACTTCGCTCGAGAGTTCATTCACGAGGATGACCAAAACATTCCACTAAATGATATTTCCTCGAATCGAGAACCATTGACCAGGATTCAAAAAAATCATCCTACAGATAACATCATTGGATCCATGAAAGAAGGAGTTGTCACTAGAGATACAACAAATATAGATTACAAGAAGCTAGTCGGGTATGTCTGTTATGTTTCAGTCATTGAACGTAAGAATGCTTCAAATGCTATCAAAGATGAATACTGGACAATTGAAATGCAAGAAGAGCTCAATCAATTCAAAAACTTAATATATAAACCTTGGTGCTTAGACAATGAGATTTCAATATAATCTGAACAAAATGGATCTTCAAAAACAAGACGAATGCTGAAAAAGAAGTGGTCAAAAACAAATCTAGACTTATGGCACAAGGGTATAATCAAGTTGAAGGTATATATCTTGATAAAAACTTTGCTTCTCTAGCTCATTTAGAATCCATTCGTTTCTCGCTCACTTTTCTTGCTCTCTTAGTTTTAAACTGTACCAGATGGATATGAAGCATGCCTTTTTAATTGTCATAATTAATAAGGAAGTCTTTATAGAACAATTAAGGGGATTTGAGAATCCACCCTTTCCAGATCATGTTTATCAGTTGATGAAGGCTTTATATGGGTTGAAACATGCTCCAAGAGCTTGGTATGATGACAAACATACAAAGTTTCTGATTGATCATGGCTATAGCAGATGACGTGTTGATAAATCTTTTTGGTCAAGCATCGGTCCAAAGCAGTTCTTATCGCACAAGTCTATGTAGATAACATAGTCTTTAATTCCACAACTTAATCCTTAGTTGAAGAATTTGTCACCAATATGTAGACATGATTTAAAATGGGCATGATGGGAGAACTAACCTACTTCTTGGGTCTACAAGTACATCATACTAGGAAAGGTACATTTATTTCTCAAATGTAAGTACATTTGTTCATTATTGAAATGGTTTGGACTGGAACGGTTTAGACATCTCAGAACACCAATAGGGACTCGCGACAACATTTCCAAGGATGAAAGTGGGAAGGCAGTTGATAGCTCTTTGTATGGAAGTATGATTTGGATTCTTCTATATCTCACTACAACTCGTCCAAACATTGCTTTTAGTGTAAGTGTTTGTGCAAGATATCAAGCTACATCAAAAAAACACATCTCATCATAGCTAAGAGGATACTACGCTATGTAGCTAGTTCCTCTAATCTTGTTTTTTGGTATTCTTCTAGTTAGAACATTTCCCTAGCTGGATATAGTGATGTAGATTGGGCATGAAGTGCAAATGATATGAAGAACACTTAAGGTGGATGCTTCTTTATTGGAACCAACATGGTCTCCTGGTTTATCAAGAAACAAAACCCCATCTCTCTCTCCGCAATTGAAGCTGAACACATAGTTGTAGGAAGTTGATGCACTAAGTTACTTTGGATGCTTCATATGCTATAAGACTATAACATCTTGTTGCAATAGCTCACGGTATTCTGTGACAACATGAGTGCGATTGACATCTCAAAAAATCTTGTTCAACATTCATGCACCAAGCACAATGATATGAGGTATCATGTTATATTTGATTTAGTTGAAAGGAAATTCATTGATATTTAGTATATTCACACTTAGAAATAATTAGTCGATATCTTTACCAAGACACTTGAGGCTCATATATTTGAAATGTTACGGGGGGAGATGAAGCTATGTATTTTTTATTATATACAACAACAACAACAACAACAACAACAACAACAACATAGCCTCGCCTCAAATTAATCAAGGCGTCGCTACACATGGATCAAACTTTTCCATCAGTGCACGATTAAGTGCAATTGATGGTGAGCTTTTCAAACCATTCAAATCCCTCCTAATTAATGCATCTCATGTTAACTTTGGTCTGCCCCTACCTCGTCGAATTTCTACATTTTTTATTAAGTCAAGTTTTCTAGTAGAGGCATTTGTAGGTCGTCTTTGCAGTGACCAAACCACCGCAACCGCCCTTCCCCTAAATCTTTGTATCAATTGGTGCTACTCCTACTTGTCTTTGAATTTCTATATTTCTTATTCTATCTTTACGAGTTTTACCACACATCCACCTAAGCATCCTCATTTCTCGCTACGTTCATTTTATGTAATTGTTGTTGCTTTACCGCCCATCATTCATTTCCATAGAGCATAGCTGGCCTAATTGCGGTCCTATATAAATTTTCCTTTTAACTTAGTAGGAACATTTCGATCACAAATCACCCCCGTTGCACTCCACCATTTCTTCCATCCAAATTGAATTCTATGTGTGACATCATTCTCAATGTTACCATCATTTTGTATGATTGATCATATGTATCTAAAGTGGTTTACCTTAGGAACTTCTACTTCCCCTAATTTTATCACTCCGTCATCTCGATGACTAGTGTTTCTTAACTCACAGTGCATGTATTCGGTTTTCGTCCTACTCAACTTAAAACCTTTAGATTCTAATGTATTCCTCCAGAGTTCTAATTTCCTATTCACTCCATCTTTAGTTTCATCCACTAAGACAATATCATCTGCAAATAGCATACGCCATGGTATGTCCTCTTGAATATGTCTAGTTAGTTCATCCATAACTAAAGTAAATAGATATGGGCTTAAAGACGATCCTCGATGTAGTCCTATCGTAATGGGAAATTCTTTTGTAGCTCCTCCAAATGTCTTTATACTCATTACTACTCCATCATACATATCCTTAATAGTGTCTATGTATCTAGCATGCACTCGTTTTCTTTCTAGAACCCACCAAAGAACATCTCTAGAGACCCTATCATATCCTTTTTCTAAATCTACGAATACCATATGAACATTTTTTTCTTTTCTCTATATTTTCCTAACAATCATCTTACATGAAAAATCGCCTCCATAGTTGACCTCCCAGGCATGAAACCAAATTGGTTCTTTGATATTGTTGTTTCTCTCCTTAGCCTATTGTTAATTATCCTCTCCCAAAGATTCATAGTGTGACTCATAAGTTTAATTCCTCGTAGTTTGAGCAACTTTGAATGTCTCCTTTGTTTTTGAAGATTGACACAAGCGTGCTTCATCTCCAATCCATTGGCATCCGTTTTGATTTGAAAATTTTATTGAAAAGTTTTGTTAACCAAGTCAATCCGATTTCTCCTAAGCATTTCCAAACATCTATGGGTATTTCATCCGAGCCACATGCTTTCCATATTTTCATTCTTTTCAATGCCTCTTTAACTTCTACAATTCTAATATTGCGTGTATAGTTTACATTTCTTTCGTGTGGGCTTTCATCTATTATAGTATCAACTTGTCCATCATTAAATAAACTATCGAAGTAACTTCTCCATCTCTCCTTAATATTCTCCTCACGCGTTAA
The DNA here is from genome assembly GCA_039657325.1 of Stephania cephalantha. Classification (NCBI taxonomy): domain Eukaryota; kingdom Viridiplantae; phylum Streptophyta; class Magnoliopsida; order Ranunculales; family Menispermaceae; genus Stephania; species Stephania cephalantha. The sequence goes on along the minus strand of CM077573.1, from coordinate 44,477,611 downwards.
AACATTTTGATTTTCGTCCTTAAAACATCTTACATGACTTATGTATTGTTTCTTTTTATCTCTTAATTTGGCTAGCCTATATATATATATATATATATATATATATATATATATAGATCTTCCATGAAATTTGTTTTAGCTTGACTAACTAATTTTTTAGCTTTTTTTCTAGCTTCTCTATATTGATTGTACACATCTTCATCTTGACACTTAGGTATTTCCCTATACATCTCTCTTTTAGTTTTAATTGTTAGTTGGACATCCTCACTCCACCACCATTTTTCCTTCTTTGGTGGTCACAAGCCTTTAGATATACCTAATACGTTTGATCCCACTCTCCTTATGGAATTACTTATTTCTAGCCACATTGTATTAGCATCTAAGTCAAGATTCCAAACATTTTCCTTTAGTAGTTTTTCTCTAAACTCTACTTGTTTACTTTGTTTTAGGTTCCACCACTTTATTCTAGGGTCGCTAACTCTTTTATTCATATTATGTCGTCGTGTTAGCTTAATATCAAGTACTACAAACTTATGTTGGGTAGTAAGTGCTTCACCAGGTATTACTTTGCGCCTCTACATATTTTTATCTATTTTTCTAATTAAATAAAAATCTATTTGACTCTTATTATGACCACTACTAAAAGTAATTATATGCGACTCCTTCTTCTTAAAACTAGTATTTGCTAAGACAAGATCGTATGTCAAGCAAATTCTAAGATTGATTCTCCTTCTTCATTTCTATTACCGTAACCAAAACCTTCATGAACTCTCTCAAACCCATCGTTACTTGCCCCGACATGCCCATTTAAATCACCTCCAATAAAAACATTTTCATCTAATGGTATACTTTGCATAAATCCATCTATATCGTCCCAAAACTTGCTTTTGATGCTCTCGCTTAATCATACTTGTGGTACATAGGCGCTAAGTATGTTAGTTTTTTCGTCTCTAATAATTAATTTAACTAGAATCAATCTATCCCCCATTCTTTTAACCTCTACGACCTTATCCTTATAATCATTATCCACCACAATTCCTACTCCATTGCATTTTCTATATATACCAGTGTACCACAACTTAAACCATGTGCTTCCTATTTCTCTACTCTTTTCTCATAACCATTTTGTCTCTTGGAGGCAAACAATATTGACTCTCCTTCTAATCATGGTATCTACTAGTTCTATTGACTTCCTCGTAAGTGTTCCTATGTTCCTATGTTCCTAAACGAATTTTTTCTCCCCTTTGTATTTGTTTTCCTTTTCTATTTCTATTTTGTCTAAAAGATCTAGTGTCTGTATCTATGATTTTGTTTTTTTTTCCTGTTTTTTTAACTAGCTTCTTTACCCACACCCGTCTTTTGTGTGGGAACCCTTGCTCATTTTTCTTCACATCCGGCGACGATGTGAAGGGACTAGCTTCTTTACCTACACACGTCCTATGTGTGGGAACCCTTGCTCATATTTCTTCACACCCAGGCGGCGATCTGAAACATACCCTTGCTCATTTCTCACTACACCCAGTTCCGATGCAACAAGGCCGCTAAAGGGGGAACGCCCCAACGTTTATATATGTTTGATCCATTTCATGAAAAGTGACAAAAGTGTTACGCCGGCCGTCAACCTTATTGCAATCCTCCTACATTTTCCAAAAATGGAAAATGAGCTTGGGGCATCCCTCCCCCACTTTTCGGGTATGAAAAGTGAGTTTGGGAATTCCCTTACCCTTTTTCGGTATGAAAAAATGGGCGTCAGAGTCCTCCTCCTTTATCCGGACTTGGGACCGGCTATGTAGCGCACATAGTGTACAACATAGGTGGAGTTGTATTTTTTATTATATACAATAAAAAATAAATGGGAGTACCATTGTGAAAGTAATTACTTTATAGGCATTATGCATAATATATTCTTGATCAATCAAAATCGAGTCCCTCAATTTCATACAACAGCAGACTCATCTTCAACTTCCTTGTTTGAACCAAATAATGCTCTGAACTATGAGGTTCAACCAACAGTTCAAGTGAGTGAATAGGTAGAACCACTGCAAATTGCATCTGTACCTAATCGATGAATATTGAGAAGAATATTGGAGAGAAGGAAGCCAATGACGGTTACAATAAGCCACCGAGCCTTTTGCATTTAAAAACTCTAATATAGAAAATGAACTCCAATTGTCGATATTAATTAATCCACTCCCGTGAATGCCCCCGAAGAATCTCGTTGTTATCAATGATCATCCTCGCTTCTATTGAAAATCAGCCTCATTCTGACTTTTGGCTGATCCAATTAAAACAACTGGTCCCCCAATTGAAAAGCTACTGCTAATTGTGGTGGATTTATATGATCATTTTGCGAAGCCCTTCAAGAAGCCAAATGAAGGCAATGTGGCGACCCAAAATACCGAGGCAACCCCAGCCACCTCCATGTCGCATCATGTCATTCAACCCTGCCATGTCATGGCTTATTTTTCTTTAACGCTCGCGACCTAACTAATTGATTACATGTTTTATGATAAACCCTAGCTTCGCTAATTATTCTTCATGTAATTATTAGACATTTAATTAGCCAGTTAGTCTATCTATCAAGTTATAATGCAATTTTACAAATAAGTCTTTAAGATGGAGTAAAATATGCATTTTAGCAGTTCTAAGTAGTGGAAAACCCAATAAAATGATACCATGTATATAATAAAGGTGGAATAAGTATAATAAGAGATCTATATACATGTGTTAAATGTTCTAACGTTCCCAAAACCCAACACAAGTAAATATATACGTACTATAGTCAAACACAAGCTGGTGTAGAAACAATTTTCAAAGGTAATTGCCTAAAACCTCCTTGTCTTTGCTCGTCAAGGATCCGTACTCTGGCCATCCCAACAAAAATAGATAACGAATCCAGTGAGTAAACTCCTATAAGAAAACTACTGAGCATTTAATAATAGATATGCCAGTAATAATGTTAAATAAACATGCTGAAATAACCAAGCAACTATAAGACCATCGCATGCATAAATAACACCAATGAAAACTAAATGGTTGTGTCACACGTAGCAAACTAGACTATACTTCAGATTTCCTCCCCATGATCCCTCTAGTGGGCGCACCCAACTAGCTTATCACCTGGTCCTCTCGATGGATAACATAGACCCACAATGCACTGACACATGTACCGACAAAGTAGCTCGGGTCGTCATTCACCGAGGACTCCTTATACACATGTTGTAGTCTAGCGTACTAGAGCCTGTACAACACAACACCGAATAAAACCTAGCGGTTAGCAAAAATATCGACTGTTAAACCAAACTAAGGCAATGATAGAATATGGAAATAAATAGTAAAGAAACGGTAGATAGAAAACTGAAATAGTTAAATACTCAAGATGTGTTGCTTAAGGGATTTACGCACCTCAAATTGCACTCTGAAGTCTCAAAATTACTCTATCCGATCCCAATATGCCCCTGACTATCATACTATAGTCTCGAGTACCCTGAGGTCAATTTCAATTGTTCTAGATGGATTATAAGTATTTAGATTTAAGTATGTAGGTCAAGTATTCATAACAAATCTTAACGAATAATAAAGTTTTAGTTTTAGTCATGTGTTGCTGCATATTTTTGGGCATGAAAATGTTTGAATCTCAAAAACTTCCTAAGAGAAAAGTCGTTGATCTATGTCTTAGCTTTCCAAAAGGTTTGTTTTGTAAAATTCTGATTTAAAATGAAAAAGATATCGCAATTCTACCAAAATAGCTCAAATTTGAAACATATCCAACCAGCTAGATTGTAAAGATTATTTTCTCCTAATATATAGCTCCAAAACTCATGATGTTTGGTCACGAATCATCTAACATATCCAAAAACAACATACTAAAAGATCAGCACAATCCGATAAGTATTGGGGGAGTTATGCCTTTTTAAAATTTGGCTAATTTTTTATGAATATAATTGGTTCTACTAGCAAGTTTGGTTTAATTCTTTTGACACCAAAGTTATGACATATATTTTATTCATCTTCAACCTTAGAAAAATATGAATTCAGCAAGCCAAAACCTCTCCGCACCTCTTGCTCATGCGTAGAAACATTTATATCGACGAATGAGGAGTAGAAGTTGTTACCTATTGTTTAATCCTTTATAGTTTGATCCTCCTAGCTTAAGTATTCTTGAAGTCCCAAAAATTCAGCACATTCTTGCTCTCTTTGCTCTAAAAGATTTTGGATTTTACTTCACTTGTTTGCATAAAAATTAAATTTTGTCTTTTATATACTTAGATTAGCAACTTGATTAATTAAGAAAATCTTTAATTTGACTAAGTTCATTACTAGGACATGTGTCCTCACTCAAAGCTACTTGTCCCACATGAAAAATACATGTCTCCACTCACTAGTTACTATTTATCCCAGGATTCCTACACATCTTCATCATCTCCATACAAATTAATGGTCTTCAATTTGTCCTGTCTAAACTATAGTCCTATTAATGCATATAAAATAAATTTACAAACTTAGACACTTATATTCATGTAGTTAGTGTATTTAGTCTCATTGTTGACATATAAATGGTCTCACCAACCTTCGACTACCCGACACCCTGTGCCCGCGCCTATACGCGCATCTCGAGGGAAATACATGTCACACATACTCGCTCGATAGTAACAAATACGCATGCGATGCAATACAATAATATAATAGTTTTAAGCATCGCACATAAATAAACCATCATCCATAAATAACATATTCACTCAATTCTCATGTCCGAGTCACCCGAGTTGTCCACGTAAGGCACAAATTATGGCTATCAATTCTCGAGATTAATGCTAATCCTAGTTTAATTAATTTGGGACGCTACGGGCAAGTTTAAGAGGCTTGCTCATCAATTCTTTGATCTGAAAGCAAAAAACAGATCTAATGATGTTGAGTAGATGGATTTCCATGCTGAAAGATATTTCTTCAAGGAAACTAATACCAAAGCAAATATGGTTTCAGGCTAGGTATCTCCCTAATTGGAGAAGTAAAGGAGATGATAAGAGGAGCTCAGTAAGAGTAGGATACTTGTGTAGAGTCCATTGGAGAAGTAAAAGAGATGATAAGAGGAGCTCAGTAAGGGGTATCAATTATTATTTACTTAGTGGATTTTACGTTTGGGTGTAGCCCCGTAGATGTAGATCGTGAACCGAACCACGTGAACAAGTTGTTTCATTTTATGGTTTGGTTTATTTATTGGTTACTTTATATAGTACTTGCACTGGTTATTTATTTCCCTATTAAAACATCATTCAAATTCAGTTGTAAGTTTGTAACAACATTTGGTTGTTTCACAATCAACTAAAATAAATATGTAAGAGAGCAGCCTTTAATTATCGTCACACAATCTGCACAAATTCTCTTTGAGAAGGCTCTTTCCCCTAACACAAGGAACAAGAAGACTATATCCCCTAACATTGTAATTGATCCCAAATCAGATACATGCATGACAAAACCACTAAAATAAAAAACCATAATCGATCCAATTGTTTCAAAGCAGCAAGCACGAAGCATATTAAACGAACTAACAACTACTACTTGACTAAATAAGTTTTTTTCTTCACCCATAAATCACTTGCCAGGAAATAAATAAAATTGTTTGATGATTCAACAACAACAACAATATAGCCTCAATCCCAAATTAATTGAAGTCGACTACATGAATCAAATTATTTCATTGTGCTACTTAACATATGTAGATGAAAAGACTAAACATGAGTTATATAGAAATATGCCCATGAATTAATAGTAGCTATCACCTTGAAAAGACCAATAATGTAGCACACATATTTGGCTATTTAATTAATTGCCCTCTCAATATTTTCTAGAATACCAACCTTTTTCTTCGGGCACAAGAATATATTTAGCAAAATTGAACTAGTGAAAATAGGAATAAAAATGATTTAAAATAATTGTTGATTACAAATAGAAATAAAACTATTTCACAATAATATTTTCTTGTAGTTAGTCAATTCCCTAATTAATTTGAAATTTAAGCTTTATTGTTGACCTGTTTTGCAATGTCCCTTTTTATAGGAAATGTTGCTTTTTAAGGCCTAAACAAACATTGCTTGTGTTGTAGCAATATAGTACAAATATGATGAAATTAAGATGGTTAAAAATTAATGGATTTGATAATATAATTAAAGTTCCTTAAGTTCAACTGTCTGTAGCTGATTCAAGTCCAAGTCGTGCTAGTGGTTTGTATTTTACAGAGCTTCAAGTAGATAAACAATATTTTACAGCGGAAGTTTATATTGAACATAAACATGTATTTTCATTAACTCTTAGGTTATATAGAGCATCAGTCCTACTGTGGAAAACCCAGATAGAGTACAATGTATATATAAGGCGACAAAAGCAAATATATACAAGTACACCTGTCTTGTCAATCTCCCATAAACCCAAAATATCACAATATAAACACCAAAATACATACCTACGAGTTGTGTGCCAAACAGCGGGCGAACTCAGAGATAGTCGCCAAGAATCTCTTTACCCTTACTCGTAGAAGGATCTGCACTTAGCCATCACAACAAAACAGATGACGAGTTCAGTAAGTAAAATCCCAAGGAAATTCACTTAGCATTCATATGAATAAGTAAAGGAAATCCAATAAATACTGTTAAATAAACATGTGAAATGTAAACAGACAACTATAAATGACTCATCGCATGCATAAATAACAATAAAGCATAAACGTGTATGCCTGTTCTAGGCGAGACTAGACCATACTTCGATACCTTCCCAAGATCCTTCCAAATGGGCGCATCCAATCGCCTTATCACCTTTTCCTCTTGGTGGCCGATGTAGACCCACGACGCACGTACACATGTACCGACAAAGTAGCTCGAGTCATTATCCACCAAGGACTCCCGATACACATGTTATGGCATAGTGTGCCACGTACACACCATGGAATACTCGGCGAGAGTAAACTCAACCAACCATCCAAACAAGAAACACCGAAGAGAACAAGGAATATAATCAAAAATAAATTAAACAAGATAGAATAAAATAGTAATGAAAGTAGTAAATACTCAAATGATGTTCCATAGGTCCCTAAAGTCCAATTTTATAAGTTTAGCGTGATTCCAGTTAATTAGTGTTGTATTAAGTCAAAAATTTCAAAATCAGTCCTTAAACTCAACTTCCATAAGTCATTAGCGCGCTGATAGATCTACCTAGCAAGCTAGGTAGAGTTAGCGCGCTATGGTATCTATTTAGCACGCTATTGTTCTTCATTTTGAAAAACAGTTAAGTGCCTAGACTAGTTAGCGCGCTAACCACCCTTGTTATCGCGCTAACTGCATTTTGTAACATAATTCTCAACTCGAGAATTCTGTTACCAACTCCCTAACTAGCTAAGTAAGCCCAACTAAACCACTCTCCACATAATATAAACTCCAAAACATCATCCAAACAACAGAAACAACACCAATTAGATCAAATTCATCAATTCCATGATTTCCACTAGATTTTCCCAAATTCACTCAAAACACAAATTCATGAACACCAGTTGTAAATTCTCAAAGGAAATGGTTATTATACAAATCATTCATTAAAAACTAGTGATCCAACCCTCAAATTGAGATTTACACCAAATATTTAAATTTTAACTCATTTGATTGTATAAGAGATGGAGGAGATGATTTCCTTGGCTTAATCCTCCAAATTGACCTCCACAAGATTGAATTTCAACTCCAAATCTCCTATCTTTCTCTCTCGAATTTCGAATGAAAATAGTTTGAGTGCATGTGTTGACCAAGTTATCATATATATCAAGGTGGGATTAATTCCTAGCCATTGATCTTCATGTTTTACGTATCCCGAGATTCATCCAATGGTCCATACTTTGACACATTTCCCACTTACTATTTCCAAATGACAACAATTGTTAATCACATGATTCCTAGATGTGCCAATACGTATCTCTAGGATAATCTCATGGTTTCCATTTAATTAATCAAACTATAGGCCTCTATTCACTAAATCAAATTACATTAGCTTAGGCCCATTATAATACATATGGTTAGTGTTTTTATTCACCAAAATTGACAAATTTGTGCTTCCATTAACCTTCGACTACTCGACACCCAATGTCCCATGTCTCGGCACGCATTTTGAGGTACGTCATAGCCTATAGTTCTAATATAATCAACTTAGCCTATGGTCACATTACCCATTTAAATTGATCAACTAGTTATCCTAACGTGAATAAGTCGAGTTTTCTAATGTACACATACTTCGCCTACCCGATAATTGCGTTAACACGCCTTACAAAGCGAATACCCATCACACTAACTCGCCCGATATCAATGAACACACATGAGATGTTACAATAATATAATGTTTAAAACATCACACCTAAGCAATCATCATCCACAAATAACATATTTCTTCGGTTCTCGTGTCTGAGTCAATCGAGCTGTCCATGTAACACCCGAATTACAGCCGTCAATCCCCGAGATTGATGTGAATCCTAGTTTAATTAATTTGGGTCGTTACATAAACCACTTAATTTTACCCATTTTCATGAATTTTTTGGGCGATTTAAAAAATTATGCTTTCAATTTGTCGCCCATCTGTCTCGGTCACACAGGGTCGATACTTCTGCTCCCACTGATGAGAGCTTTGAAGAGGTCTTGGAAGGGGTCGACTGAGTCCTCTAAAGAGTTTCGATGGGATCCAACTGAGATGTCTAAAAAGGATTTGGCCCCGTGTGATGGAGACCCTCGGGCAACACTTTCTCATTTTTAGGGCTCCAAATAGACTAAATTTGATTTTGTTTGACGAAGAAAAACATTCCTACAACATTCGCAATCTAGTACAAGTGCTCAATGTATGGTAGGAAGAAAAAGAGAAATTTAGAGGATTAATGGATAATGGGGCGAGACCCGGCCCCAAGCAGGGGCTGATGGGACAACAACCCCGGGCCCCAATTTTTTAAGGGCCCCATTTAAAAAAAGACTTTTAACTATAATCATATATATACATACACACACGTCATTATACATGAAAATAACTTTATATTTATTAACAAAAATAAAGTTGAGCAAATGTAGATTACCCGAAAATGGGCACACACACATTTATATTTTTGTGCACACATGTCGATGCTTAAATAAATGAACACTCAAAAATGCGTGTCCATTTCGCATCCCCAATTTAGGTCGATTTAGTATTGTCCTTAATTATATTTGTACCATATAAGTAACTATTTTAGAAATGCACGAAGTTAGGAAATATCTTGCACACATCAAATAAGCATAATATAATATTTACGAAACTTTCTTTATATGTTTTAATATTTATAAGTAAAACTAATTAGATGAAAATTTTAAATTAGGAACTTATAAACTACAAAAGCCTCACAAAAAATAAACTTAAGAACATAAATATCATCTATGAAAGCTCAAAAATACTTGTTTTCGTTAGGCTTAAAAAAAGTTTTGTTTTTGTTTTCTGCGTTTTCCTTCACTTCCTTACGCACACGCAATACAACACTAATTTAATTAGCTCATCAATTTTTTTATCCATCAGTTGATTTAATGATTTGGTGACCATTACTTTAATGGTGTATGTTGTCTTGATCCCCAAAAGTATTTTAAAGTCATCGTTGATTTATTTTCATTCAAAATTATTAATATCATGTATTTCACAGGAAGAACATGCTACAATGTATATATTCGAAAGAATTATACTAAATAACAAAGAAAAAAATAATATTTTACTATCTCAAAAGAAAAAATCACTGCTGCATAGTATATGAAAATTAAGGGGCCCTATTGTATAACTTTTCCTCAGGCCCCTAGCTACTTCGGATTGGCCCTGGGTGAGGGTGAGGGTGAGGGTGTGGGAGAGGGCGAGCGTGGATATTTTGGAGATTTTGAAAAAAATGAGATACATTTAGCAATTGTAGTTCAAAAATGGGATACGCTTTCTGTATGGGAATCGTGTGTGGGTGTGTCTATACATATATATAGTTATTATATACACACCGAACCTTAATATGTCCGCTAATGTAGTTAGCATCATTATTATAGTTTTACAATTCTTAAATCTGAATGATAAAGCCAATTGACGTGATATTGGTTTTTCCATCTGATTAATTGATGTCGTTAGTCCGGTCCCTTGATCAGTTCATGTTTAATTAGTTTGATTTGTCATGTTAATTAATCCCTCCGTTTTTTTATAAGTGACTTTTTAACCATTTAGAAATATTTCGCAATATTTTTCATTTGATAGTTTCAATACACATTAATTACTTAATTGACTTTTATACCCTTCATAGAAAAAGCAGATTTATTAATTACATATTAATAACTAGTGTATGTAGAAGTGGTGGGATTAGGAGAGATAAATGGTGATTTAGTCATTTGACTACCACTTTCTCCTTATTCAAGGTAGTTAAATGACTTTCTTAAAAAATGTGAACAACTTTAAAACGACACTTAAATAAAAACGGATTGAGTAATTATCATTGATATATACGGATATAAATGCTGCCTTCCTTTAATTTAACTAGTGATATCCACATGTAAACTAGATTTTTTTTGTTTAATTAATTATGTGTGTTTTTAAGTATTCTTTCATGTCAATTAATTACCTCGATTTTTGTTTAATTTATTAGGTATAATAATAAGGATAATACTATTTGGACTTATGAATTCGAACTCAAAAGTTATTTTTATTTCAAAGTCATTGTCAAACAAATTAATGAACCATCAAATACAATCACTTGTAAAATTCTTTTGATACCTTTTAAATATTTCTAAAAGTTTTAAAAACCCTCATATGAGTCCAAGTCGATTTATTGTAATGTTTATAATTAATAATAATAATAATCATAATCATAATAATTTGTTCCCTTGACGTAGTAATATACATAGAGATAACAATGAGGGCATCTGATAGCCAACATTAATGGCTTGATGATCAATATAATCAATATATATATATATATATATATAAAGGTAGTTCTACCATGGTGATTGATAAAAATCACCATGGATGGTGATTTCAAATCTTGACCATTGAATATAGATCCAATGATGAATATACCTTCTTGGAACTTGTGCACTTATTTAAGAGTCATTAATGTAGCCTTCACATTCACCATTCGATTCAAATCCAATGATCGAGATTTAAAATCACCATTTATTGGTATTTTTCCCAATCACCATGGTAGAACTACTTATATATAAACCAATAGCTACAACAATAATAGTATAAGATAAGGAAATAACCATTTCTAAACGCACGAGTTAGCACAAAATAATTAGCGATAGAGATAATAACTTTGATTTGCTTCCAGATAATTTTTTAATAATGAATGGTGGTAGAACATTTCTATATATATGTCTATTCGCTAGAGAGAAATTTGATAAAGATGGCTGCCCATCCATGCATAAGCTTATTTTATAATGCACCATTTTAAAGGGCCATCATCAATGAAAAGAAGCATAAATTAAAAAAGATCTTATTAAACATAAGATAATTATGAAAGATTTCAATTAAAGCAAGTAATTACTTTCTTACAATATATATCAATTACTTGATGAATTTAATTTGTTTTTAGTAGAGGTTAATTGAAGTACAAATTAATAGTGTTACTAACCTATTATAGTGTTAACTTGGAGGCCTTTGTAGTAAAAACAATAATATGAAGTAATTGATCAAGAGTCGCCTCTTTCTTTCTTCCGAAAACTATACAATTTTTTATTGATTCTCTTTTGTGATTTTTGATCTTGAACCACCATCGATCCTCCATTTCGATCAGTGGTGGTTCAAATTACAATCTTTTGTGAAGATTGGTCTATCTTTGTTGCAGTACATGTTCCTCAACGGTTATGCGTGGTTTTTGTGCGGCTGGGTTGGTCTCTTCTTTAATTTTTTGTTTTATAGTTAGTTTGTCTTCCCTAGTTGGAAGTTCTTGATTTGTCTTCTCCTTATTGAGAAGTTTTAAATTATTTTCTCCTTATTTAGAAGTTTTATTATTCGTTATGTGGTTCCAGTGGTGTTTGTGTATTGTAATGTGTTTCAACATTAAAGAGAGCAGTCCCTGGCTGTCAAACAATTTATATTTCACAATAGCATTCACAACCAAATTAATGACAGTTCTTTTGAACAAATAAGATTAGCGAATCAATGTGTTTTTTAATTCTAAGTGTGAACCTATATCGAGTCATTAATGATTAATGAAACTTCTATTTTTCTTCAAAAAAACCTATAATAGTGTTGTAAAAAAGAGCATTTCAAATGTTGTGGATTTTTGTCATGTCATCATTGTAGATGGTTGTCCACACTATGTGGCGTAAAGTATACATTCAACACCGACATTCTTCTCCAATAAGTAATGTGGATTGCACCTTCTATATAAGAAGTGACAACTTTTTCCTCTTTAATGTATTAAATTATAAATAATCACCAAACGATTATTACGTAAAAATATTATATTTATAAAAAGTTGGAGTGTACAAAAAATTGATAGACCCGACGAACCCGATAGATCAACTCAATGGATTTGGGTTGGGTTCAAAAGGCTATTGATTTGGGTTGGGCTCTTCAAATATGAGAACTGATGGGTTAATTCAGTATTTGGGTTCTATATTTGTAAACCCGATTAGATCCGAACTAACCATGACTACACTAAGCAGTTGTAAAAGATTTAGATATAGTTGATTTATATATACATAACAAAATCTTATATCTCAATCAATCTCAAATATCTTTTGAATGATTTTCTCTCACTTGTATCAATCAACAATACCAATAATTCACTCCGTTATATATCAAGTTGAACTTTTTGGACTTGTCCACCTTTTAATAATCTAACCATTTTTTAAATGGTTACTCTTTTATTTTATCTTTAGACTTCAATTTGGTTTTACTTTGAAGAACTATATATAATTTCCATCTTGTTTTTCAAAGGCGAAGAACTTCATACGTGGTTTAATAGTTGTGCTTCAATATTAGTTTGATAACATGCAATATTTTTTGTTGCCTTTTGATCATATTTTTTTAGGTTATTTTATTTTGAAGTGAACTAGAATTTGAGATTATATATATGTTGCAGGAATATATGCTGGGAGGTTTACTACCTCATTTTTTGAAGAAAAATTATTATGGTATATAAAACCAACCCGACGTTTGAAACCAACCCGACCCAAATTTATAGAGTTGGGTTGGTTTAATCTTAAAGAGCCAATTGATTTGGTTTGGTTCTACAAAAATAAAACCCGAATTATTTGGTTCGGTTTACATTTGAGGTCAAACCCGAATCGACCCAACCTTTGTACACCCCTAATAAAAAGGCGGCAACTCGAATTTGGAAAACAAAAAGAGATATCTTTTGAATTTATATTTTTTTAAGGTTATTTGTAATTATCTTGTATATTGGTAAATATAAAAAAATAAAAACTGAAGTATAGGAAAGTATAAACATGATCACAAAATGAGCATCTCCAAGGGGAAAGGAGTGCGCTCGTCGGAAGTAGAAGATCTCTTAAATCGATTGACCAAGAAGTCAAAACTGGCTCTGGTTCTAGTACAAACAAAGTCGACAGATGGAGTGCATGCCGTCGTGATGTATAGAGAAAAGCTTGCAAGCCTCACAACCGACTTTTGGTTTATCCTCCCATGACTTATTAGGATTCAGCCTCGCCAGGTCGAGACGAATCTATTATGCTTATGGCATCACCTACCTCACCACAACGACAGGAAGGGACCCAAAATTGTTTTGACGATACATCTGACATGAAAATTGTCCAAGAAGAAAGGGGTAAACAACTAGTTATTTGATATTAGACCAAGATTCGCCTATATGGTAAGTAGCAACGCTCATTAATTGTTAAGTTATTAAGGAAGAATGTGACGACCCCAGCTCCCCATAAAACTGGCACCGGCCTGGCCTAAACCCACGTGGACCCCCGAGTCAATCCTCGCAAGGTCAACGCAAGCCCAGTCAGCCTCAAATAGTTAGTTACATTCTCAATAAATGTGTATTTTTAACATCGAGTTAGTAAGTTATGTCTTTTACAGAATAGTTTGCTGCTGAATTAAACTTATGACAAGATTAAATAACTCAGATTTCATTAAAAGTGAAACAACCTACAGTGTGGAAACCCTGAAATCATCATATAACCACGCTTATCCTATATCACTCGGTCCCAATATGTCACAGTGTATTCAAAAGCAATAATATACAATAAATATAACAAAAAGGGCAAAACATACAATCGTGCAAGGAAGGAACCGTTCCAAAAGTCCTCAAAGAAAATCATCGATCACTAGTCCTTTCCCCTTGCTTATCTCTGACTGCTCTACACCCACAGTCATAAACTAGACGGTGAGTACAGTAAAGTAGAAAGTAATAACCAGAATGATATAAACAGTAATTCATGAATCATGTCAAAACCGCCCAAATATCATGTGGCATTAACAGGCAGATAAAAATAAAGAACGTGCATGGTAAACATACTGACAAATATTCATGACTAAATATGGGTATCTAGGAATCAAAAGAGGCAACTAAGTAGTCTTAAATCCACAACAATCCACAACAAACCATAATAATCTAGTACTCGGGGAAAACTCACGTTTGGTTGGGTAGCTGCACCCCCACAGGTAGTGTTCACGTTAGCCGAACTAGCTATAATCCCAGGAGTACCTTCTCGACACACTTAGGCAATAGACACTCAACCAAGGAATAATGAATAGAATCCCAACAAGGAGGCATTTATCAATAAGCCAATAATATGAAAAATGAATTACTATACATTTCCTTAACTGGTTTAATCACATACCTCGGATTCGCGTTATCCTGCCTTCGTGGCTTGGACACGCTCCCCAAAACAATCACCCGCACTCCCGAGACCTCCCCTTAGGTTCGTGAGGTCCTAAAACATGTTTTAAACCGAATTATAGAGTTTCTGAGATTTTGAAAATTTTCAATTTTAGGTGCTGTCAGGGGAATTAACGCGCTACTTTAGACCCTTAGTGCGTTAAACCATATTAGCGTGCTAATTTTTGACATTAGCACGCAAATTTACATATTAGCGCAATAACTCTGATATATAGCGCGCTAATTAATATTAGCGCGCTAGATTTTTCACCTAGCGCGCTATGTGCAAGAACCCAGAATTCTGCATTTCGAATTCTGAGTTTGCATTACACATAGTCCTTATTTATTGTTTGGGAACCCTCATACACACAAGTAGGGGTCCCCAACATCAACCACAACACAAAAACAACAACAACAACAACACCAAATACATGAATTGAATGAATTGACCAAGTTATGTTAATGGAGTACCTAGCTTGATCTTCTTCCTCACTTCACTGATTTCATGAGTTTTTCCTCCACCTCTCTAGCACTCCAGTAGTCTCTCTTCTTCTCTTCTTCCTTGCCAAATCATTGGTGATCAAGTTAGTGAGAAGTTTGGTTGACTAAATGTGTATATATATGAGTGGAGTTGATTAAACCTTAGCCACTCATCCATTTGCAGTTACATATCTCAAGGCTTAACTTGTGGACTTCTTTCTAACACTTGTCCCACAAGTCATGCGTGAATGACACCAAACATAAACTCACTTGGTCTCTAGATTGGTCACGTGTGTCTCGATGCACATCCTAAAGCCTTTGTTTTAATTTACTAACTTAGGCTACTATTTGTTTATTCAATGTGGCCACACTAAAGCCTTTACACCACTATAAATAATTCACATTACACTTACCTCATAAGCCACCACCTCGGTCTCACGTCGACACGCAACTCGAGGTACGTCCCAGCTCATGTCTCGACTCACTGAATGCCCCGCGTATACCTTATTCGCAAATTTGGTACAACAAAATAAACATAAACTTAGACATTAGAAATTCACATGTGGGTATAAATAAATAATACATACACCACGAAAAAATAAAATGTACCTCACTGTCAACTCCAGAGGTTTTGACAAGTATGTCAAGTCACGACGGCCCGGTCAACGGTCCTGAAACGTGACACATAGCACGTATAAATTTGAGGTTCGTAACAAAGAATACTAGTTTCACCTATTTTGCAGGCAAGCTTCGGACGCTATGGAGGCCAACTAGGGAAATAGACTTGATTGAACTGGACCACAAGTTTATCATTGCAAAGTTTGTCTTGGATGAAAATTACCTTTGAGTCTTATCTAGTGGTCTTAGTGTAGTTTTAGACACTACGTGGAGGTCCAATGGTGGAAGTCAAGGTTCAATCCATTAACATAGAGCTACTCATCAATGGTTGTTTGGATACGTATTCCCCTCGGGCCATTGAGATGTATGATGAGGATGTTACAGTAGGAGTGGAAAATATGGTGGGCAAGTTCGACAAAGTTAATTATTCAACTCTACTAACCACGAAAGGTCGATTTGCTCATATCTATGTGAAGTTGGATTTAGAGCTTCCTTTAATCCTAACTGTGGTGTTAGATGAGACCCCCTATCAAGTAGAGGACTAGAGTTTCCACATAGTTTGCTTTGTCTATGGCAAAGTAGGCCATGCCAATGCTGCTTGCATCCAGAAATTGAAGAACTCTCCACTTAATACCGAATCCCAAAGACCACTTTTCGCGCCTCCATCAAAGCCGCCCTCACCGACGGCCCCTAATCCAAACCCTTGTTCTTACAAACCAAAACCTTAACCAATCTCCTACAAATGAAGAACCAACTTAATTTGGGCCTTGGCTCCCCGGTCATCCATCGGACTAGACGACCGCCTCCGGGTAGAAAAAGTGGTGGTTCTAGCCAAGCATAGGAGGGCACGTATGGCAACCGCTTCTAGGGTATGCTAGAGGACCAATGTTCTGCCTATACAACTGCTTCTCGCCAGTGTCCCAACAGAATCATTTCTAGGAGAGTTGAAGTAAAATTCCCATCTCCCCCTAAATAAAAGCAATGCATAGCCAATCAAACTCCTCTAACTACACCATCCAACACCGCCCCCTCTACAGCTTGTCCCCCAACCGCCCGACCAATAAACTTCCCTACGCCACTCTCCCCAAGAGGCCCTTAAGCATGTAAGGTGACTTGAATCCACTATAAGAGTATGGCTCCCCAAGAGACCTTACATAAAGTCAACCAAGGTAGGTAATGACCCCATCCCAAGTCATTTTATCAAAATCATGAAACCTAATTATACTAGTAGCAAGCCACATTTAATAGATAAGCGGAGCTCCCAACTTACCTCGACTCACACGACGCCTATTACAACTCCTAAGTACGCTCGGGATCCAATGCAAACCTTCACGCGACGCTATACAACCATAATACATCTCATCAATAAATAATTTAATTTAAGTTAATTAAACCTTACATTAATTGGTCGTTGGGATCCACTAATGTGGGTCCAGCGGGTCCCCCATCGCCCAATGTGAGGGTCGAGGGGTGGTACCCGATCGGTCTCCCTCGAAGACGTGATAGCGTCCCGTTCGAAAGCATTCACCTGCTTTTATTTTGTTATAAATATATATATATATGTATATATATATCATTTTATTTCATTATATTAGGTTCAGGGCCGGTTCAGCCCCTGGTCCCGATCAAGTGGTCGAACCGACCCCTGGTGTGCCCTCATCGAGATTGGCCATTCCGGCCAAACCCGTGGTGCGGTGTGATGGGGGGCGGTAGTGAGCCGCCTCCCTCTTTGTGCTTCCTAGTGGAGGCCCCACCATGGGTGGCGGCGGCGGCGGTGATGTCGCTGCCACCTTCCTCTAACGATGGCCGCGACTCGCCGCAGTCCACTTCGGCGGCGGCGACACTATTCCACCTCCCCTCCATTTATTATACATTCTTCACCAAAACTTCAAACAAAGAGAAATCAGAATAGAGATTACCTCTTTTTGAGATTTGTACAGTTGTTGTCTCCTCCTCCACCTTCTCCTCAAACCTGGGGTTTTGAACACAAAAAGTGGGTTAGGGTTTTAAATCAATTTATATTAGGGCTACATTGGTTTAAGGTTTGTGAATTTACTAATTTGCCCCTAGGGCATGTTTATTTAGTTTTAGGTCGTCACAACATCCTCAATTTTAAAGAATTCTCGTCCTCAAAAGTAGAAATAGACTTATACCTTATGGTTCGAAGAGAAAGGGAAAGTTCTCCATCATATAGTCCTCCTGCTCCCAAGTAAACTCATGTTCTCCGTGGAATTGCCATCGCACTTGCACCAACGGAATTTCTTTCTTCTGTAGCTTATGCACCTTCATATCCACAATTTGGATATACTGTTTATCGTAGGACACGTCTTCCCTCAAATCAACTTGCCCCCAATCGATCATCGGTGCATGTTTATTATGTGTCTTCCTTAACATATAAACATGGAAGACGTCATGGACTCCAACTAGCTGTGGTGGTAACTCGAGGCGATGTGCTACCGAGCCTTTTCGTTTCTTGATTTCGATTGGCCCGATGAACTTGGGAGATAATTTTCCCTTCAATCTGAATCAGTAATGCTCTTTCATTGGTTACGATTTTAATAGCATAAATCCTCCTTCATTGAACACAACCTCTCGATGGTCCTTATCAGCATACTTCTTCTGGTGGCTCTGGGCGGCCTCCAATAATTACCTAATCAGCTTTATCCTCTCAGTTTGGTCATGCACAAGTTCCAGGCCGATCAAAACGGCATCCCCGACCTCGGTCTAACAAACTAAGGATCTACATGGTCTCTCAAAAGTGCCTCGAACGGTGCCATGCCAATAATCGCCTAAAAACTGTTGTTGTACGCAAACTCGCATAATGGAATATACTTCTTCCCACTCCCATAGAAATCCAACACTCAAGCTCTGAGCATATCCTCAAGTATCTGAATCAATCTCTCGGTCTGCCCATCTGTCTATGGGTGAAAGGTCGTACTGAGATTGAGCTGAGTCCCCATCCGGTGCTGAAACCCACTCCAAAACAGAAAGTTAAAACTCGGGTCACGATCCGACACAATTGACAATGGGAGTCCATGTAATCTGACGATCTCGTCTACATATATGCCCCTAACATGTATGTTGAATACTCCATGGAAATAGGGATGAAGTGGACTGACTTAGTCAAACGATCCACGACCACCCAAACGACGTCATGACCCTTCTGAGTCACCGGGAGCGTCAAGACAAAATCCATAGCTATGTGTTCCCACTTCCACTGTGAAATAGGTAATGGTTGCAACAATCCCCCCAGCTTCCGGTGGTCTGCCTTCACTTGCTGACAAATTTCACAATTCTGGATGTAGGTGGCGATGTCCACCTTCATCCCCGGCCACCAATACATCCTCCTCATGTCCTGATACATCTTATTACCCCGGGAATGAATGGTGAATCGAGATCTGTGCGCCTCTTAGAGTAAGTCATCCCTTAACTGTATATGAGATGGTATCCTAAATCTATCCCGAAATATCAACGCTCCATCAGCTGAAAGTCTCAAATCCACATCATCACTGCTATGTGTGAGTGTCTTGTATTTCCCGCACTCTAAATCGGCTCTCGGACAATCAACCACTATATACAGTTATTGGCTCTGATCTCATTTGAACTCGCGCCTGAACTCCTGAAACATCTGAGCTGGTCCCTGCGCCATCTGTGGGTACTCCCTGAATGTTCATTACGGTCTCAGAATCTGTCTCTAGAGGCTCGGAGCATCTGCTACTACATTAGCCTTCCCCAGGTGGTACTCGAGTGTGAAGTCGTAATCTTTCAAAAGTTCCAACCATCTTATTTGTCGCATATTGAACTCGCTCTGTGTGAACAAGTACTTCAAACTTTTGTGGTCTGAGTAGACAGTGAATTTCTCCTCATACAAGTAGTGCCTCCAAAACTTCAAAGAAAACACAACTATCACCAACTCTAATCAGAATCAGTGCGGTAGTCTGATTGTTCTTCAACAGCTG
Organism: Stephania cephalantha; assembly: GCA_039657325.1. Taxonomy (NCBI): domain Eukaryota; kingdom Viridiplantae; phylum Streptophyta; class Magnoliopsida; order Ranunculales; family Menispermaceae; genus Stephania; species Stephania cephalantha. The sequence goes on along the minus strand of CM077573.1, from coordinate 44,457,688 downwards.
AAAGGCCTCCACACATGAATCATCCCATTCATAGGCCACGTATTTCTTAGTCATGTTGGTGAGTGGTAACGCGATTGACGAGAAACCTTGCACGAATCATCGATAGTACCCTACTAAACCTAGAAAACTCCGAATCTCACATGCATTAATGGGTTGTGGCCACCTGAGGATCGCCTCAATCTTCGCATGATCAACTGATATCCCTTCAGTATTCACCACGTCCCTAAAAACTTCACCTCTAAAACCCAAAACTCGCATTTGCTCAACTTAGCATAGAGTTTGTGTTCCCTCAATGTCTGCAACACTTTCCTGAGGTGCTTTCTGTGATCTGACTCGGTCTTAGAGTATATCGTGATGTCATAGATCACACAATCACGAATTGGTTAAAGAACGACTTAAAGACACGGTGCATCAAGTCCATGAACATTGCCAGGGCATTGGTGCCCAAATGGCATCACCGTGAAATGAAAGTGCCCATAGCGGGTGCTAAAAGTTGTCTTCGATATGTCCTCCTCCCGTATCCGCAACTGATGATAGGTCGATCTCAGATCTATCTTAGAGAAGAATTTTGATCCCCTCAACTGGTCAAACAAGTCTTTAATCCTAGGAAGCAGGTACTTGTTTCGGATAGTCACCATGTTCAATTTTCAATAGTCAATACACATTCTCAAACTGCCATCCTTTTTCTTTACAAATAACACTGGTGCCCCCACGATGATACACTCGGTGTAATGAAGCCTTTTCTGAGTTAAGTCCTCTAATTGAGCCTTCGACTCCTTCAACTCTGTAGCCGCCATACGGTAAGGGGTCTTGGAAACTGGTCTCGTGCAGGGTATAAGGTCAATCATAAAGTCAATCTCTCGATGAGGAGGGACTTTTAGAAGATCTGAAGGAAAAACATCCAAAAAATCTCTAACCACTGAGATTTTCTCAATCACAACTGGCAATGATCATAAAGTCAACTTCTTGTCCTTCTTCTCCAAAAGATGTCAAGCTCGCAATGGTCTCTATCTCAACCAAACTTGTAACCCTACTACGTGGGGTGGCGCTGATCAGTGTACAACTCTTAAACTCAAACGGGGGGATGCCCGGGATTCGAAAGACTACAGTTTGATGAAAACAATATATCTTGGCGTGATACGCCGCTAACCATTCCATGCCCAGCAATACATCAAACTCAATACACTTTAAAACCCGTAAATCAATCATCTTCTTGTAATCCCCAATTTTAATTTTACACCCCTCACATACCATATTAGGATTAATTCGTTCAGTAGAAACTGTGCTCAAAATTAAGTAAGTGTGTGCTCTGACCAGTGTCAACCCCAAAACATGAACTACATTCCTCGATATAAGTGAAACAGTGGAACCAGAATCAAACAAGGTATACATTTCTCGTCCATTAATGGAAACCGTACCTGCGACCAGTTGACGCGAGGCCTCGCCATCCTGCCCAACAACTGCATTAACTCTTCCTCGAGAAATTGGGGTCGTACTCCCCTCAGATTGTGGCGGGTTAGGGCATTTGCACTGTATGTGTCCTGAAGTCCCACACCGGTAATAAATCAAATGTGGCCTCTGGTATGTCGGAGGTGGCTTAACAACACTCCTTGATGCGCTCGGTTTTGGCCCGATCGGTCCTCAACCCTTACTTCCAATCTGCTGAGACTATCGATGTAGACGCGGTCGCATGAATGCCACGCTCTACAAAGCCATATGAGTAGGGACATGTGTTTGTGCAGCAGTCATAAAAGGAGTGTGTGTCGCCCTTGAAGCTGTACCTGAACGTGCATGTCCACCAGAAAACCCTCCAAACTTTGGTTTCTTGAAAATGTCCTCCTCACTGTTCTGGTAACCCCAAAGCTACGTTTACCATCACCATATTGATTAGATCATGTCTGAAACTGCATGAAACCCCCATAAGTGATGCCTGACACTCAAGTGCTCGTTGGTGCGCCTGGTAATAATTCTCATACCCATATGTCGCAACCATAGCACTAATATCCGGCCTCAGTCCATCAATAAATCTTCTCTTACAAATCATGTCTGTCGAGACATACTTCTTGTGCAAACTATAGCAACTCGTTGAACTTCGATGCATACTCAGCCATTGACATATTGCCCTGCACTAAAGCAAGGAACTCTCGAGTTTTCGCATCCTTTACTGGCTCTGGAAACAATTCTTTGTAGAATAGACGTTTGAACTAGAGCCAATTCATATTAGTTCCATGTGTCCTATCTATAGTCATACACCACTTGTGTGCCTTTTGTTCTAACAAAAATGTCACTAGCGGTATTATAGTCCATTCATCAATATTCAGAGTTCTCATCCTTTTCTTCATATTTAATATCCATGCATCTGCTTCAATAGGATCCTGCACTCCATAAAAGTGCGACACATCATATTTCATAAACTCTTTATGTATCTTACCCCTCTGACACGCCTCTGGATCTCCGTTCACTACAGGTACGGCCGCTACAACTGCAGTCGTTGCAGAATCAGCCCTTTCTTCCATAGGATTATTTTCATGTATAGGCGCCAAATGGGGATTAGGTCCATGTCTCTCGTGTGCTCGCTCTGCGCGCCCCGTGTGTTTCCTTCTTTGCATAAACTCCGCATACATGCCATATTCCTTTCCTATGATTGCGCCATTTCGCCAACCTTTGGTCTTGAGCGATCTCATGTCGTGAATGGCCTTCGATACGTTTCGGCCATAACATCTTGCTTGTTGCTCCATTGGAGCGCGCCAATTTCTCTCATCCCTATTCGTTGTTTCCATTAAATTGTAGGAGTTTCCGCCTCGATTGCTCATGATGCATCTGTGGAGCAAACAAGAGCGAATTAATCCTACATACCAAGAGAGTACGTGAAATATATAAACGCGATAGATATTATAATACATAGGAAATAACATTATTCAAATGTTTTATTCAAATTTATCAATCCCTTCTCATCCTAAGATTGATCATTTATTCTCATTAATTCAACTTAAACCAATGTCCTATACCATTGGTTTGTTCAACTTATTTTTGACCTCGAAATACAAAGGCTCTACAAACTTAGGTTCTTTTCTAACCAATTGTTTCCCTAATTTCTAATCCCTATTCTCTGATACCTACTGAAAAGACCCTCGCCTGAAATAGGGTCGGGTCGCCCTGCATAGACCATTACTCAAGCCCGATACATGAACTAGGCCCAAATGACGGTCTGGCACGCCTAATTCAACCTGCGGAACAACATACTACCATATAGGACAACAAATGCGAAATTGAAATCAACACTAAAATTCATGAAAACTCCAAATCAGCGTGATAGGTATCCAACAGTCTGATCATCTCAATAAGTTTCTAAATCAACCTCCAAAACTTCCATAATGATCTGAAAATAGGTAAGGAGTTCAACTCTACCCCAAGGAAAACTACCTAGAGTTACAACACAATTTATTGTTCAGAAAATCAAACAAATATATATATATAATAATAATCATGCAAAATTCTCATAAAGCAAGGAGACTTCAAGCAATGGCCTTCCCCTTTCCAAGATCATTCGCACTCGTAGATGGACCTGTATTGTAAGTGGGGTGAGCTAAAGAAGCAATGGAGCCCAATAAGAGAAGAACTGCGCTCAAATATTATACATGCAAGTAATACCTATAAAATAAAATAAAACTAGCGTACATTTAAGATCAGAGTAACATTGAAATATATAGCATGCATCAATTTCCCTGAAGAATAAGCATATCATATTCATGAAACATTTTAAATAGATATATGGAATTTCAAATATTGTAAAAACATAAGAAATTCAACTTTTACATGCAAAGGGGTTCCAAGGGATATACATATAATGTAATAGATATAAATGCAACTTCGTGGTCACAATTTGTCATTACCTACCCTTGTCGACCAATCTTCATAATATAGTAAATATGCGTGGGTGACTTGATTCCACCGTGTGTCCACGGCTCCTCAAGAGGCCCGGGTGACTTGGTTCCATCGTGCATCCACGACTCCCTAAGAGGCCCTTCCAGAAATGGGTGACTTGGTTCCACCGTATTACTACTGCTCCCCAAGACGCCCTTAAGCATGTAAGGTGACTTGGTTCCACCATATGAGTATGGCTCCCCAATAGGACTTACATGAAGTCAACCAAGATAGGTAACGACCCCATCTCAAGTCATTTTGTCAAAATCATGAAACCTAATTATATTAGTAGAAAGCCACATTTAATAGATTAGCGGAGCTCCCCACTTACCTCGACTCACAGTGATGCATATTACAACTCCTGGTACGCTCGAGATCTGATGCGAACCTTCACGCGACGCTATACAACCATAATACATCTCATCACTAAATAATTTAATTTAAGTTAATTAAATATTTCATTAATTGGTCGTTGGGATCCACTAGTATGGGTCTCCTGAACCTGATCAACAAACCGAGCTGAAACCTGAGATCGAGTCTTTGATCGCCTAGGTGGCACAAATAGGATTGAAATACTAGCTTGAGCGCGTCCCTTTCCCCTCCGCTTCCCATACCACAAATATTCGAATATTAGGTTGGCTAGATAGAATTGGAATCACCAACAATAGACTCTTGGGTTGTACGAGCCTTGACAAGAGGTCGTACCTCCTCGGCAACAGGCCTAACCTCCTCAACAATAGGCCTTACATCATCAACAACAGGCCGAACCTCTTTGGCAAGAAACCCAGCCTCCTTAGCAAAAAATGAAGCCTCTTCGACAACAAACCGCGGCTCATCGATAGCAGACCGAGCCTCCTCAGCAGTACTAGCTCGAGCCTCGGCAAACTCAAACCTAGAAGGAGTTCTAGTCGTAGCTTTCTCTTGTTTCTCATTTTTTTTCTCTTTTTCGGACCCAACAGACCATTACGTGGCCGACCGCTAGTCTTCATTTTCTCTTTGGGTATGGAAATTACTGTTGAAGCCGTGCATGTGATTTTCCTTAATTTTTGGACAATTTTTGCATTCATATTGGGACCGCCGCTTCGAAACTTAACTTCCACCGCTTCCATTTGAGACTGATATGCAACGTCATCTTCTTGGTCTTCTCCAGCTTTGATTGGGTGCAAGTACAATTTCCTTCAATGTGGTAACACCTCTTCAAGAGAAATTAGGCTACCATCTAACACATGTGATGCAATCTCGTGGGCACACGGCAACCCATGAGTGGCCCATAATACATATCCACATATGGATCTATCAAGCCCCACACAGTCGTCAACCTTCTTCATTTCCTTGTTTATCTCATCCAGTGCATATTGAGAAACAAATCCAATGATTGAACTGAAAATATAATGTTCATACTGATATGCAACAAGATGCATCGACCGGTTGAATGAAGCCTCGACACCTCATTGCTGGTGGTCAAGAACTAGGTGTATGGACCTATACGCATCCCCGAAATGTCCATGCAAGGTCCCCAACTCCTTCTTCAATATATAGAATGCGCACCTTCGACCCGATTGGTGGTGGCATTCCTAAAATGCATTACCTTATCCGTCCACGCTACAACGAATTTCTCCTAATGACACAACCAAGTGTCCCGAACGTAATCTACCAAACCAAGCATTCCTCCATATTCATCTTCAAGTTCTTTTACCCTACCCCTATATGATAACTTTGTTTGAGCGTGTACCACATCCATTCATTTCCCATACCATCGGTTGTAGTCCTCCTCCTTAGAAAGTAATTCTCTTGTCTTGGAATGGACGTTCTTATTTACGTGCCAACCATACAGTAAGTGCACACAAGTTGGGAATACTTCCTCTACGGCCCCAATGAGATCTTAATCTCTATCAGTCAAGATGACCCCGGGAAGTGTCCATCCATCCAACAAATCCCTCAATTGCCTAAAAGTCCATGCATAATCAGGCATCATCTCCTTCGCTAAGAATGCATGCGCCACTATGAAAGTCATGTTAGTGGAAGTGACGCCGACAATCTCGAGCAACTGGTACTTGAACCTGTTAGTCTTGTAGGTGCACTCTATAATCAACACATGAGGAAAGCACCAAATAAGTTGCAATGAAGTAGGATAAGAAAAAGAACAGTCCCCTAAAAATGTCTGATCCCTCCCAAAAGATATGGTGCTCCACATACCGATGCTCGTTCAATTTCTGAAATAACATCTTCATCTTTGTCTTTCCTTGAACTTCAATCATTCTCAATCGACTCTCTCATTATAGATGTCTTTCTTGACAGTCACATTACCAGGATTCTTGTCCTTGATGTTGGCTAGAATGTGTCGAGGTTTAGCACTAGCCTTACTCAAATCTGGGAGAATAACCCTCTCCAGTTTGGTAAGCCTTTCGAGATATGCATGGCCAATCAAATTGTTTGAGAACTTGTGGTTGTGCACCCCACACACAACACGCACATGCCATTTCTCATCTACCTCATGTTTCACATTCATCTTGAATTGGCAACCACACTTCTTCTAGGTAGTCTCCTTAAGCTTACACTCATCCTCAACCCCACCCTTTTCTTTACATTCTTTTGCAGCGGCTAAATTTAACTTCTTTGCCTTCGCAATCTTAGGAGCAAAAGAATCGAACCTCTCGCATCCAATGGATAACCTACCTTACCGACCAATGGGAGCATTTGATTTCAATATAATTACCACAAATCCATACTCTTTTGTTGTAGCTTGTGCCCAACTAACTACTTCCTCTCTACTATCGAATGGCATAGACGGTGTGAAGGTATCGGTGAAGTTCGGGAACGGATTACTTGATGTACACTCTGTGTCGTTCATAGGAACCTATAAGGAAGAAAAAACCACTAATTAAACACAGAACAATGGCAGCAAAACTCAAAATTCAATAATTATTATATGTACGGAGCTGCAGGTCCGAGACACACAATATAGATTATAGTATGTCTTATCCGATTCCTATAGTGTAAGTATCGGACACATAGAGTCGAAACATATATATGGATTACGGAGCACAATAGCCGAAAGCTAAATAACCATATTGGGTTTAATTGGTCGTGTAGTGTTTACTACATATGACATAGTTGGGTCGAGAGTCATGGTGGACGTTCGGCCCTGTAAGTCCGACAAACATGGGCATGACAAAACCTTCACTTAAATTGATGAAAAACTTGAGCACTCATCTCATTCTGCTCTCCTTCCCTTCGGTTTAGCACTTCCTTTGCATTTTCCATATTTAGTGGCTCGATTTATCCCAAAAACTGAATACCTAGAAATTTCAAAAATAAAACAATGTTAGCACTCAATGAACACTAAACAGGCTAGTACAACAAAAAAAATGATAAGAAAATGGACTTACTTGATCGATTTCATGAGGACTCAACCTTGTTTTGCTTGAAAATGAGAATGGATGGAGTTAGGGTCAGAGACGGGTGTGAGAAAGGGGAGCGGCATAACTTTTCGATTTCAAAGAGTTGGGGTATGATTGCAACAAAAACACTTTATATATCAGGGTCAATAAGGACATTTCTCTTCAAGGCTCTAAAAAATTAGTTAAGACTTTTAATTTGGGTGTCCATTTTGTAAAAATGGGGTCCTTTTTGCCGCTGCCTTAATAAATTGTCGATACACCTAGTGCGCGATGGGATCGTGGAATGAATGTGCACGCCCGAGTGTACTTGTTTGCGTGTCTGGTGAATTTATAGGCATTAAAAACATATGAACATATATATTTATATATAATTGATATGTAAATATATCAAAATAAACTTATAGTTTGATTAAATTATTTTGGTCCATTAGATCAGCCTTGAGATCGCGCTATGTGTATCTCGAGGTAAATCCATATAAATATATATATAAACAAAATTACTCAAACTTAAACTTATCTTACTACTTCGTTTGCTCAAAGGAGCAACAAGTTAAGGTTTAAAGATTTGATTCCAAGGTTTTTCTTGAGCAATTATAGGAGTGAAAATGATCAATACAGTGGAATTGGTGATCTATCATAGTTGATTAGTGAAATGGCAAGTTCTTAATGTTCTTGAGTTGAATTCGAATTCGTGAATCAAGGATAGAAATATCGTTAATTATGTAGTTGGTGATTGGAATTGGTATAAGACCTCAGTAGAGGCCCTCTCTGCTGTTGTGGGGAGGTGTTTGTGGTGAATTAGAGATTGAACATGGGTTATTGCCCTGTTCTCTATTGAGATTCTCGATGGTGGAGTGCAATCCCTGCAGCGGAGTATGCACTCCCTTCATTAATGTTGATGAACCCAGATGGTCAAACCGACTCCACCAAAGCAGGGAGCGCACTCTCACACCAGAAAACAACGATAATGATTAATGATTCACGAGAATTTATAAGGGTATATGGATTGGTCTAAGGGTCCTATAATTTGAGTATTGGATATATATTGACCTGTAATGGTTTGTGATAGGTTCTAAAACACCGAAAGAAGTTCAAGTATCCCGGAACTTAGTGAGTTTGGAACAAAATTTAGAAAAACTCGACAAAGGTAAGTGGGACTCATATTTTTTGATTTGACTGTTTAAAATATGAAAGTTTCTGGAAATGGTCGATAAGGCAGACCGAAACCGAGAGATGGGAAAGTTAGCCTGATTCTGCCTTTTAACTGGAAAAAGTTAGCCTAAAAATGGATTCCATCTTTTCACCCTCAGTAGCCAGAGTTTTACCTTAGTCGTCATTATCCGGAAAGAGTTGGTGGCTCAACCATACTTGAATAAACCAACAAACTCACTTGTCGACCAACATGTGGATTCTATGGTTGTATTCTCGAGTAACGTGAGAGTACGACTCTATTTTGAAATTCAAATCTTAAATCAGGAGTACTATTGTGTATGCCTATTTGACTTGCATTCGACTATTTATTGTTTATATCAATTTCAATGCTTGAATATATATGTTTTTGGATTCGTATTGTTATTCATTGATTCATTGATATTGGTTTATGATTGATATGTTTATGATCGTCACTTACTGAGCAAGTTGGAGCGCTCACCCCTTTAAACATTTCAAGTTCATAGCTCGGAGCTTCGGCTAAAAGAAAAGAGAAGGCATATGAGTCTTATAGGGGGTAGGGAGGTTTTGTATATATATACTATTTAAATTACATTTTTGTAATATAATAGGGGTAGGGAGGTTTTGTATAAACGAGTTTTGATTTGATTAATTCTAAATTTTGGATATCTTTCGTATTATCGAAAAAGTTTTAGATTTTTCGATACGTATACTTTGGTTTTTATTTTGATAACGATATACATGTTAAGTTTATCAGGTCCTGAAAGAGTTACTTGCTTTATTTAACTCCGACTAATGTACCGAGGCTTAATTAGGGTTTCAGGCCAGGTGGGGGATGCTACATTAGTTGTCTTATTGGAAGTTTGGTAAATTAATGACTCACCAAAATTGTGTCTCACGTGCTCTTATAATGAAACCAACTTTGGTTGTTATATGTGGTTGCAACAAGATCTCAAAACTAATTTGTGACGGATTTGATATTATCCACTTTGATAGAAAATTTGCAATCAAGTGGAGATGGGATTTTGAGGTATGATTACCACGTGCTAAATGTGTTAAGGCATGGTTATTTGAAGATGAAGATAAGGTAGATCTAATGGATTATTGTTAAGATTCCATGTCCTTCATCGGTACATATATTTGCTAAAGTTGATAGAGCTAGCATCTCGTTAACTTTGTATTGTGAACATGTTGTTCACTTCTTCTGTTTGAGTTATAAGCACCAAGAGGACTTGGGTACTCTAGTGAGGGGGAGCCTCGCCGTGCAAGAGTTGGATACTTGTGTAGAGTCCATTGGAGAAGTAAAGGAGATGATAAGAGGAGCTCAGTAAGGGGGTATCAATTATTCTTTACTTAGTGGATTTTACGTTTGGGTGTAGCCCCGTAGATGTAGATCGTGAACCGAACCACGTGAACAAGTTGTTTCATTTTATGGTTTGGTTTATTTATTGGTTACTTTATTTAGTACTTGCACTGGTTATTTATTTCCCTATTAAAACATCATTCAAATTCAGTTGTAAGTTTGTAACAACATTTGGTAGTTTCACAATCAACTAAAATAAATATGTAAGAGAGCAGCCTTTAAATATCGTCACACAATCTGCACAAATTCTCTTTGAGAAAGCTCTTTCCCCTAACACAAGGAACAAGAAGACTATATCCCCTAACATTGTAATTGGTCCCAAATCAGATACATGCATGACAAAACCACTAAAATAAAAAACCATAATCGATCCAATTGTTTCAAAGCGTACAAAAGCAGCGATTAAACGAACTAACAACTACTACTTGACTAAATAAGTTTTTTTCTTCACCCATAAATCACTTGCCAGGAAATAAATAAAATTGGTTGATGATTCAACAACAACAACAATATAGCATCAATCCCAAATTAATTGAAGTCGACTACATGAATCAAATTCTTTCATTGTGCTACTTAACATATGTAGATGAAAAGACTAAACATGAATTATATAGAAATATGCCCATGAATTAATAGTAGCTATCACCTTGAAAAGACCAATAATGTAGCACACATATTTGGCTATTTAATTAATTTCCCTCTCAATATTTTCTAGAATACCAACCTTTTTCTTCGGGCACAAGAATATATTTAGCAAAATCGAACTAGTGAAAATAGGAATAAAAATGATTTAAAATAATTGTTGATTACAAATAGAAATAAAACTATTTCACAATGATATTTTCTTGTAGTTAGCTGACCCTAATTAATTTGAAATTTAAGCTTTATTGCTGACTAGTGTTTGCAATGTCCCCTTTTTATAGGAAATGTTGCTTTTTAAGGCCTAAACAAACATTGCTTGTGTTGTTGCAATATAGTACAAATACGATGAAATTAAGATGGTTAAAAATTAATGGATTGGATAATATAAATAATATAGAAATCAAGATGGTATTGATTAGTGTTGATAATTCATGTTGATAAGTCAGTATTTATATATATTTAGTAGTTTATTTTAGTATATTTAAATATGTAAAGTTTCCAAAATATATATTAATTATATATTTTGGTCATTTTTCAGGTGAAACGGAATGCGCAGTTGAATTTGTGGCGGAAAAATACTCAAAATAGAGTATTTACATGCAGTGATATGATGTCGGACAGTTTGCCTCGAGTTACGCGTTACGCGGTGAGTAGAATAGGAGACAACATATTTCAACCAATTACAGGCTGCCATGTCAGCGGTTCTCATCACAGCAGCTGACACGTGGCGCGTTCCTACCTTCTCCAAGCACGTCACTCATTGGCTCTCCACCAATAGCCAGTCGCCACATCATGCTCAATCCCGCCTGCTCCCAAGCAAGGCACCCACTCCACCAATCGCATGCTGCCACATCATCGCCACGTCAGCATCAACACAATACACGTCACAAATCATTTCTTCTCCTCGCATAGTATCTGTTGATCTACCTCAGGATGCGCGACGGCATAAGCTCCCAGATTTACGCACCGAATCGCGCGACTTTTTCCTCCGCCTTTTGGACGGGCGCGCTCTCACCCAACCAACATGTCACAAGCAACCGGTTCAGCAAATCAGAAGCAGACACGTGGAGCTCAATACCGACCCACAGTGCCAACAGCAGCGCTCTCCTCCAATCAGAAGGCGCCACGTCAGCTGCACGCAGCACTCTCTACCAATAGGCTGCGAACACGTGGCGGACACCTATTTTGAGCCAAAAACAGCCATATGATGCTCATCGGCGCACGAGTCATCTCCCCAACCCCTAAAATTAGTTTCTCTCACCTCCCGTGACCATATTTTAGTAGTTTTATATATTAGGAACTTAGGTTTTATTATTTGAAGAACACCGACTATTATTGTTTCGACTTTGTTCGACGACGATGTTTGGCTAATCAACTCCTTGCCTAGGTCGGAGGGGAAACAAGTCGGGATCATGGATTCATGGCATATTATGTGAGATCTTTTATTTTATTATTTAATTTAGTTTAAATTCTCATATTTCATTGTTGTTGATTTTAAAGTATATGGTTTAGATCTAGGGTGTGTATGTGGCCAGCGAATACTTTTAGGTGGAGAATCTACAGTTATTTGGACTATTAGTATCCGTGTAATTGTGCTTTTGGACCAATAAAGTGACAAACACTCACCCGTTTACCGTCAAACCCTTTCGGTTCTTGAGTGTGCAACAATTGAATCTAGGTTAAATCTGGAGCAGACGCGACCCGATTATTTAGGATTAGTGTTCCTACAGACCCATATTACTGCGGTTAGTATGTTAAACCTTATTGGCGGATGTCTAGGGTTATACATTAATTAAGGAAGTAGTTAGTGGCGGACGTCCTGACTATCGATATTAGGGGAACGAGGAATTTCTGACGGATGTCGATTTTCTATAGCTAATATATGAGAATATAAATTAATGACTTTTTGGAAAAGATTGAAGACCATGATTGTCATTGAATCTTGATCTTGATTTGTGGAACTGTAGACTTAGGTGTTACTTAGGTATTTATTAATTGTTTTCAAAAATTAGTTTAGTTATTTTATTTTATTTAGTTTAGTTAGATTAGTTAGTTAAATTAATATTTATTTTAAAACCCCCGATTTTCCTTTTTTTGTTGTTTTTAACCTAAGAAATACTATCAATCTCTGTGGGATCGACCCTTTGCCACTATTCTACAAAATAGTTGGTTTAGGAAACTTTACTTTATTGACAAGTTCGGCGCGCGTCACATGCATATATGCACACACAGACGAAGCAATCACATACTAGCTCTCAAACACTCAAACTTTATTTACTTGGTAAAACTTGTATTAACCTTGTGCACATAACACACTAACTTTGGGTTCTTTATATAGATACTCATAAACCATACTTGTAATCCAACTAGAACACTAAAACATTATCCAAAAAACAAATCTAAATCCTAATTGGACTCAACAAACATCCATCCTACTTGGACTCAAACAATTAACTTACTAATTAGACACAAACTAAAACAATGATTCCTTATCGAATTAGGACAAGGAGTTTGAGCAAAAAAACCAATAATCTCCACCTTGGCAAAAAACTCTACCAACTCGAACAATCATCCAATCCAATTGTCGTAGCCACCGCGGATGACAACGAACCGCACAACCATTCATCAGCACGTGCAATCATTCATCCAAAACTTGATCAACCTTCAACCACTCATTGTGCAGCAACACACACAATCACATTAACTTGGTTTAACAAACACACAAACGAGCGCACACAATCATTCGCGCGCAGACACAAACTGCTTCACCCAAACAAGCATCTTCTTCAATCATATCAACAATCGGACTCGATCACCATATAGATCTTGTCCCACATCATTCCACAATCAAAAGGATAAACCTCACATGAAACGCTAAAAAAACAAATCTCGGACTTCAAACAACTTTAGTTGATGGGTTGAAAGCCACTTCGCTACACAACATCCACCTTCACTGAGAAATCGCTCCATTCCAACTATTACTTAGGTGATGAGTAATGACTTGCGATTTTGACTTTGCAAGAACGCCCGAATAGCATCACTCTTATGGATATTATTGGCGACCTTCTCGATGACAAGCCACACATCCCAATCACGTCACATCAAGTCCACAATCCAATCAATCGTCAACTTATTGTAGTTGAACTCTTCGTCGATCCCGATCACGGATTCATACTCAATCTCAAAATCAAACTTTGTAGTCGTCATCAATTTCCGATGACATAAAGTTTTCGAACTCACGAACAACAACACAAGGACTAATATGAATTTTGATTCATATCTTCTCATCTCAAACAATCTAATTGTTATCATAAATATATTACAAAAATACATTAATCTCTTAAACTAGCTAAAGACACAAAAAATGATTGCAACGTGAGGCAAAAACTTGTTGTCTTGTAGTGAAACGTGAGATTCAAGAACTATATATACCTCAATTGTCTTGACGAATCTTAAAACTGATGATAATGTTGACGCATAGATTAGAGGTTCCCTAAACTGTGCCAACAGTTAACACCAATCAAAATATACACGATTTAAGCCACTCCGCAGATCTTCAAACAAACCGTGCCAACGGTCAACACCAATCAACATATACACGATTTAAGCCAGTCACGCTGAAGACAATTGATAGGCATCCTCTCACAAACTTCGAATTCGCCAATCTCTTAATCAGACCAATTAACCGATCTTTGATCGATCTCTACAATCACAAAATCATTTACGAACTCCCTTATGTCGACTTGCTATGATACCGCTTGTTGATAATTCATGCACACATGCACACACAGCGGAAGCAATCACACATTAGCTCTCAAACACTCAGACTTTAGTTACTTCGTAAAACTTGTATTAACCTTATGTACATAACACACTAACCTTATGTTCTTTATATAGATACCCATAAACCATACTTGTAATCCAACTAGAACACTAAAACATTATCCAAAAAACAAATCTAAATCCTAATTGGACTCAACTAATAAACATCAATCCTACTTGGACTCAAACAATTAACTTACAATTAGACACAAACTAAAACAATTATTCATAATCAAATTAGGACATGGAGTTTGAGCCAAAAAAACCAACAATTAGCTGATTGTCACACTGTTTCATTATTACAGTTATTTTCATAGCAAAATTCATGATAATTTTTTTGAATTAATAGAATTAGCGAGTCAATGTACTTTTATTAGGGCATATGATCATTGTATTTTTTTATCCGAGCCATTAATGATTAATGATTTATATTTTACTTTAAAAAATATGGTATTGATTAGCTGACGCCTTTTGAGGAAGCACTCATCTTAAGTTCCTCATCTTAAGTTGTTCCTGAATTATCTTTTAAGGAATTGAATATGGGTACTGTGCATAGCAATTCATATATTATTAAAGTAGAAATTTTATATGGATGATGTTGAATCAATTTTCAACATCACATTGCCTCCTCATTAATGCTCTCTTTTTTTTTGAAGAAAAATTTCATTAATCATTCATGGCTCAATACAGGATCATGACCATACATAGAATTAAGTACATTGATTGGCTAATTTTATTTGTTCAAAAAATTGTCATTAATTTAACTGTAAATTTCATCAATGCTCTCCTTAGTCGATCCTCAACCCTATTCACACACTAGCTAGCTACTCATGTTCTGACTTCGTCTTTCTCTTATTGCTAACAAAAAATATGGGATAGAGCCACGTTGGCTCCATAACTACCAACCTAAAGTGAACAAGCGGACTCCAATTCTCTTCATTTGTCTTTTTACATAGTTCTTCAACGCACTTGTATCTCTTCTCAGTTTATATATATATATTATGTCTTGTACGCGTTTTTTTTAGAAGATGCTAAACAGACTCTGCAACTTACTAAACGGGTTTCATTACTTGAATGTACCCCAAATTTAGATTTTTATTACTAAATATGCCTCACTTTTTTTAAAAAAATCCCCAAAATATCCTCTTCTGCCAATATTCAAATTCCATCCCAACACCCATCAATTAGTCTTCTTCATCTCTCATGTTTGGTCATTGTAGAGCACTTGTATTAGGTCAAAATATTGTGAGAGTATTTTTTCGTCGAACAAGATCAGATTCCGTTTATTGGTGCCCTAAAAGTAAGGAAGTGTCGTCATATATCTTAAGCATTCTTAGCCTCAGGTACCACGGCGAGCATTCTCGATCGTAGGAAAATCAAAACTATATAGGCGTATAGTTGTATTTCTGATGTATGTAATGTGATACAGTCTGATTATATATTTTGGTAATTCGGCACGCTAATATATATGTTATCACAGGGTTGGGACTTGTACATCCGTTTTGGTTTGATAAACTGTTTTTGTAAAACTGATAATATAAAATCTTCAATATTTGCTTACATTCTTAATTTATTTGGTCTCTCGAGATATAGAGGTGGTTGTTTATCAAGTTGAAGAGTCTGACTTAAGCATTAACTTGACAGTTTTGTATCAAAGGTTTTAAAGTACTGTTTTAAGGGCGAACGACGTCTTAATCAGGACAAAGGTCGTTACAGATAGTGTCGCGAGGGATAAGGAGACCTTGCTTTTGTCTCTCCCTCATGCATGCTCTTCAATAATGTATCGATCTATATCAATATAATACAATAGTAGAGCCCAAATATATACCAATATATATATATATATGTTGTCAAATATTTAATGACCTATGTGTATTAGCAATTAATGTACAAATTTATAAACCATTAGATCAAAATCTAATGATTTTAAAATGATGTTCCTATGAAATGTATATTTATTTGGATATATTGTATTATATATACACACACGATAATAAAACTTGTCAATGGTGTGTAATTGGATAGAAACAAAGGATCATATTCAAAGATCGGTGGCAATATGATTTTTGGATAAGATCTTTAGATAATACAAAGATGCTTTGTATGGCGGGAATTGGTGGTCCATAATAATTGTTGGGGGATTAAAAGGAGGAGATTTTGGGAGATCGAGAAGTGAGTGACAATACTAACGTAATTTTTGGTTTCAGACCACTTTCGTAATTTTAGGTTTCACTTTTGTAATCTCAATCTTATGATCACGAGTTTACATTATTGACCCGATCCCAATATGGGAAGAACAAATTTTTCTTATACATATAGACGGTGCATTTTCTCCTCCTACTATTAGTAGGGTTTTTTTTTTTTTTTTAAGGGAAATCTTTCCATTTACATAATTTTGGCTATAAAAAAGTCTCATTTCTATTCAATATATATATATATATACATATAAAATTTGAATGACTCTTCATGACATGTATATGTCACATCAATTATGTAATTACTTGTACTCTATTTGTTACTTGTTCCACATTGTGTACTCTTTTGTTTGCCTTGCACACTAAGTGTAGCTTGTGTAGCTTGTAATCTTTGTTCAAAGTATATATGGTCATCATGATCAATGGCCTATAAAAGAGGCACATTCTCTTGTAAACACACACCAATGTTAGAATGGAACTTCTACATTTCTTAACTCTAGGTCTCTTCTCTCTTGTCTCCTCTTCTCTACTTGTTCTTGTAGTCTTTAGTTCATGCTTCTCATACTTAAGTTCTACAAGCTCTAATTGGCTTACAACTTAGTTTACAACACGTTATCAGCATGAAGTTCCTCTACAAGAGGGAGGTCTTGAAGATCAAGAAGCTTTTCAAGTAGACAAAGTTAAGAAGGTATAATTTTTGTTAATTTAAATAAGTTCAATTTATTTCCGTGTTATCATGGTTAATTTCTTTTTTTCATTACATGCGTTATTTACGTATATGTACTTTATTCATATACTATGCATTGTAACGTTACCGACTGGGAAAGTACGATCTGTAGTTGCATCATTTACAATCTTCTATATCAGAAATCAAAAGTTAATGTAACATAAATGATTTTTTTTTCTCTATATTCTTGATTTTATAATGCAAATAGAACTATGAATTTGGATTGATAGCAGGTAAGCCTTATCTCCGGTTAAGCTAAACATTGAAAGGGAGGCAGGTTATCTCATTCGAGGAGGCATAGTATTAAGTAGACTTTGTCTCGCCACCCAACCTGGAGGTCGTCCCACCAACTCATACGAATATTACATTTTGTTTATTAATGAATCAAGTTGTGAACATATATTTAATCATATATTATGCCTTTTACATAAAAATGAGAAAAATATTTTATATTACATTTATTTTCAAAATATTATTCAACCATAGTTGAATTTGTTACCTTATTATATTACTGACAAGAATTATTTGTCATGATAATTAGATACTACAATTTATGAAAAAAGCATTTATGCAAGATTGTGTGTTATACACAATCATTCGCCAATATCTCTTTAGAAATTTGAAAGTGAATATTTTACTTTGTATATATCTTTTCACCTCATGGAGTTATCTATATATAAATAGTAAAAAAAAGTGATACTCCAAAAGGCTCAAAATAAGCGATCGGGTCTCAAGCTATACAAAATTTAATCAGTCAATTATTAATTATAATTTCGCAATTTTAATTACCTCTAGGTTGAGGCTATGTGGAAACATGACTGATAACACAATAATAAGAAGGTTACGTGGCCTGCCTCGATTTATTACTGCAATAGATATCAAGCGCGCACGTCAATCTAATAGATATTAAGGATTGGTTTCTTGTCTTATGGTAGCTGAGTAAAATAATGATATATTATAAATATTATATTGCTCTTGTCCAATTTGTTCAACTTCAAATTAAGAAATGTATGTTGTGTATGATAACCATGGTCCTAATAACAAATTTATGGATGTGGAAAGGGTGAAAAGATCAGGTAAAGGTCATATTGACAATTCCATCAAAAGTTGGAATAAAAGTGGTGTACCACTAGAAATGGCAAATAATTATTGACAATGAGCACTCATAATTGTGATATTTTTCTTCACATATAAGAGACTATTTTGTCAAAATATTGTCATATATCTACCTAAATATTTTTGTGACCTTTACCATACCTTCAAAATCAAAGGCAAAATTATGAATTTTATCATTGAAAATGGCTTGATAAAATTGGCATATCAAGATGTATTCAAATCATGAGCTAAATATAAATATATACAATTAATTTATTTTTTGTGTATTGTGCTACATGCATGTGCATTATAATAGAAAAAGAAATATTTCTCAAATTTGAACTTAGCGGAGGCTAACGTTCATGCAATATATGGTACAACAATTATATATTGATAATGTCTTATTTCAAAAGAAGTTTACTCATAATAATATATAGTTTCTTTATATGATTATAGAATAAAATTCTCGATTTTAACTTCTGAAATATATAAGACACATTAAAATGAAAGCCATCATAAATCAAATGATATAATGAAATTCATTGTCACACTCCGGCTTTTGATTTTCCAACTTGGGAAAGAGAATCGAAGTACGACTCGGTTCACGCCTTAATTCATGTTATCAATTTAGCTTAACAGTTCTTACAATCATTTTAAAACATTCATAACTTTCCAAAACATAAAGTATTAAACATATCATTGACTATTTAGGTCCCAGTCTAAACATGATTTCAAGTGCAGAAGTAGTGTTCATGCCATATTTATAATCAAAAGGAACTACAACAAAAAACTCAAAAGTTGGATATATAGCCATCCATACGTTTAGGAACATCTAAAACCCAAAATATAAACCAATATATACAAAATCAAATATACATACAAAATCTATAGTAATGATAGTGACGCGGCTCTCCTCGTCATCGCATGTCAGTCTCGAGTCTTGCCCTTTCCTCTATCGCTGCAAGACGGATTTGGTCCCACCAAATGAGTGACCCGGTGATTGAATAGCTAGGGAATATTTAAGTTCATCGTATAAAAGTAAGGGAAAAGAAATATATAACAAGACAGAATAAAGTAAACATGCAACGTTTCTAAGCATCCTCATTAGGAATTCTCGTGAACTCCCTAATGCAAAGGACCTATCCTATACCATTGGCCTAATGGTGACTCACACCGAATGAGTTTTTATGGCCTCGTCACAACCGACTAATACTAATTCTGACTATGGGAGGTTCCAGTCAATTCTTTTCTCCAACAAGAGCTCCTAACAATAATATGCTCTTAGCTCCTCAAGAAAGGTTTCAGCCGTGTACATTTTTATCGTCTACAGCCTCCATGTGGGAAGTTCCTAGACATGTACACTCTATGATTCTTTGCACATAAACCGATCATACTTACTGTGAAAGTCGGCACTAAAGTCTCCATATCTACTATATGGATGACCACAATTATAGTATATAGTATGATGCAATGTAGTGAAATGCGAAGATAAACATGTGTAGTAAAAGTGTATATTTTTCAAGTGTACACTTACAACTTATCGCATTCCGGTCCCAACGAGACCCGACGCTCCTCGCTCAGCCTCGAGTCTTATTATGAGTTTCTAAGTAATTTTTCTTTATACTGATTTATTTCGAAAGCATCTCAAAGTGCGTGTCAAAACCTCCTAAAATTTACATCAAGTAAGCCTCAAAGACATTACTAAGTCCTTCAAAAATTTTAAGTAAAGAACTTGTAAAAATAGTTTATGTCCCCGACTTGCGCTCCATTTTTCATCATCTAGAAATTAAAATCTATAGAGACACTACAAACAAAAGTTGTTGATCTATAAGCCAGCTTTCCAAAAAGCTAAACATATCTTGATTCGGATTAGAATTGAGAGAATTATGCCCTCTAAACTTAAGCATGTTTATCATCTCATAACTCTCGTCTACATGTTTTATTACCCACATTGCATAACATTTTTGGCTTTGAAAACGTTTGATCTGGAAAATATTTAGTCAATAAAAATTTTAAATCTCGAGTTCAATTTTCAAATGGTATTGGAATCAATTTATTTTGACTTTATATGAGAGTGATATTGTCAAAACATTGTTGTTGGTTTAACACAACAAATATATTTTCAGTTTTAAAACTCCAAGTTGCGAACGAATTTAAGTTACATAACTTTGAAATCTCAAAATTTTCAGTAGGACAAAGTTTAAGGAACTTGAGTTAAGTTTCTAAAGGCATTGGATTCATTCAATCTGGATTTCAAAGGAAAGAGATTTATCCATATTACTAATGTTGTGTAAAACATATTCTCATTTAAGTCAATCAAGTGTAGATTTTACCTAACTTTTAGTAGCCATAGATGCGTAAAGATGGTGTCATAGCATCAATGTCACACCCAAGTGTGTCGTAGATCCATCCGGCAGCATGCCTTCACTCTCGGATTCTCTCTGTTCTCCTTCTCTCTCTCGTCTGTTGAGAAGAATGAAAGAATGGTTTAGGTTTTGATTTTTATAAGTTAATTAAGAATGTAATTAGTCAAGTTAATTAGGAATATAATTAGTCATTAATTAACCCCCAATTAGCTCCTACTTCAGCTAATCCAAAGGTCAAAATTATGTGACCAATGTATGATGAGAATGACACATGTCTCCTACTCATTTCATTCACCAAGCAACCAATGAACCTCTTCCATCTCATGCTCATGTTAGCTTCTTGATTGCCTTTGGATGTACCTCGAGATGTGTGCTCAAGGGTGATTAAACGTTTTCATGTAAGAGTGTATTGATTTGAGTCATTTCTCCTTGCCTCAAAATGCACATTGTTTAGATCACTAAGTTGATCAATGAATAATATGATTCAACACTAAAGGTACTTTGTATTAATTTTATGTGGTCACATTGTATTTATTTAACTATATGTCCTCAATTAATTCAATTTCCATCCATTATCACTTAAATAATTTATCCGACTTTGTATATTTTTCGATCTTAGTCTAGTCGCAATAGCTATCACGCCCAACAAGTATTTCTAGAAGATACTAAGGTTGCACTATCGTCGCATTATATTCATGCATAAATATTTATATAATACAATACACGCGACGCATATATAACATATATATACTTATCCACAGGTTAGCACTATATTGAGCATGGCCACTTTACCCCCATTGAACCAATTTGGGCCTCTGGTCTGGTCGGACCAGGCTGTGTCCGGTCCAGTCGATGACAGGATGTCACATTCATAATGTGGAATAATTTTTTTTTATCATCCAGAATAATCAATAACGCGAAATATTGTAAATTCGCATGGACATCCTTTATGGAATCGCATTTTTTTATCAGCTGGTGATTGTCTTAAGGCAAATCAATAGGAGACTTATATATAGTGAGAACTCTCTATTAATAAAATGCCCTAGGTCCCTAACATGGAATTTATTTATAGCAAGTTTTGTTCATTGTTATCAATTACTTTATTAAGTGTTGCGATTTTTTCTCGTCCTCTTTGTACCAAAGAAATACAAAAAATAAAGTAATTGATAAACATATATATTTTCTATAATAAAAATAAAGTAATTGATAAACATATTCTTTTTTTGGCTCAAGTATTTCCAAAAATGCCCTGTGACGACCCCTTCTCAAATTATGGCACCATCCAGCCTAATCCCGTCATTAAGCCCTTAATCCCCACCACGTAAGACTTAACAATGTGTTAGTTAGCCTTTCTAATACACTCACCACATTAGTTACTTTTCTAATAAACCTTACATCATTCTTAAACTTAATAGTATTTCAAAGTAAATTAAAATTTTACACTATTTAAAGATTATTCGGCGAAAGTCTTGACAAATTAGCGGAAGCCATTCATATAAAACCTAAGTATATGGAAAACCAGGAACAAAGATCACATGCATATATATAACAAATGATAATAACTATATATCAACACGTGTCTGGTCGGGTAACTATTTCTCAACCCACAATATATATCCCCAAGAATATTAAAAGACATATATAAAATTCACACAATAAAATCAGACATAGCAACACTCCACTGGCTCAGAGGTAGTCATCGGATTTTATCCTTGCTCGGTTTGCCACTCGATGGATTTGCACCCACCATCATAAAAAGGACGGTGAGTACAGAAAGTAGAAAGCAACACTGAGAAAAATTTGTTTGCATTTCCAAAATATACAACAAGTATCTGAAAGCATAATAATAGCAACTATGCTGAAAAGAAATCATGCTATAAGATACTTTAGTTAAGTAAAATGAAACTGACACTCGGCTAAGTAATAATGATCTAGGGCCGATCGGTTGTGAGTTACATCACATCAACCTTTTTCCACTATTTATAGCGTAATCAATTCTTTTAAGATGCATTCACATCATTATAAATACTCTTCCAATACATAAATACTTACAAGTGCCCCTCACATGTGATGTGTACTTACCAACAACCCTGGGTCCTATACCACGTGTGTTGCACAAGCTAGTTGTGAGATCCCGACATCCCCGAGCATCTAGTGACCACGTGTGCCGTGGCTATCTCTATATATCATGGTCTTATATAAGAACTACTTTCATAACCCAAGAAATGGCATGGTTTAGGAATCCAATAATGTAATTACATATCTAATGCACAAAGAAAATTAGATTTACAATACCATCAAACACCTACCTAATAGCATGTTATTTCATTTGACTAGATATCTCGACAATCAATAATGACATAGCACATAATTTGGAGTCATTGAAGCCATTTAATCAAAAACAAATGTCATGATAGCAAACTCATAAAATGAGAAGAAACAACGGGTCAAGGCATGTAGAGTACAATAGGCAAATCCGTTCAAATGACTAGTAATAAATAATAAAACAGGAATGAAATGTAAATAAATATCTCGATCAGTTTACTTACAATCCACACAAATTCCTAGCTAATCCGGCCTCTCGACACCTCAAAACACGTATCTGAACCCTCGAGACTCTTCCCTAGGCCTCTGGTATCATTTCATATGTTTTATAGTGTGTTTAGACCTTAAATTAGAGTTTTGGACTTGTTTAAAGTATTTAATTTATAATTAGGGAATTACAAATTTTGTGTTGTCAAAGCATCAAGCGCACTGGGTGGAATATCTAGCGTGTTAATAACCTCATTAGCGTGCTAGTCAACTTTATTAGCACGCTACCAGCGTGTAGCGCGCTATGTCCAAGAAAACCCATAATTCTGCACTTTGAATTCTGAGTTTTCTCCACACATGGCTAACTCCATTTCCTTGAGCTCTTTTGTACGACGCCTCCAGTGATCCAAGACACCCATCACAACATAAGAACAGCCACACTTCAATTATATGACAAATTCATCAACTTTACCTAAATGACTAGTGTAAATAGATTTACCTAGTTGGCCTCATTGCCTCGGTCAATGCATGCATCTCGATGCGAGTCCCACGTCACGGTTCAACGATCCTGATTAAGGAAATTAAACTAGGAGCCTCCAAACATTTTTCTTTTAATTGGTTGAAATAATGTGTAAAGGCTAAATATATAAAATTAGCAAAAACTACCACCCCTTTTTTTCTTTTATACAAATGTAATGGCGATTAATGGCCACACACTTTCCTATTAAATAGGCATGACATTAGCAATTTCAAGAATATTTTGGATTGTTACCTTTAACTGCACACACAATGCGAAACATGTGCCGTACACTAGTTTTATTTATAAGAAAATAAATGCAAAGTATATATATATATATATATATATATATAACTATATAATGTAATTAACCACAAAAAATACTATATAAGAAAAAAAACGCACTGCTCTTACAAAAAATGCGACTATTTTTTATTTCTCTTTCTTTTCTCCGTTGCCGTCATTTTTTTATTTTTTAATGACGTGACGTAACGCACACCAGGGGTGGAACCAGTCTTAAAGTGTAGGGGAGACATCACTGTGGAGGGAATGTCCATCTTATATAGGTTAAATAGATATTCAACTTCAAAAAAGTTCTCCAATTCGTACAATGGGTTACACCACCTATTAAAGAGGTGACATTTTTTCATTTAATATTATTTTTCAATGCATTTTGTTTAATACTTTTAAATTGTAAATAATTATTAGATAATTTTACGTCTATATAACTGATTGATTGTAAAGTTTTATTCATAAACCTTATTTTTTTATTTTTGTAGTTATCTATAAATATATATATATATCTACCTATATATTAAAAGCACGAATAGTAAAAGTTTCCTTCGTGACTTGAATTATCGTTTTACCCTTTAATCACTTATTTATGCGTACTTTTTTTGAAAGTCGCCTATATTTTCTACGCATAACATTATTTGCGATTTTAGTTTCTTTGATTTTTTTATTTCGATTTATGCTTATATATAATCGATTATGTGTAGTCTGCATATTATATAACTCATTCAACCGATTTATGCCTATCGATATAATCGATTATATATATAACTCTCATTCAACCGGACATTAATTTGGATAGCTTTCCATATCTCAAAATCGTGTTACATTTAATTGTGCCATTGTTTAAGTGTTGCACTTGAACTAAACAACTATACAACTTTTTTAAAGTAACGACTATTAAATTATATATAATCAATTGATTATATCATGTAGTCCACATATTATAACTTTCACTCTACACTTCAATTTGGATAGCTATTATAACTAATTACATATTTATAGACTCCTTTTTCTCTATGGTAAATAAAATAATTGTGCCTAACTTATTCTTTACCCCATGTCTCATATCATTTTGCCAATAAATTTGTTGTTCTCTCTCAGAAGCTCAATAGGTTTACACATTAATGGGAAGTTTAATAATTAGAATTTCTAGCTAAACTTTAGAGAAAACATAATTTTTTATATTAGTTGAAATCTCGTGAGCGAAGCGAACGAGCCTAAACCTGCGTGCGTAGCATGTATTGTGATTGTCCCAAATCTCGAGGCCGCCACGTAGAGCGTCGCGACCCCGCGGCCTTGTTACTTCATTAACCCACTGGGTCCTACTCGCCATTCACGTCAATTGTCGCGTCACTACTCCTCGATATGCATGCTAACTCGTTTCATTCAATTAGTTTAGTTAGACAATTGAATCACTTTTAACATTAAAACAACCAAAATCTTAAATTAGAGTAAGTAAAACAAATAAGTTCATATAAAGCATCATTCATAAGAGCATTTCCTAATGTGGAAAATCCAGAAAAGAACTTTGTATATAGGCGACAATACTAATAAGTAGTAATATATAAAAGTACAGTGTCTCTTCAGTTTTCCAATACCCAAAATAAAGTGAAATATTAAAATAACACATACTAGTAGGACCTTAACTGCGGGCAATCTAAAGAAGTCGCCAAGAATCACCTTGCCCCTACTAGTACTGAGATCTACACTCAACCATCACAAAACACCAGATGGATAGTACAGTTAGTAAGATTCCAAAAGAAGTACACCTAGCATTTATAAGAAAGTAAATGGATATCAATAATCATGCTAAATAATCATGCAGAAACTAAACATGCAATTGTGCTACGATCATCACATGAATAGATAACACGAGAAAGAAAAAATTGTGTGCTCATCCTAGTCAAACTAAATTGTACTTCAGACCCCAGGATCCTTTCAGTGGATGTCGCCACTTCCTTTCACCTGGTCCCTCCTGGTGCTTGTCCGACGCGTGCACTTTAGTGCAACTCGTGTTGTGATTCACCGAGTGGCTAATCACACGTGCTACAACTTAGTGAGCCATAAGTACACTACGAATATCATGTGGGACTAACTCAACCACCAACCCATATGTAATTATAGAATAGAGTACAATAACAAAGAATATGAAATCGACAATGGAAAAAAGTAAACCTTCAGTGACTTTCAAATGGATTCTTACATACCTTAAAACGCACTCCGGAGTCCCGCTCACGTCTCGAGATACATGCCCCACTCCCGACTATAGTTTCCTAAGTCCCTGGTGTCAAATTGAACAATTTTAAGTGATTTAGAGTCAAATTAATTGACTTTATTTTGTGAGAGCAAAGATTAGAATTTTATACCAATTTTTTATTGCGGCACATTTTTCGAGTGAACCAGGGTACCAAATGCCCAAAATAGTCGCGAAAACCCAGTTCCCAATCCATTTTCTATTTTCTAATATTGTATGATTTTTCTAGATTTTCTGTAGTTTTCTATTTATTTTTCCATATTTTTTATATTTTATTTCATTTAAATATATTGTTAGATAAATTTTTATAATTTATATTATTCAATACTACAATATCATCAACAACAACCCAACACCATTAATACCTCATTTTCTCCAACATTTAATAACAATCAACTATCAAAATTAAAACCTCATTCAAGCTTCATTTTAATGAAAATTTGAAAGAAAGTAGATATGCTCACCTTGATTACTTGTTTGCTTGATCAACTCACTTCAAAAATCTCCAAGGATCTCATAAAATCTCACTCTCAATCAATCAACTCCTCCAATAGTTTTTACTCTTTGCATAGATACACACTCTCTTTATATGTTGAAGAGAAGTAAAGAAAAAGGGAAAGTGGGAGGGGTGTGAGGAATGAGTGGTAAACCTCATTTTAAGGGTGTTAGGTGTATAGGTGGAATGTTCTTATTTGCTCCTTATTAGACACAAAATTTTAGCCTTGTTCAATTATCTCCAGTATCCCGGTGTCCCGCACCTCAGCACGCATAACGAGGCGCGCATTAGTTGCCAATTTCAATCAATTGGCATAGACTATGGGTTTATCATTAATATTTTGTCAAATTTAATTAATTTGATTATCCAAATTATTTTTCCGACCTAGTGTACCCACATTTCGCTCGCTCAGTACCCGTATTGACACGTTTTTTGGGCAAATACCCGTTACACTATCTCACTCGGTTCAACGATATAAATATACACATGCGATGCTAGGTAAAATAATTTAATATACAACATCGCAAATAAGCAAACATCACGCAAAAATATTATTTGCCTAGTCATGTGTGCCTTGACAATATGCGGCATCCACGTGGATCAAAGCTGACGTCCGAGTCTGAAAATAGTCAATAATAACGAAATAATTAAAATTGGGCATTACAACTCTTCCCAACTAGAAAAGAAATTTCATCCCGAAATTTTAAATACATTGAAGCATCGTACCATAAAATATCAGATGAGTCCCTCGGTACTATGATGCTGCCAACGAACCAACACCACAGGGATCTCCCTGTTCCTAAGAGTCTAAATCATATGATTCATAATCGTTGTCGGTCGCTCCTCGTATGTCGCATCATATGCCGAACATAAATCTATCTCAAGTCAACCATTGGTCTCGGTCCTGACCTAGCTAGCCTCAACATCAATATATGAAACGTAGGATGAACCACAGCTAACTATGTTGGCAAGTCCAATTTGTAACCCACACTGCCAACTCGTGCTGCGACTCTGAACGGTCCTATGTATCTCGGCGCCAGTTTCCCTTTAATCTCAAATCTATGTTGGCCTTTCTAAGGGGGAAACTTTCAGATAAACCATGTCGCCTTCTTCATAGCTCAGACCCTCGTGATACTTATCCGCATATTTCTTATGTATATCTTGTGCCGCTTGAAGTCTTTGTCGAGTCTGCCTAATCTTCTTGTGTGATCAACAACTATATCTGGCCCAATCACCGCTGTATCCTCAGGCACTGCCCAATACGCAGGTGATCTGCAAGGCCCGCCATACAGTGCCTCAAACGGAGGCATCCTGATACTCGTCTGATAGCTGTTATTGTAACCAAACTCACACGACGGTAGATAATCCTCCTACAAACCTTCGAACTGCAAAAATACAAGCCTAAGCATATCCTCAAGAATTTGTATCAGTGTCTCTGATTGTTTGTCCGTCCGAGGATGGTAAGTCGTACTAAACTGCAACCTGGTGTCAAAATGCTCCTGCATCAACTCCCAGCATTTTCAAGTCAACCTAGGATCTCGGTCAGATATAATAGAGACTGGTATCCCGTGCAATCTAATGATCTCCCTCTCGAAGATAATACTCAGCTGTGGGAATGAATATCTCATAGAGATAGGAATAAAATGCGTCGATTTTGTCAGTCAGTCAATCACAACCCAAACTACATCGTGTCTTATCGAAGTCGGCGATAACCCACTGACAAAATCCATAGTGACGTACTTTCATTTCCACTGTGGAATTGGTAATGGCTTGTAGTAAATCACCTGGTTTATTGTGCTCAACCTTAACCTGCTGGCAAATATGACAACTCCTGACGTACTTGCCAACCTCAGCCTTCATCCCTGACCATCAGAACAATTGCCTCAAATCGTGATACATCTTGGTCCGGCTAGGATGAACTGTGTAACGAGACATGTGTGCGGCCTCCATAATCTCGTCCCGTATCTCTTGAACTACAGGTATCCACAACCTCTCATAGTGTCTCAAACACTAATTCATCGACTTTGCCCAATTCGTACACTCCAGATCCCGAACCAGACCACTAAACTGCTCATAGAGCCCATCAGCTCTACCACTCGGTAACCCGCTTAATAGATACAGTCGAAACTCTCATCCGACAACAAATATGCAGCTCGTACGTAGTAAAAACCTCTATCATGCACATAACTGACGATGCCTCCAATAAGCCATGCTCATGTGTCATGCGTCGTACCACCGTCTGATTGTCAATACCATTCATACTCAATGCATCAGCTACAACGTTCGCTTTCCTTGGGTGATACTTAATACCGAAGTCGTAGTCCTTCAATTACTCAAGTCATCTCCTCTGACACATGTTCAGATCTCTCTGAGTGAAAATGTATCTCAAACTCTGATGATCGGTGTAAAGTACAAACCGCTCTCCATATAGATAATGCCTCCAAGCCTTCAGTGCAAAAACGACTGTTGCAAGTTCTAAGTCATGAACTGGATAGTTTCCTCGTGGGGTCTTAATCGTCGGGACAAGTAAGCTATTGGTATGCCCTCCTACATCAAAACACATCCAAGTCTGCCTGATGCATCCGTATACACTGATAAGTTCTTGCCCGGCTCTGGCAATGTCAACACTAATGCTGAAGTCAATCTTCTATTCAGCTCCCAGAAAGCTTGCTCACACTCCTCTGACTAATCAAGTCAAACATCATTTTTGGTCTTTCTAGTCATCAGTGCTGCGATCGAGGAAAAATCCATTACAAGTCGACGGTAATACCCTGCTAGCCGCAAGAAACTCCGAATGTCAAAAATAGACTTAAGCGTCTTCCATTCAATGATAGCCCTGATCTTCTCTGAATCGAGAGAGATACCCAGGTCGCTGATGACATGTCCCAAAAATCTCACTACGCTCAGCCAAAAATCACACTTGCTGAACTTTGCATACGGTCTATGCTCTCTCAGTGTCATTAAAACTGCTCTTAAATGGCTCTCGTGCTCCTCACGAGTTCTGCTGTATATCAAGATATCGTTAATGAAGACTATGACAAATCGATTTAAGTAAGGTCTCAAGACCATGTGCATCAAGTCCATGAATATCGTCGGGGGTTAGTTAGTCCAAAATGCATGACTGTAAACTCAAACAACCCATATCTTGTACTAAAAGCGGTATTCTTAATGTCCTTTTCTCGAATCTTTAACTGATGATAGCCTGAATGCAGATCAATCTTCGAGAAGAACTTGGCGCTTGCCAATTGATCGAAAAGATCATCAATCCTGGGGGGTGGGTAACGGTTCCTGACTATTGCTAGATTCAACTTCTTGTTGTCCACACTCATCCTCATTGAACTATCCTTCTTCTTCACAAATAACATTGAAGCTCCCGAAGGTAACATGCTAGTGTGAATGAAACCTTTCTCTAGTAAGTCATCCAACTACCTCATGACCTCCTCGTGCTATGACGGTGACATCCGGTAAGGTTTGCTAGCGATCGGCTGAGTCCCTGGTATTAACTCAATGATGAACTTAATCGCTCGTGGCGGTGGCAATCCTGGTAAATCATCTGAAAATACGTCAAAAAAGTATCGAACTACTGGAACATCCTCAATTTTGACCTCAATCATAACCTCCAGCTCAACTATCGCTGCAAATGCCTCAATCTCCTAAGTCGTAGCTAGTCGGCCTCTAGTAATGGGTAGTGCAGTCGCGACTCCGATAAACATTAACTCTGGAATCCTTGGAACTTGAAACGTGAAGGTCTTCTAGAAGCAATCCAGATGAGCATGATATGCCACCAATTAGTCCATCCCGAAAAGTGCATTAAACTCGAGGAACTCTGAGACTCATAAGTCTATCGGCAACTGATGGCCCTCTACTTCTATCGTGCAGTCTCAACATATCTGGTTAGGGTATATCTTATCCTCAGTGACCTTACTGAGGACAAGGCGTGCGTCTAGCGTCTGTCATGCTAAGCCTAACCCTCCTACCATGCGTCCTGCAATAAATGATAATGTATTACTAGAATCTATGATAACATGCATCAGTCTACCTATAATAGATAACGTACCCTCGATGAGTTGTCTGTCGCATCTCTATTCGGCTACGCAAATGCATGTGCTTTCTCCCTAGCCTGACCCTACTGTGCTCTTGGTAATGTCAATGGTGCCCTGCAATCAGACTTCAGGTGTCCACTTTGACCACAACGATGACATTGACGTTTCTCCTGCCTCCCATCCTTCTTTTCTCTGAATTTCTGACCCTGATCCTAGTCTCTCTGACCCTTGTCACAGCCTCCTTGATCCATATCCTGACCGTACATTAGTGGATGCTATCACTGCTGCTTGTGGGTGCAGGTGCTAAGGCATGCATAAATTGCCTATCCTCATACCGGAACTGGTTATCCTTGTGATCACCCCTACGGTCCCTATCTCGTCGATCATCTCGGCGACCCCTATTAGAATGATTTCTCTGTCTCTTCGGTCTCCGATCCGACTGAGAACCCTGACCCGCCTGTACCTTAGTGCATGCCGTACGCCTGCCCTTTCTCTCTAAAAGTAGTGTCTCATAAGATAATGATTGATCGTACACCTCCTAAAGAGTAGTAGCCCCTGTCAAGACTATCGCGTCAGCAATCCGCTCATCAACACCACGGACAAAATAGTAAATATGAAGCCTCTCTGTGCCTGCAACATCCATCGAGAACTACAATAGGTATTGGTGTTGCTCCATGTACTACATCAATGAGCGGTTACCAAGTTGTAGGGCCAGAAACTTCTCCATCAACCTCAGCCTCACCTGCAGGGGAATGAATTCGTCGTAGAACAACTCTCAAAACTCCGCCCATGTCATTGGCTCCGGGTGGGTATACAGATAATTCGTCCACCAAACTGCCTCAAGGCCTCTCATGTACACTCCGCATAAACGTGTCTATATGTTGTCGTCATTCTGCATCAGCTTATGGAAACGCTAATGCGAGACTATCCACATCCCTATCGCCTCAGGGTCTCCACCTCTATAGAAGTGTCATGGATGAAACTTCATAAACTCTCTAACAAGCTTCGTATTCGGGGTTAAGACAAATACGGAGGTAGCAGCAACTTTAGTAGTAAGAGGTTGCTCGGTAGTCATAGGTAGGGGCGTAAGAGTCGAGGTCTCTAACGGTATCACAATTGCTGGCGAAACTTCCTCAGTCCGTGTCTATGAAACTGTTGTATCAATAGGCATATATGGTGTAGTACAGGCGATGGTTGTCTGTACAATAGGTGCGACAAGAACTAAGGGAGCTATTGATGTTGTTGTGGCGGCTACCGTGGCCTGAGCCCTAAGTAATTGGAGGATCTCTACCGACTCAGCATCATAAGCGGCGAGTCGATCGTTTATGCTCTGAGTAGAAGCGGTAGTAGTAGTGGGGTCCCTAGTAAGATCGCTAGTCTGTCCTATCTCAAGTTATGTAGAGGGTTGTCCATCCATCGTGATCTGCATCGAGAAACATGCGTCAAATCAACCTCGATATATATACGTGTATAATATATCATTTACAGTAAAACATAACACATATATAAACCCTAACTTTACCCGCCTCACCATCACTTCCTAACTAGATCCCTAAGGCAAGTACATCGGGTTTCCACATCTAGCCTTTTTTATTAAGTTTTATGCTCTTTCATTTAATTTCCCGAGGTTCCTAGAACTCTCGCTCTGATACCACTTGTGACGGCCTAAAATCCCGAGGCCGCCACGTGGAGCGTCGCGGCCTTAAGCCTTGTCACTTCATTACTGGGTCCCACGCGCCATTGACATCAGTTGCCACGTCACTACTCCTCGATATGCATGTTAACTCATTCTATTCAATTAGTTTAGTTAGACAATTTAATCACTTTTAACATTAAAACAGCGAAAGTCTTAAATTAGATTAAGTAAAACAAATAAGTTCATCATCATATAAAACATCATTCATAAGAGCATGTCTTACAGTGGAAAACCTGGGAAGGTACACTATATATAGGCGACAGTACTAATAAGCAGTAATATATACAAGTACAATGTCTCTTCTGTCTCGCAATACCCAAAAGTAAAGCAAAATATCAAAATAACACATACTAGTAGGTCCTCAACCGTGGGCAATCAGATGAAGTCGCCAAGAATCCCCTTACCCCTACTAGTATTGGGATCTGCACTTAACCATCACAAAAAAATAGATGGAGAGTACAGTTAGTAAAATTCAAAAAGAAATGCACCAAGCATTTCTAAGAAAGTAAATTGATATCAATAATCATGTTAAATAATCATGCGAAAACTAAACAGGCAACTGTGCTACGATCATCACATGAATAGATAACACGAGAGAGAAACAAAATATGTGCTCATCCCTATCAGACTAAACTGTACTTTGGCCCCAGGATCATTTCGGTGGGTGCCCTCATTTTTTTTCGCCTGGTTCCTTCCGATGATTGTCTGACATGTGCACGTTAGTGCAACTCGAGTTGCAATTCACCGAGTACCTGATCACATGTGCTACAGCTTAGTGTGCCATAAGTACACTACGAATATCAAGTGCGAGTAACTCAACCACCAACCCAAATGTATCACAGAATAGAGTAAAATAACAAGGAATAGGAAATCTGCAATGAAAAAAAGTAAATCCTCAGTGACTTTCAAATGGATTCTTACGTACCACAAAACGCACTTCGGAGTCCCGCTCTCGTCTCAAAATATGCGCCCGACTCCCAACTATAGTTTCCTAAGTCTCTAGTGTCAAATTAAACCATTTTAAGTGATTTAGAGTTAAATTAATTGACTTTACTTTGTGAGAGCAAAAACTAGAATTTTATTCCAATTTTTTTATTATGGCACATTTTTTGAGTTAACCGGCGTACCAAATGCCCGAAATAGTCATGAAAACCCAGTTTCCTATCCATTTTCTATTTTCTTATATTTTATGATTTTTTTGGATTTTCTGTAATTTTCTATTTTTTCCATATTTTCTGTATTTTATTTCATTTAAATATGTTTTTAAATAAATTTTTATAATTTATATTATTTAATTAATGGGGTGGGTCCATAGACCGGGTCGGTCTGGCCCAACCAGGTCGGGCTCGGACCGGCTCACTAAGGGTCGCACGCATGCACACGCGTGCGTGCGCCCCTCCCCTCCCCTCCCCAAATTTCTTCCTCTGTTTCTCTTTTTTTC
Source organism: Stephania cephalantha (assembly GCA_039657325.1). Classification (NCBI taxonomy): domain Eukaryota; kingdom Viridiplantae; phylum Streptophyta; class Magnoliopsida; order Ranunculales; family Menispermaceae; genus Stephania; species Stephania cephalantha. The sequence goes on along the minus strand of CM077573.1, from coordinate 44,423,710 downwards.
TTTTCTACTATTTCTCTTCAACAACTAAAACAACATCAATACTACAACATCATCAACAACAACCCAACACCATTAATACCTCATTTTCTCCAACATTTAACAGCAATCAACTATCACCATTAAAACCCCATTCAAGCTTCATTTTAATGAAAATTTGAAAGAAAATAGAGATGCTCACCTTGATTACTTGTTTGCTTGATCAACTCATTTCAAAAATCTCCAAGGATCTCATAAAATCTCACACTCTCAATCAATCAACTCCTCTAATAATTTTTACTCTTCACGTAGATACACACTCTCTCTATATGTTGAAGAGAGGTAGAGAAAAAATGAACGTGGGAGGGGTGTAAGGAATAAGTGGTAAACCTCATTTTAAGGGTGTTAGATGTATAGGTGGCATGCTTTTATTTGCTCCTCATTAGACACAAAATTTTAGCCTCGTTCAATTATCTTCGGTTACCCGGTGTCCCGCACCTTAGCACGCATAATGAGGTGCGTCATAGTTGCCAATTTCAATCAATTGGCTTAGACTATGGGTTTATCATTAATATTTTGTCACATTTAATTAATTTGATTATCCAAATTATTTTTTCGACCTAGTGTACCCACATTGCGCTCGCTCAATACCCGTATTGACACGTTTTTTTAGGCGAATACTCGTTACACTATCTCGCTCGGTTCAACGATATAAATATACACATGTGATGCTAGGTAAAATAATTTAATATACGACATCGCAAATAGGAGAATATCAAGCAAAAATCTATATTTACCTAGTCAGGCATGTCTTGACCTATCTGCGGAATCCATGCAGATCTGAGCTGGCGTCCGAGTCTAAAAATTGTCAATAATGACGGCATAATTAAAATTGTCCATTACACGTATATGAAACTAGTATATATATAATATGAATACGTTTATTTTTATCCTTTTAATTTCTCTCAATCTTTTCCTAATTATCTTGAGTAATAAATAAAAACCGAACAATTGTAATAAATATGAAGACATAAACTAAATAAAAGCCCACCTATTTTTATTGCCGATTATTTTATATACAATCACGTTTTTCAATTTTTAATTATGTTTTTAGATGACGTGGCTTGATAGACTGTCTATTGCACCCTCTAGAAAAAAAGGGTGTGATAGACAGTATAGACGGTTATTTATGCCACGTCATATCCACATTGTAACATCTCCATTGGAGATGCTCCCATCTAAAAGTTGAAATAACACAACCAACAAAAGCTGAAATTTTAGGAAAGAGTTTTATTCACGAAAATTGTTCAGAATATCAGAAAAAGAAACTAACTGTTGTGAACTAAGTTGTAAGCCAACTAGAACTTAAGTTGGACTTGCTAGAGACTTAAGTATAGAAGACATAAACTAAGAACTACTAGAACAAGTAGAGAAGATGAGACAAAAGAGAAGAGAGCTAGAGATGAGAATGTAAAGATTTCATTCATACATTAGTGTGTGAATTACAATGGGGTTGACACCCTTTATATAGGCAATTTGGTGATGATAATAATTGTACTTATACAATGTGTACAAGTTATACATACACCACAAGTCATACAACACATCACAAGCAACATAGACAATACATGGAAGAGTTGGTGTACATTGGAGAGGATTACAAGTTACATGAAGTGTGAGAGTCATGCTTGATGTTACAATTCAATGTGAGAGTCATGCTTGACAATGTGATCATTCATAAGCTTGGTTAAAGGATCATCCAATTTACAACACTCCCCCTTGGATGACACTTGCTGAGAGAATATGCCTCGTTAAAACCTATACTAGAAAAACCTTGGGGAAAAAATCTAGTATGGGAAAAAGAGTACAATATTCTTGTCAATCTTGATTTGTAGTATAATATTATTGATTGCCTCATTAAAAATCTTGCTAGGAAAACCCAGTGGGATAAAACCATAGCTAAGGAAAATAGTGCAACACATTGATACACTTTGAGAGAATATATATATATGCCTCATTAAACCTTTACTAGAAAAACCCTGTAGGAAAAGAATTAGTATAGGAAAAAGAGTACATTGCTCTCATAATTTTTTTTTATATGGAGTATAATAATGTTAGGATTGCTTCATTAAAAACCTTGCTAGGAAAACCCAGTGGGATAAAACCATAGCAAAGGAAAAAAAGTGCAATACACTAACCAATAACTCATTTTGATTATCCCCCTCATGTTCACATGGGTGAGACATCTTGTGCATTTTGTTGCACATAGACATCGTTTTCTATATGAACCATTTAATGCTGAAGCATATGATTGTCACTCTTTTGTGTATAGTATTTGCATCAAGTAATTGATTTATAACTTGTTGCTACTGAATGATTATTTGAACTTTGAGTTCATATTAATTTATACATGGATCATAATACAACAAATTTAATGTAATTTTTATGTGTCTCAAGCAATTTCACGTCATTCCTTTTGAATTGGCTTATATCTCCCCCTAATGGTGAGAAAATTGCTTCATCAAAGTGACAATTAGCAAAACTTGCTATAAATAAACTCCCTATTAGGGATCCAAGGCATCTTATAATATGATTGATGGAGAGTTAAATCAATATAAGTCTCCTATTGATTTGCCTTGAGATAATCTCCAGCTAATAAAAAAAATCCAATTCGATAAAGGATGTCCATGCGAATTTACGATATTTTCGCATTATTGATGATTATGGATAATCAAATAGATCTTTCCACATTATGAATGTCATTTGATTTATGACGACATTCGTTTTAATGTGCCTTATATATTCCGCAAGTTAAAGCCGAGAATATTATACTCAGATTAAATCATATTCATATAGATAAATTTTCTATTATTCTGAGTAGACTTCTTCTGAACAAGATATTAACAATAAAATTGTTGTACCGGATATTGCCTGAACATTAGCCTGCGTTAAGTTCGAATTCGAGAAATAATCACTTTTATATTATAATGTACATGCATGTAGCACGATACACAAGACATAAACTCATCACCCATATTTAGGTCACGATTTAAACACATCTCAATGTGCCTGTTTTATCGAGCCATTTTCAATGATAAGATTCATAATATTTTGCCTTTAATTTTGAAGGCATGGTAAAGGTCATAAAAATATTCGGGTATATATATATATGACAATATTTAGGCAAAATAGCTTTTCATATATGACCAAAAAAATGTCACAATTATGAGCATTCATTGTCAATAATTATTTGCCCTTTGTAGTGATGCACCACTTTTGTTCCAATTTTTGTAGAATTGTCAATACGACCTTTACCTGATATTTTCACATTTTCCACATCCATAAATTTATTATTGCGATCATGATCATTATATGCAACATATGCTTCTTAATTTGAAGTTGAACTAATTGGACGGGAGCGATATTATATTTATAATATCTCATTATTTTACTCAGCCACCATGAGACAAGAAATCAATCATTAATATTTATTGGATTGAAATGCGCACTCGATATTTGTTGTAGCAATAAATCGAGGCGGGCCACGTGACCTTATTTTTATTGTCTCATCAGTCATATTTCCACATAGCCTCAACATAGAGGTAATTAAAATTGTGGAATTATAATTAATATTTGACTGATTAAATTTTGTAGCATGAGACCCAGCCGCTCATTTTGAGCTTTTGGAGCATTACCCTTTTGGGATGTATATATATAACTCCATAAGGTGAAAAGGTATATAAAGTGAAATATTTACTTTTCAAATCTCTAAAGAGAAATTGGCGAATGATTGTGTATAACACACAGTTTTGCATATATGCTTTATTCACAAATTGTAGTATCTAATTGTCATGACAAGTAATTATTGTCGGTAATATAATAAGGCAATAAGTTCAACTATGGTTGAATAATATTTTGAAAATAAATTTAATATATAATAGTTTTCTCTTTTTATGTAAAAACATAACATATGATTAAATATATGTTCACAACTTGATTCACTAATAAACAAAATGTACTATTTGTATGAGTTGGTGGGACAACCTCCAGGTTGGGTGGCGAGACATAGTCTACTTAATACTATGCTTCCTCGAACGGGATAACCTGTCTCCCTTTCAATGTTTAGCTTTACCGGGGACAAGGCTTACCCACTATCAACTCAAACTTATAGCATTATTTGTATTATGAAATCAAGAATAGAACAATAACTAATAGTTTGTAGTTTTAAGAGCAAAACTATATATCACACATTGACTTTTGATTTCTGATGTAGAAGATCGTACAAGACGCAGCTACAGAGCATACTTTCGTAGTCGGTGACGTTACAATGCATAATGTATGAATAAAGTACATTTACATAATTAAATATGCATGTAACAAAAAAGAAATTAACCATGACAACATGGAAATAAATTGAACTTATTTAAATTAATAAAAATTATACCTTCTTAGCTTTATATCTTTGAAAAGCTTCTTGATCTTCAAGACCTCCTCTTGTAGAGCAACTTCGTGCTGATAACGTGTTGTGAACTAAGTTGTAAGCCAACTAGAACTTAAGTTGGACTTGCTAGAGACTTAAGTATAGAAGGCATAAACTAAGAACTACTAGAACAAGTAGAGAAGATGAGACAAAAGAGAAGAGATCTAGAGATGAGAATGTAGAGATTTCATTCATACATTAGTGTGTGAATTACAATGGGGTTGACACCCTTTATATAGGCCATTTGGTGATGATGATAATTGTACTTATACAATGTGTACAAGTTATACATACACCACAAGTCATACAACACATCACAAGCAACATATATAATACATGGAAGAGTTGGTGTACATTGAAAATGATTACAAGTTACATGAAGTGTGAGAGTCATGCTTGATGTTACAATTCAATGTGAGAGCCATGCTTGACAATGTGATCATTCATAAGCTTGGTTAAAGGGTCATCTAATTTACAACACTAACTATTATTTATAGGAAAATGAAAATAGTTGCATTTTTTTTTAAAAATCCTAACTTAATTTCTACTTGTTTGATATATATATAAAAGCATATTATTGAATGTGCATGGGAGCTTCATTATATATTGAACGTGCTAATTAATTAATTAACTAATCGATGCTCATGACTCACATCTCTCAATGCTTAATTATCGAATTGATGGAACCGATTGAGTGTTAGAAATGACTAACCAACGTAGGCGTGGCTCAATGGTTTAGTAGGTTGTTTTATTGCAAGAGGGTGAGGGTTCGAGTCCTATAAATGGTGAGAAAATTAATTAAGTTGATTTTTTTTATAAAAATAATAATAATAATAACAATAATAATAATAATAATAATAATAATAATAATAATAATAATAATAATAATAGACTGTTAGAAATGCCTGCCAATTTCGATCGCTAGAACATTTCTCTTCTTTTTTTGTACAAAAAAATTATATATACATATAGATATATCAATTAATAACATTTATCTTTTGTAGTACTAACTTGTACTCTACATATATTTATATGATCTTTAACTAGCTAGCCAGCCATTATTATAGTTAGTGGCGAATCTAGGAGGAGGACAGGGTGGGTCGTCGCCCCTACCCCCAGACCCCTTTATAATACTCATATATTTTTATGCCGCCCCCACCCCCCACTCCCTACGGCTACGATCGACACACCTTTTTGATAAACTATACAAGTATAGTATGTGAAGTTTCTAATATAATGTATTTGGAGTGTATTGAGTGTATATTTTATCATGCCAATTATATATTGTACAATGCAATCTAAAAAATAAGTTTTTATGTATATAGTTAAGTAACAAGTTACAGGAATTACATAAAAAATACAATTCTAAATGGGCGATATAAATACTTGTTGGAAAAGTTTCGAAGTCTACTTTCACCAGAATTTTATGAAGCTTGATTCCAAGTTGCAGTTAAAAAAGTTATGGGCAAAAAACTCGACTAAAGGCAAAACTCGAAACACCAAGATTTATGCTTCTTCGACTATCCAAGATTTATGCTAATGATTTCTCTGCACATAACTATGTAACCTGAACACCAACTTTAAGTATACATTCATGATGAGAAGAAGTTCTGTATTTTTAGGTTGTAATGATCTTGCAAGTCTTGCCGTGAAGATGGTTCAGACTCAAAATCATTTGGTTTTTTCATTAGTTTATCGCCTTAATTATCGAGTTAGCATTGATCTTACTAGTGGCAATTGCAATGGTTAAAAGTGTTTTCCCGGCAATGAACATTATCAAGACTAGATTGCGAAATAAGACAAGTGATCAATGAATGGTTGAACGACTTAATGGTATATTATATTGAGCGAAACATATTTTATAGATATAGATGAATAAAAGATATTGCGATGCTTTCAAAACATGCAAAATCGTGGGATTCAACTCTATTCACGCGAAATTTAACGGTATTTTTAATTTACATTGCAAATTATTATGATTATTAGTTCATTATATACTACTTTTTTACTAGTCTAATTATTATGATTATTAGTTCATTATATACTACTTTTTTTACTACTTTTTTAGGGTTTCATATCCTCTTCATCTCAGGTGATTACTTGGTATCAGAGCTTCAAAGGCTAACACCATTGAAGTTCGATTTTACACTCTAACGAGTGGTTCTGCTTGTGGTTATCAAATCTTCAACGAATACGTGTTATAACAAGAATATGTATTCTACAGCTATAGATCTGAAGAAGTAACGAAGTTTTTGAGTATATCTTGAAGATTGGTGAGCAATTGATGAAAATACAACCAGATCTGAGGTTTCTTTGTAAGATCTGAACAATTTCTTTAATCTTTTTGGTGATTTTTAGATGGATCTAAAGTTTTTTTGCAACAGATCTAGTGAAGTTGTATGATTCTTGAGTTGGATCTGTCGAAGTTTAGTCAGATCTAGTGAATTTTTGTCATGATCTAACGAATCTTGTAGTTCTTGAGACAAGACAATAAGATATGTTCAAAAAAGGTGTAGATCTATTGTCATGGCCAGTGAATCTGGTGAAGTTGAGTGGGGATCTTCATCGTCACCGGTGTCAAATGGAAGTTCTGGTTCACCATTTACACCGTTTGGAAACTCTTTGGGTCAATTTGTTACTGCGAGACTGAATGAATCAAATTATCTTCTATGGAAATCGATTGTAGTGGCAGCGATTCAAGGATTTGAGTTGGATGGATAATTATTTGGTACATTGTCTCCATCGAACAAGGTTCTTCAAAACAACTCGCCAAATCCAGAGTATCGAGTATGGTTCAATATAGATAGATTTCTTCTCGGATGGCTAACAAACGCCATGGAACCAGATTTGGTGACAGCAATCATTGGGAACACTCCAAAAGAAACAGCGAATGAACTTTGGCTAGCAATTGCACAACATTGTGGTTCTACAAACAAAGTCTGAATTCAAATAGTCATGAAGGAATTAGACACTACTCGAAAGGGACCAATAATGATGTCTAAATCCTGACAAAAGATGAATGGCATATCAAATAAGTTGGCTATTGTTGGTGCTCTAGTAAGTCTTGATGATCTAATATCCAATATATTAATACGATTAGATAGTGATTATTTGCCTATTAATACCTTTATACAATGAAGAGACAATCTCCAGTGGCAAGAATTTCATGCTTTACTAATAGGCTTTGAATATTCACTGGCTTAGTATGATCTGGTTCATGGTATTAGTTCAATGAGTCTTCAGGTCTCTAATCTTTCTGCCAACTCTGCAGAACTAAAGAACACTGGTTTAAAGTCTGGGTTCTCATGAAAGTTTACAAATCAACGGACATTCAACAATGCTGGTCATGGACAATATGAAAATAGAGGTGGCGGATCTGGTTATTGTGGTCGAGGAGGAGGTCGCCAAAAGGAAGAGGAAATTTTCAGTTTTAGAATATTAACAGTAAACCCACTTGCCAAGTTTGTGGAAAATTTAGGCATTCAGCTGTTGTGTGTTATTACCATGCTGATATGAAGTACATAGGCTCTACATCTGGCAACAGTTCTCAACAGCAAATGAAATTCACTGGTCATACTCCTGCTTCACCTCAAAATCATGCCTCTTTTTTCACTTCCACTGATGCTGGTCACGATGCCTCTTAGTACGTCGATAGTGGTGCCACTTCTCATATTGTGGATGATCTTTCTCCAATGACCAACAATATTGGGTACTCAAGTAATGAGTCTTTAATGGTTGGTAATGGTGAACATTTACATATTGCATTCACTGGTTCTGAATTGGTTCCATCTTCTTATTCGAAATTGTCATTTCAAGACTTATTATGTGTGCCTAATATCAGGAAAAATCTCATTAGTGTCTCAATTAACTAGAGACAATAATGTATTGATTGAGTTTCATCATCATGTCTGGTTTGTCAAGGATATAACAACCAATGAAGTCTTACTTCATAGTATTCTCCAGAATGGGCTTTATCGCATTTCTGTTCCTTCTGAAATTTCTTCTCCTTCCCATGCTTTGCTTTCTTTGCTTCCAATAAAGGTTTTTCCACTATGTGGCACTCCAGGCTTGGTCATCCAGCCCACAAGGTTCTTCAACAGGTTTGACATAATCATTTACACATTGTTTCTCCTACTGTAATTGATTTGTGCTCGTCTTGTGTATTGGGAAAGATACATGCATTACCATTTCAGTCTTCTATAAAAATTTATGCTCATGTATTGAATTTGATTCATACTGATTTGTGGGGACCCTATCCTCATACTTCTTCTAGTGGATTTAACTATTACATTCATTTTGTAGATGATTGTACTCTATTTACTTGGATTTGTCCTTTAAAATTGAAGGCTGATGTTTTCAATGCCTTTCTTCATTTTAAATCTTTAATTGAAAATCAGTTCAGCACTACTATTAAATGTGTCCAATCTGACTAGGGTGGGGAATATAAACCTTTTATAACTTTTTTTGAGTCTTGTGGTATTATATTTCAACATCTTTGCCCTCATACTCATGAACAAAATGATAGAGCTGAACATAAACATCGTCATATCATCGAAATAAGTCTCACCTTGTTAGCACATAGTCAATTACCATTAAGATTTTGGTGGGATGCTTGTGAGGCCTATGTTTTCCTCATTAACAGACTTCCTGCTAAAGTTTTAAAGGGTATTTCTCCATATGAAAAATTATTTGGTATTTCTCTTGATTCCAAACTTTTAAAAGTTTTTGGTTGATTGTGTTTCCCATATTTGAGACCTTTTCAATCCCAGAAATACCAATTTAGACTTGAACAGTGTATATTTTTTGGGTACAGCTCAAGTCATAAGGGTTACAAATGTTTAAGTCCAACTGGGAGAATCTATATTACTCGCAATGTGATTTTTTATGAACTTGAGTTTCCTTATAATTCTTTGTTTTCTTCTTCGGTGGATAAATCCTCTACTTCTAAATATTGGTCTTCTATTTTTCCTTTACCTATTCCACATTCTATGAATCCTTCTACTAGCTTCAATCCTAGTAGTTCATCTTCCTAGTCTCTTTCATTTTTACCTTCTGAGTCTTCAATTTCTGTTGATACTGTATCAGTACCTTCCCTTCCTGATACTTTGGTTCCACACAATACTCATTAAATGATAAATAGAGCTAAGGATGAAATAAGTATGCGTAAGGTGTTTGTAGCTACCGCTATATATAGCAGTCCTAATATTCCCTTATCAACTGAGGTGGCCCTCAAGGACCCTAATTGGAGAGAGGCTATGGAAAAAGAGTATCAGGTTTTATGAAAACTAGACCTTGGTCTCTTGTACCTTCTAAATCCAGTCAAAATGTTGTTGGCGATAAATGGATATTCACCATTAAGAAGAACTCGGATGGCTAAGTGAATCAATACAAGGGTCGTCTCTTGGCCAAAGGGTTTAAACAAGTACCCGGTATTGATTTCGATGAGACTTATAGTTCGGTGGTTAAATCATCCACTGTAAGAGTCATTCTTTCTCTCACTGTTCACTTTGGGTAGTCATTGAGACAAATTGACATTAATAATGCATTCCTTAATGGTCATTGGTCTGAAGAAGTTTACACTAATCAACCAGTTGGGTTTGTGTCTTCTGATCAACCTACTACTGTTTGTAAACTACATAAAGCTTTGTATGGTCTGCGTCAGGCTCCTAGGGAATGGTTTGATTAGTTAAAATCTATTTTGGTGTCTTGGAGGTTTTGTAATTTAAAGGCAGACAACTCTTTGTTCATACATCATTAAGAGCAACATGTGTTGTATGTACTGGTGTATGTGGATGACATAATAATTAAAGGCTCCTCTACTGATGTGATTCAATCTTTTATCCATAGATTGAATGCTCAGTTTGCCTTGAAAGATATTGGAGAACTTAATATGTTTTTAGGTATGGAAGCACATAGGTCAAAGAAGGGTATTTATCTAACACAAACCGCCTACATTCATCAGTTGCTGCAAAAAAGGGGATGGCTCAAGCCAAACCTATTGATACCCTTTTTCTGTAAGTAAGCAATTGTATAATAATGGCAGTCTTTCTTTTGATGATAAAACTTTGTATCGAAGTCTTTTGGGAGGTCTCTAATACCTTGTCAATACTAGGCCTGACATTGCCTTCATTGTGAATAAGTTGAGTCAATTTCAGCAATATCTTACTGTTACACGTTGGCAAGCCCTTAAAAGGGTCTTGCGATATATGAAAGAATATGGGATTATGGTTTTGCCCTGGTCCTTCTCTGTTGGTCATTGGCTACTCTGATGCTGATTGGGTTGCTAGTCCCGATGATCGCAAATCAATCGCAGGGTTTGCTATATTTTTGGGTCAGAATCTAGTTGCTTGGCAATCCAAAAAGCAACAAGTTTGGCACGTTCCAGCATTGAGTCCGAATGTCGGGCTTTGGCACAAGTTTCAGCAGAAATTACCTGGCTTCAATCTCTTTTGACATAACTAAGGATTAATTTAGTTGCACCACCTACAGTATGGTGTGATAATATGAGTGCAACAGCTTTGGCAAAGAATCCAGTCTACTATTCTCGCACTAAACACATAGAGCTATATGTGCATTATGTACGAGATAAGGTTTTATCTGGGCAGTTGGACGTTCATCATGTTCCCTCAGTAGATCAGATTGCTGATGTATTTACTAAGACTTTCTCTGCTCCTCGGTTTACCTTCTTAAGAGACAAACTCAGTGTGGTTTCACCCCTCTGTGTTAGAGGGGGGATATTAGAATCAATCACTAATGTAAACAATTATATGTGTCATTCGAGGTATATCGATCTAGTGGTCTGTAATTGGTTGTGTATTACTATATGAATTGTAACACATATACTGTACTGTATAAGATTAAAGGGCTGAGAACATAGGATCAGTGTTAGGTGATCAGATGACTGTTCAATCTAATACTGTGACACTCATTTGTACTTTCTATAAAATGTGAAATAAATCACTCTCAGTTCTTCGACAATTCTGTTGAGAACTAAGAACCTCTTCTATTGCTACCCTTTCCAGGGTTTCATATCCTCTTCATCTTAGGTAATTACACTTCTAGTAAAAAATATAAGTCTTTCTACCAAACTTTTTAGTCAAAATTATAAGTTATTTTCGAAATTTGAAAGTGTATTTATTATTTTTTACCAATTATATCTTTATACAATTTAAATATTTATAATTCTTCAAATCTTCAATTTATTTAATGTCAAAATGACATATATGTAAATTACGCTTGTAATTAAGCCTGTCGTAATTCTTGTGCTCTTACCTTAAACGACTTATATTTGTGACTAGAAGGAGTAATCAATTGAGTCCAAGTAGATTTATTGTTATATGAATTACTAGTATAGATGTATAGTCCAAATTTTACTTGATTTGGGGAATATACATGCAGTAGTAGTATTAGTAGTCTCTCTACTTGAATGCTGATCAATGATGATGATGAGTTATTTTGATTTGAAATAAATTTGATTTCATGAGGTAGGGGGATCATTGAATGTTCACGCGGTTTTGAGAGGCAGAAGAGCTTTGGCACAGCTGACTTTGCTAGCCCATGAGTAAATGCATGCATTGCTGTCCTTTTTGACTCTCTCTCTCTCTCTGTCTCTCTCTCTCTCTTTCTCTCTCTCGGGTCAGCATATATACATACTTATGCACACCCCACTTTTACTTCTCTCATATCACTACTCATGCACCCTCTCTCCTCTCTCTCTAGTGCTCTTTTGTTTTGGATGCAAAGCTATAGCTAGCTTTTGGGGAGCCCTGGCCTTCCGAAGAAAATTAAATTTAAAGAGGGACACCAAGAAATAAGAGAAGCTACAACAACACTTGATGATAGATATATCATCAAGTGTTCTTCATCATCGATCAATTATATATATTGAGGATACGTAGTAGTACTGGAGAGAGATCGAGCTAGGGAGAGATAAATTAATTAAGTGGGAGGTGGCGATGGGTCGACCGCCTTGTTGCGACAAAATCGGTGTGAAGAAAGGGCCTTGGACTCCTGAAGAAGACATCATGTTGGTCTCTTACATTCAAGAAAACGGTGCAGGAAATTGGAGGGCTGTTCCCACTCATACTGGTAATTATTAACTAGCTATAGTACTAATAAATAATCAATCAAGTTCAATTACCTTGTTTAATTTATTTTTTGATAACAATGAATCTATAAAAGATTTTTGTACACTTTGATTGTTTTTTTTTTTTTTTTTGATTGATTGATCAAAGATTCATCATAATGTTATTATTTCTTAATTTTAGGGTTGCTTAGGTGCAGCAAGAGTTGCAGACTGAGATGGACTAATTATCTGAGACCAGGAATCAAACGTGGTAACTTTTCTGATCATGAAGAGAAGATGATTATCCACCTACAAGCCCTTCTAGGCAACAGGTCTATTATTAAATTTTTCATAAATCTATCTTAGATTTTTTGAATCTAAAATGTTATAAATGAAAAGGGTATTATACAATATAATTATATATAAAATTTTCTAATATTTTATTTTAATATGTATATATCTTGCTAATAGAAAAAAAAATGTGTTGATGCATGTTTGGATGCAGGTGGGCAGCAATAGCCTCATACCTCCCACAAAGAACAGACAATGACATAAAGAACCACTGGAACACCCACTTGAAAAAGAAGTTAAAGAAGCAGCTCCAAACAGACCCTAATTTGAAAGACGATTCATTAATCACCTCAGATAAAGGCCAGTGGGAGAGAACTCTCCAGACTGATATTCACATGGCCCGGAAAGCACTTTGTGAAGCCTTGTCACTTGACAAACCAACAACAACAACAACAGACACCAGTACTATAACAACAACGACAACCACCACTACTTCATTAGATCATGATCATCATCAACAACAACTGTTGTTAATGAAGCCCTCCAATGTTGATCATCAAAATGGATGCTACTCCTACACGGCAATACCAAGTGTTATTCCACAACAAAAACAGCCCTCATCTTATGCATCTAGCACGGAGAACATATCTAGGTTGCTTGAAGGGTGGATGATGAGTAGTACCAAAAACCCTAAAATTAGCAGTACTCAGACCAACTCCGAGACCACTCGGTGTTCGTTCAATAATAAGACCGCGGAGTCCTCGTCGAGCGAAGGAAGCTCAAGTGCACCCTTTGAGCAATCATTTGAGTCTCTATTAATTGGCTTTGATTCATCAACAACAGCTACTACTACAACGAGGGCGACAAATACTGCTACTACTACTATGACTACTAGTTCATCAGTAGTGCAGCTATTTCAAGATGAATGTAAGCCTGATTTTGAGATCACCACGCCAAGTGTTGCTGCGGCGCCGTTGATGTTACTTGAAAAGTGGTTGTTCGATGAGGGAGCTCTTCAAGATCACGAGGACTCGCTAGAGATTTCACTTGAAGGCACGCCGGAGTTGTTCTAATGGAAGTGATCATTTGCTAACAACAACAAGAACAAAAAAAAAAAAAAATGATGACATGCACAGCACAGTTTGTAACAAATGTATTGAAGTTCACTGATATGCAATACATAGCTATTCTATTCACTGCAACGTATCTCGAGGCATATCAAGTGGTCAGCAATGCACTGTTACGAGTTGTGTTCTAAAGATAATTTGTTGTTATCAAAGCATGTTCCTAGCTTTCATTAAATTTTTGGGTCTCCTGGGCACGTTGGGTGGTTTAATCCTTTGGTTTTGGTCAAGGACTTCTCAAATCAATCAAGGATGCATGAGAAGTACTCGTGAAGTGTAAATTAAAGCGTCTTCTACGTAAATAGTACGTACGTGTTGATGACAAGTATTAGTAGATCCATTAAAAAGGGGAATAAGTGGTTCCACTTGACTTAGCTAGTATAGGGAGAAATGCGTGGGACTAAACCACATACATGTGTAATATGTGGAAACTTTTGTAGTATCAGTTTCTATTAATTAAGGATCAGGTAGTGGAATTAATGTTTACTTTTCTTGTTATTTTTATGGGTAGTGATATTTCGACTCATGAGTCCAGACTCAAAAGTTTTTTTTAATTTCAAAGTCATCCTTAAGTAATTAATGAAGCAAATACAATCACTTGTAAAATTTCTTTGATACCCCTTAAATATTTGTGAAAATTTTAAAAACACATCTATGAGTCTGGACTCATGAGTTCAAATAGATTAATTGTATTTTTATTGTAGCAAGTGTTAAATTATATACTTTGCCTATTTCACAAGCAGCCTGCCCATATGCAGCATCTTCGTGTACTGATATTGACCACTGAACTTAACCAAAGCTAGCTGTTGCTATGTATGTGATCGAATTTATTGATCTCATGCACCATGTTATGTTATGCGTGCAAAAAGCCATCAATTAACGGCTTCATAAGAAGATCATTAGAGGTGAGCTTTCAACGCGCGACGACACTTGTACAAATACGCACATAAAACGAAAAGAGTAGAAGAATTTAAAAAATTAAAATATATGACGACAAGAGTTTGACTTTTATTTCATTACAAAGTTATGACTCTTGTCTGTATGTGTTGAAAGTCAACGTCATCCGTTCGCGTGTAGCACCAGTCCAAAACATAGTAGTTTTTCCAATGTACCTAAGAACAAACTTTTATTTTTATGGATAAGAAGAATCAAACAACAACTTGTTTAACATAAGAAAATAACAACCCTGACATATATACATTCATGTGTGCTCTCATCTTAGACAATTGCAATTGTTTGTTTTGTTAAGTTTTTGGATCTATATATATTAGAAAGAACTCGGCCAATTAAGATATATAATTAACCTGTAATTTTAATTCTATTAGTTATGTATAAGAGCTACAAGATATGGACTTGTTAATTTTTAATTGTTTGTGAAGGACTTCAATTACTCGAAGGCTTAATTAAATTAATAATTAATTAAGGGCCCTAGCTATATACTATGTAATATGTGTGATAAATAATTCATTCTTTATGTATCAACATTGCTATATATGTGAAAAAGTACTGAAGCAAGCCCCCCCAGGAAAAGGAAATTGCACAAATGGAGCTTTAATACCAATCAAGCAAAATACTTGTTTAGTTCAGATTCATGCATGAACTAATTTGGTTAGCATGTAGATCTACCAAAACTCTTAATTGTCTGAAAGAAAATATATAGAGGGCCTATGAATTAAGGCAGCATGAATATTTAATACCATCTGCAAATGGCAATGTTGTAAAAACTTTGATCTTCCATTTAATTAACAATGCTTGGCGTATAGGCACTTGAAAATGAAAGAAGTTCATCAAAAAAAAAAAAAAATGCAAGAAAAAAAAAAAAAAAAAAAAAAAAAAACATATAGTTCCCATCACATGGATAATTACCATATATATACATAAACATAAGTATTCATCGAACTATTCATGAACCTACTCTCATATCATTAAGCTTTTTTATTGCCACAAAGAAGAGGACAAACTATGTATCCAACTATGAAAAACTATGAGCATAATTAATTTATGCATGGTGATTCTTCTCCACATATATTTAATTAAAAAAAAAGTTTCTCATCGTATCCAACTTTTTTTTAGGATGTATCCAACTTAATTATCAGAATTTAGTGCACATGTTTGATATATTATGATGGGATGCATGGGCCGTGGACGTAATGCAGATGCATGGCATGAGAGCCCATATATGTATCTTATTCATTTTTTTAAAAAAAAATTTAAGAAATCCAGCTTATACAAATATATATAATACAGATAGCGCGTGCACCATGCATCTTCATCAATTAAATTTTGCTTGGCTTAGTCAATACGTGTTTTTGAATAATTTTTGTTCAAAGTCTAGCCTACCATATACTAATTGGACAAAATCATGTGCGCGCACTTCAGACTGTATACCTCACTACTACACATCTCATCTCATGTTGTGTATTAAGTGAAGCATGTGAGATCACACATATGGTGGGGACTGCTTCATTTGGAAGATTAAATGATGAATATATATGGAATTCTCCATGCTTTCTGTACTCGCCAGCATGATGACCAAATCAACATTGTTGATTAGTATATAACTTGAGATGCTGGACTCCCATGATGTCATGATGGTTTTTGACCCGGGCTGATATTTTGATCATCTCAGGGTAGGCTTTTTTAACAACATATTGCCTCTGTTTTTTTGGTAAATCTTTTGTATAAAATTTAAGTACAGGATCCTGTATAGGGGAACGCTAAAAAGGGACATGGTCCATTTCGAATACTTTTTTCGACATCAATGAAATTTCTTTTATCCAAAAAAATAAAATAAAATAACCACATTGATAATACATGACGTGCTTAAGTAATTAATTATTTTTTGTGTTGAGAAATATAATGAATTTATTGTAAGATCGATATTGTCACTTTTATAATTGATTCCTTATAGCAAATTAAGGGCATCTGATGAAGATTAAGACGGAGACGTGCAAGGGGATTTACAGACACAATAACTGGTGCGATGATGCAATCATATAATCATATTGGTTGCTTAATTAATTTATGAGCGATGATATATTTTATATTTTAGGATTCTAGCTAAGTGTCTTGTTTAATTGGAAGTCTAATAGGTGTAGAGTTATAGTAGGAGTTTATTATATCATTTTTTCCAGCCTATAAAATTCTAGGCGTTGGTAATTAAAAGATGTTGATTGATTGATTTTGAATAAAGAATTTAATTTCTACTTTTTATTGAATTAGAGTTTCAATTATCAATGCTTTGAATTGTATTATTGATGGAGTCGAATCATCGATTTCAGAAGATTTCTGCTGCATTAGGATCAAATCGAGTAGAGTAGTAGAGTTTGATGAAGTTGGTACGTTGATGTTCCTTGCATGAAAATGTTCCTCAAGTTCAATCCCCCGATGCGTGAAGATTATTTGGGCCATTGCGATTCGTTATACAAGGTCTCGTGGGAATAATCATGCTCTCGCTTGGATACCCACATATATAAAAAAAATAATAATACTCCCTCTTTCTATTTATATAGGACGTTTTGGGTTTTTGCATACTACTTAAAGTGACAATAATGTTGTGTTTACTTTTTATTTTTACCCTTTAACATAAAGAATGAAGTGCATTCAAGGGCATTAAAATGTTGGGGGTGAAAAGAGGGGTGAGATGAGTATTGGTGTGAAAAGAGCAAAATGACTGGTAATGTTGAAAAGTAAAATTGGTTTAAATTGATAAAGTAATTTATTTTCTAGGAACTCGTAACTGCATTTTATGATCAGTATATAGTTGCGTATAGCTTATAATAATTACTAGTACTAAAGGATAACGACGTGGTCAGCTACTTATCGTGAATGTGCATGTAAAAACAATCATTTAATTTAAGGGTGGTGTATAAACCTAGATTTATTGTTTATTGTATTGTTAATTTAAACATTATAATAAAGTTTATACATAAGTACTTACAACTTGGACCGACATCCTTCTGACTCCAATTAATTAAATTTCAATATTCATGGAAAAGGACCATTGATTACAATAAACTACTTAGGTAATAACTTGTGAAACCCGTTATTTATGATTTTTTTTTTTTAAACATCTTCTTTTGTACTCTTTCTGTTCCATATATTAGGTGACACCTCAGCCAGCTCATCAATCACCGACCGTTGAAGATCATCTCCTGATTTGTTTCCATGATCTTCTCCTGATTTATTTCCATGTGGCTGTGAAGAATATAGCCATTAATTTTGTAATTTAAATCTTTCCCTCCCATATATGATTATAAAAAGGAGGTGTATGTATTCAGAAACACATAGAAAGAAAATACAATCTTTCCTTCTCTTTTATCTTCTTCTTCCGCATCCAGTCTGCAGTCATATGTCACTACAGCCGGCTCTACACCATAGCCAGTCTGTAGTTTGAGTTTATCGCAGTCAATCTGCATTTTGTTACATGGTATCAGAGAGCACTGTTGCAAACACCATTTTGTTACATGGTATCAGAGAGCACTGTTGCAAACACTATAACATTTTTGGCCTTTAATAGAGGTTTTAAAACCCCTATTAAATAGAGTGTTATTAAATGTCATGTGAAAATGTGTTATGTTTTAATTTTTAATACATGTATTACATAGAGGTTTTTTAAAACTCCTATCAAGTAGGTGTTATTTAATAACCTCTATTAAATACCGAAATTGTTCTAGTGAAACTATGTTTTATCATTTAATCTTATTCATTCTAGCTTTTTTTAGATGGAGCATACACCCGCTACTCAAAATCAGAATGTTGTTTCAACGAAACCGGAGGATTTACCCTCTAATCCATTTTATCTTCATTCCAATGAGAATCCCTATTTGGTTTTGGTGTCTTTTGTGTTAACAGAAGCAAAGTATTATTCTTGTTATAGAGCCATGAAAATGGCTCTGCAGTCAAATAACAAACTCAAATTTGTTAATGGTTCCATCACACCTTCCAATCCTGATGATTCCAAGTTTTCAACATGGGAGCGTTGTAATACGATGGTTTTGTCTTGGTTACTTCGTGTTGTAAGTCCTTCCATTGCTAAGAGTCTCATTTGGATGGACACAGCTCGTGAGGTTTGGATCGACCTAAATGTCCATTTTGCTCAAGGCGATTCGTTTCGAATAGCAGAGCTTCAAGAGGAAGTTTATCAATTTCACCGAGGAGTAAAAAATGTGACTGACTGTTTCACCCACTTAAAGACTTTATGGGATGAACTAGTCAATCTTAGACCAATTTCTTCTCGTTCGTGCAATCTGAAGTGCAAGTGCAGTGCATTGTCAATTGTGCGAGCCTATCAACAATCGGATTATGTGATTCGGTTCTTAAAAGGGTTAAACGAGAATTTTTCAACTATCAAATCACAGATTATGTTGATGGATCCTCTTCCCTCCATCACCAAAGTCTTTGCTCTTGTCATCCAGTATGAAAGACAATTTCCAGCCAATGCCCTGACCGCTAGTTAGCAGTCGACGGCCACTGAACCATCAGCCTTCGCCGGTAAAATGAAGAATGGAGGGCATCCACAATGTTCCCATTGTGGCTGTATTAGGCATACTATGGAAAAATTGTTACAAAAAGCACGAATTTCCTACGGGCTTCAAATCTTACAAAAGAAGCAAGCCACAACCAATCAAGTTGAACTTTTCAATTCAATAGCCATCGACTATGCAGGAAACGATCAAGTTGGGCACACCCTCACCACTGAGGAATATCAGCGTTTCATTGCGTCGATTAATTCTCCCACCGTGCTCACTCAAGTAAACTCACTTTATATTGATTCTCTTTCCATGTCTGGGCTGCAAGATATGTCTTCTTTTAATTGCATAGTCGATAGAATATGGATCTTGGACACTGGTGCAAGTGATCACATTGTTAGTTCGCTCAATTACTTATCCTCATATCAGCCAGCACATAACATGCATGTCCAATTGCAAAACTACAAAAGAGTACTAGTCACGCACATAGGCACTATTCATTTCACCTCAGCCTTTGTGCTCACCAATGTCTTATATGTTCTAGACTTTCATTTTAATCTTATGTCTGGTAGCAAACTCGTTGCAAGCATTTAACAATTATTGTCTCATTTTCAAATCTGGTGAATGCATTATACAGGACCTTCGATCTGATAGAATCATTGGCTTCGCTAAGGAAGTGAATCGCTTATACTACTTAACTCAATCGGTTCATCCTACTGCAGTCAACACCACTCCCTAACCGGTGACAACCTACTGCAATAATATTTGCACTCCAGTAATAGCATCAGGCACATCCGACTGGGGCATGCATCACATTCAAGAATAAAGGCTTTAAGTTATTTTGATTCCACTATTCAGTCAGATCATCAAGAATTGCCTTGTGAGATTTGTCATTATGTGAAACAAAATAAATTGCCATTTTCAATTAGTGAGCAAATAGCACAAAATTGTCTCGATTTGATTCATGTTGATATTCGGGGTCCGAGTCCTCATCATTCTTTACTTGCTTATCGATATTTCTTAACAATTGTCGATGATCACAGTCGAAGCACATGGGCATACTTCATGAAATCTAAAAGCGAGGCAAAATCCCTACTACAAAAATCTTGCTCTGTTATTAAGACGCAATATAATTCTCAAATCAAGGCAGTTAGAAGTGATCAAGGGGCTGAGTTCAACATGAAAAGCTTTTATGCAGATCGTGGAATCATTCACCAAACGTCAGAACAAAATAGGAGAGTCGAAAGGAAACACCAGCATATCCTTAATATTGCTCGTGCATTGTTATTTCAAGCAAAGTTACCTTGTCATTTCTGGGCTGATTGTGTTAGTCATGCAGTTTTATTGATCAACATTATGCATTCTCCAGTCACTGATTTCAAGACTCCGTATGAGCTTCTCACTAGAAAGACACTTGATTCTTCATCATTAAAAGTATTTAGGTGTTTATGTTTTGTCAACACCATTCCAGCCCTTCGATCGAAGTTTGACGCACGAGCTAGAAGATGCATCTTTCTTGAATATGGTACGGGGATTAAAGGATATAAGTTGTATGATCTTCAAAATCATGAAGTATTTTTCTCAAGAAATGTTGTCTTTTATAAGAAATTTTTTTCCTTTTAACAATGTTCGTACATCAGATCTGATTTTGCCCGAGTTATTAGAGGACACATTTGATGATTATGACAGTCAGCGGGTGACTACATCAAGTGACTTGTCCTTTGCAGCAGACAATGTGCAGCCAGTCAGTGAACATAGCCAAGACTCATTAGCTTAAGCCACCAATGACTCTTCATTGGACCCAGAACAACTTGTTGCCTCCATTAATCATGCACAGCCAAGACGCTCTACTCAGCTAATGAAAGTTCCAGCCTATCTCAATGTCTATAGCCATTCACTTCCTAATCACGTTAATGTTTCTTCGGCGTCAAGGTCTCAGGTGCACACATCTCCTCACTCTCCATACTTTCTCTGTTTCACTTAACACTATCCAAGAACCACTATCTTATCACGAGGCTATGCAGCATGAATGTTGGCGTGATGCTATGAAAGAAAAAATTGCAGCTTTACAGGATAATTCCACTTAGAGCATCACTGAGCTCCCTCCAAACAAGCATGCCATTGGTTGTAAATGGGTGTACAAAGTGAAGCGCAAAGCTGATGGCTCTATTGAGAGACACAAAGCGCGGCTGGTGGCGAAATGTTTCACTCGGCAGCATGGCATTGACTATCTTGAAACCTTTTTGCCAGTCGCAAAGTTGACTACTATCACTGTTAGCAATTGTTGCAGCCAAGCATTGGTCCTTAGAACAGCTGGACATCAACAATGCTTTCCTCCATGGTGACTTAGGAGAGGAAGTATACATGAAGTTGCCTGAAGGGTTCCATATAGATCAACCGAACCGTGTTTGAAGACCTCATAAATCACTATATGGCTTAAAGAAAACCAGTCGACAGTGGAACATCAAGCTGACTGAAGCCTTGCTGCAGCAAAGTTATAAACAAGCACCCTCTTATCCATCCTTGTTTCTTCACAATGTTAATGACAAATTTATTGCACTACTCATATATGTTGATGATGTCATTCTTGCTAGAAATAATGTGGCTGAGATACAACGCATTAAGACATTTCTGCACGGTGATTTCCGCATCAAAGATATTAGACCTCTCAAATATTTTTTTTGGTCTTGAGATCAATCGAACTATGAGTTATATGTCTGACATAGCGCCAGAACAAGTGGATGTTCGTGTCCAGCACTGTGGCGCCGGCCTCGGTGTCAGGGACAGAAAATCCACTGTTTTGGGCACTGAAGCGTCAGTTCAACGCTGCAGCGGCCAGAACGAATTGGTGCGACTTTTGGTTGTTATTTGGTCTATTTTTTGTTCATTTTTTGGTAGCTATTCGCACCAAAACTCACCTCTTTGCAGATAGAAACCAAATCTCTTGATTTTCTATAAATCAAAGTGATCTAATACATACAAAACACATTGAAATATATTGAGAAACATTGAAATACAAAAGGTTTTTTGAATCAAAGTGTGTTCTTGAGTCAAAGCATCATTCTCTCAAAAGTTCTTCAAAGAGTGTTCTTGGTTAGAGTTGTGTTACACACACATCATCCAACAACCATTAGAGACTTGATTGTATCCTGAAGGCGAGTTTCGATTTTCCCATTGTGTATATGCGGTTTCTACCGCTAGGGAGAAATCTTGCCTAAAAGATAGCGATTACGCGCCTCAAGTCTTTGTTTGGTTATCCCATTCTCATCTTGGATTTCTCTGCCCGAAGCTTTTGTTCCAACACTTTTTAGACAAGATTTTACTCTTCATCAATGACTTCTTAGACTTGAGACGGAATTGCGCAAATGAAAGGGAATGGTGACTCTTCATTGTCCTTCAAGTTTAGTTCTAATGGCGGGTTCATTCCTCACTCCACACAAATCATGAACCATGATTTGACTCGTCTCGAAAGGTTCGACGGCGACAACTTCACCCAATGGCAAGAGAAAGTGATGTTCTTTCTCACATATCTCAAGTTGGCGTACATCCTCGATGATGCACTTGAGAACCTCCTTGAACCAACTCCGGGAGACTCAAACGAAGTGGTGGATCGATGTGTCGCAAGGAAGGCGGATGACTATCTTCGTCGGGGCTACATCCTTAATGCACTCTCCGACAATGTCTATGCAGCGCATCTAACCATTGAGTCGGCGAAGGAGTTGTGGACTACCCTGGAGACCAAATACTGAATTGAGGAGTCTAGCAATCGTAAGTTTTAAATTTCAAATTATTTAGATTTTAAGATGACCAATGACAAGTCTCTACTTACTCAAGTTCATGACTTGTAAAATATTGTTGGTGATCTTAAAACGGCTGGAATCTCTCTTGAAGAAGAATCTCGAGTGGGTGTAAATATTTCCCAGGTGCCTACAAATTGGAATAATTACAAGAAGAAACTCATTCATGAGGAGAAGAGTTATACTCTTGAATCCTCCCAAAGCCATCTTCGAATTGAGGAAGACTCTCGAAAGAGAGAAAATGTTGGAGATGAATTGACTTTTAAATCCGGTTTAAGGGCAAATTTAGTGGAATCTCACCATTCCAAGAAATTTAAGGTCAATAATGATTCAAAATTCAAGGGATTTGCCAATGAAAACACTTCGAACAAGAAAGAGAAGTGTTACTATTGTGACAAACCAGGACACTATGCACAAGAGTGTTATTCTAAAACAAATTCTTGAATAATAAGGAAATGGTCAAGGAAAGTCACAATGTGGATCGCATGGACATGGAGCTCATAGCAACGGTTTGCCAAGCCAATTCAGTTTCAAATGAAGTGGGGTAG
The DNA here is from genome assembly GCA_039657325.1 of Stephania cephalantha. Taxonomy (NCBI): domain Eukaryota; kingdom Viridiplantae; phylum Streptophyta; class Magnoliopsida; order Ranunculales; family Menispermaceae; genus Stephania; species Stephania cephalantha. The sequence continues at coordinate 44,399,958 of CM077573.1, read as the reverse complement.
TGGCTAAATACCGGCGCAACCATATACATTTGCAAGGACCATAGTCTTTTCAAGACTTACAAAGATCTTGCCACTAGCGAAGAAGTGCGCATGGCGAACAACAATCGCACCAAGGTGGTTGGCAAAGGACGATGGATATCAAGCTTACTTTGGGAAAAGTTTTACATTTAATTAATATTTATTACATGCTCGAAATGTGTAAGAATCTTGTATCCGGTGACCTCCTTAATAAGAGAGGTTTCCATCTTTTCTATGAGTTGGATAGGTTTATCTTGTCCAAAGGAGGAGTTCGTATTGGCAAGAGGTACTCATGAAATGGTATGATTAAGTTGAATGCAATAGCATTGAACTATTCTTTTTATATTGTTAACTCATGTTCTTCTATTGTTGATTCATGTTCATTATGACATGGTAGATTAGGTCATGTTAATTTTCGTTACATTAGAAATACGCATAACTTAGGCTTGATTACTGATTTTAAAATTGATTATGATACTAAGTGTGAAATTCGTGCACAAACAAAGATCACAAGACAATCACACAAATCGGTTCAAAGATCTTCTCAAATTCTTAATTTGATATATAGTGATATATGTGATTTAAAAAGTCATGTTACATTAGGAGGAAACAAATATTTTCTCACTTTTATTGATGATTTTTCAAAATATTCCTATGTTTATCTTTTGAAAAGCAAAAATGAGTTTTATGAAAATTCTCTTGTTTTCAAATCGGATGTTGAAAATCAACATAAAAAGAAAATTAAGGCCCTAAGATCCGATAGAGGTTGTGATTATTGTTCCAAGGAGTTCACAGAATTTTATGAGACTAATGGAATCATACATCAAGTCACGACACCTTATACACCACAACAAAAACGTGTGGCCGAGAGGAAGAATAGGACTTTAATAGAGTAGGTTAATTCCATGCTACTAAGTTCTAACTTGCCTTTGAACTTATGGGGGAAGCCATTCTTTCGACTTGCTTTATATTGAATAGGGTTCTACTAAAGAACACCAATGTCACCCTATATTAGTAATGGTTCAAGAGACAACCCAATTTTAAGAGACTTAAAGTTTGGGGTTGTTTAGCTTACGTAAGGAAACCAGATCCAAAATGTGGCGGCCCCAAATTCCATGCCGCCTTGCTACCCGCCACATCGTATCCCACGTCACCAAGCCTTGCCACGTCATGACTCGCTTATTCTTGACGTTCCGCGACCTACCTGGCTACTTACATTTTTTCAATTAATCCTAACTTAGCTAATTAATTTCCATATAATTATTAGTGATTTCATTAGCCTGTTAATCAATTTATCAAGTTATAATGAAATTTTACAGTGGAAGTCTTAATTTAAGTAAGTTATACAATATTCAACAATCCTAAGTAGTGAAAAACCCGGTAAAAGATATTATGTATATATCAAGGCGAGTTAAGTATAACAAAAGTTTCATATACATGTAATCAGTGTTCTATGGTCCCCAAAACCCAACAAAAGTAAAATAAATACATATTGATATCACACACGAGCTGGCTCTACAATCTCAGAGGTAGTCGCCTAATACCTCATTTCCCTTGCCCTTACTCGTTGAAGGATCTACACTCAGTCACCCAACAAATATAGTGACGAGTCCAGTGAGTAAAATCCCAAGAGAAGTCCACACAATATTCATGAAAAACTGATAAACTACGAGACATGCGAATATAACACCTAGCAACAGTATGTCATATTCCCATGAATGTAAGCAGCACACGACAAGCAAAAGCAGCAGCGTGAAATAAATAAACAACATATATCAATTAAACCAGATCATAAATAAAGCATTAATCAGTAAACATTTGTATAATCAAGAGAAAATCCTAACCTACACCAGCCAGTAATTGATTAATCGAATAAGAACCACGTATATACTTACAGGCTTACAGTGACTAAACCCCAACTACAGGAAACGACATGGTCCCTTCCCGACACTGTTACACATCAGGACCACCCTAATGCCTCCCGACAGTCGTAGATATATTCTACTGCCATCGACATGAACATTATCACAAGTAACCCGTGCATGCGATTTAGCTACAACCAATATATACGCACACTGAAATAGGAGTGAAAACCTCATGTGTTTCCACCAGCAGTCACACAAGAAAAGCGAAATCGATAAACCAAATTATGAATTATGTAAGGCATTCTAATGGGTCTATGCACCTCAACACGCACTCCGACTCCCCCGAACACCCGAATCTGACCCAACAAGCTCCTCGATACCCAAGCACCGGTCTCTTAAGTCCTGAAGTCAGTTAAGTGTGTTTATTGCGTATTCAAATTGGTTGAATATGTTTCAAGTTGATCTTCCCAAATCAGCCCTAAAGACTAAATTAAGTCTCAATTTCAGTCTTATATTACAACGCATTTTTAGGCATGAAATTGTCAAAATCTCAAAATCTTCCATTGATACAAAGATCGTCGATCTCTATCTTAGCTTTCTGAAAAGGTTTATTTTGCAAAACTCCAATTTAAAATGAAAGAGATATCTTGATTCTACTAAATATAACTCTAATTGGAACCTAATCCGACCAGCGGACTTAGAAGATCTATTCCTCCCAATCGATATTTTCAAAAAAAAGTAATTTTTGGTCACAAAGCAGCAAACATATCCAAATACAACATACTAAAAGATCGGCTCATTTGGATAAGTAGTTAGGGAGTTATGCCTTTAATAAGTTTAGTTTCAAAACTTTTCTTCTGAATTCCAGCACCTATTTGTAGAGCACTTTTGGATATGAAAACAATTGAATTACAACACCTCCAGCTAAGCAAAGTTATTACCCTTTGAGTAAGCTCTCAAATACCACCAGTTTGGGTCAACTTGGATCTAAAATGAGCAAGTTATAACTAAATTACATAGACTAATTCCTAATATAACATGCATAATTCTAGTTTTGGTCTTGCAACTTCAAAAATTCATATCTTTATGATTTCAAATCCAAATTAAGAACTTCAATATAGCTGGATTATCAACTTCAAATGAGGAATCCAAATATATAAACCAATTGCAAATATTTAATCATCTACCATTTGGAATTAGCCAAAAACCAGAAATAATTTCAATCTGACATAAATAGATGTGTACCTAGTTGATGTACCACCTAGCTTGAGAAATTCTTACCAATTTTCCATGGAATCCTTCTCTCCATCAACATCATTCTTCTCCAGCAAGTTCTCTTGATTCATAAGTTGAAAATGAAAATGGTTTCCTTGCATGTGTTGATTCTATATATTAAGGTAATATTTATTCCTAGCTATTGATCTCCATGTATTTACGTATCTCGAAGCTCATCTAATGATCCTCACCTTGACATGTATCCTACTAACTCCCACTAACCCAATAAAAGTGACACTAATTTACTACTCACATGGTTCCTAGATGTGTCAACACGTATCTCTAGGACAATCTCATAGTTTCTAATTTAAATAACCAAACTATAGGCATTGATTTATTTGATTCAATTACATTAGCTTAGACTCATTATAATATATATGGTTAGTGTTTTTATTCACCAAATTGACAAATTTTGTGATCCCACTAACCCTCGACTACCCGGCACTCGATGCCCCGCGTATCGGCACGCAATTCGAAGTACGTCATAGCCTATTGTTTTAGTTGAGTCTTACTTGGCATATGGTCACATTACCCATTTTAATTGATTAACTAGTCATCCTGACATGAATTAGTCGATTTTTCTAGTGTACCCGAAGTTCGCCTATCCGACACCCGCATTCACACGCCTTTCGAGGCGAACACCCGTCACACAAACTCGTTTGATAGCAACATACACACATGCGGTGCAATATAATAATAATAATTTTTTAAACATCACATATACACAACCACCAACCATAAATAACATATTTTCTCGATTCTTGTGTCTGAATCAACCGAGTTGTCCACGTGATGCCTGAATTACGACTGTTAATCTCCGAGATTAACGCTAATCCTAGTTTAATTAATTTGGGTCGTTACACAAAAAGGCCTAAGTTGGGAAATAGAACTTACAAATGTGTTTTTATTACTTATTCAAAGCATAGTAGGACATATAGATTCTTGAATTTGGAAACTAATGATATAATTGAATCTATAGATGTACAATTCTTTAAACATTTAAATAAAACACATGACATGGTCTTGCATCCGAATTTTGAGAATCTATAGGAGTTGCCTCAAAATTCTTCTAATGAATAAAGACATGGGAATCTAGAAGATTTTCCTTCAAATTCTTCTAATGGACAAGAGAATCCTCCTACTAACGATGGTGAAAACGTTAAAGTAAGTAGAAGTAAAAGGCAAAAGATTGATAAATCTTTTGGGCCGAATTTTATAACATGTTTGGTTGAAGGAAATAGATGTGAAATTAAGGAACAAACAAAATTTGTTCTTAATGTTGATGATGATCCTATTTCGTTACAACAAGCAGCTTCATCAAAGGATGCTTCATTTTGGAAAGAAACAATCAATGATGAGATGAATTCAATTTTGTCGAATCAAACTTGGGTACTTTCTGATCTTCCATCGGGATCAAAGGCAATTAGGTGCAAGTGGGTATTCAAAAGAAAATTAAATGCTGATGGAACAATAAACAAGTTCAAAGCGCGTCTAGTATCTAAGGGCTATAGATAAAAACATGGCATTGACTATTTTGATACATACGCACCGGTTGCAAGGATAGCATCTATTCGGGTGTTGATATATTTTACTTCTATTCGTCATTTAGTTATCTATCAAATAAATGTAAAAATAGCTTTTCTAAATGGTGATCTAGATGAAGAAATATATATGGAACAACCTGAAGGTTTTGTTATGCCAGGCCAAGAAAAGAAAGTTTGAAAATTGATAAAATCTCTTTATGGCTTGAAGCAAGCTTCTATGCAATGGCACGAGAAGTTTGACACGGTTGTGCAATCATTTGGATTCAAAGTCAATGATGATGATAAATGTATTTATAGCAAGTTTGAAAATGATGTTGGTGTCATCATATGTTTATATGTGGATGACATGTTAATATTTAGGACTTCACTAGCCTTAGTTGAAGAAACTAAGTAGTTCTTGTCCACTAGCTTTGACATGAAAGATTTAGGAGAAGCTGACATAATTTTGGGAATTAAAATCTTACGAAAAGATAATGGTCTTACATTATCTCAATCCCATTATATTGAAAATATTTTGAAGAAATTTGGTCATTTTGATCAAAAGTCATTTTGAAAACCCTAAAGAACACAGGTAGGTGTTTATCATAACTAGAGTATTCTAGTGTGATCGGAAGTCTCATGTATGCTATGCATTGCAAAAGACCGGACTTACGCGGTTTGTATGCTATGTCGGTTTACTAGTAATCCGAGCAAACAACACTGGGATGCGATTACCATGATCCTTAGATACCTGAAGGGGACTTTGAACTATGATCTACATTTTAATGGATATCCCCCAATTTTGGAGTCAAATTTCAAATCAACTAGTGAATGGATATTTAAGCTAGGAGGTGCGGCTGTTTCTTAGAGCTCAAAGAAACGAACTTTTTTTTTTGATTCAATAATGACTTCAGAAATAATTGCCCAAGCAGATGCAAGCAAGGAAGTGGAATGGCTTAGGAACTTGTTAATAGAGATATCATTATGGAACAAGCCATATCTGGCTATATTAGTCAATTGTGATAACAAGACAATTCTTTATAAGATCGCAAGCAAGACTTATAATGGAAAGTCTAAGACATGATTTTTTGAGACAGTTACTCAAAAATAGGGTTGTCACAGTTGATTACGTGGAATCTAACAAGAATTTAGTGGGTCCGTTAAAAAAGGGACTTGTTAGAGATATGATGTCTCAGACATCAAAAGGAATATGACTTAGGTTTGCCTAACTCGATCGTCACTTAATGGGAACCTAACTTAATTCTTGAAAATACAGAATAAATTCAATGTGGTACTAACAAGTCAATTGAAGATTACGGAACACTAGAAAATTTATATTATGAAAGATCTCTTCCTAGTTCTAGTGTTGGTTCTGCATGACGGAGGTTTACAATTGGATCTTAATAGACTTACCTATATAGGTGTAGAAGTGTGGTCGCTTCTTATGAGCCTAATCGACTCTAGAGCACTCAAGAAAGACAGGATTTGCACAAGGTCATAATGTGCAATCAACGGAACACTCTTACTTACATGAAATTGGTATGTATGATATTTTCGATTTTGTCGAAGGGTTCTTGGTTCAAGATATATACGTTCACCATAGTACCTGATGAAACTTTGAAGTATTTGCACTAAGTGGAAAGTTCAAGTCCAAAAGACATTTCTCATTTATGTATCGATTTCGGAATGATGCTATATGTTTTTTTATTGTGTTATTTTTTTAAATGTAATTTTCAATTTATATGTCCATATAAGTTGAAAATGGGGGAAATTGTGAGTTAGCGCCAGAACAAATAGAACAAATGGATGTTCTATATCCAGCGTTGTGGCGCCAGCATCAGTGCCAGACACGAAAAATCCATTGTTTTGGGCGCTGAAGCGTCGGGTCGGCACCACGGCGCCCAGAACGAATTGGTGTGACTTTTGGGTGTTATTTGGTCTTTTTTATCTATTTTTTGGTACCTATTTGCACCAAAACTCACCTCTTTATGGATAGATACAAAATCTCTTGATTTTCTATAAATCAAAGTGATCTAGTACGTACAAAACACAATGAAATACATTGAGAAACATTGAAACACAAAATGTTTTTTGAATCAAAGTGTGTTCTTGAGTCAAAGCATCATTCTTTCAAAAGTTCTTCAAAGAGTGTTCTTGGTTGGAGTTGTGTTACATACACATCATCCAACAACCATTAGAGACTTGATTGTATCATGAAAGCAAGTTTCGATTTTCCCATTGAGTATACGTAGTTTCGACCGGTAGGGAGAAGTCTTGTCTAAAAGAGAGCGATTACGCGCCTCAAGTTTTTGTTTGGTTCTCCCATTCTCATCTTGGATTTCTCTGTCCGAAGCTTTTGTTCCAACACCAACATCTGCTGGTATCAATTTTAGCCAGTGAAAACATGCTCTTGATATTTTGCAGGATACTGGATTCACAAACTGTAAACCATCTAAATCACCAATGATAGTTGGACAGCCGCTAACAGCTACATTCAGTGAACTGTTAACTGACAATCATCAATATAGAAGTCTAATTGGGAAGCTTCTTTATTTAATTACTAGTCGTCTTGATATCTCTTATGCGACTCAACAACTTTCTCAATTTTTTGATAAGCCTACGAATATTCATCTCAAAGTCGCGCACCGTGTGCTTCGTTACATCAAAAGTGCTCCAGGACAAAGTCTTTTCTTTCCTTCCAAGAATGATCTAAAGCTTAAAGGATTTTCTGATTCTGATTAGGCCACTTGCTCAGAAACGCGGCGATCAATTTTTCGGTTATTGTGTGTTCCTTACTTGTGAAATTCAGTGTCTGCATCATCTCTTGGAAATCAAAAAAGCAAAGTATCGTTTCGTGCTCATCTTCTGAAGCTGAGTATCGCGCACTTGCCTCACTTACTTGTGAAATTCAGTGGCTGCATTTTCTCCTTGATGATCTTCAAGTCCCTCACTGTCAGCCAGCTGTAATTTATTGTGATAATGTTTTCACCCTTCACATTGCAAAAAATCTAGTGTTTCATGAACGTACGAAACACATTGAAATTGATTGTCATGTAGTTCATGAGAGGTATCAATCTGGTCTATCTATCTCATGCCAGCCAGTTCTACAAATCAGTTGGCTGATCTCTTCACCAAGTCTGCATATCCTACAATTTTTCATACATTTGTATCCAAGCTGGGCATACAAAACTTGTATACTCCAGCTTTCGAGGGTTTATTACGTGACACCCCAACTAGCTCATCAATCACCAACCGTTAAAGATCCTCTCCTGATTTATTTTCATGATCTTCTCCTGATTTGTTTCCATGTGGCTGCCAAAAATATAACCATTGATTTTGTAATTTAAATCTTTCCCTCCCAAATGTGATTATAAAAAGGAGGTGTACGTATTCAGAAACACATAAAAAGAAAATATAATCATTCCTTATTTTTTATCTTCTTCTTCCGCAGCCAATCTGCACCGCTGACAGTCTGCAGTCATATGTCATTACAATTGGCTCTACACCATAACCAGTCTGTAATTTGGGTTTATCGCAGTCAATCTGCATTTTATTATACCATATATAATATCTGTCACATTTCAGACACTTTTTTGTTCCACAATATGTGTCACATTAGGAAATCAAGAAAGTATTGAGTGCTTCTTTTTCAATTCTAACCTCATTCCATTTAGTTAATGACACCATCAATTACTTTTTTTTTACACAATACCTATAATAAATAAAGTCATTTGTGGGAGAGTAATTTAGTCTTATTGCAAAATCTTAATGGTAAATTAATCATCCCCTTAGTGTATTCTTGTGCAAAAGCAAAATTGTGACAGATATTACACGAAGTAATAATAATAATATAAAAGAATGTATAAGAAACCAAAAAAACAAAAAGTACACATTGCACAAGCTAAAAAGGAACTTAATTGTTGTCATAATTTGTTGTGAATCATTTTATAGAGTAAACCAACGTAACTTTAATAAAAATCCATTATATATAGATAATTAATCAATAACATTTTCATACATATACACGGATTAATATAATTGTTTTGATGTCATTTAATTTTTTTTTTGTTTTTTTTTTGTCAAATTGATATCATTTAAACTTGTGTAGATTTAGTTTGTATGCATATAAATGAGCTAAATTAGAGCAGGGTGATAAACCCAGCCCATTCTGAAAAGATAAAATTACCTAGGCCATCTTTGAATGAGGCCTCTTGGACAAAGCCTAATTTGGATCCAATAAATAATATGTGAACCCATTGAAATTGTTGGTTGGCCTAGGCTCATCAAGTTTAGACCCAGCCCATTCTTCCTTTTTTTTTATTTTGCTCACTAAAAATCTCTTTAAAATGATTGAATGAGACATAGTAACACGAAATTGTTATAAATTTATAAATGTTTATTGTGTCCAATTAACCGCTCGTCCCCCCTAGTGTTGAATAAGTACGGTAGGCTTAATTAATCAATCTAAAGTCGAGCCAAACGAGGTCCCAATAAGGAGTTAGAAGTTAGAACCCACCTTAATCAGCTGCTCTATCAATGATATTTTCTTTCATCAGTAGTTACTAATGTTCTATGATATTAGTTGATTTTTGTGAAGGTTTGGTTCAATAATAGAAAAGTAACCATTATTGATTGTAATTTTTTATGAGAACGAATTAATTAAAGCAACATATAAACCATTCTTTTTTTTTATAGGAAGCAATATACCATTCTTAAAATTGTCCCATTAGCTTTAGTCTTTAACACTCAACCTCTTACATAAGTAATCACATACTTAGCCATCGAGCCGCCATGCACTGACTGATAATTATTGTAATGCAATTCGAAACATAAACTTCAACCACAAAAAGAAAATACATATGGATCCATCAACAGACTCGTGATTACAAAACAACAAACTAATAAAGTTGGATTTATGAAAAAATGAAAAACAAGAAGTTGGATGAACTTAGAACACGCATTACTTAATAAAAAAATGTATAGTTTTTTTAATTTTTAGAAAACTGAATCAAAATTTTAAAAAGAAGTTTGAAAAAGAACCGGAAAACTAAATCAACGCACACATTATACAACGCACACATTATATATGTGATTAATTCAATAAAACAATAGTTGAAAAAATAAACCCTAATTAAGTCTAACCCTAGCTAAGAGAATGCCTAATTAATTAGGGCAGCGAGTAAACAGACTTTGAAACTTGCTCAAGGGACTCCAATTCAAATTGAGGGCCGCTAAGGGCACCCCACCATTTAATGAAGGCACCCAAAGTTTTTGTAAAAAATTCTGCAAAAGTGGAAAAGACTATTTTGCCCTTGTATATATAGTGATTCAAACCCTACAAATCATTTTGACAAAGAAAAAAAGGCACCCCACCACAAGGTTGAACCCCAAAGCCACATTGCATTTGGCGAGCGTTGATTGATTATTGCGGATTGTCATCATCCGACAGCGAGGTAACAATGTTTGATAACCATATGATGGTTTGAAGGAACTGTTTTTTGTCAAGGTAGGGTTTCTCAAATTTTCAGATGTTTTTTCACGGACGCGATTGATTCGGCCTCGCGGGACCGAGAGTTATGCACACTTCTCGGTCACCATCCACCGAGAACGAATAACGGTCTCGGTAATGGACAACCGAGAGCTATTCTACATTCTCGGTTGGACATCACCGACAGACAAACTATACACTTCGACTTACTCTCGTGAAGTGGTGACCAGAGACGACAATAAAAGTCTCGGTTATGGACAACCGAGAGCTATTCTACATTCTCGGTCATGCTTGGCGAGGATCGTAAACAAAATCTCGGCTGCGTGGCGAGACGTAAACAAAATCTCGGCTTTGTGTGGCGAGAACCACGAACGCCCAATAAATGAACCATTGAATGCACCGCCACACAAACATAACAACTACTCTATCAAATGCAACTTAATTAGACTACCAACGCACATTCAAACGATCGATTTCAACACTATCGATGTGTGAACGAAAAACTTGAACCGAGCCCTAATTTGGATATGAAATCGACCAAAACTCAGAGTCTTCAAACTCGAAAAACGTCCTACAACAGAGGAGAGAGACATAGAGGAACGAATACAACTTAGATTCGGGATTGCTAGGTGGTTCGTTCACGAGAAATGGAGAAAGTCAAGCAAGAGGACGGTGGTGGGGGTGGTGGGGTGCCCAAGGGTTTGCACGAGGGTGGGTGAGAGGGTTTTTTGCACGAGGGGCATTTTCGGTATTTTGGGTTTAATTTTTGGGTGCCCCAGGTAAATCGATTTGTGCCCACATTAACTGGGTGCCCTCATTAAATGGTGGGGTGCCCTTAGCGGGCCTCTTCAAATTTTTGTTTTTGCCCCTCCATATAAAAAGATGTTTGCTCACACATACCCCGCTCACCCCCACTCACCCGAACCAATCACTCAATCGAACCCCACTCTCTCGAATCGCACTCTCATACCCGACCTAAATTCGACGAAATCTAAGTAAAACCTCATCAATTCAACATCGTGAATGCGCACATTCTCTACTTCTTTTCGTATCAATTTTCGGATTTCTTATGCGTTTTTTTATTCAGTTTATGTGTTGTTGTTGTTGTTGTTGTTGTTCTTTAACTAGTGACTTTCGAGTTCAAATCCTGAGAATTAATGAGGATGTTTACTATTTAGGTTGAGGTGTGATAAAACTCGTAAAGATAGCTAGAATAAAAAAACATATAAATTCAAAGAAAAGTAGGAGTAGCACAAATTAATGGATCGACACAAGGATTAATTAGCGAAAGATGGATGAGGTGGTTTTTCAAAGACGGCCTACAAACACGCCCTCACTAAAAAATTCGAGTCAATAAAAACTGGAGAAACTCAATAAGGTAGGGGTATACCAAAGCTTATATTGGAAAAATTAATTAGGAGACATTAAATGGTTTCAAAAGTTCTCCATCAATTGCACTAAGCCGAACACAATGGAAGAGTTTAATTTATATAACCGTCTCCAATTAATTTGAGATGAAAGCTTTATTATTGTTATTGTCTCCGTTTTTTTTTATAAGTCGTTTACGCTTATTTTAGTTGGTCAAGAATATTAGCCGTTCTCTACTTTCAAAGCATATGTTGCCTGTTTTTGCCTTTGCCCTCATTAAAGAGAGTCGCTGATTACCAAAACAAAAAAATTCGAAATATGAGAAGAAATAAGTTGGGAAGATGGAGAGTCTTGGTTTTGTTTTGCGCTAAAAGGTTTGGTTGGAGATGAGTCTTCTTCATGTTTTGGTATTTGGGAGAAGATGGAGCCGATTCAGACGATGCTTGATGATCTGATAGAGCGAGGAGAAGAACGAGTTCAAAGGGGATTCGATTTCGACTTAAACGAACGTGCGGATCTAGGGTTTGATATGAACAAGTATCCAGAAGATCAATGTCAAGTCTTTGAAGACAAGGGACTTCAAGAAGTCTATATGAAGATGCTGCGAATTTGGCTTCTCAATTTTTATTGATAAAAGGCAAAACTAATCTTTTGGTCCCTGAACTTTGAAAGTTTTACACTTTTGGTCCCTCAACTTTTCATATAGTGTAAATTAAGTCCTTTTGTTAGTCCAGTCATGGTTATTGATGACATGGCGAAATGCAATCGCCACGTGACGCCACGTGGCAATGAACCAACCAGTTCAATGAACCACCCGGTTCAATGAACCCCAGCAAATGAACCCCAGCAAAAAACCCCACCCTTGTTTTCTCTCTCACGTTCCTATTTCTCTCCACGATTTCTCTCCTTTCTGTATTTCTCTCTTGCTCTCTGCGTTCTCTCCTCCACACCTCTCCCGCCGCCTCGCGACCACCGCCGCCCTCGCGACCGCCACCGCCGCGCGATGCGCGCCGCCGCTCGCGCCTCGCCTCGCTCTCGCGCCTCGCTCGCTCGCTCTACGCCCACGCCTCTCTGCCTCGCCGTCGCGCTCCTCATCAGTACGCATCTCATCCTTGGCTTTATCGTACGTTTTTAATTCTCATCACAATTTCAGCTAATTCAGTCAAATTTGGTTGGCATTTTAAATTAGTATCACCACATGATGCTTTCCCAATACTTCGTGCTTCAACGGGAGCTTATATAAATGCATCATGTACAGATTAATTTACACAATTGTACAAGTGGTTCATGGTTCCATATTTTTTAGTTTCATAGGGTTCTCATGCCTTGAAAGCAACAATTCAATGGAAGTATATAAATACTGGAATGCTTGATACCATATTCACATCAGAACACAAAAAGGAGATAATTTGTTACGCATACAATCATCAGGTACTTAATAAATTTTATTTTTTCGTCCTTTTGAATGATTAGATAGAGCTAGGAAATTATCAATAATAATGTTATGGTTGATGAAGAGATTCATCACATATGTATAATTACTAATTATTATACATTAATATATATATATATATATATATATATATGCAGAATGAAGATGGAGGGTGGGGATTACATATAGAGGATCACAGTACCATGTTTGGTACTGCCCTTAATTACATTTGTCTACGAATGCTAGGACAAGGCCTTGATGGAGGTGAAGATAATGTGTGTGCTAGAGCGAGGAAATGGATCCAAGATCATGGAGGGGTTACATGCATACCCTCTTGGGGGAAGACTTGGTTATCAATATATATGTTTCTACTATTTTTTATAGGCCGAACAAAAAAAATAGTTTCATACATGAACACAACATATCACGACAGGAAAGTTGCTTTCTTGGCCTAACCAGTTGTATATTTACTCTATACTACTGACCATCGACGACAAACTTGGAGCTTTATACTGCATGCGAGCAATACTTGCACTGAAAATAGCTCTTTTACCACTAACCAAATAGTAACTAGAGGTTTCGTTTTTTTAGCGGGGGCTTTTCCATGGTCTAGAAAGCTTTCTTGACATTCTCATGGCACACTATAAACTAATTATGCGATGGTACAAAATTTTCTTGGCATTCTCAAGCCGATCATAAATTAGATTGATGTTATTCCACTGATCCTTTTTTTATTGATTGGCGTTCTCAAGCCACCAGAGTACTGGCTTCTTCTCTCCTTTCTCCCCATTCATCAAGGTTTATGTGTTGCACAACCTTAATATACAATTAAGTGTTATGTGACATATCTTTTTGGTATCGATTTACTAAAAGTTACTTTTTAACATGAGGAAGTTTCCTGCAGAGTTTGGCCATGTGTTTCGTGTGGTGGTTCATCATTAATGTTTATGAAATAAATATTTCTTCTCTTGTTTATTGCAATTGTTCTTGCTATATGAATGTTCTTGTATTTTGCTTCAGGTTCTGAAACCTCACCCTTTTTCTCTCTTGGATCTCCTTGCTCCGACTTCCGTGGAAAGCACTAACCATGTTGATGTGGATGAGGTCGTAAAGCTTCGAGCAGAGAATAATTTGTTGTGGTCAAAAGTTGCGAAGTTGTATCAAGAACATGAGGCACCGAAAAGACGACATTTTGTATTAAAATTAATTGTACTAATTGCAATTAGATGATGTATTTCGGTTTTATCACAAAAATAATTGCATTAAATTTGTTGAATGTCTTGGTCAAGATGTAATATTTTAGTATCATGAACTACTCATGTGCTTCCTTTTTTTTTATAAGCCATATATGTAATAGTTTAAGATTTTATATACTTAACCTTTTTTATATACGTATCTTCCACTATATTCTATGTTATAATTACTTATTTATGTTGGATTAGGAAAAAATATAAAAAATTGCTTATAATATACACACAAAGAGAGATGTAGACATGTTATATATATTGGATAAGAGAAGGATGTATGCGCCGCTAAAATCGATATGCTATAAATGAAATTTGATGATTGGAATTATAACAAATAATTTCCACCATTCTCTTCCCTACCTTACTTACAAGTAGTATAACAAAAATTTTCCATCAATGTCTTCCCCACCTTCACTTACAAGTAGTATCTTCAAAATAATTCTAAAAAACTAACAAAAATGTCAAAGATCTTTGAGTTAACACTTGAACATTGTGATGAGCCTAAAGATCTTTGGTTTTGGAGTGAGTGTATAAACTTTGCGTCGGTGCTCTGGTGGGTGTAGAAGTTTCAGTCGGGGCCACACTATTGACTTGCTTCCATACTCCTCCATACAAATATCTTGGTCTCTTGCCAAAAGTCTGCAAACAAGTAAAAAATATCTCTCGGCATGTAAGAAAGATTAACTACTATTTTGACAAAAATAAATAGGACATACGTAACACATAAAATTTTGCCACTATAAATGAAAACATTGAACTACACAAGATTGGAGTTAGCATTAACCTGCCATGTAACAGCTCCGTTCTTGGAGTAACATACTCCAAATCCCTTACAGCCGGAATGTGGAGTTGTTCTTTTTTTCATTGGCACTTGAACATCTTTATTGTGCTTCCTCTTAGTTAACTCGACATTTCCTTGAGTATTTCCTTGTGAATTATCTCCATTGGTATTCTTTTGTTGAATTTCTTTCTTGCCTTTGTTCTTCTTTTGTCCATTTTCTTTGTTGTCATTTTCCTTCAGTTGTACATTCTGCGAAAAAAATTTAGGTGCCATAAGACATGGAATAGGAAATAAGCTAACAAGAACTGGCATCAACTCACCTCAACATTATTAGCTCTAAAGGGGCACGCCCGTTTGTTGTGCCCTTTTGAGTAACATATTCGACATGTCATGACCCTTCCTTCCCTTGACAATTTGTTGTCCTTAACTTTTCGGGGTTCGTCCTTATCTTTTCGCCGATTCTTCTTTGGTCTTCCGGGCATTTTCTTGAACATAGGTGGCTCAATTCTAACACCATCTGTCTCAGGCCAAAAAGTCTTCCCTGGAACTACACCCATTACGTGGTTGTATGCCTTTAAGTATGTTTCTTTGTGATACCAATGAGCCACAAAATCCTCGGGTGTCTTAGACTGATGGTATATAGTACAAATACTATGAGGGCATGGAATTACAGTCAAGTTCCATTCTCTGCATGAACATGTTCTTGCCTTCATGTCCACCTTTTGTTTGTCAATTCCATTGTATACACTAGACACTTCATATTCGTTGTGTCCGTTCCATTCCGCACTCCAATCGAAAGATTTTTCCTTATTTTTCTCTAACTTTGACAAAACCCGAGGAGAGACATCACAATGCCACTTGGTTGATTCTTGTTTCTTCTTCACCAACCTTTTCATGACTTTACGCCTTATGTCCTCCAACATCGATATTATGGACTTGCATCTTGCCTCTAGAATCCATCCATTGAATGTCTCGGCCAAGTTGTTATCAACGACATCACAATTAACCTATGATTACGTACAAAGTCTTCAAATACATAATTATTCAAATTAATATAATAGTTTTCATAAAAAAATAATATAACCGTTACATTACCTTTTCATTGAAATATGCCTTTGACCATTTCTCAACTTCGTACCCCATTGCATCTTTCTCGCAACCGCTGCCTAAATCTGCCAACGCACGCATTTTATCCTGTCGTAATGATATAAAATAGAATTATAATAAAATAAATAGAATTGGATGTCGAAACAAGATAATTAAGCGAGTTGAGACACACACAGTACCTTTAGTTCTGAACAGTTGTAGCTCGTGCACAGTTCCAAAATGCAATCTTTCTTTCTTCACCTCGCCATTTCTTTGCCCGATTAGCATAGACATGCCTCGCACACCTCCTACGCTCTGCCTCCGGTAAAACTAATTGAATCGCACATTCTAGACCCTGCAAACATTAATGAGAAATGACAAATGTCAAACAAAAAACAAGCTTATAAAACTACTTTGAAAAGTAGTGCCATCACATTCGTAATCCTCAAGCAAAAAAGTATTGCTTGCATTAAGATATGTCTCCTCATATAGATCCTCTTGTGTTGTAACAATTGTCTTTCCTTTGTTTTTTTACCCCATTTCCTTTGCCTACAGCTCTAACAAAAGGTTGATTTTGCACCCCGCCACAAACATTTATGTCCCTCGCATGTTCAATGAAGAATTCTAGCAAATCCCCATTCTTTTTCCCCTCACAAGCATTCAAAACATCAACATCGTCTTTCACAATAACAAATTCTTTCTTACCACAATTAAAATAGTACAAGGCGATAATAGTGGTGTAGCCCAAGTCTTTCACGTAAGACATGACGTTTGGATACGACAAAAGGTCAACATCAAAATTGGAACTAATGAGTTTTCTCTTCCCATTAATATATTGATCGCCTCTAAACTGACCCCCATAAGATATGAAAAACCTCAACTTTTCAGCCATTTCTTAAACTCTGTCCACATTGCAATCACCAAAACAAACTGAAACACAATCATTCGTTAAAAGTTATAAAACACAATCGTTCGTTAAAAGTTATAAAAAACGCAACAATATATTAACAAATGTATAATTTGTGATGAGAATTAAAAACGTACTCAGATAAAGCCAAAGATGAGATGCGTACAGTGAGGAGCGCAGCCATGAAAGCGAGCGTGCGTGGCGTGAGCGAGCGAGGCAGCGATGGCGCGAGGCGGCGCGCGAGCGAGAGGCGTGAGTAGAGGCGAGCGCGCGAGGCGAGAGGCGGTCGCGAGGCAGCGGGGTCGCGAGGCGGCGGCGGTCGCGCGCGATGGCGGTCGCGAGGCGATGGCGGTCGCGAGCGGCGGTCGCGAGCGAGCGATATGCGAGCGAGCGGCGGCGCGAGGAGAGCGGGAGAGGTGTGGAGGAGAGAACGCAGAGAGCAAGAGAGAAATAGAGAAAGGAGAGAAATCGTGGAGAGAAAGAGGAACGTGAGAGAGAAAACAAGGGTGGGGTTTTTTGCTGGGGTTCATTGAACCGGGTGGTTCATTGAACCGGTTGGTTCATTGCCATGTGGCGCCACGTGGCGATTGCATTTCGCCATGTCATCAATAACCATGACTGGACTAACCAAAGGACTTAATTTGCACTATATGAAAAGTTGAGGGACCAAATGTGTTGTTTTCAAAGTTGAGGGACCAAAAGTGTAAAACCTTCAAAGTTCAGGGACCAAAAGATTAGTTTTGCCTTGATAAAATGGTGTTTCAACTTTATCTCTGTTTTTTTTTTTTTTTTTTTTTTTTTTTTTTTTTTCTTGTTTTGATAGCTTTGCAGAATTTTGATACTATGGTGTTTCATCATTATTAGATGCAATTAAATGGGTACTGGAGTTTGCAGATTCCTCTTCATTGTGTTTTTTTTTTTTTTTGATGAAATATTTATTGTGTGTTACGTGGATCAATTAGATTGGTTTCTAGTGATCATCGGTGTAGAATCTGAAATGGGTATCTACACTTGATGATGATGGTTGACCTCACTTGTGCAGTTGTGCTGGGTATTCGCTCACCATGTTCGCGGATTGCATGATTTCTTATGTTTATGAGAAGGAGAGCAGCGGTGCTGAAATCCAAAGTTGGGATGATTTGTTGATTTCTCTGTTCTTAAATGATGGACTGAATAAGCTTCTTTTTTCTTTTCTTTTTTTTTCAGATTGCTAGGAATTGAAAACCATAGTTTTCTTAAACCATACGTTTATGAGAAGGAGAGCAGTGGTGCCATATCTATCCAAATCGGATAGACCGAAAATAAAAAAATAAAAAAAAATAAAAAAACCCCACCGAACTTCACGTTTCTCTTAAATGAGTTCAAGAAAACAAATAGCATTAATAAGGGTATTTTAGTAACATCTAAATGTATTTATTGACTTCTTAATCTATAAGCAAAAAACCTTAAAAGAGTTATAAAAAAACTGAGAGTAATTGATTATATATATATATATATATATATATATATATATATATATTAATTCCTACCTATATGCAATAATGTTCGAGGCTGATATGATTAAAATGCATATATACTATCAAATTTATGGTGTGATACTAATTAAATTAATTAATGGGTTGATGATGACATTTTCTAGATTGAAAATATTATTTCTATTATATATATACTGAATTTAATTTTCTAAAATGATGGTTGATGCGTTCATCAAAATATTATAAGGAATATGAATTAAAAATAAATAAATAAAAGTGTAGAAAACAATTCCACCATATGCAATTTTTCCCAAATAAATAAAAAATCTAACCTTGTCGTATGTTATATAGAGACATCATTGCTTGTCACGTAATCCATTGAAGCGATGTCGTATTATTAGACGTAAAGAATTGTAAACAATTAATATATTAAAAATTATTTTCATATATTATATGTTATGATTTTACTTAGCTACGTACAATTGTGGAGGACGTCGCGATAAACGTCACGTTTTTGTGAATGTACCTATATGTCAGCCATTTTAACTAAAATTTTGGTTTGACTTAAAGACACACCTCGAGATAAAGCTACATATAGTTGGCCATGACTAAAAACATGTTCGGGAAAGATAAACTCCCCTACGTTGGGTATAGTTTGTCCTTGGGATTTATTAATTGTCAAAGCGAATGCTAGTTTTATTGGAAATTGTTTTTCGAATAAGTTTGAAAGGCATTTTTACATTATGCGAAGGTTTTAGTGGGATTCGTGGTATAAAAACTCTAGTTCCTTTAAAAAGGTCCGTTAGCTATTTCGGCATCTATAATATTTCTATGAAAAACTCGACAAATCAAACGGGTTCCATTACTTAAGCCTATTTGTGGGTCTAGATTTCTAAGTAAAATTCTTTTGGACATCCTATTTTTAGTATTAGTCTATGAGGTGGTAATCCTCCACGGAGAAATAAATTTAAATATTCTTGTTGATAAAGATGTGAGGTATCGTCCTCTACAACTATCAAATGAATAATAAATATATGTTTGACTAAGAATTTTTGGACAACTAAATTATTAATTTGTTCAGAAATTTGCAGTTCATTTGTTGGGGTTAGTATAGACCTATTGATTATGTGTATTCTGCATGTTATTAGAACTCTCGAGTGATGAAAATACGTATAAAATCTATTAGGTCATGTATTGTTGATCTCCTCGCCAAGAATATTTATTTCATCGGGTACTCTAATCATATCTTCTTTAATAGAATTTTCCTCTCAGTTTCCCTATTCGCAACAAAAAATCAGCAAACAAACAATCATTTATAGCACGCATATTGTTCATTAAGTTTATTTTTATTGACGTTTTCCAAAATGGTGCTTTAATGAGAGAAGGCGTTTATGGTTTAGGATCTTGTACCATTTGGGACAATAGCCAATACTTATTAGGAAGTCGCCTCCTAATACTATGTTTTCCACCAAAAAATAATCTATATTAGTAATATCTCGTAGTGTTCTATCCAAAGCCTCTAAAGCGTGCTGTGAGCCATAGTTGCTTCATCCCAAATAATGAAGCATGTATCGTTATTAGATGCTGAAGTCCGATTGTTTTGCTGATGAAACATGTTGAAGTGGAATCTAATAGAATAGGGATCTTAAATCTTGAATGTGCGATACGACCCGGGCAACGTGACATGGCAGCTTAATACGATGTAGGCTGTAGCCAATGCAATTAATCCTTTACTACGTATGTATGCTAAGATTGATTTGTATAAGAGGTTTTTCCTGTACCCCCGGTCTAAGATCTATAAAAAAAAATTGTATGTGCATGACTATCGATGCTACTGGACGACACTATCAAATGCATTTTTTGTTGGTTGTTTAATTTTCTTATTGAATCTAAATCTTCTTTTGATATTTTAATTGATTTTCTTCAACTATAAATTTGTTTATGTTGGTTATTGATTCGAGAAGTTGGTTGGGGTAAATCGTAATCGGTAATCTTTTTTGATGTTGTGAGAGATAATTGGTTAAATCTTTAAGGCAACAATTTAGAAAGAAAGATTCATCTAGAGAGTGGTCGTTTTTTATTTGCATTTTTGTAATCTTCAATCATATACGTATTGAATTCATCCCATAACTCGCGTACCCTAATTGGTTCGCAAAAAACTAAAATAGTAGCGAATAGTCTTCTTAAAGAACGTGGCATATGTACATTTTGCGGCTTCTCGCAAGCATTGAGTGACACTATCATCATCTTCTAGTAAGCCTCTTTTATTGATTGTTTAAATGTTTCAAATGTAAATCCATCAGCTAATACGCAAATCTTCAAAAGATATAGGTCCCAAACATGATTGAGTAATAATCTTAAATAGTAAGCGTTCTCTATCTAATGGTGAAACGATGTACATTCTACCAACTACCTTCACAGAATATTTTGTCTTCTAGTCCACTTTGTTCCAAGTCTTTGATTCCACCAATATTTTTTGTGGAAATTAAGTAATATAAGTATTGCCTTGCATACTGAGTCAATGCATTTTTCTTAAAAAACTGCTGAACATAGTTTTTGACCTATCACTATCATTTAATATGTCTTCTATAGACTCATCTACATTAAATTGGACTTGTTGATGATTAGGTAAAAGTGTATTTGTAGTCCAACTCTACGAAGGTAAGAATTCCATTCAATTGAAATTTGAATATTCTCCACTACAGCTTCTTGTGCACATATCCACCTAGCATTAACAAATTGAAGCTATCTCGTCATCTCTGTACTTGTATGTGTAGAATACTCCAAAAGCAACGCGATGTTTGGACCTTTATAGACATATTTGTACAAATATTTGATTGGATTTTATGCTTGAACAAATTTCTACATTTTATATGAGCGATTTATATTTTAAAAGTAAGTAAGAGTTATATGGAACCACTTAACGATTGTCTAAAGTTCTATTACCTATTGTGACTTGTTTTCCATCGTCATGCGCTTTATATATAGGGTATGAATCATTACCTTGTGAAAGTAGATGCGGCAAAAGCTTTCGGATATGATTTTGTACATTTATTATTTTTCATACATATTGCGTTAGTGTTTAACGGTCCACATGGGTTATGCATCATATGTTTTGTTACTATAGAATACAACCTAGACTCGGTTAAAGGACATGGAATTTCAGCTCTAACTACAGAGTCATAATTATCAGGACAATTTAACTTATCACTTTCTTCTAAAATTAGCAACAAATGTGAATGTGGCAATCCCCTCTTTTGAAATTCAATAACGTGTACATGAGCTATGACTTTACCTAACACACCTCTTAACAAATAAGTCATGTTTCAATTCTTCTAGTTTTGATCGAAAAACTCTAGTTGTTACGTCGGGTCTATCTTGAGCCTTTTGTCCGAGTAATAGTTTCTGGGGTAATTTTTAACCAATTAGTGTTGCAAGTGATAGTAATAAAAATGTCGGGTTTTCCATACCTCTGACGATTGCCATTGCATCTTGATAGCGGATTATACATATCTCTTGGAGTGTTGATATATGATGAGGGAAGAATTATTCTTCTACCAATATTACCTTCAAAATAATAAAGTAAAAAATATTATAAATTACATTAACATAATAAACTTATTTGTAATGAATACATAATATATATTAAAATCACATTCATATAAACTGCGGTTGTTTCTCCTGAATTCGTTGCATCTTGTAAACCTTGATATAGTTCGGGAACGAATGATATGTTGGTTTGTCTTTAGATATAAAATAACAGCATTGTTTCTATTTTCACATACATGTCTACCACATATTGTTTGTAAAAGACGTCCCACCGTAATGAAGTAGTGACATGCGTAATGGTGCGAAACTAATATGAAAGAAGTTAGTTTTTGTTGAAACAAATTAATTTTTGTAGGAATAAAAGTAATAAATTAAATTATAAAATAATTAAATTATTACGATATATAGTAAAATGCGATAATAGTACACAGAAGAACATAGGAGTAGTATTGTCTGCGTAATTCTTCTGTGATTTGAGTTACACAATTCCAAATGCCAACTAGTGTTGCCCCAAAGGAAATAAAAGAGGATATTGTAAGGGATCGTAGTATGCGGCGTATTGACGGCAATGTAACGAAGGCTACCACTAGTTTCTATTATGATATCTCTTTCTCTTAAATCTTCTAAAGAATCATTTCCTATTAGTATTGCCGCGACTTGTGGTGTTGAAGGTAAAGCATGAATATGTCGATTAACTTACTTACTTCTTGTATTAGTAGTCTACGAGTTCATGTACATCCTCAAATCTACCTAATTGACGGAATAACTTGAACATAAGGATTGTGTGCATCTAATATTAATTTTAATTTATGTAATAGACTTGAGTGAGTGTTATGTTTATTTCTTGATGTCGGTGTTCAATTTCATTTTAAGGAGTGTCATATATATACATTTATAAGAATCTTGGTCTTGATTCATTTATTGGTAATAAACTTCCTATTCTATGGTAAATAGAATCCTTGCGCTTACGATAAGTAAAGACTCCTTATGCATGCCACTTGCTAAGTTTTAAGTCTATATTAACTCCTAAATTGAAGCAAAAAACATGATTATAAGAGCATATGTTTTTTCTCTAAAATGTTTACCATCATCAGATTTGATCTAGGAATATGTTTGGTAATTCTTGTGGATTTTTCGGGTTGTTGGTAAATTTATTTTTCCATTGGAGCAACACAAATCTAAAGGTCTCATGAACAAATAATGCTGGCTCCACAATATGAACAGATTACGGGTTGTTCAAGTATTATAGTTTGGAAGTTGTAATGTGTGGGAAATTTCTACCACTATTATGCCTATTAGGAAATGGTCTAGCGTTAGAAGAACTTGAACATGGTACTAACAATTATTAAAAGCAACGTTAAATTTTGATTGCTTTAGCGTAGTAGTAATGGAACCTACATGAAATTAAAAAAATTTGTATACAATTAATAATATTAATAGAAATAGCATAATTTAAAATATAGTAAATGGCTGTAACATATAATTACCATGTTTATTTGGTTGCAAAGTAACCTTGCTTGTTGACGAATACATGATAATCTTAAGTTTCTTGAATGGTTTACAATGTTATTCTTTTGGTAGAGGTACACGTAAAGCAAAAAATTTAAGTTAGCTTAGAGAAAATAAAATAATTCATTATATTTGGAAAGAAAAAAAATAATTTAATTGGTACCTTCCATTTAATTTTCTAAAATGATGGTTGATGCGAAGACAAATTGTGTCTCAAAAAAATAGTGTGATATTATATAAAAGAAATATAGAATATATTAATGAATTTGCAAAGCATAGATTATTATGCTTAGATGTTCTTTTGAACAAATAGAATTAAAGAATTAATGTGATTTTATTAGAGTAATTGATTTTATACATGTCTAGTCATGTACCGAACAATAAATTAATGATTAATGAAATTTCTATCATACTTAAAAAATAAAAATAAATAAATGTGTCTAGAAAGCACAACACAACTTATATAAGAGCTGGACAAGATTATATGAGGTTGTCCAATACAATAATTCTTGGGCCGCAGGGTTGTTTATAGCAATTGGGCCACAACTTTTTAGTAAATTAACTGTACATCGTCTAAACCTAATTGGGCTTAAGAGAAGCCCACAACACAAGGTGTTTTTTTTTGTCCAGTGTTCTGCGAACGAGTTGAAACGATTGAAGTCGCCAATCGTGGAGAAGCCGTTTGTTGACTTAAGTTCAAATCCTCAGAAAAAACAACAACAACAACAACATAGCCTCAGTCCCAAATTAAATCCTGAGAAAAAAAAAAAAAAAAAAAAAATCAACATTTTCCTCGTATGACATACGACTCGAGGCAAACTTAAAGTAGTCAGATAGTCCGAATATCAAGTGATTTATATCGAAATTAAAAAAGAAAAGATTGAAGTCGTTATATATATAATTGCATCCCAGAATCTCTGATTCAAAACTTATGTATCAAGGAAAATAAGTTGACTTAAAATGAGCAAGCGAAATAGACGTGCACTTGTGTCCCACTTTGGGCCCTGCACCCTAGAGCATTTCCCTTTTTTGGTGGAGAAAACCAAGATATTTAAAAAAGCTTTGAACGATTCTCATATGTTGATTATTCTTTTGTAATTCAAATTTTGTATTCCGATTTATTTTTGGTATTCCAATATGTGTATATATCTCTTGAAAAAGAAAAGAAAAAAATACATCTATGTCTTCCAATACATTTTTTGCCGACCTTCACTCAGATCTAGTGTTCTTCTCACACGCAAAAGAAAAAACTGAAGAAGGAATAAAAGGAAGAAGAACAATATATCTATGGAGTCTTTTTTGTTGGATCTCGTTCTTCTTTTACTCCACCCTTTAGGTTTTTTTAGGAAGAGGAATTAAGGTGGTTGTGCGTGAGGATGGTTTGTAAGAGGGCTTTTAGAGATCGAGAGGCTCATGCAATCTTGTTATGGCGGTGGAAGATTTTGTGCAACCCCGCGAGTTTGATCGGTGTTCTTGCGTTTATGCATTTCTTCTTGTTTGAGGCTTTTTGTGTTTCTAGCTATGTTAGGTTTGTTTATTTAGTTTGTTTGTTTTCATTTTGTATATCTCCGTTAGTGTGGTTGTCCTCTAAGTCTATTATAAACCCTGGTAGTTATATCGACTTATTGGATCCACTAGTTCACTTAGGCTTTCTGATTCGTTGTGACCGACTTAGGATCTATGGGTCTACTATTTTCAATCGGACATGTTCTCAAAACAATAGGATGCTTATAATTGCTCTTTGCGAGCTTGTAATTGAAACAAAATATCTCTTAATTAAAAAGGCAAGATTGTTTCTCGAGAGCAATATAATTGCATAATTGGGGTTCAAAAACAGTCTTCTAACACATTTTTGGTAGTTGACAAAAGAAAAAAAAATGGTAATTAAAGTCATTTAATTACAAAATAATTTGAAGTCAAAAGCCTTTTAGATTCACTAAATGATCGATTGTAGCAAATTAATGAATGTATTTTATTACAAATATTCATTTTTGTAGTCAAAAAATACTTTTAGTTAAATTTCTTTTTAAAGCAAAATAAAGCTTACGACCAAAAAATTGAATTTGTAGCGCAAATAAATTATTAGTTATATTTTTTTTGTTTTTGCTGCAAAATGATGCATTTACCTGCGAAAAAGAAAATTGTAGTAAATAAGCACATTTGCTTGCGACTATTTTTTGTTGCGAAATGATGCATTTAGATGCGAATTATAGTTAAAACTTTGTAGCTAACTATTGTCTGAAGAAGTTGTAAAATATTATCATCACTAAACGTTATTATTAGCTGCAAGTAAAAAAATTTGTAGCATAATACATTCAACGTGGGAGCTTGAGCAACGATGCTCACTACAATTAATTTTGGTGCATTTAAAAAAAAATTTCTACGAAACGTTAATTTTTTGCTGCAAAATATTTTGCAGCTAATTAAAAAATTGTTTTATGGTGTAGAGGGTGCAATGACAAAGAAAATAACATTATAACTTGTAGAGTTATGTAATGTACAGACATTGTAATGTATTGTATCATATAGGCTGTTGTGTATTGTATCATAGGCTTATGTTAGTTTACTTCAGTTTGTTATAACAAGTGTGTGTAATGTGCACCTTCTCTATATGTATATAAACATGTACTCTGTATTTTTTATGATTAATGAATAATAGAATGTATGTTGTTCATGTTTTCTTGTTCATCTGATATTTGGTCCGGTTCATTGTTGATCATTTGATCTTCCTCGTCCGTTTATTGTTGTTCATGGTATCGAGAAGGTCTTCACCGTTTTTTTTTATCTGTTTTTGAGTTTACTTGCTTGAGTGTATGATCATGGCGACCATTCATGGTTCCTCGAGTTCTTCAATTCGAAATGGAGCAGGAAGAGCTGTTGATTCAGGAGATCTTGGTGTAGAGAGTCCTTATTTCCTTCAAGGATCTGATCATCCTGGTATGGTACTGGTTTCTAACTCTCTCACTGGTTCCAATTATCTTTCTTGGAGTAGAGCAATGTTAATTGCTTTGGGTGCGAAAACAAAACTTGGTTTCATTGATGGAAAATGTGTGAAACCATATTCAAATGATTTCAATTTGGATCGGTGGATCGAAGTGGATTATATGGTAACTTCTTGGATCTTGAATTCCATGTCAAAAGACATTGTTGAAGCCTTTCTTTATACTACTTCATCTTTTGATCTGTGGAATGAATTGAAAGAAAGGTACGGAGAGTGTAATGGACCTCTCTTGTATCAACTCAAACGTGATATTTCTTCTATAAGTCAAGGAGATCTCTCTGTCTCACAATATTACACAAAACTTAAGAAATTATGGGATGAACTGAGTTGTTTGGTTCCTTTATCTGCTTGTGAGTGTGGAGCTACAGCAAAAATGGCTATTCTAGAGTCTAATGACAGATTGATGCAATTTCTGATGGGTTTAGGTGATATATATGATCACATTCGTAATCAAATCTTAGTGATGGATCCCTTACCAAATATAAACAAGGCATACTCTATGATTCTTAAAGTTGAAAAGAAAAAGGAAGTTCATGTTAGCTATTCACCTATAATGGATACAGCAATGATGCTGAAGACTAACAAAGTATATTCTGGTTCATCTGGTTCATCTAGTGGTACTAAATTTACTGGTAAAGGAAATCACAAGAAATTTGTTAATAAAGATGAACTGTTCTGTGATCATTGTAAGGCAAAAAGGCATACCAAAGAAACTTGTTTCAAGCTTCATGAAGTTCCAGATTGGTATAAAAAAAAGCTCGAAAAGAAACAGATGAATAATGGTTCTAAATCTTTTGTAAACATGATGGAATCACCTCTGGATATACCAAATGCAGGAACATTTCAGTTTGAAGACTTTCAAACTAATATTGCAGCAATGATACAGCAAGGCATTGAGAATTTCATGAAAGGAAAATGTATTTCAGCTGAAGGTGTCCCTGCTCATGTGAATTCAGCTGTTTCTGACTTTACAGGTAGTTCACAAAAAAGGCCTTCTAGCTTTAATTCATCTTTTAGTTCAGATGCTTGGATTGTGGATAGTGGAGCAACAAATCATATGCGCATTAACTATGATTTGCTTGTTAATATTACTGCTTTGGCTAAACCTGTTATGGTTTGTTTGCCTGATGGACATACTAAAGAAGTTACTTATATAGGAGATGTGCATCTCACTTCATACATAGTTATGTCTTCATGCCTGCATATAAACTCATTCAAGTATAATCTTTTGTCAGTTAGTAAGCTTCTTTCTTCTACTAAACTGACAGATGAGTTTTATCCATCATTTTGTGCTATACAGAACATTGAGCAATCTCAAGTTCTAGCTGTGGGAAGGATGATTGGAGGTCTCTACATACTAGATTCCAGTTCTTTCAATAAAGATGTCATTGCTTCATTTGTGTCTCCTACAGAATTATCATTAGCTTGTTGTAATAATGCTAATGTTAATTTTTCATGGCATCATCGTTTGGGGCACCCTTCTGTTACTGTAACAAAACATCTTGATTTGTTACTCAATAGTTCTTCAACTGGAGGACATAATGTACCTTGTGATGTTTGTCAAATGTCAAAACAATGCAGACTTGTTTTTCCATTGAGTTCTATTCAAACTTCTTATCCTTTTCAATTGTTACATATGGATGTTTGGGGACCATATAAGCAACCTTCTTTTCAAGGAGCTCATTTTTTCTTGACAGTTGTGGATGATTACAGTCGATTTACATGGACTTTTTGATGAAACATAAGTCCTTGACGACAAAGTGCCTTATCAAACAGTTTTTAGCTTTTATTCAAAATCATTTCAAGGCATCTGTTCAAACCATTAGGACTGATAATGGTACTGAATTTTGTAATCAAGATTGTCAAGCTTTGTTTTCTGGTTTGGGGATTGTACATCAAAGATCTACACCTTATACTCCTCAGCAAAATGGTGTAGTTGAAAGAAAGCATCGTCATCTGTTACAAGTTACAAGAGCTCTCATTTTTCAATCTGGTTTGTCCACAAAATTTTGGGGTGATGATGTTCTTAGTGCTACCTATATCATTAATCGATTGCCTTCTCAGTTGCTGAAATGGAAGTCTCCTTATCATCTCTTATTTGGAAGGTTACCAAATTATCTTTCCTTGAAGACATTTGGTTGTTTATGTTTTGCTACTAATGTTTCACCAAGTAAAACCAAGTTAGATACACGAGCAATTAAGTGTATCTTTCTAGGCTATTCCCCTGGACAAAAGGCTTACAGGTTATATAATATGGCAACACATGCTTGTTTTGTTTCAAGGGATATGATTTTCTTTGAAAATCAATTTCCATTTCACAGTGTTTCTTCAAGTTCAGATTGTCCATTGCCT
The DNA here is from genome assembly GCA_039657325.1 of Stephania cephalantha. Classification (NCBI taxonomy): domain Eukaryota; kingdom Viridiplantae; phylum Streptophyta; class Magnoliopsida; order Ranunculales; family Menispermaceae; genus Stephania; species Stephania cephalantha. Next base: position 44,371,082 of record CM077573.1, on the reverse strand, counting down.
ATTCCTTGTAATGACACATCTGATTCCTTGAGAATTGTCCCTGTTTTTGCTGCCGTACCTTCTTCATCTGCTTCCTTAAGCAATGTACCTACTTCTGCTGCTGTGCCTCATTCTAGGGAGTTTCCTATGGAGGTTTTTTCATCATGATGCAGTATCTTCTGATGTTATTTTGCCTGACTCCTCTGTGCCTGTTACTGATTCATCCATGCCTCATATTGATGTTGTCATGCCTCCTGGTGCAATTGTTCCTCGGAAAAGTCTTCGTGCTGTTCACAAGCCTCTTTGGATGAATGATTTTGTTTTGAATAATGTACATACCTCTGTATCCATTCCCGCAGAATCTATTATTTCTGCTGGTGCACCTCCAACTTTCCCTTTCATTCATTCTTCTCACATTACTGCTGATTACAAGTGTTTTTTGGCTGCTGTTTCAACCATAAAGGAGCCTACTTGTTATGCTCAAGCTAAACATGATCCTGTTTGGGTTGAAGCAATGAATAAGGAGTTACAAGCTTTGGAGGAGAATGGTACTTGGAGTCTCACTGATTTGCCATCTAATAAAAAGGCCATTGGTTCTAAATGGGTCTACAAGGTCACACTTAATCCTGATGGATCATTGGATAGATGTAAAGCACGTTTGGTTGCAAATGGCTTCAATCAAATTGAAGGTGTTGATTACACATATTCTTTCTCTCCTGTTGCCAAGAATGTCACAATCAGGATTGTTTTATCCTTGGCAGCTGCTCGAAATTGGCATTTACATCAATTGGATGTTAATAATGCCTTCTTACATGGTTATCTTGATGAAGATGTTTATATGAAACCTCCTGATGGTTACACTTTGGCCTCTCCTACTCAAGTTTGCAAACTTCAGCGATCCTTGTATGGTATTAAGCAAGCTTCTAGACAATGGAATCATGAGTTTACTTCTCAACTTCAGTTTTTTGGTTTCATTCAATCTGCACATGATCCTTGTTTGTTTACATACAAAATTGATGGTCAGTTTTTGGTGTTACTAGTATATGTTGATGATGTTCTTCTTATTGGAACTTCTCTTGAGCTGCTTACCAAAGTCAAGGATTTCCTGCACAAATTGTTCACCATCAAAGATCTTGGCCAAGCTCGTTATTTTCTGGGCTTAGAGTTGGTTCGATCTTCGTCAGGACTTTATGTTCATCAACGTAAATATGTCCTTGACTTACTTACTGATGTTGGCCTTACCTTTGCTAAACCAGCAGCTACTCCTCTTCCTCGTGACTGTAAATTTGATGATGATGATTCTCCTTTGTTACTTGAAGTTGATCGATATAGAAGATTAATTGGACGTCTTCTCTACTTGGGTTTCACTCGTCCTGACATTACCTATGCCACACAGCAGTTAAGTCAGTTTATTCAAGCTCCTACTGAACAGCATTGGTTTGGTGCTCTTCATGTTCTTCGATATCTTAAGGGTACTCCTTCACAGGGATTGTTCTTCCCTGTTCAGTTGGCTTTTCCTATCGTTGCATACTATGATTCTGATTGGGCAGCTTGTCCTATTTCACTGAAGTCTCTCACTGGTTATTGTGTAATCATGGGTTCTTCCTTGATCTCATGGAAAACAAAGAAACAAGCTATTGTTTCTAAATCCTCTGTTGAAGCTGAGTATAGGTGTATGTCTTCCACAGTTCGTGAATTGTTGTGGATTTCTTATATTCTTACAGACTTAGGTGTTCCTACCTCTCTTCCTATACCTCTTTGGTGTGATAATCAAGCTGCAATTCACCTCTCTGCCAACCCTGCTTTCCATGAAAGAACAAAGCATTTGGAGATTGATTGTCATTTGGTTCGTCATCAGTTTAAATGTGGTTTTGTTCTTCCACAATATGTTCCTACTCGATTACAGTTAGCTGATTTGTTTACAAAATCTTTACCCGCTCCTTTGTTTTCTGCCTTATTGTCCAAGATGGGTCTATGTGACTGGCATAGACTTCCATCTTGAGGAAGGGATGTAGAGTTATGTAATGTACAGACATTGTAATGTATTGTATCATATAGGCAGTTGTGTATTGTATCATAGGCTTATGTTAGTTTACTTCAGTTTGTTATAACAAGGGTGTGTAATGTGCACCTTCTCTATATGTATATAAACATGTACTCTGTATTTTTTATGATTAATGAATAATAGAATGTATGTTGTTCATGTTTTCTTGTTCATCTGATATTTGGTCTGGTTCATTGTTGATCATTTGATCATCTGATCTTTTGATCTTCTGGTCTGGTTTATTGTTGTTCATAACTTCAACTGAGGAAGAAGTCATGGCTTGATTCTTGGTAGCTATATTTTATTTTCTTGATTTTTCTCAGGTTTTGGGGTTGGGGCATTCGATTAATTTTTATGAGATTAGTCAAACCAAAGTAATAAGGAGCCGAAAATCATATTTAGCAACAAAAAATTTGTTGCTAAAACCATCATTTGTGTTCCTAAAGCTACTTAGTAACAATTTTTTTCGTTGCTAACTTTGTTGCTAATTGTGCGTACCTAATAGTTCCCAGCAACAAATCTAGCATAAAGAAGTTTTCACTTTTGTTTCTGAAACTTCTTAGCAAAACCTGAAAACTTCTTTTAGCAACAATTATTTTTATTGCTGAAATTCTGTAAGTTCTGCAACAAATTTTGGACATGTTGCAACAAAGATTTTCGTTGCTAAACTTATACTTAAGCAACAAAAAAATGTTATAACAATAATTGCCTTCATAAAAAAACTCAAATGAAATCAAATTAATTATAAAATTGTATTTGTTGATATTACAAATACACAAATAACTACAAAACGAAATTGAATTATACTTTGTTTCAAATCACGTGAGAGTTGCAAAAACACCTATTCATCTATTCCTAGAGCACAAGGGAATTTGAACCGCTAGACTATAAATCATTTTAAAAAGTTCATCACATAATTAATGTAACAATCACGCTCGATGCAACCAAGATCATCATCAACTCTTTCCATGCTTATAGGTTATAGCAACATACGATATCAGCAATGGTAGTAATCAGTATGTTATGACGTTAAGAAAGATAACACAATGACTTGAGAGTTCATCTGTCAGATGCAAATAGTGCTGAGCCATTATGAAACTCTACAAATCACATTACTAAACATTGAGAAAAACAAGGAATTCATGCATTTAAAGTTCTTAACCATACATATAGAATTGATCGGCAACCTGTGAGACATCCGATCGAATTGAAGCTCCTTCATTGATTGTTTCAACCGAAACGAACTTCTTCATAACGATCAAGGAATATAGAGAAAGAAGAAAGAGGAATCCATTAGAGATCAAGTAAGGTGAGGTTGATCCGATGTGTTCGAAAGCGAAGAGAGATCATGAGAGCGAAGAGAGATCTGCGAGTGAGTTCGTGAGAGAGATTTGCGAGAGACTCCACATCCGAACCGCCGCCATTGTAGACGATCTTGAAAAGTCTGGAGGTCAAATCGAAGAACTTCACCATCCCAAGCCTTAGAAATTCCTTCTTCATAGTCCGCTCAATATGTTCCATTTGTGCATCGACGGAGTTCAAACTCTTCGAAATCACAAACGAAAAAACCCTAGAAACGTGAAGAACAATCGCACACCGTTCTCGATCGAGAAAGAGAAATGACGTTGAAGAATCGAGGAGAGATATAAATTAATGGCGTTATTCATAGACTTCTCTCTTAAAGAGATTATTTTGGGGTCACAATTTGCTCCTATATATATAAACCGATATTAGCAATAAGTGTAACGGCACATTTTCCAAATGTATCGCCACGATGGGCCAATGCGGGCACACAACCTGGCCTATCAGTGTCGGCTGTGTCCCACATGTTATCTCCTCCACCATTTAATCATTATTAACCTCGATAAACAACAATTTATTGTTTAAATTGTTAATGAACTCTAGTCATCTGCTAAGAACATTATAAACCATAATAAACCACAACTGAAATCTTTTGTCATGACAATCAAAATATAAAAGATTATAGTCATGCATTTAACTCTGATACCTAGTGTGGAAAACTCATATATCATCATAGACCAAAACTACACCTCAATGTATCAAAATATCAACAGTATAGAGTCCTGAGGTATCTCACAATCTCAAATCCCCAAAGTAAAAACAAAGTATATATAATACAAACGTACAAGCCTAGCTCAATATCTCTGAATCACAGGTAATCCGGTAACTTGTCCTTGTCACGACTTGTACTAGGATATGCACTCAAGCCATCACAAAAAGGCAGATGACGAGTCCAAAGTGAGTATTCTCAAGGAAATTAAGTGAGAAATACATAAAGCAAATACTGAAATTTAAGCAAAACTATTAGATAAACATGCGGAAATAAATACAGTCAACTGTGCTCATCGCATGCATAAGTAATAGTGAAAGCTCAAATTGTGTTCTCAGAGCCTAGGGTCAGACTAGCACCATACTTCGCCTCCCAACGACTCATCGTTTGGCGAGTAGCACTCAAGCAAGGCCAGTATCTGGATCCGCTAGGTGGTCGCCGTGGAACCAACGACGTACCCACATGTGCCCCGACGTGACTCTCGGGTCGACCTATTCAACGAAATCCCTGGCATACGTGTTTTGGCCTAGTGGACATACACACAGAAATGGCACGGAGGGAGAGCCTCGACGTCCGTCCAGTAAATCATACCAAGAATAGAGTATTGAAAGACAACATATGAATTCAAAAGAAAAATAAAGTACTGCTCAAGAAGTTTCAGTTGGGATACTACACACATCAAACCGCACTCTGTGTCCTGTAAATAACCCCCGGTCCGGCTCCGTCTAATCCCAGATATCCAAATTACCGCCCGAAATGACATATTTCCATTTATAATCGATTTTTAGTCAATTGGATGTGTTTTATGTCACTTAGCAAAAATAATGTCAAAACTGCAATATCTAGCGCGCTGGGTCTGGGAATTAGCGCGCTAGATTCCCAGGCAATGATACGTTCTTCGTCAGGAAAAACATTAGCGCGTTATCTTATTACCTAGCGCGCTAATTGTCATCTGGCGCGCTAAATGACGTCATTAGCACACTAATCTCATTCTGAACATTAGTTTTTCTGAAAATTATGGGTTTTAAACCCCTCCACCACCAACAACAACAACCACAATACAAACCACTGAACTTCATAGCACTTAAAACTTACCAAAACAATTGCTTAACAACCACTTAACAATCCCTATTGGATTCACACCAACACCTCAAAAATTGTGATCAAAAGATAAAGAAAGTTGAGGTGATTGTGAATCTCGCCTTACTTTTGATGATTTCACCACTTCAAGCTCCTCAAATCACTAAGTTGGATCTCCAAAACCCTGGTTTCTTCTTTTCAATTTTCGCATAAAGTGGTGGTTTGAAAGTCAAGTGAGTTTTTATAGTCAAATTTGCATCTATCCCCATTTGTGCATCTCAAGGTAATCCAATGACCTCCACTTGCTCCATTTCCAACCTCTCATAACTCCAAAAATGACACCAATGGCACACTCACCCTTGTCTTTAACACAAAAAGTGATATTTCGGGTGTTCTGACGCCCGATTTCGCATCCCGAACCGCGAAATACGCGTACTACCATGTCTCTGACCACCAAATATACATTCTGTATCATAATTTAACTCATTTTATTCATTTTATGTGTGTATTATTTCTCCCGGCCTATTATTTAATCTTTTAGACTACTCGGTACCCGCATTGATACGCTTATCGAGACAAATACTTAACACACAGTCTCGCACCTCAAATGTAATATAAAGACACACATTGCAATGTCGTTTAGTCTATTTTAACGTAAACATCGTAAATTAAACAAAACAGCACACAAAATAGCAATTTACCTAGCTCCAGGCGCGCACTAGCCTAGCTGCGGGTTCCACGAGCGTCTGAGCTGTCAGCCACGTCTGCAACCACGTCATTAATAACGGTGAATTAAATTGAGGCTGTTACAATTCTTCCCGACTAGAAAGAATTTCGTCCCGAAATTTAAATTAAACTTAAATACTTACAGGCAAATAAGTGAGGATACCGTCATCGCATAGTAGACTCAAGCTTCCTTTCACGGCCCAAATCTCTAACCCCGTTTTAATTCCTTAATCAGGATCATCGACCCTTGACGTGGGACCAACACCGTGAAACGTGCACCGATGGAGGAACGTGGCCGAGGTATATCATATTTTTGTATTGATGTGTGCCTAGTGTTATGTATTGTGTAGACTTACTAAGTCGGTTTGTACAGTTGTAGGCGTCGAGACGAGAGCGGGGACACGCCTCGAGTTGCGTGTCGACGCGGGTACCGGGTAGTTGACGGGACCGAATATTAGATCGGGGAAAATGAAAACACACAAATTAAATAAAAATTTGTCAAGTAAATAATATGAAATAGATATCGGGTGGCTAACGACGCGGCGGTACGCGGATATCACGGTTCGGACGCGAAACCGGGCGTCGAAACGCCCGAAAACACGGACGAGTGTCTTAGCTGTGTTACAATTAGGTGTCAAGACACCTAACTTCACACTTGTCCAAACAACACCACACCTGTCCAATTTCCATACAAGTGTCCATCCACCCACCTACACCTACACCACACACACACACATTCACACATACACACAGAGACCAGAACAGGGAGGCCGAGAGGAAGAAGAAGGAAATGAGAGGAGGAAGAGAAGAAGGAACGCGCCGGGAAGGAGAGGAGAAGGTGGAGACGTCACAATCGAGGTGAGTCCTCGTTGTTGTTGTGGGTTCCGTGGTTGGCGGTGGGTAGCCGAGAGTGGGGTTCGGCCACCATGGCCGAACCCCATGGCCGAACTGGGCCGAGGTGGAGATGGCAGGGGTGTCTCCCCTGCCATCGATTCCACCGGTGTTGGGGTGGAGAACAACCCCAACCCATCACCGGAAGAACAAAAAAAAAATGATGAGAAGAAGAATTTGGAAAAATTCTGGAAAAAAATTGGGAAATAAAATTGGGAAAAATTATATTTCGATATTTTGACCATTTCATGCCTAAAAACTGCTTTAAAGTGTATGACCGAAATTGAAACTTAATTTAGTCTTTAGGGGCTGATTTAGGAAGATTGATTTAAAGTCTATTGAACCAATTTGAATACACAATAAACACCACTAAATTGAGCTTAAACCCACTATACTTGAACTAATGAGACACCAAACTCAGGAACCTAGGAAAAGGGTACGAGAGAGAGAATACAAGATTTGGAGTATCGGGAGGCCAGTAAAGCTAGGACTTTACTTTGTTGTTGTGAGTATACCCAATGGCAACTTTACTTGGCATTTCATTTCTATTAATTGTTGTCCTTGCATAGTCCTTTTGACTATTTTTCCTTTGTATTCTTATATCATGTGTTCTTTGTGTCTATGCTCACTTGATGAGTCTAGTTTGCATGATATCCATTCATTTGATTTGATTCATTGATTCTATCACATGCTATGTCTATTCTTGTTGTTTCAAATGTGAATTGGATGATAAGTAGCATGCTATTAGGCTAGTGAATATCTTATAAATGTTTAAGAGGACTTGTATTCCTTATTTGTTTAGGTGTGTAGATGTGCCTATGCCTTGACAATCCATACTTGGTATTTCTTGAAATTTAAAAAGTAGTTTTCGCATTTAGGTCCCGTACTCGATCGAGGTGTGCGCGACTCACGGGGTTAGAGTCCCTGGGGATGTCGGCACATGTTACTTGACACTGTATGACACTCGGGGTTAGAGTCCCTGAGGTGGTATACACACCGGGGTTAGAGTCCCTGGTAACACTTGGGTTAGAGTCCCTTGTGCTATACGATTATTGAGTCGGAGTGACATGTTTCACTGCCGACCAGACATAAATCACCGCTACTTAGCCTAGTGTCAGTATCACTTGTTTAACTCTGGTATTTACTCGCATATGGTTTATTTTACAGTTTTCCCATTTATATGCTTTTAAATACCATTTGAATATTTAGAAATGCAAATTAAACTTGTCATCAGGGATTACTTTTTTATTCTTGTACTCACCGTCCTTTTTTATGACGGTGGGTGCAAAGCCGTCTACCAGCAGGTCGGGCAAGGAGAAGATCAGCGATTATCCCTGAGCCCGCGCGCGCATCACTGCATCGATTGTAGGTCTTCTTTTGATATTTTGATTGTATATGTTATATACGTCTTTCAGATACTATTTGGGGTTGTATATTGGGTTGAGCGTTAGTTCCCCGACTTGACTTAGACTATTTTGTTGTTTCACTGCATTTTGAGGACTTTATATATGTGATGTCATTTCCTAGTTTTTCACACTTATGATTTTATAAATGGCTTCCGCATAAGTTACTCATTGCTTCCGCATAATCAATAAGACTTCCGCTAATTAATTAATTTAATAAAAAAATTTAATTAACTTTAAATTTTATAAATTGGTAGGACTAGTGTATTACTTATCATGAACACGAGAAAAGAGGCATCTAGGTTGTAAAGGCTGACTAATACGTAGTTAAGTCATGCGTGGATATGATTCGGGCTTAATTACGGGATTAGGTCGGGCGGTGCCCTAGATTAGAAGAGGGGTCGTCACAGTTGGTATCAGAGCCTAAGTATTAGAACCTTATGGATAAATAAGAAAAACACGAACTCGTATAAAACATAAACCTTAGAAGTGGAAACCAGATGATCCTTGCTTAGGAACTATTTTGTTGGGAATTGAGTGAAGGTGAGATGGGGATTTCTTATATATACGTGTTAGTTTCTATATGTATATATATGCGTTATGCCACGTAGTAGCTGATTCGCGTTTGCTATCCACTTGAAGACACCGATGGGGGATTCGCGCGAGGCTGGAGACACCAGAGCTAGCGTCAGTCAACCTCCCACCATATCAATTGACAATATTTAGAGGATGTCTGATCAGACGACCGCTCAGGAGCGACAGATCACCGAGTTCATCGCCTACATGTCGGCACAGATGACTGCACTGGTTTCGACCGCCCCCGTCACCACAGCTACTACTACAGCACCCCCGACTATGAGACTCAGCACTACGAGAATTCGGCTTGCATTTAGTAGAGAGAATGAGACTCTAGGTAGCGTTGAACGCAGTAGCGGAGAGTCAGGGACCCAGACTAGAGGAGATACCGGTTGTTCAAGACTTCCCAGATGTTTTCCCAGAGGATTTACTTGGATTATTGCCACCGCGAGAGCTAGACTTCATCATCGACTAGTACCGGGTACCAGGCTGATCGCGATACCGCCATACCTCATGGCTCCGAGGGAGTTAGAGGAGTTGAGGACTCAGCTTAAGGATTTGGGGGAGAAGGGGTTCGTCACACCTTCGATGTCACCGTGGGGAGCGCCAATTCTGTTTGTGAAGAAGAAGGATGGCAGTATGAGACTATGCATCAACTACAGGGTGTTCAACAGAGTGACAGTTAGAAACAAGTACCCACTTCCGCGGATAGACGATTTATTTGATCAGCTGAGAGGAGCACGATTTTTCTCCAGGATAGACTTGAGATTGGGGTATCATCAGCTTAGGATCGGGGATGAGGATAGGTCCAAGACAATATTCAGCACCAGATACGGACACTACCAGTTCACGGTCATGCCATTTGGGCTGACCAACGCCCCGCCGTATTCATGGATTTGATGCACCGAGTACTTAGACCATATCTCGACCGCTTCGTGATAGTCTTCATCGACGACATCCTGATATACTCGAGGACATGTGAGGACCACGAGCAGCACCTCAAGAAACGTTGCAGACATTGAGGGAACACCGACTTTTCGCTAAGCTCAGCAAGTGTGAATTCTGGCTTGCAGAGGTCAAGTTCTTGGGGCACGTTGTTGGAGCAGCAGGGATTGCAGTAGATCCGGCCAAGATTCAGACGATCACGGATTGGCCAGCACCGACATCGGTATAGGAGATCAGGAGCTTCCTGGGGTTAGCAGGATATTACCGTAGATTTGTGAAGGATTTCTCGAAGATCGTTTCTCCGATGACGAGGCTGACGTTGAAGGATGTTGCTTATGAGTGGAGTGAGAATTGCGAGGCTGCATTTACTCAGTTGAAGAGGTCATTAACTACCACGCCAGTGTTAGTACTGCCAGAGGCTGGACAGGGATTTCTAGTGTACACTGATGCTTCTCATACGGGTCTAGGTTGTGTGTTGATGCAGGGTAGCGGTGTCGTGGCATATGCATACGCATCGAGACAGTTAAAGATACATGAGAAGAACTACCCCACACACGATCCAGAGTTGACAGCGGTTGTATTTGCGCTGAAGACTTGGAGACACCTTCTGTATGGAGAGAGATTCACACTCTTCACACAGAAAGAGCTGAACATGAGACAGCGCTGATGGTTGGAGTTCTTGAAGGACTACGACTTTTCCTTAGAGTATCGCTCAGGAAAAGCGAACGTAGTCGCAGATGCGCTGAGTAGGAGACCGAGTAGAGATGTTGAGGTGGTCAGATGTCACATGATGCATGAGTATGGATTACTCGAGGCAACGGCGACATCATGTCATACAGAGATTCCTATCGATACTCAGGTGATGATTTGCGCATATATGAGACTACAGACCGTGTCTACACAGCCAGTGTTAGAGGGTCACATGACGAACGATTGTACTCGAGATACAGCGAGTTAGCGCAGAGTGCAGAGTGTACAGATTGGGCAGAGACGACAGATCAGTGTCTGATATACCGGGGCAGGTTGTGGATACCAGATGTACCAGAGCTGAGAGATGAGATCCTTCAGGAGTCGCACCGTTCCAGATTTACCGTACATCCAGGCAGGACTAAGATGTACCATGACAAGAGAGACATTTCTGGTGGCATGGGATGAAGGCAGACATGTCTATATTCATCAGGAATTTTGGTATATGTCAGCAAGTGAAGTCCGAGCAACACAGACCCGGGGGATTACTACGGTACCTTCGCTTCCCATTCCTCGATGGAAGTGGGAAGACATCTCTATGGATTTTGTCTGAGGATTGCCGAGGACCGCGAGGAGACATGATTCAATCTGGGTTATAGTTGACAGACTGACGAAGTCTGCTCATTTCCTGCCAGTGGCATCGCATTACACATTCGATCAGCTGAGTGTACTGTCAGAGAGAGATTATCAGGCTGCACGGGGTACCGTTAACGATCACGTATGATCAAGATATTACATATACGTCTAGGATGTGGCGGAGTATGCAAGAAAGCGATGACGGTGCGCGCCTATAGTTCAAGATTTACTTTCCACCCTCAGACCGACGGGTAGACTGAGAGATTGATTCAGCTCCTCGAGGACATGTTGCGGGCATACGTGTTGGAGTTTGGCGGATCTTGGGCGGAGTACCTACCGTTGTGTGGGTTTGCTTATAACAACAGTTATCAGGCTAGCATTGAGATGGCGCCATTTGAGGCTTTGTATGGCAGACCGTGTCGCTCGTCATCGTGTTGGGCTGAGCCAGAGGACCGGAGATAGTGGGGCCTGAAATTGTTGTTGACCACACGGAAAAGGTCAAACTGATCCGTCAGAGACTCAGAGGAACACATGAGAGACATAAGAGATATGCAGATAAGTATCGCGGTGATCTCGCGTATTCCGATGGAGCCTTTGTCTATTTAAAGGTTTCCACTCGGAAGGGTCTTCAGAGATTTGGGGTGAAAGGCAAGCTTGCACCGAGGTACATCGGGCCTTTCATGATTAAGAAACGGCTCGGGAAAGTGTTATACGAGCTTGAATTGCCTCCACAGATTTCAGGGGTCCATCCAGTGTTCCACATTTTGATGCTTCGACTAGCCGAGTTGAAGGCAGGCGTGCGACCGACAGTTGACTTGAGTCAGATCGACCTGAGCGAGGACATCTCTTACGAGGAACAGTCCCTTCAGATCCTAGATCGGAAGGTACAACAGTTGAGGAGCAAGTCCATCCGAAGGTACTCGTCAAGTGGTAGTTCCACGATGACACAAAACTCACTTAGGACCGGGAGGACTACATGAGAGATAGATTCCCGTACCTGTTCGAGTCCGGTAGAACCGTAACTTAAACTTAATTTCGAGGACGAAATTTTCATTTTGTAGGGAATATTTGTCACGGCCCAAATCTCTAACCCCGTTTTAATTCCTTAATCAGGATCATCGACCCTTGACGTGGGACCTACACCGTGATACGTGCACCGACCGAGGCACGTGGCCGAGGTATATCGTATTTTTGTATTGATGTGTGCCTAGTGTTATGTATTGTGTATACTTACTAAGTCGGTTTGTACAATTATAGGCGTCGAGACGAGAGCTGGGACACGACTCGAGTTGCGTGTCGACGCGGGTACCGAGTAGTTGACGGGACCGAATATTAGGTCGGGGAAAACGAAAACACACAAATTAAATAAACATTTGTCAAGTAAATAATATGAAATAGATATTGAGTGGCTAACGACGCGGCGGTACGCGAATATCACGATTCAGACGCGAAACCGGGCGTCGAAACGCCCGAAAACACGGGCGAGTGTCTTAGCTGTGTTACAATTAGGTGTCAAGACACCTAACTTCACACTTGTCCAAACAACACCACACCTGTCCAATTTCAATACAAGTGTCCATCCACCCACCTACACCTACAACACACACACACACACACACACATACACACGGAGACTAGAACAGGGAGGCCGAGAGGAATAAGAAGGAAATGAGAGGAGGAGGAGGAGAAGAAGGAACGCGCCGGGAAGGAGAGGAGAAGGTGGAGACGTCACAATCGAGGTGAGTCCTCGTTGTTGTTGTGGGTTCGGTGGTTGGCGGTGGGGTAGCCGAGAGTGGGGTTCGGCCACCATGGCCGAACCCCATGGCCGAACTGGGTCGAGGTGGAGATGGCAGGGGTGTCTCCCCTGCCATCGATTCCACCGGGGTTGGGGTGGAGAACAACCCCAACCCATCACCGGAAGAACAAAAAAAAATGATGAGAATAATAATTTGGAAAAATTCTGGAAAAAATTGGGAAACAAAATTGGGAAAAATTATATTTCGATATTTTGACCATTTCATGCCTAAAAACTGCTTTAAAGTGTATGACTGAAATTGAAACTTAATTTAGTCTTTAGGGGCTGATTTAGGAAGATTGATTTAAAGTTTATTGAATCAATTTGAATACACAATAAACACCACTAAATTGAGCTTAAACCCACTATACTTGAACTAATGAGACACCAAACTCAGGAACCTAGGAAAAGGGAACGAGAGAGCGAATACAAGATTTGGAGTATCGGGAGGCCAGTAAAGCTAGGACTTTACTTTGTTGTTGTGAGTATACCCAATGTCAACTTTACTTGGCATTTCATTTCTATTAATTGTTGTCCTTGCATAGTCCTTTTGACTATTTTTCCTTTGTATTCTTATATCATGTGTTCTTTGTGTCTATGCTCACTTGATGAGTCTAGTTTGCATGATATCCATTCATTTGATTTGATTCATTGATTCTATCACATGCTATGTCTATTCTTGTTGTTTCAAATGTGAATTGAATGATTAATAGCATGCTATTAGGCTAGTGAATATCTTATAAATGTTTAAGAGGACTTTTATTCCTTATTTGTTTAGGTGTGTAGATGTGCGTATGCCTTGACAATCCATACTTGATATTTCTTGAAATTTAAAAAGTAGTTTTCGCATTTAGGTCCCGTACTCGATCGAGGTGTGCGCAACTCACGGGGTTAGAGTCCCTGGAGATGTCGGCACATGTTACTTGACACCGTATGACACTCGGGGTTAGAGTCCCTAAGGTGGTCTATACATCGGGGTTAGAGTCCCTGCTAACACTTGGGTTAGAGTCCCTTGTGCTATATGATTATTAAGTCGGAGTGACATGTTTCATGCCGACCGGCCTAAATCACCACTACTTAGCCTAGTGTCGGTATCACTTGTTTAACTCTCGGTAATTACTCGCATATGGTTTATTTTACAGTTTTCTCATTTATATGCTTTTAAGTACCATTTGAATATTTGGAGATGCAAATTAAACTTGTCATCGGGGATCACTGTTTTATTCTTGTACTCACCGTCCTTTTTATGACGGTTGGTGCGAGTCGTCTACCAATAGGTCGGCAAGGAGAAGATCAGCGATTATCCCTGAGCTCGCGTGCGTCTCACTGCATCGATTGTAGGTCTTCTTTTGATATTTTGATTGTATATGTTATATACGTCTTTCAGATACTATTTGGGGTTGTATATTGGGTTGAGCGTTAGTTCCCTGACTTGACTTAGACTATTTTGTTGTTTCACTGCATTTTGAGGACTTTATATATGTGATGTCATTTCGTGGTTTTCCACACTTATGATTTTATAAATGGCTTACGCATAAGTTACTCATTGCTTCCGTATAATCAATAAGACTTAGTTAATTAATTAATTTAATAAAAAGTCTTAATTAACTTTAAATTTTATAAACTGGTAGGACTAGTGTATTACTTATCATGAACACGAGAAAAGAAGCGTTTAGGTTGTAAAGGCTGACTAATACGTAGTTAAGTCCTGCGTGGATATGATTATTGCTTAATTATGGGATTAGGCCAGGCGATGCCCTAGATTAGGAGAGGGGTCGTTACACTTCCAGTGAGTCCCTCTCGTCTCCGATGTTTGTCATCGTACCAAAACCTTCGGTATCTTCTTATTCCTCAAAACCTGAGTCCTCATATCTATGATTTCCACAGGTTGTTCCTCATAAGATACATCAGGTCGCACCTCAATTTGACGTATATCAACCATAGGCCTCGGTCCCAACCTAGCCAGCCTCAACATGGAAATATGAAACACTGGGTGTACCCCTGCTAACTATGGTGGCAACTCCAGACGGTATGCCACTCTGCCGACGCGTTCCTCAACTCTGAACGGTCCAATGAACCTTGGTGCCAATTTTCCCTTAATATCAAACCTCTGATGACCTTTCCAGGGCGAAACTTTCAAATATAACAAGTTCTCAACCTCGTAGCTCAGACCCTCAAGATACTTGTCCACATATTTCATCTGCCTATATTGCGCCGCTTAAAGCCTCTGTCTGATCTTGTCTCACCTTCTCGAATGGTCAACAACAACTCAGGTCCTATAACCGTTGTATCCTCCTCTTTGCACGCTGGTGACATGCAGGGTCTACCATAAAGTGTATCAAACGGTGGTATCTTGATACTCTCCTAATACCTGTTATTGTAGGAAAACTCACACAAAGGTAAGTAATCCTCCAACGATCCACCAAACTGTAATATACACGCCCGAAGCATATCCTCGAGAATCTGAATCAATCGCTCCGATCGCCGTCGATCCCGATGATGGTACGTGATCTTTGAACCGTAGCGAATGTAAAGCTCGCACTCGCATACTCTCCCATAACCTTAAAGTAAATCTCAGATCTCTGTTAGAAACAATGGGTACCGGTACACCGTGCAATCTGACAATCTCTCTTTCGATAATAGTACTCAGATGTGTAATCGAATATCTCATGGAAATCAATATGAAATATGCCGACTTCGTCAACTTTGTCGATAACTACCCAAATCGCATCGTGTCTCCTCATAGTTAGGGGTAGGCCACTGACGAAGTCCATGGTTATGTGTTCTCACTTCCACTGAGGAATGGGCAGCGGTTGTAGCAACTCAGTTGATCTCCTGTGCTCAGCCTTCATCTGCTGGCTTATATGACAACTCCGGATGTATCTACCCACGTCAGCCTTCATCCCTTGACACCAAAACAATCTCTGTAGATCGTGATACATCTTGGTCCGACCAAGATGAACTGTATATCGTGATCGGTATGCGTCCTCAAAAATGTTGTACTTGACCTCCGATACCCATGTTATCCACAAACGACCCATGTGTCTCAAGCACCCGTCTGAACCCTCAGACCACTCAGTGCACCCCGGATCCTGAGCCAGGCCGGTGATCCACAAATATCGGTCGTTAGCTCTCTGCAACTCAGCAACCCGCTTAAGAGACACTGTGGAAACTCGCATCTAACAACAAATCTGTAGCTCAACAATATCCTCTGTCACACACAACACCGACGCTGCTTCAAGCAACTCGTGCTCATGTGTCATATGCCGCAATACCGTCTGGCTCTCGATGCCGCTCATGCTCTGCGCATCGGCTACGACATTCGCCTTACCTTGATGATACTCAATTGCGAAGTCATAGTCTTCCAGTAACTCGAGCCATCACCGCTGTCGCATGTTCAACTCCCTATGAGTGAACAGGTACCTCAAACTCTGGTGGTCTGTGAACAACACAAACTTCTCACCATACAAGTAATGCCTCCAAGCCTTCAGTGCAAACACGACCGCCGCAAACTCCAAGTCGTACACTGGATAGTTCACCTAGTAAGGTTTCAACCGTCAAGATAAATAGGCCACTGGGTGTCAATCCTGCATCAACACGCCACCCAAGCCAGTGCCTGATGCATCAATATAAACTGAAAAACATTTACCTGCCATAGGTAAAGCCAAAACTGGCGCCGAAGTCAATCTCCTCTTCAGCTCCATGAAAGCATCCTCACACTCATGTGACCATTCAAATCTAACATCCTTCTTGGTCAGCCTCGTCAACGGCGATGCAATCATAAAGAAATCCTGCACGAAGCGCCTGTAATACCCTGCCAAACCCAGGAAACTCTGGATGTCAGATACAGACTCGGGTTTTTTCCATTCAATAATCGTCCGAATCTTGTCACCATCAACAAATATGCCCTGATCACTGATGACATGACCCTACAACTTCACCTCACTCAGCCAAAATGCACACTTGCTGAACTTGGCATAAAGTCTGTGTTCTCTCAGTGTCGTCAACACATCTCTGAGATGTCTCTCGTGCTCCACACGAGTCTTACTGTAAATCAGGATGTCATCGATAAACACAATGACGTATCGATCAAGAAATGACCTCAACACCCTATGCATCAAATCCATGAAGATCACCGGTGCGTTATTCAGTCCAAACGGCATGATTGTAAACTCGAATAGTACGTACCGTGTACTAAAAGCGATCTTTTCCACATCCTCCTCTCGAATCCTGTGACGACCCCTTCTCCAAATAAGGCACCGCCCGACCTAATCCCTTAATTAAGCCATAATCTCCCCTATATGACCTAACAAGGAACTAGTCAGCCTTATTTAAACACCTAAATACCTACCAATTATGATACCACCTACAGTTAACAAACTAGTTCTATTGACTAACCTATGGTTGTCTATAAATCGAGTTCAATTAATTTTTTTTATCTAACAAGTTATTCAACGGAAGTCTTATTTCATTACTAGTGGACATTAGATCCTAAGGCCTAACCTATTGTGGAAAAACCAGGAAATAGTGATCACATGCATATATAAACAAAAGTGGTGAGATATATAACATGTGTCTGGTCAGATGTTCCTATCACTCAACCCAAAAGTAAAAATATCATGTATATAGAAAATGTAATACAAAAAATGCAAAAAATACAAAAATATGTCGTAGCAGTCCTTCATTGGCTCAGAGGTAGTCACCAATCTTCTTTTTGCCTGGTCTGCTATTCGGCTGATCTGCACCCACCACAAACTAGACGGTGAGTACATGAAATTATTTAAGTAATATTGAGAGACATTGATCTACATTCTCAAACAGGCAACAAGTATCAAATGGCATAATTTAAATAGCAACTATGCTGAAAGAAACATCATGCAAAGAGATACTTGAGTTAACCAAATATGAAACTGACTCAAAGCTAAGTAGTAATGGATTAGCGGTCGTCCGTGATCTTCATCACATCAGCCTGTCCACTACAATTTGAGCTCTGCTCTATATCATTTCATTACAAATTGAGCTCCATACGACAACAATTTAAAAGGTCGTACTTACGATTACGCATTTTCTATTCCAAGTGAATTAGTCGTCACCGGAATGTAGACTTGCTAACATACCCGAGTTTTAAAACTCGTCATGCTCACCCAAGTTATTCTTGAGCCAACAAACCCCGAGGTCTGGTTACCCCGTTCGAGGCACGTTACCCCGTGTGTCATGCAAGGTAGTGAAAAAATTCCCTAACATCCCGAAAAGTCTAGTGACCCCCGTATGAAAGCTGAATTTCTATCATCAAATGACCCTAACCACAAGAACCACTTTCATTTTCAATAATGACTCGGTAATAGAATCCAAGAAATGTAACTACATACTAATGCACAAAGGATTAGAGTCAAAACAAAACAAACTAACCTAATAGCATGCTATATCATTGATTGTCGTACACAACAATCAACATGACAAAATAGAGGAATTGGAATCAATGATATACACAACAGAGTATACTATGAGCAACATCATCAAATGAGAATTGAGCAAGTCATAGCATATGGATGTCAAAGGCAACTCATTTCGAATAACTGATAATAAATAAATAAATGGAATGAAATGTAAATAAATGTCTCAATCAGTTTACTTACATACACACAGCAATTCCTAAGTTATCCGGCTTTTCGTCGCGTCGATGTACGCACCCAAACCCCGTAATAGCTCATTTACGGTCATAACATTAGACAAGTTATCAATTGAGATTCACAATTCATTATTTAAAATTCCTAAATTTGTCGAAATCGAATTCGAGACTAATTTGCCAATTTCGCGCTTTTCGATGTAAAAACCCGTAAAAGCCGCGTCCGAAATTTCAAATCTTGTATTTTTCATAGAAATTTATCAATTTCTATTTATTTTGGCGAAATATAATTTTTCAGAGTTTTTCCTAATTTTTCTGGAATTTTCCTGAATTTTCCAGCATTTTATCTATTTTCTGGAATTTCTTTTATTAATAATCAGTTTAATTTAATTTAATAATTAAATATATATATATATATATTATTATTTTTTATTTTTTTAGGGTAGGTCCACGTCAACCCGACCCGGTTAAGCCGGACCCGGGTCGACCCGACCCGATCCAAGCGGACCCGGGTCGGTCTGACCCAGTCCTCCTCGGGTCAAGGTCGGCCCGGCCTGGCCCACATGGGCGTGGGTCGGCCCGACCCGACGAACATGGGGTAGCCCGACCCGGCTACCCACCATTTTCTTCCTCACCAGAGCATTTCGTGCTCTGGTTTTGTTTTTTTTTTTGTTCTTGAGGCGTTGGGGTTGGCTCCTAACCCCAACCCCAACTAGTTTTGATGGCAGGGGAGACACCCCTGCCATCTCCCCCACACCTCTCTCGGCCATGGAGGCCGAACCTTCATGGTCAACAATCCAACAACCAACCGAACTCAACAACAACTACACCAAATCAACAACAACGAACATCAACTCACTTTCCACTTCCTCGAGCTCGGTCTCTCTCTCTTTCGGTCTCTCTCCTTTCTTTTCTCTCTTCTTCTTCTTCTTCTCTTCGGTCTCTGTTTTCTTCTCTGTTGTTTTTGTTTTTTTTGTTTTTTTTTTTTGAAGTTAGGATGAGATAAAGATGACTTTGATATATATATATATATATATATATATATATATATATATATGGCTACCTTACAACCACTAATTTATATTAATTTAATTTTTTTTCATTTTTAATGCAATAAATTTTAACTAGTTACGCTTACCCCACGAGCTGCTACCTCGGCCCACGTCGGCACGCAACTCGATGCGCGTCCCCGCTCATCTCGGTATCTGCATACCTGTAAATGACTTAGTAGTCTACACATATACAATACACTAGGCATACAACACACAAATATAAAATTTACCTCGGCCACCGTGTCTCATTAGTGACACGTATCGCGCTGCCGGTCCCACGTCACGGGTCATTTGGTCCTGCTTAAAGAATTAAACGTGTATTAATTATTTGGGCCGTGACAAACCCTCAACTGATGGTATCGTGAACGTAAATCGATCTTCGAAAAGAACTTGGCCCCAGCCAACTGATCGAATAAGTCGTCAATTCTAGGAAGTGGGTAAAGATTCTGAATCGTCACCTGATTCAGCTTTCGATAATCCACACTCATCCGCATAGAATCGTCATTCTTCACAAAAAGAATTGGAGCTCTCAATGAGACATGCTAGGATGAATGAAACCCTTATGCAATAAGTCCTCTAATTGGGTCCTCAACTCCTCGTGCTCCGATGCTGACATCCTACATGGTCTGTTATAGATTGGCTGAGTCCCCAAAATCAACTCAATGATAAACTCAACAGCTCTCGGTGGTGGCAATCTTAACAAATCATCAGGGAACACGTCTGGAAACTCGCAGACAATAGGGACATCCTCAACTTTAACCACCATTTTAAGCTCTGGCTCAACCATAGCCGTGTACACCTCCATCTCCTGCGACGTAGCTAGTCTGTCTCGAGTGATAGGTAATGCAGTAGCAACTCCGGCAAATGTAAACTTTAGAATCCCCTCGATGTCAAACGTCACAGTCTTGCTGAAACAGTCGATCTGTGCGTGATAGGATAATAATCAATCCATACCGAACATCGCATCAAATTCCAGATACTCCAACACTCTCAAATCAGTCGGTAGCTGATGTCCCTCAATCTCCACAATACAATGTCGGCAAATTCGGTTAGGGTAAATCTTATCCCCAGTTGTCGTACAGAGAACAAGATGTGTATCTAAGGTCTGTGCAGGCAACCCTAACTCTCCTACCGTGCGTCCAAAAATAAAATACAGTATGCTACCAGAATCCATCATAACATGCATGGAAATACCACAAACAGATAACGTACCCTCAACAAGCTGTCTAGCCGCTCCCTGTCCGGCTGTGCGACCCCAAAAGTTGTAGTCTGGGCCCTATCTCTGATCTACCAGAACTCCTCTGACTCTGCGCTTGACTCTGGCCTCTATCCTGCCTATACTACTGTCGAGGTTGATTGACTGGTGCAGAAACCATGGAATATGCCGTCTGGCGATCATCACGTCTATCCAAGTCATCATGACGATCTTTGTCGCCTCTACGACCCTGGTCAAACTGTCAATCACCTCGGCGAGGTCTCTGGCCCTGTCTCTGTCGGTCATAGTCTCTCCTTTGTCTCTTTGGTCTCGATCGGGCGAGAACCCAGGTTCGGTGCCGACTCTGCTGACCATGTAGCGCGGCCTGAATCGTTAACCGACTGGCCCTCTGAACCAGGTATGTCTCATGTACGAGGGATCTGTCGTAAATCTCGGCCAGTGTACGAGCTCATCTGGATACAACCGTGCTCACAATCCTCCCATCCAGACCTCGAACAAAATAGTATATCTGCAGTAGATCGGTACCTGCTATGTCCATGGAGTACGTCAATAGATATCGGTACCTCTCCATGTATATTGTGACAGACATATCACCCTGGACTAAAGACAAAAACTTCTCCCTCAGTCGAACCCTGACCTCCACAGGTATGTACTCATCTATAAACAACGCTCGGAACTCGACCCAAGTAGTCATAGCAGGATGAGTCGCGATGTAGGCAGTCCACCAAATTGTTGCATCAGCTCTCAAGAAAAAACTCGATAATCTCGGCCGATCAATCTCCTCAACCCGAAGCAACTCATGTAGCCGCTCATGAGATAATAGCCACCTCCTGGCTATCTTTGGGTCCCCGGCTCCATAGAAGTATCCTGGCTCAAACTCCCTGAAGTAGACGTCATTGTTGGCTGCTCTGTGGTCACATATGTAAGAACCACTGCAGTGTTCACTGGTACTGTTACTGGCACGGCCCTCTCGACCAATGTCTCAGATATTGCAGCCTGCACCTGAGTCTCAGCTATAGTAGGAGCTACAACTGCCGGAGTCGTAGTCATCGGTGCAACCATAACGGTAGTAGGAACGGGAGAAGTCTCCCGAACATCTCGAGTTCTCATAATGTCGATCAGTAACGTGAATCTATCATCTATAGTCCGCGCCTAGGATTCCAATGTCAAAGTCGGCCTAGTCGGATCACTAGTATCTCCGACCTCAAGCTGAGTAGTATCTGAAGGTTGTCCATCTATCGGTATCTCGCATCGAAGAACGTGCGTCTAGTCAGCCTCAGTACAAATATACGTGTATCGTATGTATTATACAACCAAAAATATAACACGTGTGTATATCCCTTGCTTCCTACCCATCTCACCTCACTTCCAAACTAAGACTCCAGGCAATTCCTTTGGGTTTCTACATCTAAAGTTTATTCATCAAGTTTATCCTCAAATTATACCACAAATGTAATCATATCAGAGTTAACTTCCAATTCCTCGAGGTTCACTAACCTTGCTCTAATACCAAAATGTAACGGCTCATTTTTCAAATGGATCGCCACAGGGGCCAATGCGGGCCCACAACAACGCCTACGGCGCCAAATGTGTCCCACATGCTATCTCCTCCACCATTTAATCATTATTAACCTCGATAAACAACAATTTATTGTTTAAATTGTTAATGAACTCTAGTCATCTACTAAGATCATTATAAACCATAATAAACCACAGCAAAATCTTTTATCATGACAATCAATATATAAAAGATTATAGTCATGCATTTAACTCTGATACCCAGTGTGGAAAACCCATATATCATCAAAGACCAAAACTACACCTCAATGTATCAAAATATCAACAGTATAGAGTCCTGAGGTATCTCACAATCCCAAATCCCCAAAATAAAAATAAAGTATATATAATACAAACATACAAGTCTGGCTCAATGTCTCTGAATCACATGTATTCTGGTAACTTGCCCTTGCCACGACTTGTACCAGGATCTGCACTCAAGCCATCAAAAAAAGGCAGATGACGAGTCCAGAGTAAGTATTCCCAAGAAAATTAAGTGAGCAATACAGAAAGTAAATACTGGAATTTAAACAAAACTATTAGATAAACATGCAAAAAATAAATACAAGCAATTGCGCTCATCGCGTGCATAAGTAATAGTGAAAGCTCAAAGTGTGTTCCTAGATCCTAGGGTCAGACTAGCACCATACTTCGGACTCCTAATAGACTACTGCCGATGAGTAGCACTCAAGCAAGGCCAGTATCTGGATCCGCTAGGTGGTCGACGTGGAACCAACGACGCACCCACATGTGCCCCGACGCGACTTTTGGGTCGACCTATTCACCGAGATCCCTGGCACACGTGCTATGGCCTAGTGGACATACACACAGAAATGGCGCGGAGGGAGAGCCTCAACGTCCGTCCATTAAATCACACTAAGAATAGAGTATTGAAAGACAACATATGAATTCAAAAGCAAAATAAAGTATTGCTCAAGAAATCTCAGTTATGATACTACACACCTCAAACCGCACTCCGTGTCCCGTAAATAACACTACAACAAAATGCATCTTTTGCAACTAAACATTTGCGACTAAATATATTTTGTTACTAAATATATGCTTTATTGTAACCAAAATAAGTTTAGTCATAAAAGAGTTTTTTTTTTCGACCAGATACAAAATGGTCATATAGATGATACATGCATTTGGTTGCGAAAGAGTTAAAATTGAATTTCATTTACGAAAAATATTTTTGATTAACATTCGTGAAGAATTTTTTGCAGCAACAAATATTTTGTTACAAATAATAAACGTATTTTGCAACAAAAAGAAATATTAGTCATTACAAATTAACTTTTTATAACTATTTATTTAATGGTCATAAATGTTATATTATTTGGTTGCAAATAAAATTATATTAAAGTTAATTTACTTTTTGTGACAAATTATTTGTAACCAAATATATTTTGTTAGTACTAATTGATTTTTTAGCAATGGTATTTATATTAGTCACGAAAAAACTTACTTTTCGCGACAACTTATCGAATAGTCATAAATGGCGTATTAATTTAATCACCATTAATATTTATTATATATTTAAGAAAATATATCTTTTGTTCATAACTACTTGTCGTAACAAAAAAATTTGTTACAAATACTTTTTTTTTAGCAACAACAAAAAGTTAGTCGTAAGAATATTCTTTTTTCATCATTTATGTAATTGCTGAAAATAATATTTAGTTTGTTGTAAATAACTTCTTTCCAAATATGGATTAATAAGAAAAACTTTAATGTTTACGCCTTTCTGTTAATTTTTTTATTGAACAAAATTTATTTGTCAAAGATAAAAAATTTATTTCGTTAAAAGAATTTACATTCAACTCAAAATGTATATAAAAATTGTACTTAATTTTGTAGTGACTACTTCATTTATATAAATAATGTATTGATTTAAAAAATATTAGTAAGCATCAAAATTATTAACTTATACTTTTTGTCACGAAAATAAATTAGTAATTCTTTTTGTCTTTTGAACTATTTATATAAGTTTCTACAAATAAATTAAAGATTATATTTGTCGCAGTAAAATTGAGCACGATGGAAGAGTTTGATCCATGTAGCTGACTCCAATTTTGGGACTGGGGGTATGTTGTTTTTATTTTTATTATTTATCGCATTAAAATCGAGCACAATGAAAGAGTTTGATCCATGTAATCTTAAAAAATTGTAAATATGATATATTTTTAATTTTAAATAAATAAGACTTCGTGATTTATTTTATTATAATTTTTTAAGACTTTTGTATTTCATATATGCTATTTTTGAATACAAAAAATTTAGTTAATAAAGTGTAATAAAATCATATTTGACTTTTTCTTAGCATATATTTACACAATCGGACTATTTGTGAGAATTGAGAAGTATATTAAATAAAAAAAATATTGCATTTTTAAAGATATACACAAAAAGCTATCCTTATCGTTTTTTTTTTTCATTTGTCCTTATCTTAATGTAAACTTATAATGCACATACTTTCACAAATATACTACATGTATCATAACAATAAAATTAATTGGCGCTTGAGATTTTGAGCGTTATTTTGATTGATTTCAATTTTTTATAATATTTTCTAATAGTTATTTATTCGAAGTTAATTATTCAAAAACTACAGTAACAATTTTTTAAAAAAACTTATGTTTATTGTATTTTTGACATTGAAAATATTGTTGGAATATAATGCTAATGTTTATTTAATTTGAGGCAGCAACGGTAGAGATGAAGGTACTAAAATAAGAAAATTCGCTCAACTAATTGTTTAAAAGAAAATCAATTCAACTAAAATGCCTAGTATAAGAAGCAAAAATTAAAGAGCAAAGCTAGTGTCGATGAGGTAGATGAGGTAAAGCATTATTTGTGTCATGCCTACTTCCCTAACTTGTGTAAGTTAGAACTCTAAAAACATTTCCAATGGTAAATGATGATTGTAGGCGTGGATTTATGCTATTCAACAACGTGGATAAATACTTGTCTTAAGTAGCTTGAATTGACATTAAAGTTCAAGCTCTCCAATGGCTATCAATGCACCTTTTAAAAGTCCACATTCGATATAGACAGTGTCTATTCCTTATATGTCACGTCGACTCGACATTTAAAATAAAATTTTAATTGGAGATTTTTTCCATCTGAATGTCTATTTAGTCCTAGGTGACCCTCTAAATATCATACTAAATACCTTTAATAGAAGAAAAGTTTATTTATTTTTAAGATGAAAATACATTGTTTAGAGACAATTGACTTCTTTTTTTGTTACACAATTGGCTTGAATTAGATCTAATTTTTTGTCGCAAATCTTTTTTTATGCATAAAAAATAACCATTGATTGCTTTGTATTTCTTTAAAAAAAATATCTGACCAAACAAAAAAAAGAATAACTATACACACTAAAGACAAGAAACTCACAACAACTACTTTAAATGGGTTGACTATGCTTTGAGATTCACATTGAGATCTCAATCTTATCCAAGCAATTTTAATAATTGTAGATAAGTGTAATGTGTATGGTTGCTATTGTCTTTATAAACTAAATACCCAAACCCCTCACCCAAAATCCACACTCGGCTCTCTTGTTGCTCACCCAAAATCATACACGGCTCTCTTGTTGCTCTCACCTAAAATCCACACACGGCTCCCGACTCCGTGAGTTGCGCGCGTTCTCTCTCTCTCTTCGATCCACTCCCGCCACTCTCTACCCTAATCTCTCTCGACTTCGTTGCGTGTGTTCTCTCTCTCTCTTCGATCCACTCCCGCCAGTCTCTACCCTAATCCCTATTTTTGAGGGAGGTAGATTTGGTTTTTGTTATCAATGACAATCTTGAAGGAAAGGACTTTGGTTACAATAGATCTGATCCTTTTTGAAGGACGGCGTAGAGAAGAAGGGGCTTTGATTGCACTTGCGAAGAAGGCAAAAAGAGGAAGAGAAAAGAGTTACGAAAAGGTTGGTTGTTTATTTGAGTACTCTTTTTTTTTTGATTTCTACAATTCTTTCTTTGTCAATGTTGATTTCTAGGGTTTTTTACGCTGGAAAAATATGAAATGGATTTATGTATATTTTCTAATGAAAAACTTAATTAGTTGTTAACAACTACTTGATTTCTTGGGTTTCTATGTTGGAAAATTATGAGCTTAATCGGTCTATATTTTTCGATGAAAACTTTGGTTAACTGTTAACCACTAGTAAGAACTATAAGATGCGAATGAAGCCACCATTTTTTATTGTGTAACTGGTTAACTGTTAACCACTACTAAGGTCCTCCACATCATGTAGAAAACAAGTTATTAATTTGATTGTGTTTTTGTCAATGTTGTTCTATCCATGTTATTAAATATGCAAGCCTTTGATAGCTTTTAAGAAACACTACTGATTAGCTATTTATTGCTTTTACTAAACACTGCAAAAGGCTTTTTAATTGCAAATAAAAAAATTGTAACTTAAATACGAATTATTTTTTGTAAACCCTACAAGAGAACAATTTGTTGCAATCAAAAAACGCCACATATTAACTGGCAATTGCATTTTGTAAACCTTACATAAGACCAGTCTTTTACAAATAAAAAACCAATCAAGAACATCAGTTCAACACTCAACAATTGCACTGTCATACAGAGCAACTATAAATCACTGCAAATCAATTAAAGTATCCTTAAAGTTCTGTAAATTACAAATTGAAAAGTATCTTCCATAGTTCAGTAGTAAAATTTTAACGAATCAATTAAAATGTTCTAGAGTTTGTAATTAGGAAAACAAATATAGGAATCCCGACAATTCTATAAAGAAAAGAAGAAAATATTAATGGCAGCAAGGCATGTACTGGAAGACAACCTTCTACGCCGGCGTTGTTGCTACGCATTTGTGTTTCCACATAATTTCTTGAGTTTGCCTTTGTGTCAATACTGTTTTGTATGCTATGTATCTTTTTTATTTCCTCCACCATATCAACCGATCGTATCCTACACCACAACCTCACAGTCATCTTCTATTTTGTATGCTATGTATCTATTTTTTTTTTTATCAAGATATGACTTTGTTGTACCGTTCCTTGATTTTTTGTTTGAGTTAAGATATTTTAGTGCTTTTATTCGTATTTTACATGATATGTATCTTTCTTTGTTTTAATTAAGAGATGACTTTGTTGTACGATCACTTCTATGACATGCTAATGATTATTAATTTAATATCAAACTTGTGATAGGTGAGCTAATGGATAAAAGTTGGATGCAGCTTAGAAACAGATATTGGCCTGAATATATCAAAGGAATAAGAGATTTTATAACTATAGCACGTGGCGTATTGGATAAAGCATTTAGGACACGATGCCCATGTAGGTCATGCAATAATAGATATTATGAACATATTGATATAGTTGAAAAACATTTAAAGAAAAATGGGATGGATAAAAATTATACTCAATGGGTGCATCATGGAGAAAGTTATACCACAATGAATAATGATCATGCATTTGAAACTGATAGTGATGATGAGGAAGAAGTTAATGGGGTAGAAAACTTGTTAGAAGATATGAATGTCGATTTTCCTGAAGATGCAAATGCCTCATCTTTTGAAACATTCGAGAGTCAAACTTCTGGCTTCCCACAGTTTCGAGAACCTACAATTGATCATGCGACTAATGAAGAATCAAAAAAGTTTGAGAAATTGTTTCAAGAAGCAAAAAAAACCCATTTACTCAGGTTGTGAGAAATTCTCCAAGTTAGATATTGTGATAAAACTTCTTCATTTGAAAACAATAAACTTATGGAGTAACAAATCGTTTGACATGTTTCTTGTGTTGATGAAAGATTTATTACATATTGAAAACACTCTCCCAAAGTCTCATTACGAAGTTCGAACATTTCTTCGGGATTTGGGATTAGGTTACATCCCTATTCATGCATGTGTAAATGATTGTGTTTTGTTTTGGAAGGAAAATGCAAACAAATGTAGTTGTCCAAATTGTGGTGAATCAAGGTATAAACCAGTTGAAGGAAATAAAAAGCAAATTCCTCAAAAGGTACTTAGGTACTTAGGTACTTTCCATTAAAACCGAGACTTCAACGGTTATTTATGTCAAGAAAGACCGCGAATGATATGATTTGGCACAATAGAAATCACGTGGACGATAAAAGTATTTTGGAGCATCCGTCTGATTCATTAGCTTGGAAAGAATTTAACAAAGAATATGCGTGGTTTTCTAACGATCCACGAAATGTTTGGCTTGGTATTGCAAGTGATGGGTTCAACCCTTTTGGTGGAATGGGCAATCCTTATAGCATGTGGCCCGTAATGCTTATCCCCTACAATTTGCCACCTTGGAAATGCATGAAAGAAAATTTTCTTTTTATGTCTCTCCTTATTCCGGACCAAAGTCACCAGGAAGAGATATCGATGTTTATTTGCGTCCTCTAGTAGATGAATTGAGAGATTTATGGGAAAACGGGGTGAATGCTTATGATGTTGTGTCCAAGAAATACTTTAGATTACATGCAGCTGTATTATGGACAATCAATGACTTCCCAGCATATGGCATGTTGTCTGGTTGGAGTACGAAAGGATATTTGGCGTGTCCGACTTGTAATAAAGGCACATGTTTGATGTACTTGAAGCATAGTAGAAAGGTATGTTATATGGGTCATCGTCGTTTCTTACCAAGCAATCATTCTTGGCGAACACGACATAAAAAACATTTTGATGGTAATAATGAGAAAATGCTTAAGCCAAAGGAATTGTCTGGCGCTGAGATATTGTCACAACTTGAGTTTGTGAAAGATACACAATTTGGGAAGGGTCCTCAAAAAAATAATGGTCCACGTCGTGCTATAGAGTTAAATTGGACAAAGAAAAGCATTTTCTTTGAATTGCCATATTGGGGTACCCTTAAGCTTCCACATAATCTTGATGTTATACATATAGAAAAAAAATATTTGTGATAGCATACTCGGGACATTAATGAATATTGATGGAAAAACTAAAGACTCGGCAAAAGCTTGATTGGATTTAGAGGCGATGAAAATAAAGAAGGAATTACATTTAGTTAAAAAAGGCGAGAAATTTATCATTCTTCCTGCATTGTATACATTTTCAAATGAAGAAAAAAAGAAGTTTTGTCATTGGTTGAAGTCGGTCAACTTTCCAGATGGGTATGCATCAAATATTTCTAGATGTATGAACATCAGTGAGTCCAAGATTTCAGGATTAAAAAGTCATGATTTTCATGTACTTCTCCAACAACTTATTCCTATTGCCATACGTGGGTATTTGGACACAAATGTGGCTCCAACACTAATTGAGCTAGGGTTTTTCTTCAAATAGTTATGTTCTAAGACTCTTAATTTACAAAATTTGGAAAGGCTTGAAAAAGACATAGTGATGATATTATGCAAGCTCGAAAGAATATTTCCACCAACTTTTTTTGATATTATGGTCCACCTAGCTATCCATTTACCACGTGAAGCAATACTTGGCGGACCTGTTCAATATAGATGGATGTATCCCATTGAAAGGTAATAACTTAAGTCTTATCATCAATTACCTAATTTTATTATATATATAGTTATTTGTGTAATTTAAGCAATGGATTTTAAATTCAATATGAAACAGATTTTTGCACACTCTAAAGAAATATGTACGAAATAAGGCAAGACCTGAAGGTTCCATTGCTGAAGCTTACATCGATAGTGAATGCTTGACATTTTGTTCAATGTATCTTCAAGGAGTTGAGACAAGATTTAATCGTGAAGATCGAAATCATGATGGATGTGGCAGACAAAAAAAAATAATCTACCTATTTTCTCAACAAAGTTCAGAGAGTTAGGTTCAACAAAATACGACTCACTCGAAAGAAGTGAACTTAATAGGATTCGATATTATGTGTTGAACAATTGTCCTGAAGTCATGCCATACTTTGAGTAAGTTTGATCCATGTGTATTTTTGCTAAAGTTATGTTTGCTTTTCTATTCTTATTGCAGTGAAATCTTGTTATGATATTTATTTATATTTTAATTATAGTAAGCACATGGAAGAACTTAGAGAAGGAAATCCCAATAATGTTGATCAGATGCAAGAAATGTTGTTTCCCAAGTGGTTTGAAGAACACGTAAGTATTAAGACCTATAGAATATTTGTAAAATATTTATTGTTATAGCTCATTAACATACTTGTTAATATTATTAGATTAAATTATTGAGCCACCAAAAAGTAACTGAAGCAAGTGATGATCTATATTCATTGGCGTGTGGTCCTGGTCCACGAATCAAGCGGTACACTGGGTGTGTAATTAATGGAATTAGATTTCATACAAAGGAACGAGAAAAGTGTCTTCGAACACAAAATAGTGGAGTAGTTGTTCCTAGAATTCATCAATCCAATGAAGTTCATTTTTATTGTGTATTGAAATACATCATTGAAGTCAGTTATTGTCTTGGCAATCGAGTTTTATTGTTCAAGTGTGATTGGTGGGATGTTGGAAATAGCAAGATAGGAATACGCAAAGATAAATATTTCACTAGTGTTAATACAAATAAGACATGGTACGAGAATGATCCTTATGTGTTAGCTTCTCAGGCCAGACAAGTCTTTTACTTAAATGCACTAAGCTATGTAATAGTTGGCGAATTGTGCGCGAAATAAAGCCTAGAAATGTCTTTGATGTCGTGGAAGTAGAAGATGAACGGCGATCAAATAGTGAGGTGTTTCAAGAAGAGGTTCAAGATACGGCTAGTGTTGGCGTTTCTGATGAAATGGATGCATTGCAATTGATGAGAAATGATATGATTCCAACTGAAGTTGATGTAAGCACTAGCAGAAGAGATGATGTTTCATCGGTAGGTATCATTCTTGATAGTGAGAGTGATGAAGATGTTGAAGTAATGGACTATTCTAGTGATGAGAATGAATTAATGTCAAATGATGATGACAGTGATTTAGAATGAATGTGCACGGTGTGTTTCATTTTTCTTGATTGTTTTTCTTTTGACCCCTATCAATGTTAGCATTAAATAAATGGTCTACATATAATAAAATATGCTTTTAAATTGGTGATTTTTGTTGATTGCAATTACTTCTTATGTCAAACTTAGTAAAGTAATCATAACACTTAATATTATGGTATGATTTCTTTGAAAGTTTTTTTGTATAGCTATGGCTCCCTGAAGTCAACAAGGAACAAATCGCGCTTCTCGCAATTCTAGTAATGTCAATTCGGGTAATATAATGATTTATATTTTTTGTTGTTGCTTTATACTTGTTGAAATTGTAAGTATAAACTAACTTATTTTTCATGAGAATTTATATGCAGGAGGTAATGTTGTTCCATCTCAAACAGCAAGTGCTACTAATTCACATGTCTTCGATCAAATATCATCACAAGTTGTTACCGATCCTACTGCTACACTTAGTAACACCGGTCAGATTCTTATCACAATAGGCTTTTAATTGCATATGTAAACTAATTATCAAGCTAGCTTTTGCATTTTCAATTGTGTTTATATGATATTTTCTTTTCTTGCTTAGGTGGACAAATTAAAAAAGGGCGTGGGAAAGCAAAAAATGTAGCTCTTGACCAATATTTAGCAAAAAGCAATGGGATCAAGCCAAAGGTTAATATTCCTGATGGAAAATTAAAACCAGTGGGAGCATGGGCTGCAGAATACACGACAGAGTTGGGGATAATTCGTCGAACATATGCACCAATTCGAGTTGCACAGTGGAAGAAAGTGGAACAGAAAGATAAAGAACAAATTTACAACCTCATTCGTGTAAGTAATTATTTTTGTTGAACTTAGTCTTAATATATGTCTTATCTACACCTTATATTATATTTTTAATGTCAGGATAAATTTGAAATAGACTTGAATTGCTCTCAAATTTTGTTTGCTATGAATAAAATGTTGAGCCGTCGATTCAAGGGTTACAAACATGAGCTCCATAAATACTATCAGACGTTTAATAGTCATGATGAGGCTTGTGAAAAGCCATTCAATGACGCGAGTGCTGAAGATTGGGAACTTTGTTGTCAAGAGTTTGCATCAGCAAAATTCAAGGTATCCTTTCATGAGTTTTTTTAGTATCATTCAAAGAAATTTTTTATATTGTCTTCTTATAGAATGTGTTTTGTATAGAAATCAAGTGAAGCAAACACTAACAACCGTGGAAAAGCTGAAATTAATCATTGTTCGGGATCAAAGTCTTTTGCCCGTTATCAACATGAATTGGTATTTCTATAACATATTTTTTAACATAGTTTTGAATATTTGTTGAAATACTATTTATTCGTTGTTGTAAAAAATGCTTAAGGAGGATGATGGTGAATCAGTTGGACCTATTGAGTTTTGGAAGAAGACCCACTGCACGGAGAAAGGTTGGAAAACACCAATGGCACAACAACTTTATGTAAGTTTTTTTTTGTTTTTTTTTTTGTTATCAATTGACCTCTCATTATTTAATTTATTTATAAGATTTAGTGCATATAGTTGTAACTTAATATATGTTGATACATCAAATATTGAACTTCTTTTTTCACTGGCCTAATTTTTTTTTTACTCTTTTAATGAATGTGTATCCTTTTATTAGTATAATGCTACACTTGAAAATACGATCTTTGCCTATAAATTGATGAACCTGCCATAATGCAAGGAACCATCATAAGCGACCACTGCCAAACTATGTAAATAATCAATAAAGATTGATATATTGAACCACAAGAATTCTTGTTTCACACCTTTAAACAAAAATATAGATCAAGTAAGTATACAACAGGGATATGCTTACTTTCTTACCTATATGATACTCCATTCATGCAAAAAGCAAGCAATTATTTCATTGTTCATGGACATCTTTATTTTTTTATTTTCTTGGTTCATTATGGCAAAAATCTATTGCCTTTCTTGAGCTTAGAAAAACAAAATATTAATTCCAATGATATTCTATTTTCTTAAAGTTCCACGAAGTTCTAATCAAAATATGTACGAGGAACATAAATTAGGCAGAAGTATGCAACTTTTTATAATAAGAAAGCAATACCACAACCTCCATGCTACGTACAAAAGAACTTTAGAATTCTTGTTGATGTTAATGCACGTGTTATTTTGATTAAAGTTGTACATTTCATTATGTTGTAGGAGGAAATGATAGAAATTCAATCTCGGCCATCACCAATGATCAAGATGAAATATATAAAGAAGTGATGGACAAAAAGTCGCTATGCTGCGGGCGTGGGTACGGAGAAATTGGCTCGTCATCCTCAATAGCAAAACGAATAAGAGTTGAAGAACTTCAAGAAGCAAGGGAAAAAGCTACTAACGCAGAAAAAGAGCTAGTGAGTTGGCTCAACATGTCGAGACTCAAAAATAAAGTTGATCGAGACAAGGTCTGAGGCACACTACACAATCGAATTACATAATACTCAAGCAGCTATGGAAGTTTTAAAGAGAAGGCAAGATGAAATGGAGGCAATGTTTCAATCAGCTATGGAGAAATACAACACATCTTCTTGGTAAGACTATTAATTTAATTAATGATATATATTTAAAGTTTTTCAAATTAGATAAGATTTATTGTGGGTGCATGTTTATATGCTTGTTCTTTTGTTAAATATGGCATTCTATTGTTTGATACCACATTATATCTTTTGTAAACAATACAAATTTAGCAATTGGTTTACTTCAGTGTATGCTAGTTTATTAATTATACTCGTCTCTCAACATTATATCTTTAACATTAATGTCTTCTTTTTGTTATTAATTGCATATTTCACACAGAATTTAACCGGTGCATGGGTGCTTCAAATTACATTCAAATTTGGCACAAGATGTTTGCTTGTCGGGACTACGAGGAGTTTAATTGGTTTTCGTACTAGTTTTATTTTAATAGAATTATTTTTTTTAAATGGGTTTAGAATTAGAGACATGGATGATTCATAGCTTCTCTTAGTTAGTTAGTTTGTTTGTTAAATGACTTTGCTTTATGATTTTTTTATATAGTACAATGTCATTCAAGTATTTAGTTTATTCTTTTTAAATTGCACGTGAACATCGTAAGTTTTATTTAAATGATGACTATTTTTGTTTGTCGTTATTATAAACTTTTACAACTAAATATATCAATTTGAGTAACCAATTATATTTAGTTGGTAAAAGTTCTTCCAACAAAAATTGTTTGGTTACTGATATAAACTTTTGCAACAAAATAAATTATGTCCATTAACAAATTAATAACAAAATATTAATTGTTACTATTAATATATTTTACAACCAAATACTTCTTGTTGTGATTGTAATTGTTTTTTGCAACTAATGAATTTTTGTCACGATTACTCAAAAGTAGGGATTACGACATTTGTTATATAGTATTAATAACTAAGCAAGTATAGTCACTAATAATATTTACATTTGCAACCAATTTAGATAAAAAAACATTAATGTCAAAATGTTATTGGTCATTAAAACTACAACATATTAGCAACAAAAAATAGAATTCACGACTATTTTCATATTGTTGAAAAATGTAAAAATTAGATGATTAAAATATTTTTAATTATATTAGTAACTATATATTAGTCACAAGTTATTGGTCGCTATTAGTATTATTTGCAACGACTTACATTATTTGGTCACAAAATAGTATCTGTGTCATAGGTATTTGTGACTAACGAGTGACCAATTTATTTGGTTAGTAAAACGTTTCTAAAACCATAAATGTAGTTGTAGTAACCAAAATATTAGTTGCAAAATAGGTATTTTGTTAATAATCCCTGATCTGGCTCCGTCTAATCCTAGATATCCAAATTACCGCCCGAAATGACCTATTTCCATTTATAATCGATTTTTAGTCAATTGGATGTGTTTTATGTCACTTAGCAAAAATAATGTCAAAACGACAATATCTAGCGCTGGGTCTGGGAATTAGCGCGCTAGATTCCCATGCAACTATATGTTCTTCGTCATGAAGAACATTAGCGCATTAATCGCGTTTTTGACAACAGTTTTGCTGAAAATTCTGGGTTTTAAACCCTCCACCACCAACAACAACAACCACAACACAAACCATTGAACTTTATAGCATTAAAACTTACCAAAACAACTACTCAACAACCACTTAACAATTCCTATTGGATTCACACCAACATCTCAAAATTGTGATCAAAAGATAAAGAAAGTTGAGGTGTTTGTGAATCTCACCTTACTTTTGATGATTTCACCACTCCAAGCTCCTCAAATCACCAAGTTGGATCTCCAAAACCCTGGTTTCTTCTTCTCAATTTTCGGATGTGAAGATAAGGAGAGAGAAAATGTGGTGGTTTGAAAGTCAAGTGACTTTTTATAGTCAAATTTGCATCTCTCCTCACTTGTTCATCTCAAGGCAATCCAATGGCCTCCACTTGCTCCATTTCCAACCTCTCATGACTCAAAAATGACACCAATGGCACACTCGCCCTTGTCTTTAACCCAAAAAGTGATATTTCGGGTGTTCCGACGCCAGATTTCGCGTCCCAAACAGCGACATACGCGTACTACCATGTCCCTGACCACCAAATATACATTCCATATTATTATTTAACCCATTTTATTCATTTTATGTGTGTATTATTTCCCCTGACCTATTATTTAGTCTTTTAGACTATCCGGTACCCTCGTCGACACGCTTATCGAGACGAATAGTTAACACACAGTCTCGCACGTCAAATGTAATATAAAGACACACATTGCGATGTCGTTTAGTTTATTTCAACGTAAACATTGTAAATTAAACAAAGCAGCACACAAAATAGCTATTTACCTAGCTCCAAGCGCGCACTAGCCTAGCTGGGGGTTCCACGAGCGTCTGAGCTGTTAGCCACGTCTGCAACCACGTCATTAATAACGGTGAATTAAATTCAGGCCGTTACAATAAGAGCTTTTGTTTCTATTCTTAATCCTTTTTTAAAAAAGTCGGCAACAAAATGATTAATTTGATTCTAATATGACTTTTTGCAACAAAATTTTTTATTTCTAATCTAATTATTTCCATTTCAGCTCTGAATTGTTACAACGATAGTATTTTGTTTCTAAAACTATCAATTTAGCAACAAAAAGGAAAGTTGTTGCTATTAATTTGTTGTAGTAATTTGAACACCCATAGTTTATTATTTAAAAAAAAAAAAAGAATCTAGCTACTTTGTACCACTTGTTGAATTCGTTAATTGGAATATGTATAAACTTTGAATAATCCAATAAATTCAAACACTAGGTCGATCATATACAGTGTATACAAATTACAGATATAATTAATTTGGTACATTGACACCTAATAAGTGGGCAACTGGACACGATGCACATTTAAATTTTGGCAACCTTAGATAAAACATTCCCACGTTTTTAGGTCACCGGCTCACATCCTCAATAACAACTGGCACCATCTCTCCCTATATGTACATGCATGGATCGATGGACCCAAACTAACCGACTTTTTACTTCAGTCATATGTATGGAAATGGAATGGGTGCATGTATGCATAGAGATGGTCGTGGCCTTGTCAGGGCACAAATTTGGTCTCTTCTGCCCCACATGTGAACACTTTGTTTATATATTGATTATATACATTTTTCCCTTGGAGTTTGATCTTTGAGATCAGCTAAATTAGCTCGATATATCTACAGTTGGATTTTGTGCATTCGAACACACTCCGAATCCACGCACACAGAGCGAACTCGAAGTAGTTATATATATAGTCGAGGAGGGCTTACACAAAAAGAAAAAGGAAAAGAAGAAAATCCCTCACTAATGAGGAGGTGAAAAGGGAGAGAAGATAAGAGTAGATATAGTGCATGGTCATTGCTAGTTTATTCATCAGAACTGATCATATATTTGTAATACAAGGTGGGCCTTTAATTAATTTCTTCATGGATTTAAAATTTTAGTATACATTATTTTATATATTTTTTATAAGAAAAAAATAACTTGCGCCAACTCTGATTTGAACCCATGACCTTTTAGTTTCAAATCCTGTATCAAATCATTGGGCCACCCAATTGATTGATATATAGCTGATTATTATGTAATTTTACTAATTTGAAACTATAGTTTAGATTAGTTTTTTTTTTACTTAATAGTTTACACTAATAGTTTATTATTCCATGTTAATTAATTATATAGAGAAATATATATTAATTTGTATCAATTGGTTAGCGTCTACTTTACTCGAAAAAGAAGAGGAAGAAAAAAGATAAAAACATTGTGCTCACATACGAAAGATAAAAACATTGGGATGCACCATGCTAAGGGGTTTTTTCTCACAAGTCCAAGTGGAAACGTCGGCTATGATACAATGTTAAATTCTCTGCTTGCGGACACATCATCCGTTAGCAGCCTGCCCGCAACACTTCCTTTCGGGCTTGTGAATCTCGCTAGTATCGATATCGTCCCAAATTTAATCACCTTCAATGTGTGGTGTTTTAAATTTATCTCAAAAAGCCTCAGTATTAATTGATGAGAGATCTACACTTGTGTACTTCTTTATAAAGTTACGGACACTTAATTAATGTGAGACTTTATTTCGCTCCACACATCTTCAACAATATTTTGACTAGTACGACCAACCAAATGGTGGCTTAATAATTTTGTATGAGATTTGGAAGTAAAAAATTAATCGTAGGTTCAAAATTTGGTGGATGCAAAAGTTGTTTCTTTCCTATAAATTAAATAAAAAAAAAACAATATTTTAACTAGTATATATGGATGATCGATTACTGATCGTTTAATTAGATTATTTCAAGCATTACAACAAGGTTATATTTTATGAATGTGTCTCATACATAATATCATATTAATTTATATAATGAAAAAATTGCGTAATTTATGAAACTCAAGTTTTTTTATCTCCATTGCCGTTATCAATTTAATGAAAATTAATAGGTGTTAATGTGGGAAGCTAAATGGTTAATCTACCTCAAGCCTATAAAAAAGGCACGCGTACCATCAAACAATGTGTTGAATGTTTGAGGCTCGTGAAGACGATATGATCTTGAGTATTAGGTGTATACATAATCGCTTTAGCGGCGGGGTAATTTTCTAACTGAAATATATATATTTCTTATGTTTGAAATGCTTAATTACATATATGACTTAAATTTTTACTTTTAAATGCTAACCATCTCTAGCTAGCTATTTAATTTGCATTAAAAAGCATCAAAGCAGTGATATAACTTCTCAAAAGATAAAGTGATGAGTTCTACTCATTAGAAACTTGACCACTCTATACATATAAACCAAAAGAGGGGGTACTTCTAAAATCTAAAATAAATACTAGCCAAAGTGAACATTCCAAAAAAAATCCAATAAATGATTTTGATTTATATGTTGTCTGTTTCCACATTTTACTATTGTTGTTTATATCCCTTAAATGATTAAAAGTAATTTAATTCGCTCATAATAAGTAGACAAAAGTACATTGACTAGATATGGAATATATAATTACCCTTTGTTAACGAGAAGAAAATATAGGATTAATAGATATATAGGACGGTATAGGACGGTGAAGATTGATTTTTGTTCGACCATTCAAAAAGCTTACCATCTAAATCAAATTAATGCATCCAGTACTTATTTCGATTTGTTATGCTTTTGGCAAAAAGAGATCGAACTAGATATTAAGGAGCTTCGCAGCTTAGAGCTTCATATGTTAAGAACTTATGGCAACCATGTCTGTAATTTTGGTACCCTAGCTCTAAGCTCGAATTCATAGAATGTGTAGATTCTTGGGTTTTTTTTTTTTAAAAAAAAAAAAAAAAAAAAAAAAAGTTCAACGACTCCAAGTCATGACATTTTCAAATCTTGCCATTTGGTGGTAAGTGATGCCTCAGTCTATTTTATTAGAGATGTTTCGGTATGTGTGCATAATTAGGCCTTGTTTGGTTTGTTTTTGTCGACTTACAGTGCGAACGGAGTTAACTCACAATGAAAGATCTTATTTTCATATTTGGTTTCAACTTTAAACTTGCAGAGAAATTATAAATTTTTAAATAATAAAAAATATGAATTGACATAAATATCTTCCAAACAAAAGAGATGTATGTGGATAATAAAAAATAATTAATGAGGGGTAATTGTGTCCACAAACTCCTGAGAGATAACTCCCTAGGGGGTGGGGGAGATATCTTTTCCCCTTAGGTGTGAGTTGTGATAACTTGCAGAGAAGTTGGGTCACCAAACAAGATTAATTCCAACTCCCCTAACTCCAAGTTATCTCTAGGGAGTTAACTCCTCTAACCAAATGAGGCATTAGTTACTCCCTCCAGTCAATAGTACATCGAGATGTATCCGCACGTCTTTTCATATATAAATATGGATTGCAACACCTGTGTAGCAAAAGGTCGTAGCAAAAAAATGCCACCAAATATATAAGGGAAATGCTAGAATGACAATAATAAGTCACAGTATATTGCACAACAGCTGATGTGGCGTGTGAGCCTTACATCAGAATAGGTTTTCGGTGTGTCTTTTATGGGTTTTGATGTGGGCCCCCATGCCACATTAGTTATTGTGCAATGTGTTGTGACTTAAGCTTCGTTTGGTTCGTTTTTGCTAACTTATAGTGCAAGCAGAGATAACTCCCTGGAGTTAACTCGCAGTGTAAGTTCAGATTTCATGTTTGGTTGAACTTTGAACTTGCAGGGAAGTTGCAAATTTTTAAAAACTGTAAAATGTAGGAATTGACATAAATACTCTTCAAAATATTTTTAACTACTATTTATTTGTTGAGAATACAAACTTGAATTAAATAAAAAACATGAAATATTGTTTACAAAATATTAAACAACATTAAATAATTATAATTATTTTTATATTTATTTGAAATAATTATTAATAATAAATACTATAAAATACAACTAATAATAATTCTTAAAAATACTTCTCTCACTTGAAAAATATATTTTTAATAAAAGAACGATTTATTTAATCTTTTATTATGGATTAATAACAAGCATTTGAGAGGGTATGGACATGGGTAAATAGAAATTTGTGAGGGGTACTTATGTCCAAATAACTCCCAGGAGTTATCTTCTTATGGGGAGGGGTGGGGTGATATCTCACACCCTTCCCTGTAAGTTGGAATATAACTCACATGGAGTTGAGCAACCAAACAAAATTAGTTTCCAACTCCCTGTGAGTTATCTCATTTGAGATATCTCCATATCATACCAAACAAGGCCTTAGTATTGTCATTCTAGCATTTTCCTATATATAATTGTCCAACAAATCTAATCAAACTATATATACAAAAGTCATTTGTAACCTCTTAACTCTAAACCTCCAAGTCCTAAAAAAAAAAAAAAAAAAAAAAAAAAAAAAAAAAAAAAAATCTCTAGGTACTGATCCTTCCTATAATAAAAAAAGAATGATAATGGAAAGTGCATTTTGAATGTCAAGACGACGTGGATAGACATTGTCTATTTCGAATGTCACTTATTAACA
This sequence comes from Stephania cephalantha, assembly GCA_039657325.1. Classification (NCBI taxonomy): domain Eukaryota; kingdom Viridiplantae; phylum Streptophyta; class Magnoliopsida; order Ranunculales; family Menispermaceae; genus Stephania; species Stephania cephalantha. Next base: position 44,330,356 of record CM077573.1, on the reverse strand, counting down.
TTCATATTGGATATATAATAAGATTTTTTAAAATATTCAATTATTTTATTTATACTTTTATTTTCACATTTTAATTACTAAATTACTAAAATTACAAAAAGAAATGTCACCTTATCAATCGAGCCACAAATTCACATCTACCGTTAGAGACTTATTTTGAAGTTCAATGTCAATTTTAGCCACATGGGATGGACATCCTCTTCACATTAAGAATCCACGCCCACAATCCACATTTACCATTGCTTTAATGGTATGTTGATTGAATGTCAATATGCGCCACCTAAGATTAAATTGACATTGAAATTAAAAAAAGGTCTTCAATGGGAATGTGTTTTTAGAATGTCATGTTAATGTGGCATGAAAAAAGTTGACATTGTCGATTTCATATGTGAACTCTAGACATTTAAATTGACATCCACATAGGATTTTGTTTTTTGTTTTTAATTTTAATTTTTATTTGCACATTTTAATTGACAAAATTATTAAAAAAAATGTCATCTCATCAATTGAAGTTCAATCCACATCTACCATTTGAGATCAATTTTAGAGTCCAATGTCTATTTGAGCCACATGGGATGACATCCTCTTCACGTTACGTGGCAAGAATCCACGCCTACGATCCACATTTACTATTGGATATGCTCTAACATTTACCAATTTACCAATATCTCCTCAACGATCTATACGGATATATTAATTAATTTGGCATTAATGTTTCGGCAAGATTATATATTGTGAACACGATTAATTATAATGAGAACAATAGTGCCTAATTCCATAAGATTGCAACTAATTTGTGTACAAGTTTTTTTATTGTTTTTTTTAGGAAAATTGTGTACAAGTTTTGAATTCAAACGCTGACTTACGTACATACATACTATATAAAACATTAATTAGTTGCTTGCAATTAAACTCCACAAGCTAGTTAATTGACCTAAACCAAATAAACATGCACCATCTTTGAATTCAATTAATTAAGTCTCTAATAAAAAAAAAAATTATTTCACAATTAATAGGTATAAGTCCATATGCAGGTCTAATTAAGGTGGTGGGAGCCATCATGTAGCCACTAAGGTGGACTTAAGCCACCTAAATATTCATTAACTCATCTCAAATTACATACTGTACTCTTTAACCACTTTTTTCAAAACCATAGGGCATGATATATACATCCTTATATTAATTAGCTTGATATGCATTCCTAATTTCAGATATCAACCCCGCAAAATATTTTATTAGTTGACAGGAATGAAAATTAAACACTAGTATTTTTTTCGAGTCGCCCTTTAGGCACTATATTACTTTTTTAGGGCAAGCCTTGAGAAAATAATGGTGTCGTTTCCCAATATACCCTAGATGAAAATCACATTTTTGCTCCCCCCAAGGAATAAATTCTTCTCTTGTATCTTTGCAACAATGCACCCTAGCCTCGTTGAACAATGAGATCGCCACCCTCCCTCATCAATGTTCAACTATGCACCCCCAGATTTCATGTGGTTTGAATTTCTTTTTGTAAGGTTTCACCTATTCGGGTGATTTTAGGGTGTTTTTTGGTTGAAATGATACAAGAACGGCCACTGGAAGTGGATGCGCAACACGAAGAGGTAGTTTTCATCATTTTGTGATTTTTTCTTGCATATGAATGTTGAAGTTGAGAACACTTGGTCTACAAGTAGGTTGATTGGCCTCATAAGGCAGCCGAGACCTCTGTGCATGTAACGGCCCATTTTATTAATGTCGTTAATTATCTCAAATTTAAGACGTGGACGCCAGCTCAGATCTACGTGGACGCCACGGTAGGCTAGAACACACGGGGACCTAGGTATGATAGTTTATTGTGTGTTGGATGCTTATTTGCGGTGCAATTTATTGAAATACATCGCATGTGTGTATGTTGCATAACAATACGTGCGAGATTGTGTGAACTGTATTCGCCTCGATATGCGTGTCGACGCGAGTACGGTAGCTGACGGGACCAAATAATAAGCATCCAACACACAATAAACTATCATACCTAGGTCCTCGTGTGTCCTAGCCTACCGCGGCGTCCACGTAGATCTGAGCTGGCGTCCACGTCTGTAAATTTGAGATAATTAACGACATTAATAAAATGGGTCGTTACAGTTCTTCCAAACTAAATAAAATTTCGTCCCGAAATTTAACTGTAACTAAATCCCATACTAGAGAATAGCTGAGGGTATCGCGTCCTCATCGTCAACTCGAGCTCCCAGGTGAGTCCCTCCGTCCTATGATGCTGTCAACGAACTAGGACCTTCGCGAGTTCCCTGTTCCGGAGAATTTGTACTCGACGGTCAACGATCTCTGTCGGTCTCTCCTCATAGGTCACGTCAGGCTGTATCTCCACCTGTCCCAACTCAATCGTCGGTCTCAGCCCTAACCTAGCGAGTCTCAACATGGAAATGAAAAATGTCGGATGAACCCCAGCTAACTCGGCATGTAACTCCAACCGATATGCAACAATGCCTACTCTCTGTGCAATCCGCTATGGCCCAATGTATCTCGGCGCCAGTTTCCCCTTAATGTCAAATCTCTGTTGACCTTTCCAAGGAGAAACCTTCAGATACACCATATCGCCCTCGTCATAGCTCAGACCCTCGCGATACCTATCCACGTATTTCTTTTGTCTATCATGTGCAGCTCGCAGCTTCTGACGAATTTGTCGAATTTTCTCTGTGTGATCAACAACTATCTCAAACCCTACTGTCGCTATATCTTCCGGCTCTGCCCAACACGCAGGTGATCTACAGGGCCTCCCATACAGTGCCTCAAATGGTGGCATGCTAATGTTCGACTGATAGTTGTTATTGTATGCAAACTCACACAGAGGCAGATAATCCTCCCACGAACCCCCAAACTGTAATATACAATCCCTGAGCATATCCTCCAAAATCTGGATCAGTCGCTCTAACTGTCCGTCGGTCTGAGGATGATAAGCCATACTAAACTGCAACCTGGTGTCAAACTGTTCCTGCATTGCCTCCCATAGTTTCGAGGTCAATCTGGGATTTCTGTCTGACACAATGGAAACTGTTATACGTTGTACACACACGTGGATACGAATTTCGAGACAGAGGAAGGACGGGTAGGTGTCGTACACGTGTAGTTAGGTCAGCTGGCAAGGAGTACACGGAGACACATCACCCCGGGCCGGCGAGGGCCGTTACAGTGCATATGTCTCGTTCGATGCCTACAAAGTTGTAAATTGTGGTTTTAGTTAAGGGGGCCAACCATGTTGTTTGTTGCAGTCAAACATGAATCGGCCATGTCCAATCTAGACAGGGATACCGAGAATGATCAAGTGAGTTGTCTAGACTCTCACACCTCTCTCAGTCATATGAAGCCAACCATTATGAAAATTCCAAAAGTCGGTAGAGAAGAAATAGAGAAGAAAACGATGAATTTGTGTGGTGGTGGTTCGAATCAAGGAATCACGTGCAAACGAGAGAGATAAGGTGTGATGAGAGAGGGGTTTGTTTTGTTGTTTCAATTGGTTTGATGCCTCACGTAAAGGGCAATTTGGAGCATCCAATCAAAAAATATAAGTGCCATGAAAAATTTCACTTTTTGCTCGATGTGCCTCAAAATTAGATTGCACTGCAAAAAGAATTTGGGTGCATATAGCGTGACTTTTTTAATGTATATATGCACATGTTAAGATGTGTGGACCGAAATAATAGTCTCACATCAATTAAATGAAACTTCATAATAAAGTATATAAGTGACGATATCCTCTTAATTAGTTTCTCCGCAGGCTCGCGCACGCGTATGCGGCTAAGAAAGTTTTAAGTCCAAAAATTTAATCACCTTCAATTCTTAAGTGTGAGGTTTTATCTCAAAATGCCTTAATACTATTAAGAGGGAGATAATCACTTATGTACTTTATGAAGTCATATTTAATCAATGTGGGACTAAACCTTTCGGCCCACGCATCTTCAACAGCACCTAGGTTGGAGTATTTAGAGCTTAGTTCCACATTAATTTCTAGTTAAGGGAAAAGGGAGTCCAGACTCGAGAAAGGATATAATCGATCACTAGGCATACTGCATAAACCTTCTATCCATTAAGAATTACGGGCCAAAAATCGAGAGTTGAGAAAGGATATAATCGATCACTAGGAATACAACTACCATACACGCATTAAGAATTTAGGGCCTGAAATCATATCATCTGATCACCACGATCCTCATGTTCAAACACTAAACTTTTCTTAGTGAATTAAACAATAAAAACTTTGAGTATACGGTAAGGATTTGAAAGAGAGTATTAAATTCTTCTAGAAGCTGAGAATTTAAAAGGCTAAACTACTCATAAGCCCTCCATTAAATCTGCAACACGCCTACGTACGAACCTCACTTTGATGAATGAAAATATATCATATACGGTCCCTTACAGTAAAAGAAAGGATGATATTGATCTATGATGGGATGAACGGTCAAGATCTCGAGATCGAAGGGACAGGGACACGTGTTAATGTTGGCAGAGGAGGGCACATTACACACAGTGCGACAGAGAAAGCGCGCACAAGAAGGTCGTGAAACAATTAAGTCCCATATTTGCATTACTAAATTTGGGTCAGGAATAGTGATTAGGTTTGTTTGTGTTACTAAATCGAAATCTCTAAGGCGTACTTAAAAACAAAAAACAAGATTAACTTATTTAAGGAAGGTGGAGAGAGTGCTTTCGTCACCTTTTAATGATATAATAAAACTAAAGAAATAAAGTTGCACTGCTTCCCTCCCTTAAAAGGAAAGAAAGATCAGAATAAGCAAAACAAAGACAAGTCCCATTATTAAAAGCAAGCAAGACTGTTATTTGTTTTATAATACATTGTGCATATATGTAAGCCCATCATGACCCCCATATCTTGAGTCATGAGTAAATGACCTTACTGCCCTTGGTCTGTGCGGTTGTGGTAGCTGCAACATGTTTGAAGATTGGGGGCATTTTGGTCATGTGGGTGGTTCAATAAAAAAAATTGAAGCACAAAAAAACGCCAGCCAAATCTTTTGCTGATTTAGTAGTACAAGGCTCCATGCTTGTTCTCTGTTTGTTGAGACCTTGCTTGTTGCAGTAAATATTAATGTGTGTGGAACCCAAAATTAAATAACTAAAGCTCATAAAGGAAATATGTAGTGAGAAGCAAGGACCCAATTTGAGAAATGGGACTCAAATTAAAGGCCCGTTTGGTTGTTTGGGGGAAATTGAGCTTAGCATGCAATTGATGATGATGATGTACAACAATAATTAATAATGGCGGGTGGTGGTACAAATTAAGACGAGCGAAACAATAACAATGGAACTGCGTACACGAGGAAGATGACGTAAATTAATGGGATCCAAACAGGACCTTGGATGCTTGTTACTCAATTAAAACATGCATTAACTTGCCTTGTTAAGAAAAGATCCTTTAAGCAATTCTACTAAACAACACATGTCATGATGCATGCTTCGCTATTAATTGATGGATCTCATCTAATCATCATGAAGAACAACAAAAGATAAGAACATAAAATTAATGATCATCAGAAACTAATTAAGTCGTACTTACCCGAAATTGGAGTAAAGAAGAGCAAATCCAACAAAAATGACTGATCGAGCTGTGCTGCATATCAACCTAGAAAGAAAGAATGTAATGCGAGATAATAAATTCCCTTTTTCTGCACTTCTTGTTCTTCTCATTCCGCTCCAATCAAATAAAGCATAATTAAGCTAGGATTACTGGAGCAGAAACGCTAATTAAACCAAACAAAAAAGACCCACTAATTAATACAACGTACATTAACCATCGATCGATCTTTCCTCTCCTCGATCTCAAAGTGTCAGCTAATTTTATTGTAACAAAGGAGGGATTAAGAAGAAGAGGAAGACCCATTGTTAACAACATGATGTTGGTGTTGGTGAAGATGGTGGTGATGATGGTGAGCAGTAGCAGCAGCAGCAGCAGCAGCAGCAGTCAAGCCATGACCATGGTTATGGTTGTGGTGGTGGTGGTGGTGGTGGCTCTGGAGTACTGGAGTTGCAGTGGTGGTGGCGCTGTCCTCGATGCTGTTCATCCGGTGATCGTTAATTCCATGGACATTGTGCTCACTACTACTAGTGTTGTTATTACTACTATTATTAATATCACTACCACCACCACCACCGCCATCAACACTAACATTGCCATGTTGTTGTTGATGATGAAGATGATGATTATGATGTTGAGCATCTCTACCACTATTACTACCATTATTATTATCATTAGCACTAGCAGTGTTAGTAGTACTAGTAGTATTAGTAGTAGCAGCAGCAGTAGTAGTAGACGACTTCCCAAATGTGTGCTTGTTGTTGTGCATCCACACCTTCAACACACCCTTCCCAACACCAATCTCATTGCAAAACTCCTCCACAAGCCCCTCATCACGCTTCTGCATTTTCCACCCCACCCTCTCAGAAAACGAAAGCATCTTCTCCTTCTGCTCCTGGCTGAACTTCGTCCGGAACCTCTTCCTGCTCCCACCGCCGCCTCCTCCTCCGTTCACAGACACCGGCGTCATCGTCATCGTCATCGCCGTCGCCGCCGTCGTCGCAATCCCACCCGAATGAGCCTGAATTAATGGATTCCCACCATTATTATTATTATTATTATTATTGTTGTTGTTGTTGTTGTTGTTAGAATTGTTCATCTCATGCTTAATATTCCCTCCCCCGGTGCTCAGCGCCAGCAGCATGTGGGGAGCGGAGGGGTAGTACGAGGAGGAGATCGGCGGGGGCGACGAAGAGCTGGGGCTGCGGGCGGACCGAGGCGCCGGCGCCACCACGTGCTGGTGCGGGTGGTGGAGGTGGTGGTGGGGGCGTGGGAGGAACTCGACGATTTGTGTGGTGGTGGTGGTGGCGGCGGAGGAGTCGTCAGGGTCGCGGCGGTGGAAGTTGCGGTGGCAGCCGCAAGCGGCGCATTTGAGGGAGGTCGGATCGGAGGCGACCGATGTTGGAGATGGCATGAACTCGCCGCATCCGTCTAAAGCATGGCCCCCTAAACTCGCGGCGTGATTCTTGAGGCATTCTTTATAAACCACAGCAACCGTCAGATGATGATGACGATGATGATGATGATGATGATTGATTCAACGGTGGTGATGGGCTGCGCCTTTGCTGATGATGGTGGTGTTGGTGTTTCAGTGTGCCGTTGGTGAAGGTGAAAGTCTTGGAGGGGAGTTTGGTGGGCGGTGGGGTGTCCGTATCAGTCTCCGGGGTGGCCGGGTTGGCCGTGGTGGTGGTTGTGATGGAGGAATTCGCTGCCAAATTCATTGTTGGAAGAACATCTAGAGAGAGAAAGTAAAACTAGCTATAGAGAGAGAGAGAGAGAATTTTGTTGGTTGCGGGCTAGGGTTTAGGATGGGAGGTGGGGGGTATGGCCGGAAAGTTGATGGTGCTGTGATGGTCGTTGTATTGGTGTGTTTTTGAGTACTATGTTTTGTGTTGTGTTGTTGTGAGTGATAAGTAATAAAATTTGAAGAGAAGAACAAATAAAAAAAATCTGTGTGGTTTTATGGATGAGAGAAGATGAGAACAGCTGAACAGGAAATACAACTGTGCAAGTGTCCTTTTTAACCATTCATTTTCTTCTTTGGTTTTGTTTTTAACTCTGGTTTGGGTTGTGTAAACTCTAATCTATGGTTAACTAACTCTCTCTGACCGCTCTCACATGGGTTAGTGGTTGCGGTGTAATAAATATATCTGACTCAGAAAATCTCAAAATCACCACTTTTAAAATTTGTTACTCACTAGTGAGTAGAGTAGCACAGTACATTTTTTTTTTTACCGAGTCGATCGGAGTTAACGTTAGCGCTTAAGTGTTTGTTAACTCTGGTGGGTTTGGTTTGGTTAAACCAAACGCGTCTGCAACCCAATCTCTGAAATTGTTGACTGTAACCGATATTGATTTGTCAAGTGGACAGTAAAAGCTGTTAAAGGGAGCCCTAGAGAAGAGGGCAATTTGGGGATTTCATTTTCACATGCACATTTCATCTCTTCTGTCGCTTTTAACAAGATCGACAGTATCGTAACAGATTTCAATTTTCTCACTCAACTCTTTCAGTAATTTTGCACAAGTTTGGGCCGTTTGGCATTGAGGATCTTTGATTCAACTCTTATTCTTTAAAAAAAAAAAAAATCTTACATTTGGAACTTCAAAAAAAAAAATATTAATTTCGTACATTTTTAGGTCTAAGAGAAAAATACAAAAATTCAAAGAAAAGTATATATAGTGTAGCACTAATCAATTGATACAAAGATTAAAGAAGTAGTGTGAACCCCCCAAAGTCGGCCTACAAATATCCTCACTAGAAAACTCGGTTCGATAGAAATTAAAGATATTCGATGAGGTAAAGTAAGACTGAAACTAACTCGAGATGCATTAATTATAAGGTGAGATTTAAATGATTTAGAAAGCACATAATCAATAGCACTAAATTGAGCGCAAAAGAAGAGTTTGATCCATATAGCTTGCCCCAATTAATTTGGAATTAGAGCTATGGTTATACAGAGGTGTTGGTTATACGGAGGTGTTGGTTGCAGGGGAGAAGCCAAATTAACTTGATGCCAAGAGTTTTGAGGCTCGCTCCTTTTTTAATATACGCGCACCTACGCACACATAAATAGCAAGAGTCATTTTCTATTGTAAAAAGGAAAATTAATGTTTTGGTGCCTTAACACAAATATGTACATGTTAGTATTTGTTGCTTTTCGCATTGGGATGCATGTACACGTATCTCAATGTGTATCACACAAGTACATGCCTCTGGTGGGTATTACATATGTAGCATGACCCTATAGAGATTTTTAATTGGATACGTTTGTTATGCACATAAATTACAGAAGATGCAATTAAACTAAGAATTTAGCTCTATTAATTTTGGAATACTATTATTTGGTTAATATAAACATGAAAAAGAAAATTTGGGAAAGGGGGAGTAATATATATTCACTGTTGCAGAACCGATTATTGAAATTGTGAAATATTTTATATGCAACCTTGACAAATTTTTGGAGTGGATCAAATTAACGGATGGACCAACTAAACGGATACCTCTATAACATGATATGGGGTAATTGTGTAAGGAGTTAGGGGTTCAAATCGAATGAGGGCAAGATATGATTTCTTTGTTACCAAAAATTACTTGATAGAATCCGTGAATAAGTAGGTGAAAATAGCAACACTTAATTTATTTACTTAATTTAACTTCGTTAATTTTATTGTTCAATGACCAAAACATCCTTGTAATAGTGACAAAAAGTCCAAAACCTCCACCTTTTCCCTTTTTGATTTTGTATTAATCGCTGTGATCAGACAACATGACATGTTGCCCCTCAACCAACGACCTCTATCGATCTCTTTTAAAAAATTTTAATCCAAAAAAAAAAAAGTGATGATTTTTTCAAGCCAAATGGATCGCTTTTATTGTGGCGCCACGTGTCCGGAAATTTGCATGTACGTAGCGACACATCGTCGCGAGCACCGCCAATGCTGCCACGTGCCCGTCCGTGTGTGTTGGTGTTTAGGTACTAGGTGGTATTGAATTTTATAACTGCGATACAGTGGTGGTGCTTCAGATAATAAGAAACAGCGCGGACTACGATGCAGATCGATTAACACCTCTAATAACACTGTACTTTATTAAGGACTAACCAATTGTGAAAGTCCACGTGTGGTGTATACGTCATCGGTCCAATCATTGACTTGGACTTTACGATGAGGAATCGAATGGTGTTGGAACTAGCGACTGCATTGCGTTCTGACACTCCGCGATCTAGATTGTTAAATCCCTATGCTTGTATTAAAAATTTTAATTGAAGAGTATGATTGTTTAATTAGCTAGACATGTCTTTTTAAGGGGAGCTACCTTGGTTGGTATTTTTGCCTTCAATGGATAATCAACGGATTTTCTTGCTACTATTACTATATGTAAGGTGTTCTTCGAATGGCAACTTGGTGTGGCGAATAGGTGTGGAGTCAACATTTCAAAATTCTCTTAGAACAAATCAAGGGTAGCTTTGGCATTAATTTGAAGGGTTGGGTAGCTTAGATATTTTTATAAATTTATTTGATAATCAACTACATATATAAGGGAGGCACATATTGCCCCTGGTGGTGAACACACTCACCTCACCGCACTTGCTAATATGGCACAATATTATGCGTCTTGCATGGGACAAATATCACAACATCTTGAGCATTGCCAAATAGATAAGTGTGGTTAGATGAGAGTGTTTTCTAAGTGTAGCATTTCCCTCTTCAAATACTTAGGCCACATTTGGTTAGTTTTTGTCAATTTACAGTGAGAGTGAAGATAACTCTATGAAATTAACTCACAGTGTAAGTTTATATTTTATATTTGGTTGAACTTTAAACTTGCAGGGAAGTTGCAAATTTTTAAAAACAGTAAAATGTGAGAATTGACATAAATGCCCTTTAAAGATATTTTTAAAATAAAAAAGATAATTTGTGAGGGACTTGAGAAAAAGATGAATTATGAGGGGTATTTTTGTCCATTGAACTCCTGAGAGATATCTCCCCATGAAGGGAGGGGATAGATAACTCACCCCCTCTCCTGTAAGTTAGCAGATATCTCACAGATTGGTTGTCCAACTCTCTATGAGATACCCACGTACCAAACAAGGCCTTAGTTTTATTACAAGTAACACTTTTTCTTTTTCTTTTCTTTTTTTTTTTTGTCAAAGATAAGCACACCTTTGTTCCCGTTTCATGGAAGTACACTTGGTAAAGCTCACATAGTAATATTAATTACCGAGCTATGTTTGTATGATTTTCAACATTGACTCAAGACGTGGAATTAAATTTCAAAAGCTTTAATTAGTATTGGTTAAGCAATTTAGGTAATAGATAATTTTAATAAAAAGGAAAAATGCAAAGTCTCCTCTTTTCTTTTCTTTTTTAAATTCAAGTCTCCTCAATCATTTTTTTTAAAAAAGAAAGAAATGCTAACTAGCTAGTCCAATAATTTCATGGGGCCTTTTTCCTAATTTTCTAAAGAAAATAAAATTGTGTTCTTAGCTTCCTTAAAAAAATTGTTCCATCTACTTGAATTTAATAATTTTGTAAAGCAGAGCCACCTTTTTTTTTTCTTCAAAACCCTAAATTTTTTCTTCTTAATTTACTTTTGTTATTTTTGTTCTTGAAGCACCACCGATCCTCCTATTCGATCGGCGGCGGTGGGATCGGCGGTGGTGGTTTCAATCAAATCCCTTTTGCATTTTGTTCATACAATAACCAACATATTTAATCATATTTATGGAGATTGGTTTATCCTTATTGTGATGCATCTTCATAAATGATGTTGCGTGGATTTGTACGGCATACTTGATTGATCTTGTCTTTAATTTTATTTTACAGTTAGTTTTCTTTTCTAGTTGGAAGTCTTTGATTTGTCTTCTCCTTGTTGGGAAGTTTTAGGTTTTATTCTCCTTGTTGAGAAGTTTCGTTATTCATTTTGTGGTTCTAGTAGTTTTGTGTATTGTCGTGAGTTTCAACGTTGTAGAGAGCAGTTCCTGATTGTCAAACCGTTTTGATTTCGCATTTACAGTCAAATTAATGGCAGTTTGTTTGAACAAATATGATTAATGAATCAATGTACTTGATTTTTTGTCTGATTTGTATTGAGCCATGAATTATTAATGAAATTTCTCTTCAAAAAAAATGTTCTTATATATATATTATTATACTATATATTATGTTAAATTTTGAGAGGGCCATATATGCTGTGTTATTGACATATTGTATTTTTTTTCGACTTCGGTAGAACAGCTTCTTCTTTTTTTCCGATTAAAGTTCAATAGAACATTTTAATTAATATTCATGAAACATTTTAGTTTACAATAAATCTACTTGGACTCATGAGTCCGGACTCATATGGAGGTTTTAAAAATTTTTGTAAATATTTAAGGGGTATCAAATTTTTTTACAAGTGATTATGATTGTTTTATTAATTGCTCGAGGAAGTATTTGAAATTAAAAAAAGTTTTGATTCCGGACTCCGTAGCACTACCCATTAGTTTATTCAATACGAGTTGAATGCAGTTGGTTTAAGTATTTATATTGTATGATCGCATATCTGAATTTGTATTTTCATGTATAAAGTAGAGAGTAGTGATATTTGGACTCATGAGTCCAGACTCAAAAGTTTTTTTAATTTCAAAATCATCCTCAAGTAATTAATGAAGCAAACACAATCACTTGTAAAATTCTTTTGATACCCCTTAAATATTTGTGAAAATTTTAAAAATACCTCCATGAGTTCGGACTCATGAGTCCAAGTAGATTTATTGTAAAGTAGAATGCCCAACTAATAATTAGTTGAAAATGTAACAAACAAATGTTGCTTACGACAGAAACATGGGCAGATTTCATTTCAATGTGATATATCGACGTGCAGCGCCTATAAAATTTGACTAAAAAAATGTATCTACAAAAGCTGAATATATATTATAATCTTAATACATCATTTAAAGAAAAAATAATAGCCGGACAAAAATATATAAAAGGAAATTAATTATATTTATACCCTAATTATGAGTTTTTTGTTTTTTTCTCCACAAAGAAAAATTCATGTTGTTGTCAAATATTCCCGTTAAGTATCCAAGTTTATTTTTAAAAAGTTTTCGATAGGAAGAGAAGATAAGTCTGAAGTCTCCATAGCTCTCATTGTATATATATATATATATCAAATATATAAAAGAGTGAATCTTATTTTGATGAATCGTAATGAAAGTTATTGTTTTACCCTTCTTATATTATTAATTATCTCTCTCTCCTTCTGCGTCGCTCGCTCGATGGTGACCTAGCTTTGGAATCGAGCGAATCGGAGGCTTCGATTGGGGTTCGACAACATCTCTAATTCCTACCCTTCATCTATCTTCCGTCTTCATCAACTGTGTCGTTGTGAATTAATGTGCTCTCTATCTCTGATGTTGGCGTTCTCTAAAAGCTCTCATTCTTCTCAATCTCTTAATTGTGTCGTTGTGAATTTAGTTTTCTCTGCTCTTCTCAATCTCTTAACTGTGTCGTTGTGAATTTAGTTTTCGTAATTGATGTCTGCATCTCTAATTGATTTAGTACGATTATAAATCAACCAATGTGCCACTTCTTCCTTTCAGAGAAACTAACTGCAATTCCTTCCTAATGAAGCTCAAGTACTATAGCCGGAGCTGTAAGTACTATTGTTACTGCACCAATTGACATGATTAAAACTCCTCTTATGTTGCATAGAGAATCAAGGTCCTAAAGCTATAAAAATGAGCTTCAGTGTGCATCCCAGGTACAAGCCATTTGAGTGTTGTGTCTGCTAACTGCTTGCTTATGAAGGTTCATGCTTTTGATTGATAATAAGTCTTCTTATTTATTTGAATTGCCTTTTATTTAGATGGATTTTTATCCTTCAAATGAGATGGTTGTCCAATGTCTTATGAGATGATTAGCTTGCTTTGCAATTTGAATAATAGTTTGGTTGATGCGTTTAGTTTATATTTAGTTAATGTTCACCAACTGCTTGCGACAATGCCAAAAAGAGAATTTTTAAGTACAAGATGTATAACTTTTTTTTTAATTGTTGGAGTAAGTTGTACTGTAAGACGTGAGTATTGAGCAATGTTACAGTGGTAGTTGGATTTGTATGAGCACACAATCACCTAAAAATTAATCAAAAGAGAACTTCTAGGAATGAAGTTTCAAAATTGGTGAAAAACATGCCCAACAATAAGGTCAGGTATGAAAAGTGCTCTTACCATTTTTGTTTCGTTGTGCATCCAATTTAAACCTCTTTGAAAAATCTGACTTAGCCAAGAACACCTTCCCATATGCAATAAAATTTGCCATTTAATAACCCCACAAACAAAGTTTTATTAGATCAATACTATTATGAAGTTAACATTAGTATTTAGGCACTTGCAGAAGTTCATCAAATATTCAATTTTATATGATGTGAAGACTCACCTGACATATAACTTCAAGTAAGAATTGTTGTAGCTCTCATAGAGATCATGAGGAGCCATGATTAGCACAAATAAAAGTTTTGCCAATATCTCTTTCTTTCCTATTTTTTCTTGGTAACATTTTTCCTTGGGAGCAACTTTATTATTGCTTCTGGTTTTCGGATAGTTTATTTTTCTTTTTGGCTTGGATATTTTCTATGCTATCTTTTTATTGGCACTCCTATGATTTGAGCTTTGTTGTTTCTAATATAAAAAGTATAACTCCACAACTACATTTTTGTTTTGACTTGCATCTTTTTTATAGTTAACTCGATCTCACTAATCCCTCTCGCCTTTGCCACGATTCTCAACTCAACATTTCCTCTGCTTTGGATAATTTTAAACATTGTAATTCAACAGTGGATCCCCATGCCATTATGAACTTGTTTGTGTCGTAGAGATCATTTAACACAAAATAAGTCACTTTTAATTTTCAAAGTGTTTCATGACTCACTATGAATTTTTGATCCCTTGCAACCAATTTGCGATGGTTGTAGGGTTGGGTTTTCAATTTCTAATGCACTATTTTTTTGCTTTGTTTAGACTATTTCAAGGACTCAAATATTATAGGAAAAACAAAAAAATGGAAGCTCATCGATTTTGAAGTTATAAATCCTATTGGAATAAGGAATTTTAGACTCATCTCATTGGGACTACTAAAGTAGTGAAGTGCCTCTAGGTAAAGGAAAAAACAGCACACAATATCATCCAATCATTGCTCATGAATGGGCTCCTACTACTGTTCATCAAAATATAATTCTTTCGAAAGTATTGGAGTAGCTCAGGATTTTCAATAATAGATAATTTAAGTATCAATATTTTTTATTTTCAAAAAAGATCAATATATTTAAAGATTATAATGCATTATATTTCTAATGTAAATATTACAAAACAAATCATTGTCAATACTTAAATGCATATAATACGCTTGCAATTTTCGGATAATAATTTGTTAGAGTCATATTCCTGCGAGCGTAGCGAGCGGGTTCGTTGGTGTGTAGCACCTTGGAGAACTAGATATATCATGATCATATTTGGATACGATTTTAGTTTTGACGAAGATGAAGTATAGTCAACATCATCATGAATATGCTACAAAATATGAAAGACTTTTTATATTTAATTTTTAGCAGTAGGCATTTCATATTTTCAATTTACTTAGCATTGTATATTAAATTTAATATTTAATATTTATATCACATAGTTTGTTCAAACTCATAAACATTATTTTAATTTTTATTATACATTCAGTTGCTTATTAAATTTACACCGTTTTAACTTTAATGCATGGCTCATATCCTATTAGAATCTTTTTTTCAAGTTATATATCAATCTATCTATCATTAATTAGACCGTAGGGAAAACTTGAGTTGTGTGCAATTACTAAGTTCGATGTTCTTCTAGATCATGATTAGGATTTTGTTTGGCACGATTCTCATTTTTTAGATCGCATCCAAGAATTCTAGCATTGGTTATTTCTATGAAAAATGATAATTTATTGATGCCTTGTTCCATACATACTCACAAGATTGACATCTCAGTTAAGCATGGAAACTCCACTTGAGTATTTTTTTATTGATTTTTTATTGGTTTATGACAATATATTGATGCCTTTTCTTGTTCACTATCATTTATATTACGTCCACTCCATTTTCTTGAACATAAAAGACCTCTTAAAACATCAATTTATCATCCCTTTAGTTTCATAGGCATTGATGAAAGTTTTGTATTAGGTTTTGTGATTCTGAATCTTTTTTTTCTTCTTATTTTAAGTTCTTCTTCTTTGTTTTTTATTTGTTTCTATATTTGATATAACCAAGTTATTGTATTCTTATATAATATAGTTACCTCTCACTTTCATTAGTAGACAAAAAAGGTGATTGAAACCATGAATTCTCAATTGGATTTCATAATTCTTGTTTCGTTCATATTATTTTCTCTTTGTTTTAGTCCTGCACTTGCACTCAATAAGGTATGAACTTTTTTGTATTCCTTTAGTGTCATGATTAAACATAGATAAACTTTTAGAGTTTAAATTTCTAAACATTTCTCTATATGTGATTATTTGGTCTCTTGTATAGTCTTATGTGGTGTACTTGAGTTTAATAGAGCAACAAATTCACATTATGAGTTAGTTGGATCTTACTTGGGAAGGTGAACTAATCTCAACTCTATTGTATATTGTATACATGATATATGTTCAAAGTGCTCTCTTACATACAATCTACTAAGTAAGCCTTCTCATGCACATTGACATCCTTTTGTTATATATAGTACTTGTTCTTCACAATTTTGATCATTCTCCCTCCTTTATGTGCAAAATTCAATTTGATCATCATCAGGTCTCAAATGGCTTACATGACATTACCAAGAACATAAGTAGGAACTAAACCATATGGGTGGCCTTAGTTTTAGTGGTTTATTGATGTTTTCCATATGGGTCTTGTTAAAATTAAGAAATTTGACAAAAAGTTTAGCATTTCTTGGAATTCAATCAAAATCAGTTGATGAATTGAGTTATTTTTAATGTTTTCTTCTACTCTTCAAGTCTTCTTTGATCAATCTAGAGATTTGGGTGGCCTTAATTTCAGTGATTTAGTGTTTATTTTTTATATGGGTTGTTAAAATTGAAAAACTTGGCCGAGTATTTTAACATTTTTTGGTATTCAATCTAAATCAGTTGGTTTGCTAGAATTGGAAGAAAAGGTGAATTGTGTGATTTTTGTTTCTAAGTATGATATAGAAGTTGTGTATTGGTTACTTTTTGTGGTTAATTAGATTGAGAATTACTTGATTGGAATTCAAGTCATCGTCTGGGATAATGGAGTACTTCAATGTTTTCAATTATCAATGTAATTTGCTAACATTACTAATCTACATTTCAGTCAAACATAATTCTACTTGAATATGAAGCATTGTGGAACTGAGCAATTTCTTTCTACTTTTATTTGTCTGCCCAAGTGAATGAAACTAGGCTTAATCAAATTAACTTATATATAATTTGTTTCTACTGTTTTTGTGGTTAACTTAATCAAATTAACATTGTAAAATAATTTACATATGTGTAAATGTAACTAAATCAAACCTTAATTAATTAGCTTGTTTGTTTAGTTGATCCTCCTTAGCTACATTATCAAGATTTATCATGATCAAGCTTGTAGTACTATTGATGGTACTAATGAAAGGAGAAATATTTCTCCAGCCCTTATGGTTGAAGGTAGAACTGCGTAAATTGCTGGAGGAAAAAACATTCGCAATCACCAGGTTTGTCATTTCTGCATCTCATTACATTCTCTTTTTTCTAAGTGCATGTAATGTTACTGCATGAAGTACTCATCGAGCTTGAGGAAAATAACAGCTAGGATTGATCCAGCAGCCATTTATTGTTTTATTCAAATTTTAAATCAAGCAATAATACTCCTTGTGTGTAGTCCAGACTTTGGAGATATGAAAAGGAGACTCCTGAATGCACAAACTAAAGCTTTTAATAATTTGTGGAGTTCAACATTGCATATCCATCTGCTACTAACAATATGAAATTTTCATTACGAAGTAAATCTTTGGTTACCATAGCAAATTATTGTCCTTTCTACTTATGGTGTTGAGTTTTAATATATTTATTTGTTTTTTGTTAGATCTGAAGAACTAGAGGCAACATTGATGGAGATGGTGAACATGATAACATACATCAATTGAGTGAAAGGGCAAGTCCAAAGCTACTGTCCCTTCCCCTCACTTTTCTTTTCTTTTTTTTTTTTCCCTTTTTTGTGGTGTTTGCATGGAAAAATATGTTTAGTCTCCTAATTTTTCTTGGTTTTTTCTCGTAAACAGGTTAAGGTTTTGAAGGAAGACGTAAACAAATTGCATCAGGCGCTCACAAATAAGCAGGAACAAGAACACGCGATACTTCAGGTCTTTTTCCCCTATGCACTATCAGGTTCTGTTTTACAAGGAACGTGATAATTTATTGCTTGTTCAACTTGGTTTATCAACCCACGTGTTTTGGTTGTTTTATTACAGGTTCTCAAGGTAGAACAAGAACAAAGGATTGGAATATGATTACCTGTGAATTTTAACCTTTCATGTGTCCATAAAGTCATGTGCTTGGAATCTCAACCTGATTTGCTGCTACTAAAACCAAGTCTTGGTAAAATTTCATCTAAAGATACATGCAAACAGAACAATAAATATTTTTATTTGTATGATTCAAACATTGCACATGCAGATCTATGTTTGCAAATTTTCAAAGCGCTGTTTTTTGTCTTTCAATTTCCATTTGATCTTTGCATAGAACTACATTTTAAAGAAATATCAAGATAGCATTTTACTAAAATCAAACAGCAAAGGCTTTAAGATAGAATTTGACAACAATTGAGCTGTGCTGTAGTTTACTCATAGCTTCTGCAAACTACAAAGGTGTTTGCCTTTTTTGTTAATATTTTTTTTTGTAATACATGAGATTGAGTTGTAAATTGCCGGTCTCTTTGCTTCTATAACATCCCCAGTGTGAGTAGTGTTGTGCTTGTTATTGTTCTTTAGGAGCATAGGTTGTAAGTGGGTTTTATCTTCCTTGAGGAAAGTGGATTGGTGTTTACACTTAGTAGATAATGGCACATAGGTAAAGTGTTGCCAAACCATTTAACACTCTGTATTACAACATGCAAACTTTTTAGTTATTATAATTTGTCTGGAATGCCAATTTGACATGATTGTATGTGAGCCAAATCTCTAATTTCACCTTCTCGATTGGGTGTTTTATGAGGTAAATAGATCTAGTGATTGCAGTCTATCCTAAATAACAGATGCTACATTTGACCAGGTTCCTAGGACATTTCCAGACGTAGCAAGACAAACCTGCACTTCGAGAGCTTGATTCAGATAAGCATTACAAAATTGGGAGGCGCGATCTTCCATTCGGGGAGGAAAAGAATATGTACTTTTCATTGTTCATATGATTATTGGCGTGTCGAGCATTTTTTGACAGGAGGGTATCTAATGTTTGGTGGGATAGATTTCTTTTAAAAAATAGATTACCTATTTCTAGCTTAACAATGTGTATAAGATGCAAATGTTGCTTTGTCCTTCCCGTTTTACTCATACTTTACCACCCCAACTTTCTTTACAACAACAACATAACCTCTGTTTCAAATTAATTGGGGTCGGCTACATGGATCGAACTCTTCCATTGTGCTTGTTTAAGACCATCCCCTCTTTCTTAAATGCCTATAAATTACAGTAATTGTGATAGTAAGGTATGTCCAGTTGTTTTTTCCATGTTAGTCTGAGAGGGCCATTAGGAGGCGGGTTTCAATGTTGTAGAAAAAAATGTATACTCTTTAAGTGTTTGCAACATGGCTTTACAAACAAACTGACTACTAGTTTTTCCCTAAATTTAGCTTACTTTTCCCTCTTTTCGTCTTTTGGTTGGAGGTCAGAGTAATGGTATTGGTGATTACATTTTCCTTCGTATCAACCATAAATGCCTATTTTTCATGTTTCAGCTTCTTTTTGTTTACAGGTAAACGTTAAGAGATCCTTATTTGATGGCAACATTCTTTCTGAAGCTGACACTTCTATGTCAACTATGAGCATATAATGAAGAAACTTTCTAACACTATTGTACTAGGAAAATCGCATGGAGACTGCGCTGGTATTTCTGAATCCACACCTGATGTGTCAACCAATGAAAATGGTATATCATACAGCAGATTAGTTTATTGTCTCTATTTCATAACATAATGCACCTCATCATCTAAATTTACATGTCTTACATTAGAAGGAGAGTGCAAAGCCGCTTCTCACATTCTTTTGTTGTAAAAGAAATGTACTTTTACATGCATGCATAGAAGGCTTTATAGGATATACAAAACCCAAAGAGAGATACAACAAAAATAAGAAAAAAATGGAAAGATATCAACTAAGGCATGGTCGTTTATGTGGAATATGTGGTTAAAGGACTACAGAGTTCCACATGGTACATGAAAGAAGACAACACAACCTCTCTTTTAATATTTCTTTTTTTTTCTTAGTCAGGGTGTCTAAAGCTTTAATCCTAACTAATTAAATTATTTACATTCATAATTTCAAAGTTATACTTTCTATCTATATAGTTTGAGGTAAAGATTGAACTTTATGTATAATTCTACGAAATCTCCACAAACAAGTGTTCACAAATTAATGGGTCAAACCACTTGTGTTTTTTTTTTCCTTGCTTCCTTTTTTTTTAGGAAGTAATGGCCTAGCATGACTAGCTTGTTTTTAATTCACATTTTATCTCAATTACATTAGAGAATATTGATAAGCTAAAAAAAGTATTTTTATTTCTAATTTTTAAATTTTAATTACAATTTTGAATTTTATTAATAAATTCTTGGATTCATCCAATTGTCAATTTGATAGCTACATTAATGATACTTCAATGTGTGCACAAGTACAAAAAAGTTATATTATTCATTGGATTGAAATCTAATGGTCAAAAATAAAAATCACCATGTATAGTGATTTTTCTCCATCACCATGGTAGAATCACCTATATGAATTTCTACCATGGTGATTAAGGGAAATCACCATGGATGGTGATCTCTATTACAACCTATTATAGCAGGTAACCCAAACTCTTATAAAGAGAATTAAATGCATATCTAATTCATTTCATCTTGGAAACCCAAATTATCATAAATAAGCAAATTAAACTCTGTTAAAAAGTTTTTGGTACAAAACATTAATTCATCACTATAATTAATAGTATATTCATAATCAATTATTAATGGTAGACGTTATTGACTATTAATTGATATATAGTCATCTTGAGATACATATATAAACTTATTTCTTCAATAATTATTTTTTTTTCTTAAATCTCCAATAATTACTAAGACATGCATAAGGTCTTTTTTATTTTGAAGAAAACTTGTAAACTTTTTTGTTGATTATGTTTTGCTTTTATATTCGCTCTCCCAATAATTATCGACGAGACGTTCTCCGACAAAAAAGCTAGTGACATTAAAAATTTACAAAATAATTAATTAACATAATATATTTGCTTAATTAACCATTTTAAATAAATTTGACTCTAGTGAGAATAAACTCAGTTTGTCTAGTGATATTGTTCTTTACTTCAAATCAACTAAAGATTACATGATAAGTTTTTTTTTTTTACTTTTGGTTTACGTTAAATTTATTTTTATTTTATATTTATAATCGGGTCTTGCTCATATGCGGAGCGCAGAATTATAACTAGTAGAAATTATAAAAGAAAGACTTCACCTTTTGAAAAAAAAATATAATTATTGATATAAGAAATTAAAGTTAATAGTAACTTTTAAAAATAATATTTTAATATTTTATTTAAATTCTATACTTTTTCATATAATTTTATATTTTCTTGATAGTAATTATTTACGTATTAATTTAGTTTTTAAGTTTTTTTTCAAAGGTCAATTTACTTTTTGTTTTTTTTGAAGATAAATATGTGTGTCTGTATAAGTAACATTTTGTAATTTTGTAAAGAAAAATGTGACATTTTATGATTAAGTAGGAAATGCGATAAATTTTACATTAGTCTTATTTTTTAATTTAGATTTTTTTTTAACAAAACATGTTTCAATCATACTTTTCTTAATTTAATTTTATTAAATAAAATAATTTATCATATTGCGTGATTATTTTTTAAGAGAGTTTATTAATAACTTGCTAATTATTTTTTTGAAAAAAATATAAAAGAAAATTAATTAGACCCCCAACTTGTTTTTTTAGAATTAAAACACCCAACTTTTTAGATAGTAAAAAAAATTAAAATTTTAAATTTATTGAAAAAATATTTTTAGTTGTAAATAATGATAAAATTTATTTTTTTAATTATATTATATATTTATCTATTTAATTTAATAAATTTTCTCTTTAAAAAATATGCAACATACATAATTTTGTGCATGATAATATTAAAATGAATATAATATATATTGTTGATGTTTTAAAAATGAATATAAATGTTCATAATTTTGTTTTTTCTCGAAATCACAAGACTAGATCATAAATATATATTATTTTTATTCTTGATGATATAAATATCTAAAAATTTCTTCATGTTATATATTTTATTATTTAGCAAAACAAAAAGTTATTTAAACAGTTTATAAAAAATAAGACTTTTAAGACTAATCAAATTGCATTATACTATTCCACAAATAATATAAAGTACATCAATATTTTTAGAAATTAAGCATAATTTATAGAGTGATTAATCATTAAAGATACTAACTCTTATAATCATGTGTAGAACATTAAACGCAGTCTATTAAATGCAGAATATTAAATGTAGCAACTTAACCTATAGGTTACTCATTTCACAAATCTAGCACAATGTCTAAATTGAAGAGTTAGATGAAGATCTAATGACTATAATTAAATATCACCATTTATGGTAATTTTTCCACTCACCATGGTAGAACTCCCTTATATATATATATATATATATATATATATATATTATGAAATGGATATACACTTGTGCATGTATGTGACCACATTGTGAAGCATGGTTCTCACATTGAATTGTAACATCAAGCATGACTCTCACACTTCATGTAACTTGTAATCCTCTCCAATGTACACCAACTCTTCCATGTATTGTCCACGCTGCTTGTAATGTGTTGTATGACTTGTGGTGTATGTATAACTTGTACACATTGTATAAGTACAATTATCATCATCACCAAATGACCTATATAAAGGGTGTCAACCCCATTGTAATTCACACACCAATGTATGAATGAAATCTCTACATTCTCATCTCTAGCTCTCTTCTCTCTTGTCTCCTCTTCTCTACTTGTTCTAGTAGTTCTTAGTTTATGTCTTCTATGCTTAAGTCTCTAGCAAGTCCAACTTAAGTTCTAGTTGACTTACAACTTAGTTTACAACACGTTATCATCACGAAGTTGCTCTACAAAAGGAGGTCTTGAAGATCAAGAAGCTTTTCAAAGATATAAAGCTAAGAAGATATAATTTTTATTAATTTAAATAAGTTCAATTTATTTCCATGTTGTCATAGTTAATTTCTTTTTTTTTTGTTATATGCATATTTAATTATGTAAATGTACTTTATTCATACATTATGTATTGTAACGTCACCGGCTACGAAAGTATGCTTTGTAGCTGCGTCTTGTACGATCTTCTACATCATAAATCAATAGTTAATGTGTGACATATAATTTTTCTCTTAAAACTATAAACGATTAGTTATTGTTCTATTCTTGATTTTATAATACAAATAATGATATAAGCTTGAGTTGATAGTGTGTAAGCCTTGTCCCCGGTAAAGCTAAACATTGAAAATGAGATGAGTTATCCCGTTCGATGAAACATGTTATTAAGTAGACTATGTATCGCCACCCAACCTGGAGGTTGTCCCACCAACTCATACGAATAGTACATTTTGTTTATTAATGAATCAAGTTGCGAACATATATTTAATCATATGTTATGTTTTTACATAAAAAGGGGAAAACTATTTTATATTAAATTTATTTTCAAAATATTATTCAACCATATTTGAACTTGTTGCCTTATTATATTACCGACAAGAATTACTTGTCATGACAATTAGATACTATAATTTGTGAATAAAACATATATGCAAGACTATGTTGAGTTATACAAAATTTAAATCATTTGCCAATATCTCTTTAGAGATTTGAAAAGTGAATATTTCACTTTATATATCTTTTCACCCTATGAAATTATAAATATATAAATACAAAAAAAGGTAATGCTCCAAAAGCTCAAAATGAGCGGTTGAGTCTCAAGCTACAAAATTTAATCAGTCAAATATTAATTATAATTCTGCAATTTTAATTACCTCTATGTTGAGGCTATGTGGAAATATGACTGATGAGACAATAAAAATAAGGTCACGTGGCCCGCCTCGATTTATTGTCGCAACAAATATCGAGAGCGCACGTCAATCCAATAAATATTAAGGATTGATTTATTGTCTCATGGTAACTGAGTAAAATAATGAGATATTATAAATATAATATCGGTCCCGTCCAATTAGTTCAGCTTCAAATTAAGAAGCATATGTTGCATATAATGATCATGTTCGCAATAATAAATTTATGGACGTGGAAAATGTGAAAATATCAGGTAAACGTCGTATTGACAATTCCACAAAAAATTGGAACAAAAGTGGTGCACCACTACAAAGAGCAAATAATTATTGACAATGAGCACTCATAATTGTGACATTTTTTTGGTCATATATGAAAGACTATTTTGTCTAAATATTGTCATATATATACCCGAATATTTTTGTGACCTTTACCATGCCTTCAAAATCAAAGACAAAATATTATGAATTTTATCACTGAAAATGGCTCGATAAAACAGGCACATCGAGATGTGTTTAAATCGTGACCTAAATATGAGTGATGAGTTTATGTCTTGTGTATCGTGCTACATGCATATATATTATAATATAAAACTGAATATTTCTCGAATTCGAACTTAGCGGAGGCTAATGTTCAGACAATATCTGGTACAAAAATTTATTTGTTAATGTCTTGTTCAGAAGAAGTCTACTCAGAATAATAGAAAATTTATCTATATGAATATGATTTAATCTGAGTATAATATTTTCGGCTTTTACTTCTGGAATATATAAAGCACATTAAAACGAATGTCGTCATAAATCAAATGACATTCATAATGTGAAAATATCTATTTGATTATCCATAATCATCAATAATGCGAAAATATCGTAAATTCGCACGGACATCCTTTATCGAACTGGATTTTTTTGTCAGATGGAGATTATCTCAAGGCAAATAATTAGAAAACTTATATTGATTTAATTCTCCATTAATCATATTATAAGATGACTTGGATCCTTAATATGGAATTTATTTATAGCAAGTTTTGCTAATTGTCACTTCGATGAAGCAGTTTTCCCACCATTATGGGGAGATATAAGCCAATTCAAAATGAATGACTCAAAATTGCTTGAAACACATCAAATTGCATTAAATTTGTTGTATTATGATCCATGTATTAATTAATATGAACTCGAAGTTCAAAGGATCATTCAATAGCAACAAGTTATGAATCAATTACTTGATGCAAGTACCATATACAAAAGAGTGGCAATCATATGCTTCAACATTAAATGGTTCATATAGAAAACGATGTCAATGTGCAACAAAATGCACAAGATGTCTCACCCATGTGAACATGAGGGAAAATCAAAATGAGTTATCGGTTAGTGTATTGCACTCTTTTTCCCTTTGCTATGATTTTATCCCACTGAGTTTTCTTTGCAAAGGTTTTTAATGAGACAATTCTAACAATATTAAAACTCTGTATCTAGATTGATTAGTGTATTGCACTCTTTTCCTTTCGCTATGGTTTTATCTCACTGGATTTTTCTAGCAAGGTTTTTAATGAAGCAATCCTAACATTATTATACTTCATATAAAAATAAATAAATAAATAAATTATGAGAGCAATTAATGTACTTTTTTTTTCTATACTAGAATTTTCCCACGAGGTTTTTCTAGTAGAGGTTTTAATGAGACATTTATATTATCTCTAAGTGTATCAATGTGTTGCACTCTTTTCCTTAGCTATGGTTTTGTCATACTGGGTTTTCCTAGCAAGGTTTTTAATGAGGCAATCAACAAATATTATACTACCAATGAATATTGTGACGACCCCAGTTCCCCACGACACTAGGCCCCGCTCGACCTAAACCCACGGGACCACATGACACGTGACACGTATACTTCACGGGTCGTTACAAATATTATACTCTTTTTCTTGTACTAGATTTTTTCTCAAATGATTTTTTCTAGTAGAAGTTTAACGAGACACATTCTTTCAACAAGTGTCGTCCAAGGGGGAGTGTTATGAAATTGATGGACACTTGTGCATGTATGTGACCACATTGTGAAACATGGTTCTCACATTGAATTGTAACATCAAGCATGACTCTCACACTTCATGTAACTTGTAATCCTCTCGAATGTACACCAACTCTTCCATGTATTGTCTATGTTGCTTGTAATGTGTTGTATGACTTGTGGTGTATGTATAACTTGTACACATTGTATAAGTACAATTATCATCATCACCAAATGATCTATATAAAAGGTGCAACCCTATTGTAATTCACACACCGAATGTATGAATGAAATTTCTACATTCGCATCTCTAGCTCTCTTCTCTATTGTTTCATCTTCTCTACTTGTTCTAGTAGTTCTTAATTTATACTTTCTATGCTTAAGTATCTAACAAATTCAACTTAAGTTCTAATTGGCTTACAACTTAATTTACAACATATACCAATTTGCGCGTCCTTTCTACTTTATTAGTGTTTATCCATCCGTTGAGCATTGCAAGAGTCCAAATTATCTATTCAACGTGTGGTCTTCAATTGCAGAGTGTACGTAATTAGTGCAACATATATAAATTCCTACCTATTTAATTAGATGCTCCAATTAAAGTTCCAAACTCAACCATTATTCCTAGAATTCAACAACAGTGAAATTGATTAGCTATAGTGATCAGTAGTGCTAGCTAGCTAGTCTAGCTATAGTAGAGGTGTTATACAGAAGTGCTTTACAGTTCGAAAAGAAAAGTTACTACCTTGGCTTAATGGCTTTGGTAAACCGGTACCACTGCAAAGGGATTTTAGTGCTTGTCGTGTAGTTAAGCATGCACCTAGTTGCTAGTCTTGTTGTTAGGGAATTTCAGATTTTTAGTCTCTTTATGTCTTTATTACTTTTATTTTTCATTATTTAGCATGTCAAATCATTTTTAGAACTTAAATTCTCTTTTTTTTTTTTTTTCAAATAGCTTTAATTCTGATTGAATAGACGCTTTAAGCCTTCTATTTTATTTTTAGAGTTTTTCCACTCGATTTCATTCAAAACAAATTTTCATCCATTGTATTAAATCTGGTTAAATGAATGTGTCGCACATTTTATTTTATTTTTAGAGGTTTTATATATTCAGTCAAATTAATATCGATCATAAAGTATATGTTAAATTAATTAAAATATCATCATCTTTCACAATTTTTAATATTAATTATATCCTAACATTTTGATGATAATTATTATATTATAAATTTTTTATATTATTTCATTTGATATATTCAGTCAAAACAACTTATAATTTTAGAAAGAAGAAAATATTTGAATAAGTAGTTATTAATTTATTGCTTATTAATTTAGTTATTGAAATTGGTGTATTTTGGCCTTAATTAATATTGTTAAGGGCGAGCTAGGGACCTGACCTAGTAATTGGGTTGCACCCATCGTACACAATTGTAAAATTGGTCTGGATCCCCAATAATTACAATGCTTAAACGCATAGCTTTTTGTTGCTGATCATGTCTTTACAGCCACAACAGATGGTGATGTATCGATGAAGGAGAGGTTGGATGCTGACACCAATCACAAAGTCCAACCACACACATCAAAGAATACTACTTCATTCTACTGCCCTCTCTAGCTCTTCTAATTATTGCTCTTTTGTTATCATCACATTTCCATCTATTTGATCACTTGTTTGGTTCTCTCCTCACGCCAACCCAATCGCCTTCTCTTCTCTGATCAAAATTTTTACTAATCAATTAACAGTGTTAGTAAAATCACATTTTCAATTCATAGTTAGTAATTATAACTCTCTAGCTAATCTAATATCAAAGGCATGATTTCTCCAAAATAGGCCCCAACACACACACATGTTAAAAGGAAATGCCAGGGTGGGGCCATTTCTCCAAAATAGGCCCCAACAAACACACACACGTTAAAAGGAAATGCTAGGGTGGCGCCCCAGGTAAGATCTCACGCAGGTGCGACACCCACTCGTAAAGGAAATGTTGGCCCAGATAGGACATGCACGTTGGTGGGACGTCACACACTTATCACCTACCCTTGATACACACCTCGATATTCATGCATGCATGCCTCGAGAATTAATAAGGGCGACTGAACGAGTGTGTCACATTGCACGCAACATTTTCCTAGCTATGTTGAATTCATGAAAATTAACGTTGGCTTGTTTGGTTCAAGATTTAATCCTTCCACATTTGCTCGCCTAACACAAGTCATATCTAGCTAATTCTTTGTTTGCCTCTACGCAAATTGTGTTAGGTTAGATTTTTTGTTGGACTGTTATGTCCCTTCCAAATCATCTTCATTTTTGTCTTCTTTATATAAGGAAGGGTAAAACACTTTTTGCTCTTATAAATTTGGCTTACCTAAAAATAGGGGGAGACATATCTTTTGGTAAGAAGTTTGAATGTTTGAGCTCTCCCTCCTCTCGCAAAAATTCCTTCCTAGATCTATTGTGTGTCGTGGTCTTCCGACAACGTCGAGGTTCGCTCCAAAGAGCCATGAGCATTGCCAATGGCCCCCGAGGTCTCGCCCCATCCTCCTTTTTATCTTCCCCCTTCCTCTCTCCATTTCTCTCATATTTTTCTACCATGTTTCACATCTTGTCCCTCAATTTCTCTCTTCTTTCTCATATTTTTTTTTTCATTCTCCATATTTTCATTTTTGTAGGGGGTTTTTGGAGAGAAAATGAAGTGAAGGCAGGCCCAAGCGAGCTAGATATGAAGTTTTGAGAGGATGCTTTTAAGAGTGACACTGCTCTTTGTTGGGTTTTGGGGTTCATACGCAGCGAAAATTACAAAATAATTTTGACAAAAACCCCAACAGGATCCGAATCTAATTCCATTAAAAACGTTTAAACCATGAAAACTTAATCATACCTCGGTCGCAATATACATTTCTGAAGGTTGATCGATCTATAAGGCGCTGCCAACGACGAACGCCCTCTACCAACAGTCCACAAACAAACGGCGGCCGAGATTCGAAGTGCTAGCTTCGAGAGAATACCAAACCTTTTTGTTTCTCTCCAAAACGATCCAAAGCGTACCAGAAAACCTTAATTCGTTTCTAAAACGAAAATAGAGTTTCGGCCCTTAATCTTTCCTACGTGTGTTCTAACTTAAAGCATCTATTTATACAACCCTTGTATATAGACGGTTAAGTAAATTACACATATACCCCTACTTAAAGAAGTATAAGTGTAATACACCACAAGGACGTTTACATGAATTTTATCATATAAAATTCGCTTTTTCCGAACCATCTTAAAATCTCGTAAAACCATTGTTAGTGTGCGACCCCCAATAGGCTCATACAACGTTGCGATGTACCAAAACACATTTTGGTATACAAGTCATAAGCGACCTCTAGTAAGACATTATGACTACCCAAGTTGTACGAATATCAAATCGATACAACCTAATCAATAGTGTATATAACATCCTTTTGTCACACGATATCCTTTTGATCAAATATAAGGTATGAAATTGTCATCCAACATGTTCAATCGTACTCGTCTCGATCTCTAGGTAGACTGAAAACATCCAAGTGACATTGATCAATATCAATTCACTTAGACTAGGCCTTTTAACAGTCTAACATATCGAGGGATCCAATGGATATCTCTCTTTATATGAGAAGGACAAATTCTATCTCGATTACACAACTTCATAACATTGCTCACACAGTAACCAATCACAATCTTTATAATCGTCAGGTTAAAGACAACGTTTGATTGTGTCAAATCACTGTGTTCCTAATGTTGAAGTCTCTGGTAATCTCAAGTCAGAGGATTGAAAAATATACCTATCATGAGAAACAACTATGACTTAATCCATGTGATGTTCTCATAGCGGGTCGGTCCAATACTTTGTTCCCTAACAAGTACTCGTGATCTTGATTCGTATAATCATCATATGTTCATCAATCAAGACTCACACTAGTCTTAATTCATTATAGTTCCCAAAGATAATGATCGATCAGGGACATTTATGATATTTCTGTAAATACTCATGGATCTTATTATAATGTAAACATGCAAATTAATTATAATAAACAGCAAATGAAATCCTCTATTTTATTAACTAAAAGTATTCATAAAGACAATTAATGGATTGACCTAGGGCACATGCCCCAACACTCTTTGCTATTCGACATACCAGGAGGTTTGTCGGTGTATGGGCATCACTGATCAGTGGCGATGGCTGAGATGATAATGTGTTTGGATATTGAAATCGAACTCTTGTCGGATTGTTGAGTCCGGTTGGTATGGTTTTTCTCCTCTCTGCTATATGTTCGTCTGTTGTCCGCATTAATAAATGTAGTGTGCTTTGTTCATTGTAGTTTAGTTTGTTAGGGTCTAGTTCATGCCTATGTATGGATGTTGTCCCCACTGCCGAGGTAGTTGTCCCCATTGTTGATCAGGTAGTTTTCCCCACCTTAGAGTTTGGTTTGGGGTCGCACAATACGTGCGCATTTTCAGAATTTGTTCCATGCTTCATTATTGTAAATTGTATTTGTAATAGATGCTTGTCTGATTGGACTAGCTAGGAACACCTCAATACAAATCACTTTGACAAAAAAATGAGTTTAAACGTTTAGATATATAAGACCAAGTGCTAGCTAACACTCGAACCAAACACCAATCTTTAAGTTAAGTCAAGGCTTAGCTATGCTAACACTGGAAGCAAACATGCCAAAATGTTGTACATGTAGGTCCTTCAAACAATTATCATTGGTCCACCATGTTTGGTTGGATGGAAAATAAAAATTGTTCAAAGAAAATGGAAAAATTAAGTGGGAAAATGACATTTTCTTGTGTTTGATAGCCAAAATTATCTTGAAGAATATTTTTCTCACGATTACCAATTTTATATATTACCCATATAAAGATGCTTGGTTACCAAATTCTTGCAATCCAAAGATTCTTACAGCTGCAGGATCGAGCCACGGAGACATTAGAGTAAATTCTTTACTTCATGTGGGGAGGCATTACTGGGATGAAAACTTAGTGAGAGTTCTATTCACTATACGGGACCAACATCTTATTTTTTCTATTCCTCTGAGTTCTAACATGAGTGATGATGTTTTGATGTATGGTGGAAAACCAAGGGGAGTCTTCATAGTTAAGAGTGGGTATCGTGCTCAATATACACTTAATAATGTCATTACTCAACTTCAATTCACGCAGTGGCAAAGAGTGTGGAATCTTCACATTCTAGTTAAAGTGAAGATCTTCTTGTGGCGTGCGCTACGAGACTTCCTTCCTACGACCAATAAGTTAATTAGGAGGAGAGTACCTATTGAAAATTAACATTTGTCCAGTGTTAGGAACTTTCAGAGTTGTGGACTGGTCAGGATATACCACCTAATTTTATCGAATGGGTGGAGACGTTGTTAAGGATGAATTCCATAGATAAAATCGAGAAGGGTTGTACGCTTGCATGGAGTCTTTGGAACAACATAAACTCGACTTTGTGGCAGAATGAAAAGTAATCTCCAGCTAATGTATTGGAGATGGCAGTCTCATCACTTAAAGAATGGAATGACGCAAGATCTATTAAGGAGAAGAGGGGATTAGGTTCGGATCAGATAGTGAAATTAAGTTGGACAAAACCAAAGCAAGGAGCATTGAAATGCAATGTCGACAAAACCTTCAAGGAGCGAGGCGTAAGTTCCTATAGAACAATCGTGAGGGACGCCATTGGGAGTTTCGTCAGGGCTATGAGGGTGTTGTGAAAGGGAAGATTGAACTAAGGGAAGCTGAGGTGCTAGAGGTAAGAAAAACTCTCAATTGGCTTGGGTTGGAGAATATATATGACTGGAGTCACGTTCGACCTGGACGTTAAGTAGGGTTGCAAGTGGGGCAAGGTGGGGCGGGGATCGTAATTACCGTCCCTATCCCTACGAAGTGCGGGGCGGGGATTTATTCCCGTAAATTCTCTCCGGGGCGAACTTTGTCGCTCCACGCCCCCACCCCGCGGGGATCCTCGCGGGGTGGGGAATCCCGGCGGTGCCCCATCGATTTTGTAAAAAAATATCTATTTTAATTTTCATTCATTGGTCATTTTGACACTTAAGTACGACTTTCTCAATTTTTTTAAGAAATTGTTTTTCTCAAATTGGAGGATTAATGTGGATTTGTTTTGTTGATTGAGTTACAAGTTATCATACTTAATTAAATATATAAGATTTCCAAATCTAGTATGACAAATATATTTCGATGATGTTCCAAATATAATTTTATATATCTTTATGATATAACATATATATATATATATATATATATATATATGGAATTAATTTAATGGTAAAAATAAATTCTATTGTTGGAGATCTTGAATTTCATTCCATATATTACATATGTTTTAAGTAAAAAAGTTATATAATTTTTTTTGTAAAAACATGAAAAATGAAGAATTCTATGCAAGGGATGCGGGGCGGGGAATCCCCACGGGGTGAGAACAATTACCGTCCCCGGCTTGCTCGCTTGGCGGGGCAAGATTTTGCCCCATGCCCCGCCCCGCGGGGAGCAAAAAGAGGGATTCCTTGCCCTATCGAGGCGGGGCACCGCGGGGAACGGGGATTCCCCGCCCCACTTGCAACCCTAACGCCAAGGAAGTAGCGAATGCATTAAAAGGAAGTGTCATTGATTTCTCCTATTTTGGTATGTTGATAAGTGATTGTAAGTCTTTGTTAACGGATCTTGAATCCTATAGTGTTAGTCATGTTTGTAGGTCAGCGAACTCGGCTGCTCATACTCTTGCTAGAGAGGCGAGTTCTATGCCTGATCATTGTGTATGGTCTGCGACACCATCTTTTCTTGTAAATGTACTGAAGAAAGATTTGGAATAAAATGCATATACATTGCTCTAAAAAAACCTGATAAGTACTTAATTAGACTTATATATAGGGTTAATTTAATAGTATAATTAGTCTAAATATCCCGAAATGAACTATAATTCATGATATTTATGTGTTTTCAGGTTTACAAGCTATAGAAGAGACAAAGGAGTGAATTCGTGATGAAAAGCCAAGAAAAAAGCATAAAACTACACTTGACACCATGGAGAAGACCTTTGACGACGTGGAAAATGAACACAAGGCGTAGGCAATGCGTGAAGATCAAAGGAAGCGAAACAGTAGCGAAGCTGTGGGTTTACACACACACCATCGGGACTTTACACAAACAACGTTGGGACTACTGAGAGGAGAAAAAAACACAATACAAAGCTGGTGATGTGGCGACGCTGTGGCAAATACACGGCATGGATCGCTTACAAACGGCACAGAGACTTGAAAATCGAAAGTTTTGGAATTCTATTTCGTTTGGATTTGCTAATTAGGGCTTCTAATTGTATTCTTAGGGTCTTACGAGTATAAATAGCTATTATGACGTGGTAGACTAATTAAATATATTTGCATAGAGGAAAATAGAGAATTGAAGGAGAATTTTTTCTTTAGAATTCAATGGTGTTTATCAAAAAACTGTCCGGCTAAGCACTCTTTTCCTAAGTCGGAGGCGAAGCAAGTCCAAATTCTTAGTTAATAGGGTGTATGTGAGATCTTTTATTTATAATTTAAGTTATTTCAATTCTCCTATTTTATTCGTTGTTATTTTCATGATTATGGTGCAAGCTTAGGGTATGTATGTGGCCAATGCATGCTTTTAGGTGGAAGAACTATAGTTAATTGAGATAATCGTATTCGTAATTGAACGATTGGACTGATACAAGTGTTGATCACTCACCTGTTTGTCGTCAAAATCTTTCGGTTCATGAGTGTGTGACAAATAAACCTAGGTTAAACTGGAAGCGGACGCGATCTGGTTATTTATGATTAGTATTTCCACGGACCTTTATGCAGTTAATGCATTAAACCTTATCGCGATGATGTAGGGTTATGTGTTGACTAGGGAAGTAGTTGGTGGCGGACGTCCTAGCTATCGAGACTAATGGAATTATGGATTTCGGTGGATGTCGATTTCCTATAGCTAATATAGGAGAAATTGAATTAATAGTCTTTTGGGAAAGATCGAAGATCATGACATGTTATTGAATCTTGATTTGGATTTATGGGACCGTAGACCTGGTATTCTCTCTCATTGAATTCATTCTTCCAAACTTTGATTTCTAGTAGTTTTAATTAATTGTTTTCTTAAAATTTCTAAAAACCCCGAATTTTCCTTTTTAGTTAAATCAGAGTAAAACCTAAGTCCTGTGGATTCGACCCCGTATTTATCACTACTACACCCATGTAGGATTAGTAACTCGAGTACGAGTTATATTTGGCACAAACAACACGTGAACAAAACCCATATATTTTCTCATATATTATGATAGGCAAGTTGAGTTTTCTTTTGAGAAAACGAGTTTCTAGATTAAGACACATTAACTTATATTTTAAATATAAAAATTATTATATTTAATATATATGTTAGTTTCATATATATTTCAAATCTTGTTGTTTTTGAGTTTTGAAGGAAAATTTTTATATGTGCAATCAACACAGTAGTAAAAAATTTCTTACGAACATTTACTTGAAAAAACTTTTTTAAGTTTGTAATATATATATATATATATATATATATATATATATATATATATATATATATATATATATTAGTTTTTTCATATTTATTTGAAATCAAATTTTGTTGTTAGTAAGTTTTGAAGAAAAAATTCTTATATACGCAATCAAACATATGTAAGAAAATCTTTTTACGAACATTTACTTGGCAAAATTTTCTTAAGTTTGTAATCAAGCAGGTTAGATCGATATTTATTGAACTCCATTTTTTACTTTTATTATATATATAGTTTGGGTGAAAATAATTGAAAATAGTGAGACAATATTGATGTAGATCTCTAGGATCTGTAGCTGGCTAATTAATTGAATTAAGTAGAGATGAGATCATCGGGTGCATGTGCACAACCATAAAAATTAAGTGATGGTGGCAAATTTTAACTAAAAAATGATAAATACAGGATAAAAAATATATATCTCACTCCGGTCAAAAACATAAAATGCTCAGCACCAAACACGCATATTAAAAAAAAAAAAAAAACATTAATTTTGAAAAATATTGTAAAAGTCTTTCAACTTTTATCTTCCTAAACCTTATATTCAGAGCATAAACTAATTATTTAAATTTATTTAATTATAGATTGATTATTTTTAATTTTTAATTTTTATGTGATGTATGTGGGAAATTATATATGGTGCAAATTAAGCTTAATAGATTTGCATAAGAATATATGGATTACCTTTGCTTAATACAACCTAATTTTCAAGGGTATTTAATTCATTTAATTATCGGATACTTTGAACTAATGCAGCACAATTATGTCGGTAGAAAGTCGATAGGTACTGTGGTCACACAGTTGCAATCATGATTAAATATGAATTTCTCCACTCTAATAGAGATATATATAGTGTGCACGCTTGTGGAGTATTTTCAAACAGGGAACATTGAACTTGGAATCTTATGCTTTACGAGTATTAATTATGTGTACATGTAATCAATTAATCCATCACTATTTCCCCAAACATGGGTTGACTAGTGACTAATGCCTAACTAATTATAATCTCCTCATCTAATGACCAAGCTCTTTGCCTACATTAATATTCCCTATATAATTTGTTGAATAAATTAACAAAATGAGAGTACCCAATATAATTAAGTCCTATATATCGGATCGTGATATACTTGGGTAAAACCCCCTATACTCACCCATACCCCACTCACCCCACTCACTCATACCTCAGTCACCCCTCACTCAAATCGCATTCTTACCACCAACCCGAATCCGACGAAATTCGAGAAAAACCACATCGATTCGAAGCTGTGGGTGCAATCCTCATATCTTTTAGTGTCAATTTTGAGTTTTTTTTTTTTTTTTATTTTTTTTTTAGTCGGAACTACTTGTGGTTTTATTGTTGGATTTGGGGGTTCGATTTGAAGCTCGAATCTTGCATTTTGAGTACAAAGTGTCGATAGAATCGAAAATATCAAGCGATTCCGACCAAAACCCACTATTTTTTTTGTTATTTTCATGTATTTTTTTAGGAGTTTTGAAAAAAATTTTGTTCGTTATTCTTGTTGCCTGCAGACACATAGGGCCGACAACTCTGAAGAAGTGTCGGACACACAAGGTCGAAACCTCTAAAGAGGTCTCAGCTGGATCCCTCAGTCACCCACTGAGACCAAATTCTCTTTGCAATCTCGGCCGGAGTCGACTGTTACCTCCTTAGATGTTTTGGTCGGAATCGATCGATACCTTTAGAAGTCTCGACCTTGTGCGTCCGAACTCCGCGGGCGACACTTCTTCACTTCTAGGACACGGCGCGACCTCATCCGACCTTGTTAAATGAATAAAACACTCCCGCGACACTTGGTGACCTATTACAAGTGCTCTACAATGACTAAAACTAAGAAATAGAAAGGATTGGGGGGTGTTGGGGTGAGAGTGTGGGTAATGGGGTGAGCAGTGGTATTTTTGAAATTCTGAAAAAAAAGTGGGGTAAACTAAGTAAAAAGTGGGGTACAATGAAGTAAAAATTAAAAAATGAGGTCCTTTAAACAAAAATTGGGGTCCGTTTAGTCGCTACTTTAATTTATGATTTTTGAAATCGGACTATTTTCTTTAATAAGAGATCGCCACATGCTTGCATACTACGAGGCTCGGACGTCGACTACTTACTCAAATAACTTCATTCCAAATTAGTGAGTCATTCACTTGGTTAAAATAAGATTATTGAAGTCAGCGTAAAAATACCTGATATAGGTATTAAATTAATTAGTTAATTATATGTAACAAATTAATATATATATATATATATATATATATATATATATGTGTATTAGTAAATGCCAGTCAAATATATAATACATTTGTAAGAAGTTCATTAATTTATGGCTTCAAAAACGGGACTATTGAAGTCAAATAGACAAAAATGATGTATGATCACAATCGGAATTAATGATAAACTGAATAATTGATACTATTGATATGAATACTAAACAAGTAATCAGCCAATTATATGAAGTTGATTTTGAAGAAGTAAATATAAATAATTAGACAAATTAATGAAATTCACGTTTTTATTATTTAT
This sequence comes from Stephania cephalantha, assembly GCA_039657325.1. Taxonomy (NCBI): domain Eukaryota; kingdom Viridiplantae; phylum Streptophyta; class Magnoliopsida; order Ranunculales; family Menispermaceae; genus Stephania; species Stephania cephalantha. The sequence goes on along the minus strand of CM077573.1, from coordinate 44,293,304 downwards.
TTTTTTTACAAGTGACGAGAAGTAAGAGGTAATTATTTGTCATATTATAAACACAGGAGGAGTGATTTGAGTTTTACTAAATAATAAAGTACGATATCCATACATAAAGACTGGGGGTTTTTCAAAAAATAAGGTGGCTTTAGTTTTTAATTCACCAAATAGTGGGGTTTACTTTTAAATTCCAAAACTAATGTATAACTCATTTTGAAAATGAGCTATTGATGATGAGGTGACATACATAGTTGGTGAGGTGGAAGACACTTGTATGGATAGCTCCTTTTGAAAATGAGTTATCTATACAAAATTCTAAACTCTATAAATGATTCCTTTTGAAAATGAGCTATCTATACAAAATTCTAAACTCCATGAACGACACGTGCAAATCGAGATGGACAACCCGCGTCACTCGCGTATCTCGAGGTAGACAACCCATGTAAACAACACGCACGCATATCGATGTGGACAATCCATGCAAACGTCATGCATGTATGTTGAGGTGGATAATTCATGCAAATGCTAGGCACGTCTGTCGAGGTGGGCGACCCATGCAATCTCGTGCAACTCATGCAACCTGTTGCAATCCATGCAAACCCCACGCACGTATCTCGAGGTGGACAACTCATACGAACCTCGCCTAATCCATACAAACCATGCAAATGTCACGCACGTATTTCGAGGTGGACACCCCATGCAACCTCGTAAAATCCAAGTAAATCATGCAAACGACTCGCACGTGTCTCGAGATGGTAAAGTCAATGCAAACGTCACACACATATCTCGTGGTTGACAACACATGGAGATGTCACACACGTATGTCGAGGTGGGCGAGCCATGCATCTTCGTGCAAACCATTCAAACGTCACACACATATCTCGATATGTGGACAACTCATGCAACCTCGTGCAATCCATGTAAACCATGCCAATGTGAAGCACATATTTTGAGGTAGACAACCCATGCAACCTGCTGCAGTCCATGCAAACCATCCAAACGTCATGCACGTAACTCGAGGTGGATAACTAATGCAAACGCCAGACATGTATCTCGAGGTGGACAATCCATGCAAACGTCATGCACATATCTCGAGGGGACAACCTATGCATATCCACTTCAGACCATGCACCCCATGCAAACGTCACGCACGTATCGCGAGGCGGACAACCCGTGCAACCCATAGTAACTATGCAACTCATCCTTTAAACTTTTGTCTTTCCCACGTGGACATCCCACGTGTATGTCCACGTGTACCGGAAAACAAGAATAGCCCTTTTGAAAAGCGTTATTCTTGTTTGTCTTTTCCACGTGGACATACCACGTGGACACTCAATACTATTTACACGAATAGTGCATGCGCTATTCGTGTAAATCGGCTCCAACCAATCCACGTGGAATCCAAATAACACGAATAGCACCTTTTCAAAAGGCGCTATTCGTGTTATTTGTCAACGTGGATCGGATCATGTGTCCACGTAGGCCGAAAATTTTTTCTCCCAAAATGCGATTTACCTTATTTGACGAATAAAAAGAAAGCCCAACTTATTTTACTCATTTAAACCACTTTTCACTGTACTTTTGGAATTTTTTCTAAAGACTGACTAGGTTTTCTTGTGTTTGAATCTAGAGGGTCATAACGAACCAGCATATGTACTAATCCATGTGACCTATTCACTCTTGTAGATAGTTAGACCTTGTTCATATATATATCATATTTATTCTGCATAGTTTTCTTATTTTTGAACAAATAATAATTACAGAAAATTTATTGAATAAATTAAGCTAAAAGACAAAAACAAAAGGCGAGATTATCTACAAAGAATCATACATTATTATGCAAATTGCACTAAATCAATATCATGGTAGGCTTTTTGTAAAATTCTGCTGTCATTTTGGTGCAACCACACTAGCATATAATTTATATATGTATATCACAAGTTATCAGTAAATGGGGACCTTGGAGTATTTGATCTACAAAGTTTCAAATCTCCTAGGGTCCCCCACACATAATTAATTACAGTTGCAGAGATATTGTATATATACCTACATACATACAAGCACTTAATTAATTCAACACACATATATGATCTGTATATATATTTTTGTTTTGAAGTTGATAGCTAAGGTGATAGAATTCCTAGCTACCTTTCACCATGCCCATCACTCAATGTTTATCAACTTATCTCTAATTCCCCCCCTTCCATCTTTTATCCTCTTTTACCTTTTTTTCTTTGTCCTAATAGAAAAAACTGAAAATAGAATCCCATGCATCACTTCTATGTATATATCTAAGCTTGATGGGTATCTTATATATTGAGAGTTGTGGACATTAACTTGTAAATCAAATCCAACACAACTTTATTCAATAATTGAGGTTTCATATGGGGTGGCATGTCCTACAAGCTTAAGGAAGGGTTTTGGGACTCCAAAAGCACAAATTTGAAGTTTGTTTGGTGGGTGGTTGTTGCTTTAATCTCTGCAGCTCCCTTTACCACAAAACACAACAATAAAAGAGATCAGGCCTGCAGGAACCAGATTCCATGGACCCCCACCCTCACATTTTTTTCCCTTTCTAATTAAATTTCCCCTCTCTTTGATGTGATTGATATTGCATAAATTTATTTTTATCATTTTAAAACAAAAACCAACTATATTAATCAAAGTTGTGACATAGATGAATAATGTACATTAATGTACGTACTTACTGTAATTAATATACCTTGCCTTCTTGCATGCATATGATGTACTTTTTTGGAGTGATATATACAATAATATTGTTCCATTAATTGTACAAGTATATATGTTAGTATAACATTAAGGTATTTGTAATTGAATTCCACAACAAGTAATTGTTCTCGACCGATAGCCACGGCCAGAAATGGAAATTCTTGTTAATTACTTTCAACAACCACAACAATTCTGTGACAAAAAAAAGTAAAAAAATAAATAAATTGAAAACTCGATCAACAATATATACCCCAACGAAATCGCCAAATAGTACTGAGCATAGACACGTTATTTGTTTTTTCACAGCAGAGTCGTAAAAATATATAAAAAAATAAAATTAGTCAAGCTTTCATTTTTATTTTGTATTCAGTCACTAAACAATAACAAATTCTTAGTTAGTTGACAAAAAAAAAATCTTAGTTTCAAATTAATTAAAAATAGGCAAAATGTATCATTTAGTACTTCAACTTCACAATTTTTCTTGAATTGGTTTTTCAACTTTTTATTTCTTAACATTTGATCCTTGAACTTTACGATTTTTCTTGATTTGGCAATTAAACTTTGATTTCTTAATATTTGTTTCTTTTACTTTATGATTTTTCTTAATTTGATCTTCGGCATTTGATTTCTTCCTTTGCTCCTTGAAATCTATGATCTTTCTTGATTTGGTCATTGAACTTCGATTTTCTAACATTTGGTGTTTGAACTTAATGATTTTTTTAAATTTCGCCCTTCAACTTTAATTTGTTAATATTTGATCCTGCTAATAGAATTCGATGCATTTGGTAAATAATGATTGTCACGTAATAAGTAAAATGAGACCCTCATGCTTCATTTTTGTTTCAATATATTTTATTAATTTATATGCACGTACTTGCACGTATTTCCTTGCTTGTTGAATTCCGTTCTTTAAAGTCCTGTTTAACAAAAGGATTAGATATGTGTACGCAAAAATAAAGTTCAGGGACCAAATATATATTAACAAATCAAAATTCGATTAATTTCAAATTAAAAAGAAGCGTGCTAGGTCGACCTACTTTGGGCACCGAGATAGACGTACCTACCAAGTGAGCACCACACGATGCACCTCAAGATACAAATCACGCACACATCAGATGACGCTCACATGATACGTAGGTGTGTCTATCTCTGTGTCCAAAGTGGGTCAACTGATCTTTATCTCATGGGAAATGCTATAATGACAATACTAAGTCACAACATATTGCACAATAGTTGATGTGGCGTGTGGGTCTCACGTAAAAATCCTACAAAAAAAGACACTCGACACCCTATTTAATTTAATGTGGGGCCCAATTGTCACAACCGCGGTTTTGCAATGTGTTGCAACATAAATAATTTTTTTTTTTTTTGACATAGTTGTCATTCTAACATTTTCCTTGTCATATTAAAAAAATACTGTAAAGTACAAAGACAAAAATAATGTGTATTTTAACTTAAAAATAAATATAAGCTGATAGGGAAAAAAAGGGAAAGAAAAACATATTAACTCGTCTATTGGATAAATTTGGAGATTGAAGTACATGCAACACATCTACATACATAAATAGAGAATTATTATGGTTCGAGTTTGGCCCACTACCGAGGCATTTGCTGAGACACAGACCTAATTGCTCTGACAATGGGATAATGCCAGAAAAATTTGAATGGATGAGCACTCACCTAATGCATTTATGCTCTCATGGCTAATGCGTGATAACTGATAAAGTTTTTTAACTTTTTTTTTCCTTTTATTTGTAATATTAGTAGTAGTGAAAAATTTTAAATTTATTACCAATTTTAAATTCAAATCTCTATGAGTACTGTGCCATACAAATACAAGAAGATAGGATTGTGTTATGGACACAGGTAATATAGGATGTTGAAGGATGTTGATGTGTCTGTCAATGACAAGAGCCCCTCGTAACCCCCATTACCCATTTTGCCACGCGGATCATGAACTTGCTTGCTTAGTTGCTTATAATAGGATTAATCATTAAATGATTTATCATTTTGGATAATCTAATTAAAAAGATTAAACAAACAGCCTTTGGATTATTCTTCCTTTTAGTAGTCTCTTGTCTATACTATTGGATTAATTAACGATTAGCACGTTTTAAAATTTGTGTTATTAATGGAATTGGGCCCATTATAGCGTTTGGCTTTTCTTTCTTGGTCCGCCTTTCTTCCTTAATTTTGTTTCTTAGTAAGAAGAAGATATGCTTGAATAAATCAAACACTTGTGGGTTGATTACGCGGCTTCCATTCATCAACACAACACTGTTCATAACTTATAAGGTCGAAATTCATCTGTACAAAAAAAAAAAATCAAATATTAAAATGCAATACATGTGTGTGTTCATTTATAAATTAAGTTGATATATATATATATTTTTTTAATTTTTTTTTTGTCACAATGTAAACTTATATATTGATAGGACTAGAAAAAGGTGGAAGCCATGGGGGGATGGTTCCCATCCAGATAGAGTTACTCATGTTGGTCATGGCATATGCTGCCAAAGCATGAACTTGATAATTACATTGACGCGGAATAAAACTAAAGCTTATAGGAGGGAGACACTGTAAAAGAGATTGAATATCATGAAGAACATGGTCAGTGTCAACTTCACTTGATGAATTTGCTGAGATTGCATGGACAACTAGTTTCGCATCCGAAAGAACCTCAAAAATCAACTCATAGATAGAGCAGTGCTAAAGAGCCATAAGTATGGCTTTAGCTTCCGAAGCTTCAAGCGAATGGGATGGCCCTAGCCAAATTTAAGCCGCTTGTGAAGGGGAGCCATCTTTGAAGACAATCCATCAAATACTTTGCATCATTAGAAATGAGATTCCAAGCCGCATCAGTGAATATAGTGGTGCCCCAAAAAGTTTCAGACCATAGGGGAAGGTGGATGATGGGATGCATGGGTGGGATTTGGAGGAGGGAAATAAGGGGTGCGTCGTGGCTGTGATATATTTAATTCTTTTATCTGTTCTTTTTATTACTTTTTATTATCATATAATTATGAAAACTTTTTTTAGAGAAACATAATTATAAAATCTTTTGTTAAAAAATAATTATACAATTTTGGAATTAATTAATCAATTAATTTTTTTTGAAATCAATTAATCAATTAATTTAGAAGCTAGTGTTGTCAAAGTATCTATCTGCACCACTTGCCAAAAGTTGGGTATAATATGGATATAGGCCCATCAAGAATGTATAATGGTTGCATGATTGGCCTTTAGTTGGGCTATGGACAACCATTATATAAGAAAGCCAACTAGTTAAAACCGTTAAAGACTAATTGAGTTTGACGATTTTGCACTTCGAGCGTGCGCAATGCCTATATGATAATTTGGGCCCAAGGGCTTTCTTTGGGGCTGAATGGTGCTTCAACTCTACCGAATCCACTAACAATATCAGTTAACCGATTTTCACATTCATTTCTCACTTTTCACACATGATCCATGATAAATGAAGTCTAACGTTTAGGTAGGATTTAGGGTTTAGAATTTAGGGTTTAGGATACGTCGAATCAGTAAAGATCGAATTGTATAATTCTGTCGCATTGTGATAAATTGGAATTGAAAATTAAGTAATATCAAGTTATTATCACTTCATTTAACAATTTAAACTCTTGAATCAGGAGACTCAAACCCTTAATTTTTTTATAAAAAGAATTAAAGACATGTCGAACCAGTAACGCTATCACATGTTTTGCATACCCTAGTCTCTCTCTCTCTCTCAATATATATACAAATTAATTGATATTTTTTTTAAAAAATAAGCATTACATTTTTCATATAACAAATAACCGATTGTTCATAGCACTAACCAATTACTTGCATATGAGGTTCCTCTTCTATGATTAAGTTTCTTCACATGGGATGTTTGGACAACCTCACATGGAAATGCCCCCACCAACAACCATACCTTCATTATCTCATCAATTTAATTACAACCATAATTTTTTCCGTTCTATGCCGTGCACCACCTTACAATATACATCATACAAGATTACTTAATTTTCTAGCTAGTAAGCAAAACAAAAAATACCGCACCCAATGATTTCCATTAAATGTTTTGTTAGATTATATGCAACTTGATCATGTTGCCTATATTAATTGATTAATTCTTTATGATCACTTCAATTCATTTGTCTGGGGTTCAATTAATTTCTTGTTTAATTTACACCATACATTTTATAAAATGTATGCTAGCTACATATGTGGAGAACCAAGTGGTATATATATGTGTAGTAGTTGTTGGTACATGTGCCGGGTAGTCAATTAATGCGGTGCACATGCCCCATATGGGCAACCTTCCTGATCATGTTGCCGAGTCCATCTCATGTTCTACGTCACCTCCTTATATAGTTCCTAACATCCTTGACAACTCTCACATGGATCGCCCACAACCATCCCAAAACTTTAACTCATCGATCAAGGTCACATTTTGGTGTTATGTGCTCACTTGCAAAGATGCACACGGAGATATATCATATATATGCCTTGCTTTTGGTGGGAGCACCTTTAGTTAGCTACAAAGTTGTTGTTGTTGTTGTTTTTTTTTTTTTTTAGGTGTGTGAGAGAAGCCACCAATCATTGTCCTATATTTAATTGATTTCATTAATTTCAAATAGGAAGCAGCTAAACGAACTCACGTTTTGCTGAGGGGACCCCGTTACTTCGATATACCCCAATTTTAAATTATTTTTACTTCGTTTACTTTGATTTTTTTTTCAAAATTCTAAAAATACCCCCACCCTTAACGATTCAAACCCCATCTCCAACACACCTTTTCAACCCATCGTACCCCATAACCAAACTCGTCACCACTCTCATTTCTTCATTTTTCTGCTCTTATCGAACACTCGTTTGAAGTCGCCGGTGCATTAGGATTGTTTTAGTGACTCGAAACCTGCCGGATCTACACGAGGGACCATCGTGATTATCTTCGTTTTCTCAGTCTATTGGATGACTTTTTGCCATAAAACTTTGTGGCTTTTGTTCCTCATGAGATTCCAAGTGTATTAGTGGTATTTTTGTGAACTTTGTGGGTTTCTTAGGTTTTTAGTTGGAGTTATCAAATGGTCGAGACCTTATAAAGAGTCTCGACCAAGTTTAACCGAGAAGGTTTAGGAAGACATAAACTACACTCAACCGATATGTTTCATGCTTTCATTGCTCTCGGTCCATCCAAATCGGGACTTATGAATGCATATCGGTCATGTGCAGCCATTATGTTAACAGAGCTTGAAGTTTGGTTCATCTGAAACTCTCGTATAGAATAAGTAGACTATCGTAGGGTACGCACAACTACTTAATGGTGTATGAGTCGTATGACTATCATATTGACGCCTAAATTGCAAAATCATGAGTATATATCAGAGATGCTCGACCGAAACACTTGAGTAGGTTTGAGTGGTGTCTATTAAGGTAGGGTACAGAGAGCGATTTGATGGGGTATGTGTAGCATCTCGATGTAGTAAGGTCGAGACTTACAAGTGCTTCTCGGTCACATAAAGCCGACATAGGCACTAAGGTCTCGACTAACATACCCCGCAAGCTTAATACATGTATTAAACTTATTTGACCGTTATGTACTATACATTGTCGGATACACAAAGCTAAGACGAATGTTGTTGGTATCGGCCGTGTGTGTCTGCACACCACGGGCGAAAAAACACAAAAATCCAACTTCCAACCAGATGAAAAAGTCATGAAAAACACCAAAAACTATTCCGTATTGCTTGGGTTTACTTTTTTTTGGTAGTTCCTTCAACATTTTCCCCTTACAATGCATGAATCAACACCAAACTCGAAGCCCTAAAAATTAAAAAAATGTAATGATCCTAGAACAGTCAAATAACCACTAAAGGACAAAAAAAACCCACAAACCAAAGGGAAACGACTAGAGAATGATTTTATTTGGTCGGTCGGAGTCATGAAAAACACCAAAAAATATCTCGTACTGCTCGAGTTTACTTCATTTTGGTGGTTCCTTCAACATTTTCCCTATAATGCACAAATCAATGCCTAATTCGAAGCCTTAAAAATAAAAGAATGCGATAATCGTAGAACAGTCAAATAACCACTAAAAGACCCCAAAAAACCACCAAACGAAAGAAAAATGACTAGAGAATGAATTTATCGAGTCTATTTTATGTGGTTTCATCTTTATTTGATCGGTTAGAGGTCAGAGATGGGGAGGAGAGTTAGGGGAGGAGGTTTAGAAAGGGTGGGAGTACCGTTTGTGTAGCTTGGGGTATGGTGAGAAAAAACCTTTTATATATAAGGGCAAAAATGTCATTTCACTAAGGGGTGAAAATGAAAATTGAAAATAAGGCCCCTTCAGCAAAAGATGAGGTCCATTTAGCCGCTTCTTTTTAAATAACCATAAATCTTTGACTAACACCTAAGTCTCACAGTTCATGGATGTTAGACATAATCATTAGTTACATGTTTGTAATATTATATGTACATGTTATGGTGTTGTGTGGGGTGCGAGTCACGTGAGGGTAGGTGAATGATTTTATGTGCGAGCCATATAGGCAATCCAGATATCATAGATCTCACTGCACTCTATAGACACATCCAACGCTCACCATTGTAACGTTAATTGACATTTGAGTATAAATAACATTTCCAGACATAGAGGGAGCAATCTCAAATCTAGCTTTCCCACTTCTATCGTTGTATTCATCTTTTCCAGTAGATCTAGGGTTTCAGCTTCATCGTTGATATGGTATCGAGCTACTAAGACGCTAACGCCATGGTAGGAGAAGATTTTGGATCTGTAATGGCGAGTTCAAGCGTATTTGATCATCTTCAGATTAGTAGAGGTTATGGATCTGGTAGATCTATGTGTGGCAAACATGCCACAACACCATTCGGAAGCTCTCTCAGTTGAGGTTGTGAATTTAATGATTTCTTGTTTAGTACAACAAAATGTCCATATTCGATAGATGATATATCTGGAGAAGCAAATTCAGAGTACAGAAAGTGGATCAACAATGATCAACTACTGCTTGGATGGCTTCTTAATGCGATTGTTACAAATATCACAGATTAAGTTACTGTTCCGTTAGTGATAAAAACAAACGATGCATGGTTGAAAATTGAGAAGTTGTTTGGTGCTCAGAACAAATCTAGAGTGCAAAGGTTCAAAATCGTTCTTCATACTACTAGTGTCATACCCCACTTAATTAGGGCATCTGACCGGCCTAGATTAGCTTAATCCCTTGATAATCTAGTAGCCTTCACCTCTCCATCAATAAATAATTAAGATTAAAATCCTGTACTCATTAATTATAAAACTTTATCAACCACAAAAGATTCTAAACTGAATCTTAAACCTTAAAGTTCCATAAAAATTAATTATATAATCCTCAAAGTTTCGTTCAAATTAATTAGATAGTCTTCAAAAATTTATGAAAATTTCATAAATTTTTTTCGACAGCATCTCCTTTATTTTTAAGCCAACACTGGAAATCCCGACATTCAAAAATCTTCAACAAAACCTGCTCAGCTTTGGTGGAAATGCCGAAGAACTCACAATCCACCCATAACAATATATATTGCATAAACTAAATTATATATTCCTTCTAACTTGATTTAAAGTATCAAAATTCTTAAACTAGCATTACCTTAATTCCAAAATTATTTTAATTCATCCTAAAACCGTTCTAGCCATTCCAAAGGAGATCCTAATCACACTCAAACCCATAAAACCATTTATACAATATAATATATATTCAAAAATCAAAAGATACATAGAGAAAAAAATTAAGCAAGTCACATACAGTAGGAAAGCTTTCCCTTTCCCTTGTCGCCACTAAAACCTATCATTATCCAATTATAAAAATTCGATAATGTCAGATAAGTAAATCCTATACTATCCAGTACACGTGTAATAATCAAATGCATAATAATCCAAGATATTAAATGAAGAATATAATCCAAGGAATTTAAATACAATCGTGAGTCCATCCCGTTTTTGTTATCCGACTACAATCAGATAACGTTCTCTGAAAGTGGTGAGTAAATAATAATAAGGACTCATGCTTAGGGAGAATAATCGAACGAGTCTCGTTCCTCGAGTTTATCAAAGTATGATCTGGTTCAACGTTATCTCATAATAATCACGTGATGCAAAGTATCAGTGACTCTAGCCCCTCAAGCATAATATAGTTATACCCTGTACACATTCAGGTAGACACTATAAGTTCTACCCTGTAATACATAGTCAGGTAGCTTAATATACCATGTGCACACAGTCAGGTAGACACTAAATAGTTCTGCCCTGTAATACAGTCAAGCAGACACTATAAGGAGACTCGAGTTGCCTTATCCTCCCAATCTGTGTATGCATGTATAACAAAAATGTAATATCAAGAATCAATGCAATTTATACGAATTTATAATCATATAATGTAAAGGTTACTATGAGATTTACTTAACCTTACAAACGCGATATCACAACTCTCTTGTGCTCTGAGTCGGTAAACTAGTATACACGGGGCTCTAATCGCGATCTTACAATTCATTAATACGTCCTGTAAGCCTCCACAACAACTTCATCATTTTTTCAATTATTTGCAATTTAACTGACTAAATCGCGTCCCGAAACCCATTAAATACTTCCAAAATAAATTCTCTGATGCCCGAATTTCATTTTTAACTCAAAATTATCGTTCGACATCGAAAACTACGTTGCCTAGGCTTGAACATAATTTTTTAATTTTTTTTATATTTATCGGTCCTATTCGACCCAAAACTCCGAAATCCCTCCAAACCCACTCATCGGATGTCCGGATCCCAATTTTGACTCCAAATTGTCATTTAGAATAAAAAATTAACCTAGACTAGGCTTTAAAATAATTTTTTAAATTTTCGAACATTTTTGAGTATAATAGCATGCTTTACGAGGAAATCTTTGGTATAAATCATCGAGAAAATTTTAAAATCCTCATTTTTCATAAAACTCTTCAATTTCCATTAATTTTGTCAAAAATCCAATTTTTGAATTTATCCAAATTTCCAGTATTTTATTTATTTATTTTTCTTATTTAATTTTTTTTTTAAATTTAGGTGGGGTTTGACCACTTAACCGGACCGATCCGGTATGGGGGGTTCAAACCCACCCCCCCATCTTCTTCTTAGGGTCGAACCAGTTGGGCTCCCAACCGCAACCCCAACCCTGGATTGGAACTTGGCAGGAGAGACCCTCCCCATCCATCATCTTCCTCCATCAACCAACTCCACAACACACACAACAACACCCAACGACAACAATAACGATACATCAACAACAACAAGTCACCTCAGCTTCTCGATCTCCCGTTGGAATTCTCCCTACACCTCGCTTCTGTCTTGAGACTCTCTCTTTCTTTCCCTCTCGATTTCAATCAATCTCTCTCTCGAAATTATTTTTTTCTTTGGTTCGACAGTTAATACGGTTCTGTTAGTTTTGGAAACATATATTAAGATTTTCTCGAGATTCGCATCATGCGAATCTCGAGACAAATCTAATGTATCCATATTTATAATATAAATTTGCTCTTCCTCGAGATACGTAGTACGTATCTCGAAGTCAATTTTTGACTTAAAACAAATTGAATGAGGCAGTGTTGATGTTGGAGAATATATTAAGATTTTCTCGAGATTCGCATCACACGAATCTCGAGACAAATCTAATAATTCACTTAATTTATATATTGATATTCCTCGAGATACGTATTGCGTATCTCGAGGTCGATCAAATGGCTATCAACTAGATAATTATCACATAATCGCCTTAACCAAATCGATTGTATCCGATGTCTTCGAGATTGGACAACACACACCTCGAGGCGTGGACACACTTGAACAACCAACGTTCACTTCATTCATTTCCTCGATGCCTACGCTACGCATATCTCGAGGTGCATCCAATGTATACTTTGATTTTTCAATTAAACTATAAAATCCATTTATATATATATATTTATATATGTAAACTATATTATATATATAAATACATATATACCTATATATTTGCGGCTATAAATTTGTCATGCGCACCAACAACCAACCTCAGGCGTGCACACTATTGTACATCCCACGCGTGTCACCCTCGACCCCGCGTGTCACCAGGCGCCAACCAATTTATTTATTATTTTATTTAATTTCATGATTATCTTTTCAATTTACGTCCAAATAATCCCCAAAAAATACCTTAATTTCGCCAAAAGTTGAAGAATTTACCAAAGCGCTCCAAAACTCAAGGACACCGCGTATACACTTCAACTTGACTCTATTTCACATCGAAATAGTATATAATACATCAAATAGGCACACGACACATAAAAAAATATTAAACTTATGATCTTTGATCTGTAACACTTGGGTCCCACCTCGGATACCTAAATTTCAAATTAAATATTAAAATACTTAATTAGCCACCTAATCAAGTTTATAAAATTCTCGTATGTCACAATCTTCCTAACTAATTAAAAGTTTCGTCCTCGAAATTTAAACTTACAGGTTATTGAACCAAAAGAAATATGAGATAATGATTCTTCATATATAACTCTTTTAACACTGACCTGTAAAACCATTTCCAAGGTGAATTGTTAAGTGGATCCAATAACTTTCGTTGTATTCAACAACTCGGTGGTAGAGATCATAACCATTTTAACTTTTCATTTTTCAACATTTTGGTTTAATGAAAAGTCATCTCAGTTTCTTTGCCAATCATGACAATTTGTGAATTTCTGACGAGTTAAACAACTTTGTGGAATATCCGATAACCTTACTTCATTTCTCATCTCATACCTTGAATCTCATTCAAGTATCAATACATAGCAAGACCTAGCATATCTTGTTTTTCATAACACAATTCTCATTCTAATATGAATACTATTCCATAAACCGTTGATAATTCTTTCTACATCCACCCAAACTCTAGTACACATTCTAGTTTACTTTCTCATCACTAATCATCTTTTTTTATTTGAAATATTGGCCGATTAACTCTTAGACTATCATCAATCTAAAATTACATGTTGATGCAAATAATATTTGAGCATAACATAAGATACTAAGTAGAGTTGCGTTCCTATCTGATCCATCACTATTCCAGCGTTCCCCACCAAAAATCTGTAATTACATAAGTCATCCCATGATTGTAGATCTCATAATACATCTGTCACCACATGACAAGAGATCACGAATATCAATCTGATCATAAATAGAAACTTGACATATCGTGCAACTCTTACTCATTCTCTAAATGTCTACTCACAATATTATTTAGGCTATGGACTAGAAAACAATTATCAATTTCAACTCGTCATCAATTAACTTAACTTTTCTTTTGACTGGTTAGAAAATTATCAACTTTTCTAACTTCGTCAAATCATTCTCTATTCATGAGTTCACCAAGAACCTCATTCCTTTCACTTTACTAAAATCTCCCATAAACTCACGTCTTAATCACTTACTGTTCACCAAATTCTCTCATTACCTGAATAGAGATAATTATCTTTAACTTGAGTAGATATACGTTTCTAAATAGAGATATCAACATATTCGATGATTATACTTATAGTATAACTTTTAATTTGTATTCTATACAAGTTTATATATATGTTATATCTTTTTCATTTCTACTCAATTACAATTGAAGAATATTCAATTCTTCAAACATATCAAGTCAGACACATTGTATTTTATTCAATATTTCTAACCTAACAGAGATAAAACTTACTAACTGAGCTGTAAATCACGCATTTGTTTTTGTTTCATTTGTATCTTCGCTAACATACAAACATCTTACATCATCTCTAATTTACAATAATTAGTGCTTTAAACTTCACCACTGACTAATCAAGTGGTGTTGCACTACAATTAAACCAATGTACAACTTATTCACTGATATTAGTTGTACATTACTATGGTTCAAAACTTCAACATTCGAAGTTTGAATCCTCGTAAGATCCTTGTGAAAATATATTAAGTCTCATCTAACTTATAGTTTGATATTCTAATTTGATCGAGACTCTTTAACCTGAAATTTTTATTTTTATACTGCGTGAGAATATATTGACCATTTAGTTGCCTATACTTCAGCCTCCAATTGACTCTGACGAAACTTCATAAACTCTTTTATACCGACTGTCACCAAATCGTTTGATTATTTAAATAACTTGAGTAATAAAGAATCAAAAGTTTCAATACTTCTTTTTAGAAGTCGTTTGATTGTTTTAAAATATGGTTCTATTTCATTTTTCACTTAACGTTTTGTTTCGAAAAGAAGACAATACTTTGCTTTAAAGTATTTTATTTTCTTAGAAACCGACTTAGACAACTTGAATGATCCAATCACAATCTCATTGCAATTTCCAAGTCAAGATTAAATTTGTCTAATCACTTTCCATTTTTACGTTTTCGATAACCACATGTCTCCTTTTTCTTTTCATTTGAGACTCGTCTAAATAAGCTATTAGTTGATTATGAATTAAATCAGATCTTGCCGAGTTAACCATGCAACCGACCCTAACCTTATTCTAAAACTCAAGATATCCATATCTTGTGCTTCCTACAAGTCTAAATATCATATTACGTTTTCCAAACGATTCCCAATCGTTTGAGACTTAATTTAAGTCTTTTCCAACACTTTCTTGAGCGTTTAAAGATTGTAATAGTTCGATATTTTCGATTTCCAAGATATCCATGTTCAGTGTTTACATACATGAATCCTTTGGACTTCTCTCTTAACTAATTTTCTATTAGTTTCATAATTGATACTTTCATCAGTTATAGCAGTACCAAACTACTCACAACACCTTGTGAATTCGAACTTCACAAGTCTATTTCATATCCAATCACGCTCAGTTTCGTTTCATAAACTTTCTATTGCATATCTAGCGATAATACATACATACAACACAAACATAACACAATAATAAAGTTTTAAACTTTTTAACCCCGTTCCAACGCGTTACTTCCCAACTAATCGCACTCGAACACCCTTTGCTTCTCAACTAAAGTTTTATCCTCAATCGCCAAACCTAGGCTTTGATACCAACATTGTCAGACCCCACTTAATTAGGGAATCTGACTGGCCTAGATTACCTTAATCCCTTGATAATCTAGCAGCCTTCGCTTCTCCATCAATAAATAATTAAGATGAAGATCTTGTACTCATTAATTATAAAAATTTATCAACCATAAAGGATTCCAAACTGAATCTTAAACCTTAAAGTTCCATAAAAGTTAAGTATATAATCCTCAAAGTTTCGTTAACATTAATTAGATAGTCTTCAAAACTTCATAAAAGTTTTTCGACAACATCTCCTATATTTTTAAGCCTACACCGAAAATTTCGGCCTTCAGCAAAACCTGCTGAGCTTTGGTGGAAATGCCGAATAACTCATAATCCACCCATAACAATCTATATTGCATCAACTAAATTATATATTCCTTCTAACTTAATTTAAAGTATCAAAATTCTTAAACTAGCATTATCTTAATTTCAAAATTATTTTAATTCATCCTAAAATCGTTACGGCCATTTCAAAGGAGATCCTAATCATATTCGAACCCATAAACCCATTTATACAATATAACATATTCAAAAAACAATAGATACATAGAGAAAAAAACTAAGCAAGGCACATATAGTCAGAAAGCTTTCCCTTTCCCTTGTCGTCGCTAAAACCTGCCATTATCCAATTATAAAAATTTGATAATGTCAGATAAGTAAATCCCATACTATGCAGTACACCTGTAATAATCAAATGCATAATAATCCAAGAGATTAAACGAAGAATATAACCCAAGGAATTTAAATACAACCGTGAATCTATCCCATTTTTGTTAACCGACCATAATCATATAACGTTCTCCGAAAGTGGTAAGTAAACAATAATAAGGACTCATGCTCGGGGAAAATAATCAAACGAGTCTCATTCCTCGAGTATATCAAAGTATGATCTAGTTCGACGTGATCTCATGATAATCACATGATGCAAAGTATCAGTGGCTCTAGCCCTCAAGCATAATGTAGTTCTACCCTATACACAGTTAGGTAGATACTATAAGTTCTACCCTATAATAGACAGTCAGGTAGCTTAATATATCATGTGCACACAGTCAGGTAGACACTAGACAATTCTACCCTATAATACAGTCAGGCAGACATTTTAAGGAGACTCGAATCGCCTATCCTCCTAACCCGTATATGCATGTATAATAAAAATGCAATATCAAGAATCAATACAATATATATGAAATTATAATCATACAATGTAAAGGTTACAATGAGATTTACTTAACCTTACAAACGCGATATCGCAACTCCCTTGCGCTCCGAGTCGGTAAACTAGTCCAGACGGGGCTCCAATTGTGGTCCTACTATTCATTAATACATCCTTTAAGCCTCCATAACAACTTCACCATTTTTCTAATAATTTGCAATTTAACTGACCAAATCGCGTCTCGAAACCCCTTAAATATTTCCAAAATAAATTCTCCGATGCCCGAACTGTATTTTTAACTCAAAATTATTGTTCGGCATCGAAAATTACGTCATCTAGGGTTTAAATATAATTTTTCTAATTTTTTATATATTTATCGATTCTACTTGACCCGAAAACCTCGAAATCCCTCCAAATCTACTCCTCGGATGTTCGAATCTCAATTTCAACTCTAAATTATGATTTGGAATAAAAAATTGACCTAGACAAGACTTTAAAACAATTTTATTATTTTTAGATATTTTCGAGTATCATTGCACGCTTTACGAGGGAAACCCCCGGTATTAATCATCGATAAAATCTCAAAATCCTCATTTTTCATAAAACTCTTCAATTTCCACTAATTTGGTCAAAAATCTAATTTTCAAAGTTCATCCAAATTTCCAGAATTTTATTTAATCTTTTTCTTATTTATTAAAAAACATTTTTTTTTTTAATTTAGGTGGGGTTTGACCCCTCAATCGGACCGGTCCGGTTCAATTGAACCGGACCCGATTCGGTTCGATATGGGGAGTTCAAACCTCCCATCTTCTTCCCAAGGATAAAACATTTGTTTACTGTTTCGTCCCTGCAGCCAGATTTTTTTTAAATCAATTTTATTGGGGTCGGGCTCCCAACCCCAACTCCGAATTGGAACT
Organism: Stephania cephalantha; assembly: GCA_039657325.1. Lineage (NCBI taxonomy): Eukaryota > Viridiplantae > Streptophyta > Magnoliopsida > Ranunculales > Menispermaceae > Stephania > Stephania cephalantha. The sequence continues at coordinate 44,275,423 of CM077573.1, read as the reverse complement.
TAGTAGGAGAGACCCTCCCCAGCCATCATCTTCCACCATCAACCAACTCCATAACACACACAACAACACCCAACGACAATAATGACGACACATCAACAATAACAACTCACCTCAATTTCTCGATCTCCCGTAAGAATTCTCTCTATACCTCACCTCTGTTTTGAGATACGTACTATGTATCTCGAGGTTAATCTTTTGGCTTAAAACAAATTAAATGAGGCGGTGTTGATGCTGGAGATATATATTAGGATTTTTTTGAGATTCGCATCACATGACTCTCGAGGAAAATATAATAATTCACTTAATTTATATATTGATCTTCCTCGAGATACATGTTGCATATCTCGAGGTCGATCAAGTGGCTATCAACTAGATAATCATCACCTAACCGCCTTAACCAAATCAATTGTATTTGACCTCCTCGAGATTGGACAACACACATCTCTCGAAATTTGCCGCACACACTTCAACAACTAACATTCACTTCATTCCACTTCCTCGATGCCTACGCTACGCATATCTCGAGGTCCATCCAATGTATACTTTAATTTTTCAATTAAAATATGGGACCCATTTATATATATAAACTATATTATATATAAATACATATACACCTATATATTCGTGGCTTTAAATTAGCCACGCGCACCAACGACCAACCTATATTTATGGCTATAAATTCGCCACCGCGCTAAAGACCAACCTTGGGCATGCACACTATTGTACATCCCACGCGTGTCACCATTGACTCAAGCGTGTCACCAGTGCACCCACCAACTTATTTATTATTTTATTTAATTTTGTGATTATCTTTTCAATTTACGTCCAAACAAATCCCCGAAAATACCCCAATTTCGCCAAAAGTTGGAGAATTTATCAAACCGCTCCAAAACTTATGGGCACCGCATATAAACTTCAACTTGACCCTATTTCGCATCGAAATAGTATATAATACATCAAATAGGAACACGACACACAAAAAAATATTAAATTTATAATATCCGATCCGTAACACATGAGTCCCACCTCGGATACCTAAATCCCAAATAAAGTCCGAAAATTCTTAATTAGCCACCTTATCAAGTTTATAAGATTCTCGGATGTCTCAACTAGAAAGGGTTCGATGACAATGAATGAGTACTTTTTCCAAGATGAAGGAGCTTTCAGATAATCTTGCAACTGCAGGATCTCAAATCTCAGAGGATGATCTGATTACATCAACTTTCATTGGGTTAGTGATAAGTGATTATTTATACGTATATATAGGGTTAGTTTAGTCATATATTTAGTGTAAATACCCTTAAATGAGCTCTAAATCATGATATTATTGCATTTTCAGGGAATTAAGGTGTAATGGAAGGAATCGAGGAAAAATGGGAAAAAATGGAGAAAAACCCACAAAAACACACTTGGCACCATGACAATACAAGGTGTCATTATGGGAAGAAAGGGCACAGTGTGGGAACATAATGCACGACATGTCAGAAAAAAAAGAGAAAATCAACTCTAGAGGTCCGGCGTAGTGGCAGTGTTGTGGAGTATAGGGGACGACACCGAAGGAGCTGGCCACATCGCCGAGACACCAGGGAGTGAAAAAAATGTATATGCAGTGTTGGCACAGTGGTGGCGTAGTGGGTTATAAGGCACAACCCGGGGCAATAAGTGACAGTGCTAGACAAGCATGAACTAGAAAGTGGAGTTTTAATTCGAGTTAAATTGTAAAGTAGGGTTTCTAATTGTTATTAGGGAGTATAAATAAGTATTACGACGTGGTAAACTAAGAACATTTAACTATTAGCCACAATTAGAGTAATTTAGCATATGTTTTACATTGAGTTTAAGTATTAAGGAGTTGAAGTGAAGAAAACATTGAAGACTTCACGTTTGCAATTCAAGTTTGGTTTCGTTGGTTAAACTCAAGGTAATCTTGCGATGATTTTCATAATGAATTGTGATGTGTGTGTTTCAATGAAGTGTGAGTAGTCTATTTATCTTAGGGATCAATGGATCCTATGGTATGAATGCTATGCTTTGAATATAAATAAAAGTGATTATAAAAAGTGCAATGGTTAGTATTTGTATTGATTTTGAGCATAATGATTTAGACATCTAGATCACATGTTTAATGAACTTAGGTTTTAAAAATTATCATGGCCATTAACGCTTTAATTGGACATGAATGGTACAACCGTAAAATACACAACATCGAGCGATAGTTGTTGATTAAGGAGGCGCATATAGTAAACTTAGTTGGTTATGAATCCAATGATTCGGGACTTAAAGGAATGTGGAGCTTACGTTATTCACACGATAGGCGAGTTTTTTAGTTTGCACATTGGAATCTTCTCAGTTACGACGGTAGGTCGAAGTGCATTTGAAGGAAATCTATCTATTCTAATTAGGCATTGCACACAACATATTGAGATGTAAACATAAATACAAAACATAATATTAAATTACCTAGGTGAAGTTGTAATTTAAGATATCCTTCATATAAGAGTTCAAGTAAAGTTAATTTGATTTGTTAGAATAGCTTAGTTAGTATAAAACAAATTTAAAATGAATTCCTTAGAAATAGTTCAATTTAAATAGGTAATTAACAATGAGTGCAAAAACCTTTCCCTGATGACAATATTCGTAGTCAACGTAAGTTGGTTACATTATTATTACAAGAGAGCTGTTATACTCGCGGCACACACACCAAGTTTTTGGCACCGTTGCCGGGGATAGGTTGCCATTAGATTTACTTAGTTAGTTTGAAAAGTCGCTAAGTTTTATTTTTAGTACTTTAATTTTCAGTTTATAAAAACAAAAATAACAAAAAATAGGCTTAAGTCTCAGTTTGACTTTCCGCACTTGATCTTTTGGTGATTTCTTTTCAAGGATACTTAGTGCATGCGTTGTAAGGGAGAGAAAGATCTAGTGACTTATGATTTGGAGATTGAAAAAATGAACAAAGGAAAGAAAAAGAAATGAGCCAAGATGGTTCAGGAGCAAGCTAGAAACCAACAACAGGGCCGCGGGAATAGCCAACCCACAGGTGACTTGGTAGTGCAGGCAAGAGTGCAAGGACAGAGATGCCTTCGTGACTACTTTAAGTCAGATGTTTAGGATACATAAAATGGAGTAATGAGGCTTCCAACCAACACCACCGAGTTCGAACTAAGACCGTCTCTGATAAATATGGTGCAAAATAGCCTATTTAATGGGCTATCCAATAAAGATCTAGTTTTACATGTTGAGAATTTCTTGGAGAAGTGCAACACCGTGCATATCACTGGAGTTACGAAAGAAGTGATCAGGATGCAACTTTTCCTATTCTCAATGGGTTGAAAAGCCAAATCCTGGTTCCAAGGGCTGAATGTAGGATGTATGACCTCATGGGCGGAAATCAATGAAAGATTTCTCGACAAGTTCTTCCCATAGTGAAGGTCAGCAAAAGGAAACTTAATATTAATCAATTCAAGCAAGAAGACACCGAGTCTCTTGGCGAGGCTTGGAAAGATTTAAAGACATGCTGATGAGATGTCTAGGACACGGTTACGTGAAATGGGCACAACTCCATATTTTCTACTATTGGATGAACCACAACACGAGAACGCTAGTAGATGCCGCATCAGGTGGCTCTCTACTTACCAAGGATGAGGATAGAGCATTGGGTCTCCTTGATCTTATGTCTCTAAATTCTACCATCGGTATTCGTTCAGGAAACCAGCAGGCGTCTATGAGATTGAATCGCAAGGGATAATTATGGCATAACTATCAAATCCGAGCAGTAATATAGCGAAACTTCAGATGGGACACCAAGGTCCAAAAGTAGCACAACAACCTATGAATCACCAAGGCATGGTGGTAAATCAAATGAACATACAATAGGGAATGGAGCATTAAGACATCAACTTCATGAACAACCAAGGCTACAAGAACAACTTTAGTCTGAGAGGAGTGGCTCCTCAACGGTTTTATCAAGGATACAACAACAATCTGAATTTTTCTTATGAAAATCTTGATAATGCACTGAAGTTACCTCAAGACTTCGAACAATAAGTCCAATAAGGGAAGTTGAGGCAGAACGAAGATATGACTTCATTAAAGTCAATAGAAAAGTATTTGCAAGCCATGAAAGTGAGAGATAAAGAGCGCCATGAGAATCACGAGGAAGATTTAGAGGGAATAAAGTAAGCCATAAGAGGATGGATAATAAGTAGTCACAATCCATAAAGATTTTAGAGAGACAAATTAGTCAACTTGCTATAGCCTTGAACTCAAGGAAAGAAGGACAGTTTCCTAGGAACACCATCACCAATCCCAAGGAGAACGTGAGTGCCATTCACATGATAAGCACTACGGAAACAAAATAGATAAGACAAGACCAAGTAATGTTTAAACATGAAGAGTTGCATGAGCACGAAAAAAGATGAAGGACTTATCGAAGAAGCAAATAATCAATGTCTTGAAGAAAAAGAAAGGGAAGCAATAATGGAATGCCAAGAAAAAAGATGAAGGACTTATCGAAGAAGACCCATAAGGCAATGACATCAAGTTGGTTCCAAAAAAATTGGAACCAAAGCTCAAGTTCATCCCTCGACTTCAACCTATCAAAAGGAGAGATCGTGGAGAGATAAGCATACCGATAAACATTAATGGGCACTGTTTTAGAAATGTCTTACGTGATACGAGAGCCTCGGTCAATGTCATGCCACTAATGGACATGATACATGCCGACTTGAAGATCAATTGCCTAAATAAGATGAATTTGCAAGTAGCAAATAATATTTTGATACCTACTATAAGAAGAGTTTTGAATGTGCATGGAAAAGTAGGTAGATTCACATTCATCGCAATTTCAAGTTCATAAACCACAATAAGGACGATGAAGTGTCTATCATACTTGGGCGGCCATGCTTGAACATCGCTAAAGCGAGTTTGTATATAATAGAAAGGAAGATCACTATGAGTATCAATCGGGGTGATGATGTTGAGAAGGTTGTCTTCGATGAGGGCGATGATGTTGAGAAGGTTGACTTTGTCGATGGTGAAGAAGTACATCTGAATGGTAATGACATTATAATCTCCGATTTGCAGATAGAGTTTCTTGATTTAGACTCGGAATAAACAAGTGAAAAGGCGTCAGACTAATGACGATAAATTAAGCGCTACTGGGAGGCAGCCTAGGGTTTTAAATTTTGAGTTTTTTAAATTTCAAGTTTTTAAATATCAGTTAATAGTTAGTTAATTAGTTTAATAATTACAATTATCAAGTTTTAGATCTAACTTTCAAAAATTTGTGTCGAATGTGCAGGAAATACCATTTGTCGAGTGATGGTTCATCGGAATGGAAATTGTCTCGCAAACTCATTAAAAGAGCGAAAATGAGCGAAGGAGTTCAAAGCGGTGAAGGTAAAGTGCATGGGCAAATCAAAGGTAAAATTTATTAACTATTATATTTTCATGGATTTTACTCGGTCACGACACCTTGTGTGAGTTATACATAAAGTCGGAGGAGCGCAGGAGGAGAATTAACGAAGAAAATTATATGCAGAGATGTGGACTATGAAATCGACGCCATGGGTATTACCCACGGTGCGTGAGTATTAACCACGACGCCGTGAGTATAAGCTACAATGCCGAGGTGGCAGCATGCTAAAAGAATAGAAAATGCTCCACTTGCATCGTTGACGCATGATAGTGGCGCTTTCGTCCCCCATTTTGCATCCATTATTCACACTTGCATTAAAACTCTACTCCAACCACCAAGCGTACATCCCTCTAAAGCTAAAGTTTAACCATTTTCAAGTGAGATTAGTGACTTCCTAGTGATTGAGAGTGACAAAATGAGTACATTGTGGTTTAACACAAGTTGAGAGCTAAGGCTTGGATTTGTGGAATTTGATTTCAAAGAGAGCTAGGGTTCTAGTTGGTGAGAAAAGTTAGAGGGCTTGGATAGAAAAGATGTGGAGGAGTGATCTACACGAAAATTAATCCGACATTGATGCACATTTACAATTTCATCTAGTTATGCATTGAATTTCAAAATTTTTGATGATATTGTATGAAATTGTTGAATTGAGGTTGTAGGATAGGTTTTGCAAAATTGTGTGAATTCGAGCATTAATATTACCCATGGAGACTTAGTTGATGTCTTTGCATTATTTGGTGTATGCATGATCCATGTTATATGAATTTTGATTTCTTAGGTGATTTGAAGACCAAGTTGCGTTGCATTGTTGTTAGTTTCTTGAAATTGGAAGAAAATGGCAAGAACATGGAAACAAGTAAGCCAAACTAAAGCAAATGATTTTGAGGTATCTACATCTAGAAACCCCAAGAAGAGCCTAGAACTTTTAAATCCAAATATTTCATTTGTGAAGAGGCCAAGGACCGATATGAGAAAATTTTACATAGGGAACTCATTTATGAAAGAGGGAATTAATTTGCTGGCCAAATATGATAAAAGAGTGAACAATTTCATTAGGCACCAAAAATTGGGAGCGACTTACTCAAGACTATAGAGAAAATAAAGTTACAGGAGTGAGTGAGATACCCTATAACCTATACCCATTTAGAGCTATAGAAGATGCATTGGTTGTCCTAAGATAACAAAGATGGGTTATGAGAGCTGAGAATGTGCCAAAGCATATTGAGAAGGGGAGCGTTCGAAAAGTTTATAGAATGTGGCAACATTTCCTCGTTGTTTCATTATTCCCCTTTTCTCAGTAGGGTGAGATAAATAAGCTGAAAGCGACTTGTCTTTATGAGATTACACAGCGCGGGGAAATTAACATCAAAGAGATTATCTACAACAATCTGAGGGAGTCCATCATGTTAGAAAATGACAACAAGTTATTGTTTCCTATATTGATTACTTAGATATGCATGTGGGACGCAGTAACACTGAGAGATGATGAAGAATTTGATATTGATGCCCAACCAACCATGGATGAAGCTTTCATGCTTACATTGAAATCAACACCTAGTTTCTAAGACTCTAAGGAGAGATAGAGGGTTGAGGGAGCTAGACTTAAGGCCGAGTTGTTGGACAAAAGGCAAGAGTATCGGACAACAACAAAAGCAACATCAGCAGAAGTAGACCAAGAACTTGAAGATGATGAAAATGAAAAAAGGAGGAGCTACAATAGTAAGGATTTGCTGAGGGCTAAGAGTTTGTACACTAAGAGTTAGGAGAACGAACTTGGACGGTCATGAAGTCTTTACACCACCTCCTCCACTACAGGCACCGTACCACCACCAGAGGACTTAACTTCATGGTGGTAGAGGTTGTCAATAGCAGAGATGATGAGATAGTACCAGGATGATAGGGCGCAATAATAGGCATCCATGCTAAGATATGAGCATGATATGGAAAGGACAGAGCAATAACGGCGGGACGGGCGACACAATTTCATGTTGTTTGTTGATCATTATCGAGACGTAACTAGATATGAGAGGAGCAGATGGTTGAGACATACTGATAAGTCAATAGGTTTTCCAACAACACCAGTATAGGTGTTTGATCAGGATTTGGTGCAGTGCAGAAGGGTGGAGCGTCCATTGACACGATCCCAAGTTGGAGCTGATAATGCTTATGAAGATGATAACGTGCAGTCCTGAAGTCGATGTACTAGGAGTCCTTTAGACCTGAGGAGTTGAGAGTGACTTTAATACCATTTAATTTTTAACATTTGGGATATTTTGTTAACTATTTAATTGTCTTAATTATATGTTTAGTCTAGTTTATTATAACTTGTGTTATTACATATGTTTGTGTGTTTTAGTGTTTTCATATTTCAGGCTTACTTTTAAACCTTGATGACAAGGTTTGGCTTAAGTTTGGGGCATCGACACTACACTACAACACATTATGGAAAGTGGTAAGATAAGCTGAGAAATAAGGATAAACACTGCATGTATGATCGTTTAAAGTTTAATTTGAAGAAATTAAGGAGGAAAACATGGTAGTGTATAAAATTTTCATTTATTTACTATATGACCGTTTTAGTATAAATTAGGTTATATATATAGTAACATGTAATGAATAAATAGTTCATTTGCTTGTTAATGCCTTTAATTGTGGATGAGTAGATTACAAGTATCTTGTTGATATGAAACTCAAGCGAATGTTTTAAATTTTGAAAAAGAAATAATGAAATGTAGAAAACAATGGTGTGATTTCATGATTAGAAACCTATAGTTAAGGAAGACCTTGAACTTGAAACAAAAGCAAGAAACTATAACATTTCTTGTGAAGAAAGTTAGATCTCTAAAGATTCTATAATATGTGTGAATCTTACGTAAAAATAAAAAGCAAATAAAGACTTAGTGCAAAGAGGGGAAGAAATAGCCATTGTATATTAAAATTTGGAGTTAACTTACTTGATTTAGTGAAAGTGAAAAGTGCTAACAAGAGTTTTAGAAATAAAGGAAAAATGAAAAGAAGAAAGAAAAAAATTAAAAAAAGAAGGCGGAAGTAAACTAAAACTCTTCAAATAAAAATTTAGCTCGAGTACAAGTTGCTAATTGAGATAAATTTACAGTCCAACTTTGTAAAGTCTTATAGACTCTTGAAGTGCTAAAGTCTACAAAAGATGAGTTTGATCTATGTTTATTTGTGAATTTCTGAGCTTACTGAGAAATCATGAGATTATATATTTGCTACTTGAGTGTTGAAACGAAACAAACTTGTGAGTAGTGACGGTTTTTGGTTGTGATATACTTTAGTGTTTTGAATGTGGAGTTATATGTGTTGTTAAAGCTATATGTCTTAAAAATATATGTTTTTGCAAAGAAAAACTCTTGCGTGGATTATTAACTTGAAACTTAGTAAATTAAAGGATACTCCATGAACAATGTAAATTGAATGATAATTAGCTATTAGAAGACTTAGTAGAATACACCTTTGTTCGGGATGCGTAAAATCCTAAGTTTGAGGGCATTTGATAAGTGATTATTTATACGTATATATATGGTTAGTTTAATCGTATATTTAGTATAAATATCCTCAAATATATTTTGCTAGTTTGAACTTCTGGTTTTATCTTGACATTTGCTAGTTTTTTTAATGAACCTACTAACTATTATAGAAATATATTTTGAAGTCTGTTTGGTATATTAATGTTAAACGGTGTGCTTAAAGTGTAGTTTATGTATGCTTTAAAGAATATTTCGTATGCTCATACTAGTTGTGTTCATGTATTGGTTCTATATGGCACGCTCAATGATACTATAAAGTATAGAGGGTACTCGAATTTGCTTTTGAGTTGACTCGATTCTGACTATTTAAATTTTGAGTTGACTCAATTCTTATCGACTATTTTGAGTTGACTCGATCCTAATGAATTCTCTTTATCCATACTTGAACCTTACGTATGAGAGGTCCAGTGTGTACATGGGGCTTGGTCAAAGAGTAGGGGTTTGGTAAGAGAATGTGTGACAAAGGGAGAATGCAGCAAAACCATTTGCATGAAGGTAAGAAGGCAAGGAATATAGGGAAATTGAAGGTTAAGAATATCAGATACTAATTAACTATTCAAATCTCCGAAGATACTGGGACACTTGAAACCTCTAAAGATGATACCGCAGTTGGAACCTTTAAAGATGATATGATGTTGTCGAGGCCTTGGAAGATGCTCTATAGAATATTGGATGTTGATACTTTTGACAAACATTTTTATGGAAAGTATCATCACCCAACATTTCGATAAGGACATCTTCCGACGTTTCAACAACATCATCATCTTTACAAGTTTTAAATGCAATATCCTCTTATGAGGTTTCAAGCGTATCGGTGTCTTCCTAGGTTTATGTAATTTTTTAGCATTCGATAGTTCAATGATCTTCAATTTTTTTATTTTTTTGACTTCATACCTTTCATGCAAATGGTTTTACTGCATTCCCTCTTATTTCAATGGTGTTATGTTTTTGTAAGTCTTTGTTAAAAAAAATTAAATAGATAGCAAGGACTTGGTAGTTATTGATGTATACTTTACAAAATTCAGTAAAGGTTGGCTACATTTTTGTGAACCTACTTTCTAATAGTGATGTTTGGTTCTTAGTAATAATTTCAATTCTATTACAGACATGTAACTTTTGAGTCAACTCGTAGTTACAATATCATCGAATTAAGAATGGCTCACGCGTCTATTTGATTCTTCTCAACTTTTACAAAAGATCGAAGTTCATGGTAGAGCACGTGTTAAGTTTGAGGTGGCTTGTATTTGATTCGTACCTTCTAAGAATATAAACACTAGACTGCGGTGTTTATTCTTAGCATTCCAAATTACATTAAGGAAATCAAGAATCTTTCACATATGTTTCTTTTATATGTATAATAAGTGTTTGTCTCTGTCCTTCGTCGGGCTCAGGTCGGTACTTGCTCTTCCATGCCATGCACACACTTAGATGGTTACTATGATAGCCTTCTAACGTGATGTTATCATTGAATCAAACATTGCACATGCGTAGGTTTGAGTCGACTCTTCTCTACAACATAATAGAATTAAGCGTCTATATTGCGGCATACTCTTTATTACGAGTTGATTATATCAATATGGAATAAACCACTAACATGACTAAGAGTGTGAAAGAGAAAGAGAGAAAATAACCAAAGGCATGTAATCATCACAAAAATGAAATGCTTGTAAACAAGAGTCCAAATTTCCTTTACCGAACACACAATCAGTGTTTACAGTACATATATTTAAAACAAAATCATTTATTGCAAGATTGACTAACAAGTATCTGACTCAATTAAAATCTATTACATATATGGTTACAAAGGAGGCAACGTCAGCAATGACAAACATAGTGTAAATATAGCACTACTGTTACAAAGGAGTTAAAGTCACGTCCCAATCGCCTCCCCAACTCCAAAATTCAAAGCAAAAAAGCCAGCCACCAATCATTCAAATGTAGTTTTCAGTAATAATGTTCCCACAAACATCACCTAGCACATAAAAAAACATGCAAAATTAGGGAGGGGGGAAGCGAAAGAATATTTCAGGATAAGTAAAAATCATTTTACTAAAAGATTTATAGTACAAGCCGTAAAATTACCCGGAAAAGTAAAGGTCTTACAATCAGGCTGTAACTGCTCAAAAGTTTTAACCTTGTTTAATTCCTTAAACAGGATCAACGACCCATACTGTGAGACCCACACCGTGATATGTCCATTGATCGAGGCAAGGGCCGAGGTATATTTTATTTTTGTTGTGATGTATGCCTAGTGTATTGTATATGTTGGGTTTTGGGGTTCATACGCAGCGGAGATTACAAAACAATTTTGACAAAAACCCCAACAGGATCCGAATCTAATTCCATTAAAAACGTTTAAACCATGAAAACTTAATCATACCTCAGTCGCAATGTACCTTTCTGAAGGTTAATCGATCTCTAAGGCGCGCCAATGACGAACGCCCTCTACCAGTAGTCCACACACGAACGGCGTAGAGATTCAAAGTGCTAGCTTCGAGAGAATACCAAACCTTTTGTTTTTCTCTCCAAAACGATCCGAGCATACCAAATAAACCCTAAGTCATTTCGAAACGAAAATAGAGTTTCGGCCTTTTGATCTTTCGTCCCTATGTTCTAACTTAAAGCGTCTATTTATACAACCCTTGTATATAGACGGTTAAATAAATTACACATATACCCATACTTGAAGAAGTATAAGTGTAATACACCACAAAGACGTTTCCGTCATGAATTTTATCATATAAAATTCATTTTTCGAACCATCTTAAAATCTCGCAAAACCATTCTTAGTGATAGGCTCATACAACGTTGGCGGTGTACCAAAACACATTTTGGTATACAAGTCATAAACGACCTCTAGCAAGACATTATGACTACCCAAGTTGTACGAATATCAAATCGATACAACCTAATCAATAGTGTATATAACATCATTTTGTCACACGATATCCTTTTGATCAAACATAAGGCATGGAATTGTCATCCAACATGTTCAATCGTACTAGTCTCGATCTCTAGGTAGGCGAAAACATCCAAGATGAAAACATCCAAGTGACATTGATCAATATCAATTCACTTAGACTAGGCCTTTTAACAGTCTAACACATCGAGGGATCCACTAGATATCTCTCTTTATATGAGAGGGACAAATTCTATCTCGATTACACAACTTCATCACATTGCTCACACAGTAACCAATCACAACCTTTATAATCGTCCGGTTAAAGACAACGTTTGATAGTGTCAAATCACTATGTTCCTAATGTGGAAGTCTCTGGTAATCTCAAGTCAGAGGACTGAAAAATATACCTATCATGAGAAACAACTATGACTTAATCCATGTGATGTTCTCATAGTGGGTCGGTCCAGTACTTTGTTCCCTAACAAGTACTCGTGATCTTGATTCGTATCCCTATACGTATAATCATCATATGATCATCAATCAAGACTCACATTAGTCTTAATTCATTATAGTTCCCGATATAATGACCGACTAGGGACATTTAGGATATTTCACGTAAATACCCATGGATCTTATTATAATGTAAATATGTAAATTAATTATAATAAACGAAAATGAAATCCTCTATTTTATTAACTAAAAGTATTCATAAAGACAATTAATGGATTGACCTAGGGCACATGCCCCAACAAGATATATGTGTCGACTATTAAGTTAATTTCATATGGGTGTATAGGTATGGAGAAAAGCGGGGACGTACCTCAAGTCGCGTGTCGATGTGGGACCGAGGTAGCGGCTTACCGGGGTAAGCTTAATTTATTTAAGTTTAAATATACATTTCTAAGTGGTTTTAGTGGCTTTAATGTGGCCACATATACATAAAAATTAAATGTGCCTATAGTTAGTGAACATAAAACAAGGTTCACTAGATGTGCATCGAGACACGCATAACCTCATCAAGAGACAAGGTGTCTAAATGTTGAGTTACTCACTAATGAGTTGAGGGACAAGTGAGACAAGGTAGTCCATGAGATGAGCCTCGAGACACGTGTGCAAACCATGATCAATGGCTAGCATTCAACATAGTCAAATGTGTATATAATTCAATGTTTTTGGTTTCTTATCTCCATGAAATCGTTAGTGCAAGAAGGCGAGAAAGAACAGTTCTTTGGAGTGGTTTAGGAGAGGAGGAAAAGGAGAGAAACCAGAGAAGATCAAGGTGATTTTGGTGTTGTTAATTTGATGTTGATTTGTGGTTTGTTGTTGGCGAAGGAGGGAGGAGGGAGCTTGGACGAACTGCGTTTGCAGTTCGTCCGAGTAAGGAGACGACTCGGAAGAGTCTTCTCCCCTCCCCAAACGAGCTGGGGTTGGATCTTCGACCCTATCTCGTGAAAAAAAAATCATCAACGAACCGGGGAAGTCCATGGTTCGTTGAGGAAAAAGGATGGCACACGCACGGGCCGTGCGTGTGCACCCTTTCCTTTGTCTTGGCGGGTCAAGGGCTCGGGCCAGTCGAGTTCGACCGTTTGGGTTGACGACCCAAATAAATAAAAAAAGAAGAGAAAAAAAAGAAAAAGGGAGAAAGAAATTGGAAAAAATTCCAAAAAATTGGGAAAAATTTTGGGAAATTATATTTCAACAAAATTAATAGAAAGTAATGAATTTCTATGAAAAATAAAATATTTGGAATTTCAGACGAGACTTTTACGGGGATTTTACCTCGAAAAGCTTGAAATGGGCGGATTGACCTAAAAATTGAGAAATTGCTCTCGAATTCGATTTGACCTAAATTGATAAATTGTCTAATGTTAGGGAACTAAAGGGAGGACTCAAGAGTGTAGGCACACATTTCGAAGTGTCGAGGGATCGAATAGGCTAGGAAAAACGTGTGAATTGTAAGTAAAGTTGTGAGAATTCTATATTTCATTTCATTCACCTTTATTGATTTATTGGTCTATTGGTTGACATTGCTACTTGAAATCTCACATCATGTTGTTCTTGTATCTCTTCATAAGTGAATATTGTGACATGATTCCTTGTGAAATGTTTCATTGACTCTGATTCCTACTCCTGATGTCATTTTTGAAAAGAATTGATGAAAAACATGCTAATGAGATAATTTGGATTTACTTGGACTTGTATTTGATTTCCTTTGGGCTTTATAGCCTAACTTATTTTGGAATCCTAGAAGGTTGACATTATTTGTCTTTGAAATTAAAATAGGGATTATCTAGTGTCCATTGCGCGAGAGATGCGCGGTTCACGGGGACATGAGTCTATCGGGGTTCCGGCACTCACCACTACACTTGCGCGACATACGAGTTTTGGGACTCGGGGTGGTCAGCAAGAATGAGATTGATGTTGTATAAGCATAGAGCGCGGCTACGCTATTTGTGTGAGATATGTTGAGCGCAACTCCTTATAGTAGTGGGAAAGGTTAGGTGATAGTTCTCACCGACGACCGGACGTAGATCATCTCGAATTAGCCTGTGTCTGTCTCTACATCTTTAACTGTGGTATTTACTTGCATTACTTGTTTCCGCAATTTATTTCGCTACTTTATGCTTTTAAATACCATTCAATTATTTTGGAAATGTGGAATAGAATTCTCCAGTTATTACTTAAATATTACTATACTCACCATCTAGTTTGTGACCGTGGATGTAGGTCTGTCGAGCAGCAGCAGGCCAGGGAAAGAGAAGATCGACGACTTTATCTGAGCATTTTGGCGATTCTCCTATCTCATCATGTATGACTCTACTTTTGTTGTATTATTACTTGTTTATGTTTTTACTATTTATTTTTGGGTTGAGTGTATAGTTCCCCATTTTTTAGACTCATATATATACATGCATGTGATGCTGTATGTTGTTCCTGGTTTCCCATATTTAGGATTTTGGATAATGAAAGCTTCCGCATGATCTTTAAAATACATGAGAATGATAAGGGAATTTGAATCAACTTAATAATATCGGAACATGTGTAGTGAATGTAATTTAGGGATGAAAGGCTGACAAATACGTAATTAAGTCTTATGTGGTTATGATTAAGGCTTGATTACGGGATTAGCCGGTCGGTGCCTTGTTTAGAAGTTGGTGCCGTCACACTGGCCCTCACCGTCTGTATGTCGGTCACGGTCTTATTTCCAGTGGTAATTGTATGGCGGCCCCAAATTCCAGGCCGCCTTACTACACGCAACGTCACATCCCACGTCACCAAGCCTTGCCACGTCATGATCCCCTTATCCTTGACGTTCCGCGACCTACCTGGCTACTTACACTTTTCCATTTATTCCTTACTTAGTAAATTAACTTCCATATAATTATTAATGATTTCATTAGTTAGTTAATCAATTTATCAAGTTATAATGAAATTTTATAGCGGAAGTCTTAATTTAAGTACGTTATATAGTATTCAACAATCCTAAGTAGTGGAAAACTCCACAAAAGATACCATGTATATATCAAGGCGAGTTAAGTATAACAAAAGTTCCATATACATGTAATCAGTGTTCTATGGTCCCCAAAACCCAACAAAAGTCTAATAAATACATACTAATATCACACACGAACTGGATCCATAATCTCAGAGGTAGTCGCCCAATACCTCCTTGCCCTTGCCCTTGCTCGTCGAAGGATCTGCACTCAGTCACCTAAAAAATACAGTGACGAGTCCAGTGAGTAAAATCCCAAGAGAAGTCCACGTAATATTCATGATATAAAACTGATAAACTATGAGACATGCGGATATAACACCTAGCAACAATATGTCATATTCCCATGAATGTAAGCAGTACACGACAAGCAAAAGTAGTAGCGTGAAATAAATAAACAACATATACCAATTAAACTAGCTCAGAAATAAATCATTAATCAGTACACATCTGTATAATCACGAGAAAACCCTGACCTACACCAGCCAGTAATCAATAAATCGAATAGGAACCACGTATATACTTACAGGCTTACAGTGGCTAAACCCCAACTATAGTAGACGGCATGGTCCCTTCCCGACGCTATTACATATCAGGACCACCCTAATCCCTCCCGACAGTCGTAGATATATTCTACTGCCATCGACGCGAGCACTATCACAAGTAACCATTGCATGAGATTTAGCCACAACCAATATATACGCACACCGAAATAGGAGTGAAAATCCCATGTGTGCCCACCAACAGTCACACATGAAAAGCGAAATCGATAAACCAAATCATGAATTATGTGAGGCATTCCAATGAGTTTACACACCTCAATCCGTGCTTCGACTTCCCCGGACTCCGTATCTGACCCGACTAGCTCCCTGATGCCCGAGCTACGGTCCCATAAGTCCCTGAAGTCCAATTTTATAAGTTTAGGTTGTTTACAAGTGTTTAGATGTGTATTAAGTGGAAAATCACTAAAACAACCTTTTTATATTTAGTTTATGTATGTTGTTGGTGCGCTATGTGGTTGATGTAGCGCGCTATGTAGTGGTAGAGTGCTAGGTAATTGATGTAGCGCGCTACTGTCCTTTGGGACGAAAAATAGTTGGAAACCCAGAACGTTTAGCGCACCAACCGTTCCAGTAGCGCACTATCTAGCCTCTGTGACATAATTCTCAAGTCGAGAATTCTATTTTTCCCTTCATATTTAGCTACCTAAACCTATCTAACACACTCTCCACATGAATTTAATCAGAATAACACCTAAAACCAGAGACCTACCCTTATAATTCAAATTTGAACAAAAACACTCAAAATTGGGTTTATTGAAAAGAGTAAAAGATGGAGATGATGATTACCTAGGTTTGAATCCTCAAATTGACCTCTAAGGTGGTTGAATTCCAGCTTGAATTCTCATCCAAATCTCGTTTTCTCGGATCTTGCATGAAGTTGTAAGTGGTTTAAATAAAAACTCCACTAACTTTGGTTTATATATGTTTGGTTGGAATCAAATGTGCGTGACGTATCCCGATGATTATCTTGTGGCCCACCCCTAGCCACTTAGCCCACTCACTCCCACTCACTCAGTCCATGTGACATCAATTCTCTACTCATCGAGTTCCTAGATGTCTCCATGCACATCTCTAGACAAATCATATAGTTCCCAATTAATTTAACTAAACTATAGGCCTTGATTTATTTGATTCAATTATATTAGCTTAGGCCCATTATAATATATATGGTTAGTGTTTTTATTCACCAAATTGACAAATTTTGTGATCCCACTAACCCTCGACTACCCGGCACTCGATGCCCCACGTCTCGACACACAATTCGAGGTACGCCATAGCCTATCGTTTTAATTGAATTTTACTTGGCCTATGGTCACATTACCCATTTTAATTGATTAACTAGTCATCCTGACATGGATTAGTCTAGTTTTCCAGTGCACCTGTAGTTCGCCTATCAGACACTCGCGTTGACATGCCTTTCGAGGCGAACACCCGTCACACAAACTTGCTCGATAGCAACATACACACATGCGGTGCAATATAATAATAATAATTTTTTAAACACCATATATACACAACCACCATCCATAAATTTTATATTTCCTTGGTTCTCGTGTTCGAGTCAACTGAGTTGTCCACATAACGCCTAAATTACGACCGTTAATCTCCGAGATTAACGTTAATCCTAGTTTAATTAATTTGGGCCGTTACAATTGGCTCAAAATGTGTATGAAATCGAGGAAACGACACATTAAGCTCTAATATTCTTAAAAGTAATACATAACAAGATTTAAAAACAATGAAATGATTTTAAACAAAACCATAAAAATAACCTTAAAAATATGACTTACAATCTCACTTTGATCGTTTCTTTGTCTCCTTCTTTGTCTAAGTGTTGGGTCGACTAAAATTGAGAACTTGAGCATACCATCTTAGTTCAACAAATGTACTCGAAAATACACATAATAATATATAAAAACATGCAATAAATTATAGTAAAAGCATCAAATTGACCAAAAAAATATTAAGGGCTTACCATCTGATTTTGATTTCTGTTTGTGTATTTGTTTGTCTCTCAGTTTTTGTTGGTTCAGCTCAAGGTGAGTATGAACTTAAGCAGACCATCACAGTTGTACACATTGTACTCAAAATTATTACAGTCCAAGATATAAAAACTATTTAACATATGATAAGCAAAACGCATGCACACAAGATATTTACTTTGATGAATAAAACAAAACAACCAGAAGAAGAACATGGTGTTACCATTTTCTCTTGATCATCTGTCGGTTCTTGTCTATCTGTACCTGTCTGTCCGGTTTTTGAGCCGGCTCAAAGTTGGTTATAACTTGAGCAGACCCAACACAGTTTACCAACCAAATGTATTCAAAATATTACAAACCAAGAGTTTAAAAAGTATTGTTTAACTGGGATGATGAGATCCAATGTAGCCTTTACTTCTGAATGAGCTCAACTAAGACATCATTTTGTCTGTGCTCTACAGGGCCAACCATGTTTTCCATCAAGAACCCCTCGTGCTTCAAGTTAAGTATTGGCTCATCGTTCGACTACTTGAACTTGTCCTCCTGGGACCGGCCCTTTCTTCTCGGTCACACCGCACCTTTGGTGAACTCGCAAAAACTTCCTCACATCCTCTCACGTAATCTCCTTATTCATTGACCTTACTACTCTTGGTGGCGTGCTCACTAAAAAATCAAAATCACCCATGGCGAGTGATTCCATCATCATCAAAATCCCTTCCCACAACAACGTCACCCATACCACCATCCTTATCCCCCATCAACACTAAGCTAATACCCTCCCATTCGGCGGACTCGACTTCACTTTGTCATTTTACAAAATACGAATATCGGTGATCCTCACCCTCACCCTCCTTTTTATCCTCATCATCACTATCCCTTTGGTCCTGACCACCCCTTATTTCCTAGATCCCTCACAGGCTTCTTTTCAACCCATCTACGAGTCAGTTCATCAAAAACTAACCCTATCATAGTCAGATTACTCCTATCCAACACATGATTTCGATCACTTTTCTCGGAATGCCCCTCACTATAGATGACAGACTTGTTCATCGTCCTGAAGAAGTGTGTGAGGTGGATGTCATAAGGCAAGGCACCACGGTTACTTTTATGCGCATTCTTCATGTGGTGGTATATTACATAAGCCAAATCAATTTTTTTTCCCATTCAATATGCACCACATTAAAAAGAGATCAAATTGAAGGATAGAAGAGTGACTACCACCCCTAAGAGTGAGGCTTCGACTAACCACGACATGTATCAGGCGGGCTAAAATAGTAAGCTCTCCTGTTTTGGGGGGTCTTGGATACATCAAAGTAGGGATCCTTACAAATCTTCCTCATGGCAACCTCACGATCAAACCCTTCGACTGAGGCGATCTAGTGAGTGTTGTAGTACTCAAAGTTGCCCTTGGGCAACTCGAAGAGCAATCGGATGAAGTCAGGTGTTACTCTCACCCTCTGTCCTTGAATCTCACACTTGGACAACAATGGATTTTCGAGTTCGGGGATGTAAAAGTTAGCATTAAACATTTGGACAAGTTGTGGGTACATGGGTAGGTCGTCAGTCAAGAAACTCACCCATTTCATGCGGTGGAAAAGATAACGAAGATTAAACTCGTAGTATCGAATAAAGGGAAATCCACACGACAAGGGAAATGCACTAACCTTACTGCGAAGTTCGTTCGGTAGGCTACTAATAACTCATCGGTTCTGCACCCCATAAGATCCACGGGGTTATCCAAATCGAGGACTTCCTTTCCCTTCCTTTTATTCCTATAAGGTCCACGAGTTTCTCCGCAACGAGGGCTTCTTTTCCCTTCCCTGTGCCCGAAGTCGTCTCACTCATTTCTTCGGAGGCAGGGAGTCCGCGGGCTTCGCTTCAACTTTGATCCTCTTTCCTTTCTTATTGTTCGTTGGAGGAGGCGTATTTGCAACGACGGAGGCCTTTGATCGAGTGGTTCTGGCCATGGATGCCTCTGTATATTTATGGTGGTTTTGCAAGAACCACTCCAAGAATATGAACAATTAGGAGGAGAAAGTGGGGATAAAGCAGGTGGGTTCTCTATTCAAACGACCTATATAGGGTTGCATTCCAACATTTCGCGAAGCCACGTGTCACCTCGAGCCGCTTATTCCATACGGAGACGTGACGTTCGATGGGCTAGTGACCATTCAATTTGATAAGTCACCAACTACCATTAGTATCTTTTTACTGCTAATTGTGCACCCATTTACCGCCATAGGTAAATGCTATTATAGTCCATAATGATTTCGGACCCACCACTTGCGCGTCGTTCGATAAGGTGAATCGAGATATGTACGCATATTGAATGGTTCTTAATCATGTAGGTTAGCTACTAGCTTCATTTCGTGCTTTACCAAATCATTCCTTTCAGGGCGAACTAGAATCTGAATCGGTATGCTCAAATCTATTGTACGTCTTAGTTTTCAATTGAATCATTTCCAACACTGTAGACCTCTCATTTTGGCGCCAATTTGAAAAAGTGTAATCTACAAAAGATCCGGGGCCAATGGTTTTACCATCGTTTGATTAATAATATTGTGACACGCTCTCTTATCAGACAACATACAATAATGTGACTTACATTACTCGGGCTACTCTGTGTTTTACCGAATCGGTACCTTCATCAAAATGGTTCTGAGGAGGTGTACTCGAATCTGCTATACGAATCAGCTCAAATTTGGAAATAATTTGAGCATTGTTGATCCATATTATGTTGGCACCAAATTTAGAAATATATATCTATATATAAACGGTTACAGTGAGTATTAACCGTTTATTGTCAAAATGACTATTATATTCAACATTAGAAAGTCAACCTAAGGTACACATTGAATTTTCAACCCCATGTTCGATTACTTTTCTTACATACGAGTGACTAATACAAGTTGATATAACATTAGGATAAGATATTTGTAAAAAA
The DNA here is from genome assembly GCA_039657325.1 of Stephania cephalantha. NCBI lineage: Eukaryota > Viridiplantae > Streptophyta > Magnoliopsida > Ranunculales > Menispermaceae > Stephania > Stephania cephalantha. Next base: position 44,254,569 of record CM077573.1, on the reverse strand, counting down.
AAAGATTTGATCCACTCGAAGCCCTTAGCGGGCCAATGTTAGTATGTACATACCTTAAACTTTAAGGTATGTATTGAAAAGTCAACCCCATGTTCGAATTTTTTTTTTTACATTCATGTGACTAATACAAGTTGATATAACATTAGGATAAGAGATTTGTAAAAAAAAAAAGAACATGAGGTTGACTTTTCAATATGCACTTAGAGTTTAAGGTATGTACATAACAACACGCTAAGGGCTTTGGGTAGATCGATTTTTTTTTTTTACAAATCTCTTATCTTAATGTTATATCAACTTGTATTAGTCACTTGTATGTAAAAAAAAAATCGAACATGGTGTTGACTTTTCAATACGTACTTTAGAGTTTAAGATATGTACATACCGACATTGGCACGTTCAGGGCTTCGAGTGGATCAAATCTTTTTTTTTTTTGAAAAATCTCTTATCCTAATGTTATATCAACTTGTATTAGTCACTTGTATATAAAAGAAATCGAACATGTGGTTGACTTTTCAATACGTACCTTAGAGTTTAAGGTATGTACACATCAACATTGGCACGTTAAGGGCTTCGGGTGGATCAAATCTTTTATTTTTTTACAAATCTCTTATACTAATGTTATATCAACTTGTATTAGTCACTTGTATGTAAAAAAAATTGAACATGAGGTTTACTTTTCAATACGCACCTTAGAGTTTACGGTATGTACATTACAACATTGGCAAGCTAAAGGCTTTATGTGGGTCAACTTTTTTTTTTTTTTTTTTTTTTTTTACAAATCCCTTATCCTAATGTTATATCAACTTAGCCAACACAGTTAAACTAATGTATTTTTTGGGTCGCCTCAAAGGTTGAACTTGAGCAGAGCAACATAGTTCACCTAATGTACTTAAAAACTAATCATAAAAATATAGTCAACATTCACATCAATATAACTATTTAAACACTCTTGATTAAATAAAATGGATAAACATATCAAATATTTAGCATGTACTTGCATTCCATGCAAATCTCACATCTCAACCAAAAATCCCCATGCATCCAAATCATTTTACGGAACCGCCACCCAATGCCAATAAACATTGACCTTTGATTGAGTGGCGACACACATCATGTGCATGCATGTATGGGGATTTCACGGATTGCCATTGCACCAATAATTACAAAACTAAAAAAATGTAAATAAACTATTGTTCAACCAAAAATATTGTATCACCAAAAACCATGTTTAATCAACCTGTCAAGAACCTTTAGAGCAAGGCCTGGGACTGACTGTCCATGAATTGTTGAGTTGTGAACGTCAAGGAGTCTGTGTACCAACAATTGGATCACTGATAATGACTTAGACATGTCATGTACTAGGTTGTGGAGTTTGCGGCGACATGGAAGCAACAACACTAGTGCTTGGAGCAGCAACAGCTTTGTCACAGGCATGACCCATCATTTTCTATTTCAGAGTAGGCTTAACAACATTCTTGCCCTTTCTATTTTGCCTTGACTCAACTGTCGCCTTTCCCTTGCCTTTGTCTAACTGTTCGCGTGCACCCTTAAATCTCTTAAAACAAGGTCTCCCAACACAAGACACCCTGTACGAATCTTTCAAAATAGGATCCTTCCGGGTTTTACTTCCGCATTCCCCATCTACTTCATCATCGGTCCGCGCAAGCTCTTCTTGCAGCATTCGAATAACCTCAGTTGCTTTTTGAACTTTTTGCTCGAGGTGCAACCAAGTCAACTAATTTAGCACAGCTCCGGTTGATGAAGTTAAAACGATCATTCGAGTACGCATTGTTTCGTTATTCGAATTTGTTGCGACATTTTCAAGTGCATGAAGTCGAATGAAATCCTTCCGCCACCGATTGAGAATGCACCCATCCGAGATCTTGTCCACCCCAAAATGGTCCAGGATGCTTAACGCATGATAACATAAAATTCTTAAGCTTTAAAATAACCTGCAAAAGAAATTATAGTTCATAACGTGACAAAATACTAATTTATAACATATATAAAAAACGTGGTTTGAGCTAGCTCAATCTACCTGCAGATGCAAAAACAGATTAGCCTCCATCTGCCCAATATGTCACATCATACGTGCGCATATATGGACCTTCCAGCCCTTTCGGGACAGTAACATCCATCACCTCAAACTCGATAGAAATTCTTTCGGCACGCACCACTCGAGTCCCTTAGTTTAGTTTTTTCCTCATTTTATTTTAGAACTTGGTGTACATGACATTCGTGTACAACCTTCGTATTTGTTCTTCCTATGGCCAACATGAGAAAGAATCTATAGGGGAATGGTTGGACTTAAAGTCTGCGTCGAGCTCGTTTTCAAACTTAGTGGCAAGTGCAGACTCGTACTGTCTTATGAACTGCTGAAGAGATGTCCTTGAATTGAAATACTTGCCAAAAAAAGCATTCACACTCTTGGACCTTTGCTTTATCGACATACCGACCCATAAATGATCCTTCACATAAGCTGGGATCCATTTCTACCTAATCGCATACAATGAGTTCAGCCACATGTGATCTTCCAACAAAAAATGTGTCATCATCTCTTTCCAGCTTTGCTCAAAGTCTTTTGGGAGCAAGCTTTCATACACCGTCCTTTTAAAAACCTTTATTATTGATTTTTCTCTAGTCGTCCACGAATTTCTCGGGAACTTTTCGCATGATATGCCACAAGCAAAAACGATGTCGACTTGATGAAAAAACCTCCTCCACAACTGTCGGCTATAGAGGCACATTGGTCCGTGATAATTGCACCTGGTGCCTTTTCATTCATACATGTAAGCGCAAAAAGATGTTTTGGAGCCGACTGTTTTTGTTAGTACTAAAAAGATAGAAAAAATTGGAGTTCGACTTTGTTTTTCGGCAAAGTAGGCCCGCAAGGCCTCGACATCCCCATCCTCAAGTCTCACACGCCTCATCTCATCGACATAGTTTCGGGCGTCCTTCATGCTGAAACCAAGTGAAGCCATTCCTCCTTCCATCTCATTTGCCATGGAAGCTATTGATTTGGCAACTGAAATCCCTACTTCATCGTTCACAAATAATTTGTATTTCACTCCGTTGTTCATATTTCTATGACTGCGAAAGAATCTCGACCTCTTAGGACAAACATGGTGGTTGTGCTCTAAGTTCACATTCGTAAAATGCCAAAGCCCGTCATCTTAAAGCTTCATTTTTACACGTGCACGACAGTGCATCTGAGTGCTCAATTTCGTCACTTTTTTCTGTCTTCCTGGTGCACTATTTAACCCTCTTTAGTGCAGGCAAGTATACACTTCCATACTTGTCCTCCGGCTCGTCTATACGTTCCTCTGAACTTCTTCCCAAAGCCGATCGAAAACACGTATTTGTTGGAATACTCCTTTGCACATTCCAATGACTTGAATGTCATCCCATCCTCTGGGGCTGAAGTTGAGTCTATTGAACCTTCTGCTTATTCGAGAACCTTACTTGATGGTGTGTGCTCATCTTCATTTTTAAGCTCAGGTACTTCAACGTCTGTCTCGTACCCAACCTCCTCACTGCATGAAGTGTCACTTGAGATTAACACTTCTTCCGCCCCTGAAAATGTCATAGGTTCGTCCGTGCTTTGGACAAAACCTCCACATCATCTTGATCGATTCGTCTGACTACAACGATAACAACAAAATCATAACATGTACGGTTAACAACTATTCAATGAAGGGAACAACAAGATGCACGACAAAATCAAATGATGCTCTCATTGGCAGAAATGACATCCCTAAAAGATGTATAAATCACATTACAACAAAAACAAACTTTTAACAAAATGCAGAGAAGTAAAAACTAATATACTATGAACTCAACATATATGCTAACATGGCATAGAAAAAAGATAACGAAATCAAATTATCCATTGACGAAATGTTGTGTACAACCAAAGATGTGCAGAGTAACGTACAAACATGATATTCGATTCATTAAGCAGAAAATACATACCTCGATGTTGATGAAAGGGTACATGGAGGAATCGAATCTCAGAGAAAGTAACAACAATTGCCTAGATTCCTCTGTTGCTTTTGTTGGGAGTTTGAGCTCACCTTCTTTCCAAGAGATTCAAGACAAAGAGGATGTCGTGAGATTTTTACTCTTATTTTTGCTTTTCATCTGTAGATTATTTTTGTCTTTTTTGACAGTTGATCAGTTGATGTGACAACTATTATTCACCAACTCACAACAACAACCACATCATGCGCGTGGGTGAATAGTTGTCAAAGTGTACTTTGACATTTTTCCTTATGGTGACACTCAATTTGACACCTCATTTTTCTAGCTCACATCGCCACATCACATAGCCATTTTTGCCATGTCACTTGCCAGGTATGAAGTGTCAAAACTAGTATCATAAGTAGTGTTATCATATAATTATTCTAAAATAAATGTCTCCCTTCGCAATTCAAACAAGTGATTGGTTGAGAAGCTCGGGAGTTCTATTTTTATTTTCTTTGGTTCGAGATGGGGAAAATTGATTCTATCAACATTTTGAAAAGAAAATGAAATTATACTAAAGCCTAGGCAATAAGGGGAAAGAGAGAAGCAGTGACCCTGCCTTTTGTACGTCCGGATCACGTGCTAGGCCTGACGGTTGCACATGCAATTATTATTATTATGTTGCGGATTAGTTGTACATTGATGCCCTATATATCTGCTTTGCTTTTCCCTCATATTTTCATTCAATTCACCGCCCTTGTCCCCACGAAAAAAAACCCCGTTTCCCCAATTATTACAAAGAAACCCACCCCTCGACATCTATACACCCAGTGTTTCTTAAACTTTGATAATACAACAACAAGATAGGGGCATTTCAGGTGTTTCACACTGATAAATGTGAAATGGGTCAAAACATGATCTGGTTTTGTTGAACAAAAATAATCTTTTTGGTTCTATTTATAACCCAGGCTCCAGACTCTGCACTACCACTCATTCACTCTCCATTTCTCTCATTTTGTTCACTTTTTTGTGTACTTGTCTCTAATTTATTTGCTCTCTCACATCCATTACTTAGTTTTCGAGAAATCAATGGAGATGGGTAAGGTTTTTGCAGTGATGTTCTTAGCAATGCTGGCCCTGGCCATGCTCGAAACCACCCAGGTCAGCTCATTTGATCTGAACAACGTTTTGCTATATTTTTGTGCACAATGTTGGCTCCAAAGAACTCATATAAGTTAATGTTTGTGTTTTGGGCAATGCAGGTCATGGCGGGTGAGACCCAATATCAGATCAATAAATCAAGAGTATATACTCATCTCTCTCGATGTTTCTTTAAAAAGCTGTACCTTTTTTTTTTCTTTGATTTAATCATTTTGGGTGTTTTTGGTGTTCTTGTTTTGATAAATTTTGTTAAACATGCAGAGCCGGTATGGATCTGGAAGTCTCAAGAGCTATCGTAAGTGCTACTGTTCTATGATTTTGCCCTCTTTTGATGCATTGAGATACGCCTGATGCTCATCTCGATGAGTGTGGATCTGATGCATTGTAAAACCAATAAATGCGTTGTCGTGTGTCAACTTAATGACAACTACCTTTTTAACTGACCCTCCTCGCTCGACGTGACTGCACATGTTTTGATAACAACATTTGTTTGGGTTGTCGGCCCCACTGAGTCGCCCACATAAAAAAAATGTTACACTTAAATGTTTGACTCATGACCATAGAGTCCTAGTAAAACGTAATACTAGTAATACTTCAGTTAAGTAGTAATTGATGAATATATCGTGCGGTGCAGAGTGCTCGTCGCAATGCTCGAGGAGATGCCAGAAATCGGACCACCACAAGAAGGCGTGCCTGTTTTTCTGCAACAAATGCTGCACCAAGTGTCTTTGCGTGCCACCTGGCTTCGTAGGGAACAAGCAGGTCTGCCCTTGCTACAACAACTGGAAGACCCAGCAGGGTGGCCCCAAGTGCCCTTAAATTTCTAAGTCTATATATGCTCTAATTAATTAATCAAGTCTGCTACTATTATAACTTACTAGTGGTGTTGTTGTTGATGTTATCAATGTCTGATCCATTGTTATATGTAATGTTTTTATTGTAATTCGTCGCTCCATGGAGTACACATGTTTTGTTTTGTGGGTGTACTCAAATGAGAGCGGCGTAGCGTATTGGCAAGTCATTTATGTGATGACTAGCTATCCCTGATTAATTCTGAAACTAAAAGAGTACTACTGCTTGTTTTTGTTATGTTTCTAATGCGAATATTAATTAATAAGATTTATTTATTAATTTAGCACATGGTTTCCTGATTAATCGCATGTTTTTTTAATTTTTTTTTTGTCAAAGTGATTTGTATTGAGGTGTTCCTCGTCTAAATCAGACAAGCGGATTTAACAACAATGAAGCACGGAACATATTTCGAAAATGCGCATATTAAAACGCAATCCCAACCCCCAACAATGGGGACAACAACCCCAATAATGGGGGCAACCTTCGCACATAGGCGAAGCAAGACGCTAACTTAACAAGAAAACATTAAACTAAACTAAACAAAAATTATTAAAATATTATCCAATCTCAAGCGGAAGCCAATATCATTAAGGACGGAAGCCAATATCATTAAGGTGAGGAGACGCATCATCCCGGAGTCGATGGCTGCAACCATCTTGACTAGATTCGGCAAGCTACCAACACCTTAAGCACGCCATCTTTCTCAAGCATATAGCTGAGAAATGCATAAAAGATGGCCAAAAAAACAAAGCGACAGCGGAAATCTTGGAGAACGGAGAGTCGAAACAACAAGAACAATTGCAGATCTGATCAACTCCCAAAAACATCCTCTCGAAACTTGTCATGCTAGCTTCCATCATCCCTTACAACAAAGGAAAACAAGGAAAAAGAATAAAAAAAGGAGAAAATGGATAGGAGGAGAAGAAATAGATGATAAACCACCAAAAAGAGATCGGAGAACATATAGGCCACCGACAACAGCCACGCCGCTGTAGCGAACGACAGCGTCGTCGGAAGCCCCGAACACTACAGATCTAAGAAACGACAGCGATGAAAGATGTATATGGAAACCCTTAAAAACAAAGAGGAACGAGATTATATTATAGGAAAATGTCGACTTAGGTGAATACCGTGCATTTTGCCCAACGTGTATTGTACAACATCCGAATGAGTCGGTGTCTAAAGTCTGCCTAAAGTATGCACATCTCGACGTGTATTGTACAACATTCGATTGAGTCCGTGTCCAAAGTCTGCCCAAAGTCAATGCTGAAAGTGAGTTACTTCGACCTATAATATATAAAGTCAAAGTTCCTCTAGCAACTTTGATAAAGTTGTTTGACGAAAAAAAAAAAAAAAAACCTGTGTAAAATTTAGTTGTCAGAATTGTAATATAATTTAGGCCAAATGATCCAAAATATCGTAATCTTTACAAGTTGTATCAATTATATCATAACCTTTGAAATTTAACAATTATATTCTAACCTTTTCGATTTAGTAGCAATTCTATACCAAATAAATTTAACTCCGTTTTTCCTTCATACTATGTTTTCACATCATTCTCTTCAACTTTCGTATAACATCTTTTAAAAAGATTTATTCATACATATGCATTAGAATTCAATATTCACAATAAATATGTCTTCATGTATATAATACATATAGTTGTGTGTACATATGCCTACTCAATTACATATATAATTTATGTTCTTTGTTCTTTGATCAAATTAAACAACTATGAGTATCCTTCTAATGAATTAATTTATATCATTTTCATATGAATATATACACACATAATTTTTAACTTACTATTGGTGATCTATGAATAACTAAATTTAAATTAGAGCATTAATGTATCATATATTGATTTATATATTATAATTTTTGTGAGTCTTCATAAACCTAATTTAAACATGGGGCTTAAAAGATTTTGATGTAAATTGATCAATGTGGATGATTGTTAAAAGAAAAGTTAGAAGATTTAAGTTGATTTCAAAGAAAAAGCACCCCAAATTAATTGAGGATAAAATTGATACTAAGTTGGAAATGTTAGGATATAATTGATAAACTTCAAAGGTTATAATATTTTTTTTATCATTAGGCCTATAATTTAGCATTTCCATTTAACTTGTAAATGACGATCTCATTCTCTGATGCTTGTTTGGTTCATCTTTTAAGAGAAGTTAGTTTTTTTTTAATATTTATTGGGAAGAGACAATAATGTCAAGTTACATACGACACATTTTGGAAAAGGTCCAGGCTATTCGGACCACATGTTTTGCTCTTTTTACCTGATTTTTGAATTTTTTTTCAGCACCTAGTGAAATGACCAAACTACCCATCCATATATATAAAAGAGTTTTTACTCATCCAAAGCCCACTCACCCCACTCACACATACCACAATCACTCATATCTCAAATCACATTCTTACTGCCAACCCAAATCCGACGAAATCCGAGCAAAACCACATCGATTCAACGTCGTGGGTGTATTCCTTATCTCTTTTCGAGTCGACTTCGAGATTTTTTATGGGTTTTTTACTTTTTTGATTTGGTGTTGTTTATGATTTTGTTGTTGGGTTTACGGCTTCGATTTGGGGATTAAATCTTGAATTTTGGGTACAAAGTCTCAACGAAATAAAAAATAACAAGCGATTTTGAGCAAAAGCTACTATTTTTTGTCATTATCATGTATTTTTTTAGTAGTTATGAATTTTTTTTTTCATTCTTGTTACCCGCAGGTGTCGGTTACACATGACTGACAATTTTGAAGAGGTGTTGGATACACAATGCTGATACCTCTAAAGAAGTGTCGTGTAACGACCCGTTTTATTAACGCCATTATTTATCTCGTTATCTCAGACATGGACACCAGCTCAGATCCACGTGGACGTCGCGGGTAGGTTAGGACACATGTCGACCTATGAACACTAGTAAATTGTGTGTTATGTTGTTTAAATTGCGATGCACTTTATGGATGTACTAGTAAATACATTGCATGTGTGTATGTTGAATATCGATATCGTGCGAGGTTGTGTGATGGGTAGTTGCCTCGAAGTGCGTGTCAATGCGAGTATCGAGAGGCGAAGTACAGTTACATTAGAGAAATTCGACAAAATCATGTAAACATGACTAGGAAATTAAATTGAAATGGATAATGTAACCATAGGCTAATTAAATTATAATTCGAACAATAAGCTGAGACGCGGGGCATCGAGTGCCGGGTAGTCGAGGGTTAGTGAGATCACAAAATTTGTCAATTTGGTGAATAAAAACACTAACCATATATGTATTATAATGGGCCTAAGCTAAGGTAATTAAATAAAATAAATCAAGACATATAGTTTGGTTAATTAAATGAAAACCATAGGATTTTTCTCGAGATACGTGTTGGCACATCTAGGAACTATGAGAGTAACAAATTAGTGACACATGAATTTGCGTTAGTGGGAGTTAGTGGGCTAAGTGGCTAGAGGTGAACCATTAGATGAATTTCGGGATATGTAAATACATGGAGATCAATGGCCAATGATCACCTCATCTTAATATATAACATTAGTTGATCAAACGACATGCAAATCAAATCATTCATACATTTTGCTGGAGAAGAAGAAGGAATTGCTGGAGAGGAGTAAATGATCAAGGTTTGTTGAAGGAATACATAGGAGATGGTGAGAAATTCTCAAGCTAGGTGGTACATCAACTAGGTACACATCTATTTATGTCAAATTGAAATCATTTATGGTTTTTGGCTAATTTCAGAGGGTAAATGTTTGAATATTTGTAATTGATTTATATATTTGGATTCCTCATTTAAAGTTGATAATCGAGCAATATTGAAGTTTTTAATTTGGTTTTGAAATCAAATATATATGAATTTTTGATGTTGCAAGACCAAAACTAGAATTATGCATATTGTATTAGGAATTTGCCTATGTAATTTGGTCATAACTTGCTCATTCTGGATCCAAATCGACCCAAACTAGTGGCATTTGAAAGGTTAATCAAAGAGGAACAACCTTACTTGAATGGAGAGGTTGAAATTCAATTGATTTCACATCCAAAAGTGCTATATAAGCAGGTGCTGGAATTCAGAAGAAAATTTTGAAACTAAACTTGTTAAAGGCATAACTCCCTAAATACTTATTTAAATGAGCTGATCTTTTAGTATTTTGCATTTGGGTATGTTAGCTGCTTTGTCACTGAAAATCACATTTTTTAGAAGTATAGATTAGGAGAAATAGATTTTCTAAATTTGCTGGTCGGATTAGGTTCCAATTAGAACTATGTTTAGTAAAATTATGATATCTCTTTCATTGTATATCACAATTTTACAAACTAAATCTTTTTAGAAAGCTATGATAGAGACCAAAGAACTTTGTATTACTGAGAAATTTTGAGATTTAGACCATTTCATGCATAAACATGCATTATAACATAAGACTGAAATTGAGAATTAATTTAGTCTTTAAGGCTGTTTTGGGAAAATTGATTTAAAACATATTCAACCAGTGTGAATACACAATAAACATACTTAATTAAACTCCAGAGACTTAGTAGACCGTAGCTTGGTATCGAGGAGCTTGTCGGGTTAGATACGGGAGTTCGGAGAAGTCGGAGAGCGGTTTGAGGTTTGTAAAACCTAACTGAAAGACTTTGAGTATTTGATTCTGCTTTAAATTTCATTTACATCATTTCTTGCTATTTTGATTATTCCATTCTGTTACTTGGACGTGGGTTAAGGCTACTCCCCGAGACTTCCTGGTTGTGTGGTCATAATGCACTAGACTGTAGCACGTATGACCTGACCTTTAGTGAATGACAACCTGAGCTTGCCCTTTGTGCATGTGTTGGTGACTCAGCGAATTTGGCCAGCGCCGCAAGGGACCAAGTTTTGGGCCAGTTGGGCGTGACTAATGGTGGGAACTGGTGACCTGAAGTACAGTCTAGTCCATATGGAGCGAGCACACACATTTGTTAGCTTATTCTGTTATCTTTTTATGCGATGAACCATTTATAGTTGTTTGTCTTTACATTCTGCATGTTTATTTGACGGTATTCCTTGCATTTTCTTTAGTTTATTATGCGAATGCTCAAAGGGGTTCCTTGGGATTTTACTCACTAGAATCGTCATCTGTCTTTTATGATGATTGAGTGCAGATCCTAGTACCAGTAGGGGCAAGGGGATCCTAGGCGGCTACATCTGATTTCCCGCTGTCGAGGACCTATTAGTACGTGCTTATTTTGATATTTTATATATTTTAGGTATTGGGAGACTAAGATGACACTGTACATGTATATATACCCTTTTAATGGTACTGTCGCTGATATACAAAGTACTTTCCCGAGTTTTCCACAGTAGGATTTGCTCTATGAATCATGTTTACCATGCAAATTTACCTTATCTAATAGTATTAAGTAAGACTTCTGCTAATTTATTTAACTTGTAAGATACAACCCACTAGCATGATTAGGCATTATAATAAACTACATATTATTGAACTAAGTGATTTTAAATACTTAAAAGAATAAGTTAAGAAAATTATGGATAATACACTATCTAAGTTGATTAAACACACGTGGATACGATTAGTGAAACATGAAGTAGACGGGCAGGTGCCGGACATGTGTAGTTGGGCCCACTGGGCAAGGAGTACACGAAGAAACATCACCCCGGGGTGGTGGGGCCGCCATAGTTGGTATCAGAGCAAAGAGTTCTAGGAACTTGGGAATGTAAAATGAAAGAGCATAAAATTTAATAAATAAACTTTAGTTATGGAAACCCGATGTTATTGCCTTAGAACTTTAGTTGGGAAGTGATGTGAGGCGGGTAGAGATAGGGCTTATATATGCGTTATATCTCTATTATATATAATATACGTATATACACTGAGACTGATTCGAAGCTCGCTTCTCGATGCAGATTATGGACGGACAGTCGACTACGCCTTATGAGATTAGCGAGACTAGTGATGCGGCTGAGGATTCCCCAATTACAGCTAGTATGGAGGATCGACTCTCGGCTCAAGAGACTCAAATAGCCGAGGTACTTCACCTGTTACGGAATCAGATTGCTGTACTAACAACACTTGCAACAGCGGTTGCCGCACCCAGAGAGCCGGTAGCCGTTACCATACCTACGGGGACAGTTGTCGCTCCAGTTGTTCCCTAAACACTCGTTGAGAAAGTAGCATCGGAGACACATACAGATAGAGCTACCGCAGTTGTTGTTCCATTGGAGTCGCTGACTCCTACACCTCCACCCACAACTATAGATTAGATTACTGCTACCACTACTACTGCTACTACATCGGGATTCGTCTTGGCTCGAAAGGCGAAAATGTTTAGAGAGTTTCTAAAGTTCCAATTAAGTCTCTTTTATAGAGGTGGTGTACCCGAGGCTTCGGGGAAATGGATTGTGTCTCATCAGCATTTTCATAAGATAATGAGGAATGATCAGAGTGTTCAAGCACGACTATCAGGATCATGCTTGAGAGGCCACACTGAAGTATGGTGGACTACATATCAGGATACCCATCCAGAGCCGACGACATGGGCTGAGTTTAGGGATATGTTCTATGATCAGTACATACCTATGGGGATGAGATTGAGACTGATGGATGAGTTCTTGACCCTGAGACAAGGTAATCGTACTTTGATGCAGTATATAGAGAGATTTCGGTACTTACTCCAATTCTCGATGGATGTCGATGGGATGGAGCGTCTGCAGATCTAGTACTTCACTAGAGGAGTTGTAGATATGATTGTTTCGACAGTGGTATCATCTGGGGCACCCACTCTGCAGGACATCTTCGATAGAGCATTGGCACATGAGACCTACCTGATGCAGAGAGATGGTAGACGTGTGATTGGGACTGTGGTGCAGACAGGGCAGAGTTCTCGGTTGGACCAGAGGTCGAAGAGACAGATGGATCATCAGGATAGAGGTCGGAGGGATGACAAATAGGACAGAGGCCACATGGATGATCACCAGGGCAGTCAGTTTTAGTATGAGGAAAGACAGCCGGTGCACACCATCGTACCACCACCGGTGGGTCAGCGTAGGCCATAGCCACAGATGAACCGTTATGGTCGAGATCAGGGATGACATGACAGGGGTCAGTAAGACCGGAGTCAGGGTGTGAGATCTGGAGACGGACAGGCTGGTAAACATGATAGCCGTAGATGCCACATGTGTGGTCAGATGGGACACTTGAGGATAGATTGCAGGACACCGCCGTCACCACGTCGAGAGCCATAGCAGGCCAGAGAAAGAGAGCTCATGCGGTAGCACATCCTGATGGCGGGGCGACCAGACAGTTCGTCGAGGGTACGTTTATTTTTGGTAGACCTATACATGCTATGTTTGATTTTAATAGTACTTTATCTTTTATTTCTCGACGTATTATTGGAGAGTTAGGGTTAGATACACGAACACTAGACACACACCTTGTCCTCAGTACGGCTGTTGGGGACAAGATATACACTAACCAGATATGTAGGGACGTGATGATAGAGGTTGAGGGACATCAGTTACCAGCTAATCTTTGAGTATTAGAGTACTTAGAGTTTGACGCGATTCTTGGGATGGATTGGTTGTCACTGTATCATGCAAATATAGATTGTTATGGTAAGAGGATAGAGTCTCGTATTCCTATGATACCATAGTTCTCACTAGTTGGATCTGCAACTGACTTACCTATCACTAGAGGCCGACTAGCTATAGCGCAAGAGTTGAAGGCATTTGCAGTGATAGTTGAGCCGGAGGTTAGGGCAAAGGTCACGATTGAGGACATTCCGGTAGTTAGATATTTTGCTGACGTATTTCTGGATGACCTATCAGGATTGCCACCACCACGAGCTGTTGAGTTTATCATTGAGTTGATACTAGGGATGCAGGCGATCGCTAGTAGACCATATATGATGTCACCATCGGAGAAGGAGGACGTTAGACGACAGTTGAATGAGTTATTGGAGAAGGGTTTCATTCACCCTAGTATGTCAACTTGGGGAGCTCCAGTGTTGTTTGTCAAGAAGAAGGATGGTTCGATGAGGATATGCATAGACTATAGGAAGTTGAATCAGGTGACAATTAGGAACCGTTACCCACTTCCTAGGATAGATGATCTGTTCGATCAGTTGGTGAGTGCCAGATTTTTCTTGAAGATTGACTTTCGCTTAGGTTATCATCAGTTGAGGATTCGAGATGAGGATACCCAGAAGACCCGTTTCAGCACTAGGTACGGGTTATTCTAGTTTACAGTCATGCCGTTTGGGCTGACTAACGCCCCGACAATTCTCATGGATTTGATGCACAGAGTCTTGAGACTGAGAACATAGATTGTACGCCAAGTTTAGTAAGTGTGACTTCTGGCTATATGTGGTGATATTTTTAGGACATGTCGTCAGTGACCAGGGTATCTCTGTGGATTCAGAGAAGATTCGGGCTATCATTCACTGGAGGACGCTTGAGTCTATTACATATATACGGAGTTTTCTTGGACTGGCAGGATACTACCGGCTATTTGTGCAGGATTTTTCTTCGATTGCAGTGCCGATGACGAGACTGACTAAGAAGGATGTTAGGTTTGATTGGTAAGAGGAGTGTGAGCAGGCCTTCTGTGAGCTGAAGAGGAGGTTTGACTTCCGTACCAATATTGGCATTACCGGAGCAGGGCAAGACTTTGACAGTTTATACGGATGCGTCAGGTATTGATCTTGGATGTGTGTTGATGCAGGACGGTAGACCAGTTGCCTATCTTTCCAAACGGTTGAGACCCCATGAAGGGAATTATCCAGTGCATGACTTGGAGCTTGCAACGATCCTTTTTGCACTAAAGGCTTGGAGGCACTATCTCTATGAAGATAGATTCATATTGTATACAGATCACCAGAGTTTACGCTACATATTCACTATGAGGGATTTGAATATGCTCAAAAGGAGATGGCTCGAGCTGCTGAAGGACTGTGACTTCGATACTGAGTATCGCTATGTGAAAGTGAATGTCGTAGCAGACGCATTGAGCAAGAGGGAGATTGATAGTCAGACTGCTCTGCGACCTATGACACACGAGCATGGCTTGTTACATGCGACATCAGTTATGTGCATGACAGAGGTATCTACTACGTCTGAGCGGCACATTTGTGGTCAGATAAGAGTTCTGACCGTATCGATTGAGAGGGTTGCCGAGTGTTAGAGGGCTGATGAGCTTTACGAGCGGTTCAGTGGTCTGGCTCGGGATTCGAAGTGCACTGATTTGGCAAAGACCACTGATCAGTATTTGAGACACCGAGGGAGATTGTGGATACCTGCGGACCAGGAGATACAGAACGGGATTTGGGAGGATGCACACTGGTCATGCTACATGGTTCATCCTGGTCATACTAACATGTACCATGATTTGAGGCGACTATTCTGGTAGATAGGGACGAAGGCTGACGTAGGGGTGTACGTCAGAAGTTGTCGTATCAGCCAGCAGGTGAAGGCTGAGCACATGAGACCCGGTGGACTATTACAGCCATTACCCATTCCACAGTGGAAATATGAGCACATCACTATGGATTTTATCAGTGGACTACCACGGACATCGAGGCGTCACAATGCAGTTTGGGTTGTGATTGACAGACTGACGAAATCGACTCACTTCATTTAGATTTCTATGAGGCACAAGTTCCCAAAACTGAGCATATTGTTTGAGCGGGAGATTATTGATTGCATGGGATGCCAATTTCTATTATATCACACAGAGATCCTAGTTTGACTTCGAGGCTCTAAGAGGCTATGCAGGAGCAGTTTGACACCAGATTTCAGTTTAGTACGGCTTACCATCCTTAGACCGACGGACAGGCAGAACGAGTGATAAAATTTTTGAAGGATATGCTCAGAGCTTGTATATTGCAGTTTGAGGGGTTCATGGGAGGACTATCCGCCTTTGTGTGAATTTGCATACAATAACAGCTATCAGGCAAGCATTGACATGCCACCGTTTGAGGCACTATATGGGAGGCCCTATAGATCACCTGCATGTTAGACGGAGTTAGAAGATAAAGTGAAAGTTGGGTCTGAGATAGTTGTTGATCATAAAGAGAAGATCAGACATATTTGTCAGAGGTTACGAGCTGCACAAGATAGAGAGAAGAAATACGCGGATCGGTATCACGAGGGTCTGAGATATGAGGAGGGCGACATGGTATACTTGAAGGTTTCCCCTTGGAAGGTTCAGCAGAGATTTGGTATTAAGGGGAAACTGGCGCCGAGATTCATTGGGTCATATAGGATTGCGCGGCGAGTGGGCAGTGTTGCATATAGCCTAGAGTTACCTACTGAGTTAGCTGGGGTTCATCCGACATTTCATATTTCGATGTTGAGACTAGCTAGGTCAGGGCCGAGACCGACGATTAATTTGGGGCGGATTGAGGTTTAGCCTGATGTGACTTACGAGGAGAGGCAGAAGTGATCGTTGACCACAAAGTCCAAATTCTCAGGAACGGGGATCTCTCTAAGGTCTTAGTTCGTTGGCAGCATCATGGGACAAATGGACTCACTCGGGAGCTTGAGTTGAAGATGAAAGAGTGATACCCTCAGCTATTTTCTAGTATGATGTTTAAGTTACAACTAAATTTAAGGACGAAGTTTTATTTATTTAGTTGGGAAGAACTATAATGGCCCATTTTAGTAATGCCGTTATTTATCTCGTAATCTCAGACATGGACGCCAGCTCAGATCCATGTGGACGCTGCGGGTAGGCTAGGACACACGTCGACCTATGAACCCTAGTAATTGTGTGTTATGCTGTTTAAATTGCGATACACTTTATGGATTTACTTGTAAATACATCGCATGTGTGTATGTTGAATAACGATATCGTGCGAGGTTGTGTGACGGGTAGTTGTCTCGAAGTGCATGTCAATGCGGGTATGGAAAGGCGAAGTACGGTTACACTAGAGAAATTCGACAAATTCATGTAAACATGACTAGGAAATTAAATTGAAATGGATAATGTAACCATAGGCTAATTAAATTAAAATTCGAACAAGAAGCTATAACACCTTAAAATGCGTGCCGGGTATCGAGTGCTGGGTTTTTGAGGGTTAGTGAGATCACAAAATTTGTCAATTTGGTGAATATAAACACTAACCATATATGGATTATAATGGGCCTAAGCTAAGGTAATTAAATAAAATAAATCAAGGCCTATAGGTTGGTTAATTAAATGACAATCATATGATTTCCTCGAGATACGTGTTGGCACATCTAGGAACTATGAGAGTATAAAATTAGCATCACATGAGTTTGAGTTAGTGGGAGTTAATGGGCTAAGTGGCTAGAGGTGAACCATTAAATGAATCTCGGGATACGTAAATACATGGAGATCAATGGCCAAGAATCAAGCTCACCATAATATATGACATTAGTTGATCAAACAACATGCAAACCAAATCATTCATACATTTTGCTGGTGAAGAAGAAGGAATTACTGGAGAGGAGTAAATCATCAAGGTTTGTTGAAGGAATCCATGAGAGTTGGTGAGAAATTCTCAAGTTATGTGGTACATCAACTAGGTACACATCTATTTATATCAAATTGAAATCATTTCTGGTTTTTGGCTAATTTCAGAAGGTAGATGTTTAAATATTTGCAATTGGTGTATATATTTGGATTCCTCATTTGAAGCTATTAATCCAAATATATTGAAGTTTTTAATTTGGTTTTGAAATCAAATAGATATGAATTCTTGAAGTTGCAAGACCAAAACTAAAATTCTGCATGTTGTATTAGGAATTAGCCTATGTAATTTGGTCATAGCTTGCTCATTTTGGATCCAAATCGACCTAAACTAGTGGCATTTGAAAGAGTACTCAAAGGGGAACAACTTTACTTAGCTGGAGAGGTTGTAATTCAATTGATTTCATGTCCAAAAGTGCTTTACAAGTAGGTGCTAGAATTCAGAAGAAATATTTTGAAACTAAACTCGTTAAAGGGATAACTCCCTAACAACCTATCTAAATGAGCTGATCTTTTAGTATGTTGTATTTGGGTATGTTAGCTGCTTTGTCACCAAAAATTGCATTTTTTAGAACTATAGATTGTGAGAAATAGATTTTCTAAATCCGCTGACAAACTAAACCTTTTCAAAAAGCTAAGATAGAGACCAACAATCTTTATAATGGTGAGAGATTTTGAGATTCAGACCATTTCATGCTTAAATATGCGTTGTAACATAATATTGAAATTGAGACTTAATTTAGTCTTTAGGGCTAATTTGGGAATATTGATTTAAAACATATTCAACCAGTGTGAATATAAAATAAACATACTTAATTGAACACTGGGAACTTAGGTGACCATAGCTTGGTACCAGGGAGCTTGTCGAGTTAGATACATGAGTCTGGCGAGGTCGGAGTACGATTTGAGGTTTGAAAACCCAGCTGAAAGACTCTGAGTATTTGATTCTGCTTTAAATTTCATTTTCTTCATTTCTTGCTATTTTGATTATTCCATTCCGTTACTTGGACGTGGGTTGAAGTCACTCCCTCAGATTTCCTTGTTGTGTGCACATAATGCACTGGGCTGTAGCACATGTTACCCGACCCTCCGTGAATGGCAACCTGAGCTTGCCCTTGGTGCACGTGTCGATGACTCAGCGGATTTGGCCAGCGCCGCGAGGGACCAAGTGTCGGGCCAGTTGGACGAGACTATTGGTGGGAATTGGTGACCCGAAGTACAGTCTAGTCCGTCTGGAGCGAACAAACACATTTGTTAGCTTATCTGCTATCTATTCATGTGATGAGCCATTTACAGTTGTATGTCTTTACATTCCGCATGTTTATTTGACAATATTCATTGCATTTCCTTTACTTTACTATGCGAATTCTCAAAGGGGTTCCTTGGGATTTTACTCACTGGACTCGTCATCTTTATTTTTGTGATGATTGAATGTAGATCCTAGTACCAATAGTGGCAAATGTATCCTTGGCGACTACACTTGGTTACCCGCCGTTGATGACCTACTAGCACGTGCTTATTTTGATATTTTGTATATTTTGTGTATTGGGAGACTGAGATGACACTGTACATGTATATATACCCAGTTTATGGTACTGTTGCTGATATAAATAGTACTTTCCCGGGTTTTCCACAATAGGATTTGCTCTTATGAATCATGTTTACCATGCAAATTTACCTTGTCTAATAGTATTAAGTAAGACTTCCGCTGATTTATTTTACTTGTAAGATACAACCCACTAGCTTGATTAGACATTATAATAAACTACATATTATTGAACTAAGTGATTTTAAATACTTAAAGAGAATAAGTTAAGAAAATTACGGATAATACACTATCTAACTTGATTAAACACACGTGAATACGATTAGCGAGACATGAAGTAGACGGGCAGGTGCCGGACACGTGTAGTTGGGCCCACTCGGGAAAGAGTACACGGAGACACGTCACCCCGGGGCGGCGGGGCTGCTACATGTCGGCTATACATGGCCGAAATCTTGTTAGAGGTCTCGACTGAAATCCCTCCGTCACCAATTAAAATTGAGTTCATTTGGCATTATCGGTCGGAGTTGTTCTTTAGGGTTATCAGTCGGAGTCGGCCGAATCCCTCATGCGACACTTCTTCACTTCTTGGACACGACGCGACCACATCCGACCTTGTTCAACGAAAAAAACACTCCTACGACACTTGGTGACCCAGTATAAGTGCTCTACAATGACTAAATCCGAGAAATGGAGAGGATTGAGGGGCGTTGGGATGAATGTAGGAGATGGAGTAAACTTTCGTTGAGGGTGAGGAGTAGTTTTAGAATAATTTACAAAAAAGCGGGGTAAAAGCAGTAAAAAAAAACTCAAAAAAGGGGTACAGTGAAGTAATGAGGTAAAGTGAGCAAAACGTAAAGTCCGAATAGCCGTGGTTTTTGGAAATTGAAACTCCTTGTACATCTTCTCTTAAGATCCCTGCTAATGCTGATGGACAATGATCGAGAATATGATTTCCCACCAAATGTTACGCTACATTAAATTTTTAGAATTTTTTTTTGAGAATTGACATATTTTAATATGTCGAGTTTTGATGGAATGCGATCGATTATAATTCTCTTAAAAAATTTAAACTTGAATTGCATAGAGGACATGCCGAGAAGTGAACTTCCCGAACCATCCATATTAATATGTTATTCTTCTCAATCTTAAACAACGTATATTATAGAAAATCAGTTCCATATAGAAAGGGTGCCCTTGCGCAATAGTCCATTAAACGTACACATTCATGCGGTAGTGCAGCTGTACTTGACAATACATTTTTCGGGTGCTATCTTCTGAATAAATGCGTTATAGCTAGCTAGGTTGATTGATGTAGGGTCCATAAAATGCACTTCCGCCAGAATTAAAGTTGCTCTCTTTTGGCACATGCCCTCCTTTAATTAGGAAAAAGAGAGAGAACATGCTTTTGATGCATACATTCTGTTGCATAATACTTGAAAATTTGTGTTTATACATCCATCAAGCTAGATGTGATGTGTATCCACCATTAATTAAGTGCAAGTGTAAGTGTATATAGGAGAGCGTCCGATGAAGTAACTATAATGCCTCGTCATTAATGTGGGGAGAACATATATGCATGCCTTAGAGCATCTCCAGTGAGATAATGGATTAGAGTAAAAATAGATCCACCTAAGATAGAATCCACATCTAACCAAAAAAATGTTCTCCAATGGGACCATAGATTGATAATGTCTATCTATGTGGCATGAAATCAAAGTGGAGGGTGTTTACTACAACGTCTACTTCTAGATATTGTGGTAGACTTCCACATTAGACAAATATATTTTTTTAATAATTTTTTTACTTTTTTAGGCCTTTATTAATGTAATGAAAATTGAAAATAAAAAGTGACAACTCATCAATCTATGATCTAAATTCATTGTCAATAGGAGACCATTTTGAGAGGTAAATGTGTATCTAGTGCCACATAAAATAGACATCCTCTCCACATCCATGATGTGACACTAATCCGTGGTCTAAATCCATATTACCATTGGAGATGCTCTTAGGTGACACAAATTAACTATGAAATTGCTCCTTTTTGATGAAGCAACTATAGTTTACTACTAGACAAAAGAAAAAGGGAGATACTACTAATGGGGCAAGCACCTGCTTGGCACTACTCCTCCACATGCCTTGAGATACGTGCGTCCAATGCGAATTAATGGTTGTTGAGCAGGTGTGACTATAGTTTTGATTTTTTTTAATGAAATCACAATTTGCCCACTATAAAGCTCAAACTCCCAACTTATTACTGAAGTTACTATAATTTTGAGTTTTTCAATTTTAAAATTTGTGTGAAAGAAAATGCTGAATTGACGTTGAAAGTAAAATCCTAGCTAATTAGTGGCAGCCTGTTATGAAATGGATGAAAACTTGTGCATGTAGGTGACCAAATTATGAAGCATGATTCTCACATTGAATTGTAACATCAAGCATGACTCTCACACTTCATGTAACTTGTAATCATCTCCAATGTACACCAACTCTTCCATGTATTGTCTATGTTGCTTGTGATGTGTTGTATGACTTGTGGTGTATGTATAACTTGTACACATTGTATAGGTACAATTATCATCATCACTAAATGACCTATATAAAGGGTGCCAACCCCATTGTAATTCACACACCAATGTATGAATGAAATCTCTACATTCTCATCTCTAGCTCTCTTCTCACTTGTCTCATCTTCTCTACTTGTTCTAGTAGTTCTTAGCTTATGCCTTCTATACTTAAGTCTCTAGCAAGTCCAACTTAAGTTCTAGTTAGCTTACAACTTAGTTTACAACACGTTATCAGCACGAAGTTGCTCTACAAGAGGAGGTCTTGAAGATCAAGAAGCTTTTCAAAGATATAAAGCTAAGAAGGTATAATTTTTATTAATTTAAATAAGTTCAATTTATTTCCATGTTGTCATGGTTAATTTCTTTTTTGTTACATGCATATTTAATTATGTAAATGTACTTTATTCATACATTATGCATTGTAACGTCACCGACTACGAAAGTATGCTCTGTAGCTGCGTCTTGTACGATCTTCTACATCAGAATTCAAAAGTCAATGTGTGACATATAGTTTTTCTCTTAAAACTACAAACGATTAGTTATTGTTCTATTCTTGATTTTATAATACAAGTAATGCTATAAGTTTGAGTTGCTAGTGGGTAAGTCTTGTCCCCGGTAAAGCTAAACATTGAAAAAGAGACGGGTTATCCCGTTCGAGGAGGCATGGTATTAAGTAGACTATGTCTTGCCACCCAACCTGGAGGTTGTCCCACCAATTCATATGAATAATACATTTTGTTTATTAATGAATCAAGTTGTGAACATATATTTAATCATATGTTTTGTTTTTACATAAAAAGGGGAAAACTATTTTATATTAAATTTATTTTCAAAATATTATTCAACCATAGTTGAACTTGTTGCCTTATTATATTACCGACAAGAATTACTTGTCATGACAATTAGATACTATAATTTGAGAATAAAACATCTATGCAAGACTATGTTGTGTTATACAAAATTTAAATCATTTGTCAATATCTCTTTAGAGATTTGAAAAGTGAATATTTCACTTTATATATCTTTTCACTATATGGAGTTATAAATATATAAATACCAAAAAAAGTACTGCTCCAAAAGCTCAAAATGAGCGGTTGAGTCTCAAGCTACAAAATTTGATTAGTCAAATATTAATTATAATTCCGCAATTTTAATTACCTCTATGTTGAGGCTACGTGGAAATATGACTGATGAGACAATAAAAATAAGGTCACGTGGCCCGCCTCGATTTATTGCTGCAACAAATATCGAGGACACACGTTAATCCAATAAATATTAATGATTGATTTCTTGTCTCATGGTAGCTGAGTAAAATAATGAGATATTATAAATATAATATGCTCATGTCCAATTAGTTCAGCTTCAAATTAAGAAGCATATGTTGCATATAATGATCATGATCGCAATAATAAATTTATGGTCGTGGAAAATGTGAAAATATCAGGTAAAGGTCGCATTGACAATTTCACCAAAAATTGGAAGAAAAGTGGTGCACCACTACAAAGGGCAAATAATTATCGACAATGAGCGCTCATATTTGTGACATTTTTTGGTCATATATGAAAGGCTATTTTGCCTAAATATTGTCATATATATACCCGAATATTTTGTGACCTTTACCATGCCTTCAAAATCAAGGCAAAATATTATGAATTTTATCATTGAAAATGGCTCGATAAAACAGGCACATCGAGATTTGTTTAAATCGTGACCTAAATATGGGCGATGAGTTTATGTCTTGTGTATCATGCTACATGGATGTACATTATAATATAAAATTGAATATTTATCGAATTCGAACTTAGCGGAGGCTAATGTTCAAGCAATATCTGGTACAACAATTTTATTGTTAATGTCTTGTTCCGAAGAAGTTTACTCAGAATAATAGAAAATTTATCTATATGAATATGATTTAATCTTAGTATAATATTCATGGCTTTAACTTCTGGAATATACAAGGCACATTAAAATGAATGTAGTCATAAATCAAATGACATTCATAATGTGGAAAGATCTATTTGATTGTCCATAATCATCAATAATGCGAAAATATCATAAATTCGCACGAACATTCTTTATCGAACTGGATTTTTTTATCAGCTGGAGATTATCTTAAGGCAAATCAATAGGAGACTTATATTGATTTAACTCTCAATCAATCATATTATAAGATGCCTTGGATCCTTAATAGGGAATTTATTTATATCAATTTTTGCTAATTTTCACTTTGATGAAGCAATTTCCCCACCATTAGGGGGATATATAAGCCAATTCAAAAGGAATGACGTGAAATTGCTTGAAACATATCAAATTGCATTAAATTTGTTGTATTATGATCCATGTATAAATTAATATGAACTCGAAGTTCAAAGGATCATTCAGTAGCAACAAGTTATGAATCAATTACTTGATGCAAGTATTATATACAAAAGAGTGACAATCATATGCTTCAGCATTAAATGATTCATATAGAAAATGATGTCTATGTGCAACAAAATACACAAGATGTCTCACCCATGTGAACATGAAGGAGATAATCAAAATGAGTTATTGGTTAGTGTATTACACTTTTTTCCCTTTGCTATTATTTTATCCCATTGGGTTTTCTTTGCAAGGTTTTTAATGAGGCAATTCTAACAATATTAAAACTCTGTATCTAGATTGATTAGTGTATTGCACTCTTTTCATTTCGCTATGATTTTATCCCACTGGGTTTTCCTAGCAAGGTTTTTAATGAAGCAATCCTAACATTATTATACTTCATATAAAAAATAAAAGAAAAAATAAATTATGAGAGCAATTAATGTACTCTTTTTCCTATACTAGATTTTTCCCACGGGGTTTTTTTAGTAGATGTTTTAATGAAATATTTATATTCTTTCTAAGTGTATCAATGTATTGCACTCTTTTCCTTAGCTATGGTTTTGTCTTACTGGGTTTTCCTAGCAAGGTTTTTAATGAGACAATCAACAAATATTATACTACAAAGCAATATTATACTCTTTTTCCTGTACTAGATTATTTCCCACAGGGTTTTTCTAGTAGAAGTTTAACGAGACACATTCTTTCAACAAGTGTCATCCAAGGGGGAGTGTTATGAAATGGATGGACACTTGTGCGTGTAAGTGACCAAATTGTGAAGCATGATTCTCACGTTGAATTGTAACATCAAGCATGACTCTCACACTTCATGTAACTTTTAATCCTCTCAAATGTACACCAACTCTTCCATGCATTGTCTATGTTGCTTGTGATGTGTTGTATGATTTGTGGTGTATGTATAACTTGTACACATTGTATAAGTACAATTATCATCATCACCAAATGGCCTATATAAAAGGTGTCAACCTCATTATAATTGACACACCAATGTATGAATGAAATCTCCACATTCTCATCTCTAGCTCTCTTCTCTCTTGTCTCATATTCTCTACTTGTTCTAGTAGTTCTTAGTTTATGCCTTCTATACTTAAGTCTCTAGCAAGTCCAACTTAAATTCTAGTTGGCTTACAACTTAATTTACAACACGACCAAAAATCTTATACTTTTACTTGTTCTTTTTTCGATGTGTATTCTAGCAATTAGTTGCACCCACACATACTCAAGTGTGTGCTACTGAGTACAACTAATTACTCAATAACTATTGTAGGCAACGCACACATCAAGAATATGTCACGACTTACGACATGTAATTGATGAAGATTGATGGCAACGGTGTTTGTGGCTTGCAAAATTCATTCTTTGGCCTTCGCTAAAGCATAATTAATATTATAAGGGTACTGTTATTTGGACTCTTGAGTCCGGACGGACTGGACCAGATTTTATATTTTTTTAAAAAATCATACTTCAAAACTTATTTTATTATTCAAACATTGCTCTACAGATTAGGGGATTTAAATTTTTGTTTTTAAACTTTTGTTTTTGTTTTTTTTTATTAGAGGGTTCTCTAAAAACATAACTATTTGTAAAAAATTGAAAATTTTTTTATGAGTTCGGACTCATGAGTTCGCATAGATTTATTGATATTGTTATAAATTAATGATTTATAAGTCTATTTTGATGGGTAAATTTAAAATACCCAAGTATCATAAATCTTATATAAATCATAAATAAAGACTTGCAAGTCATTCCCATTAGTAGATTTTCAACCTTCTGCAGTCCAGATGATGTAGAGTCGATGGATAACCTTTTGCCTAAAAATACCTATTAATCACTACAAAGGCTGAGACTTCCAACTGAAGGATGAACTTGGTTATAGACGGTTCCATCAATCGTCAATAACCAACTCTACTTGAAAGGACAAAAAAGCCTCTAATAATATCATAGATAATAATAAATTTATAAATTAAAATAAACCATATCTAATATTTTGTCATTTAGTTAAATTGAATTAATAAGCTTATCATTATAAATGTCGTTATTTTAGATATTGTCTCCCTTGGCCTTTATAAATTGTTAAACAATTTGTCCAAATAGGATTTTCATTCGAAACAACATGTGCATTGTCGGCTTGAATTATGCATGTTATGTTTTAGTCGTATGGTGTCTCAATGACGGACACCACATGTCTTTTAAAAAATACACAAAATTTCATTTTCCATACACATGCACTATGATGACCTTCACCTGAACTAGGGTTGGGTCGACCGACCAAGATCGCCACCCAAGCCTAATACCTGAACCTGGCCTAAATAGGCGATCTGGCACGCCTAAAATAACATGCATAATAACACAACAAGTTCATATGGAGTAAGAGTACGGAATAAAATAAACAAGATCCATATGACTTAATAAGAGCAAAAACCAAGTTTTTAATTCCTTAATAGAACTAGAGACATTCATTTACTACTATGAAGTTCAAACTAAAGGGTAATAAGGTTCAATCTATACCCAAGTAACTTGTTTAAGTACAACCCAAACTCATTTATATCAAAATCAAATATAAATTAATACTAACATATAAGACTCACATTAAGAGAAAAGGCTTCAAAATATCGTCTCTCTCTTGTCTCAATCTAGCGCCAATGTGGATGGTCCTATGATGTAAGTGGGGTGACCTAAAAGGGACAATGAAGCTCAGTAAGCGAAAAACTCGCTCAACCATCAAATATGCAAGTACTACTTGATAAACATGAAAGAACTAGCATGAATTCGAAATCAAGTCAAGAAACATTAAGTAGAAGCATGGAAAAAAGCTTCATAATCATAAACAAGTATGGAACCATTGATTTTGTAGCATTAAAACAAGATTCATAGATAATTAGCAAACCAAGTTCGTCATGCAAAAGGAGAATAACATAAAAGATAGTAATATATAATGTCGGGGCCATTCAATGCATACTAGTTATTGACAAGAATCCGATGACCCATTCTTTTACCCTTGAGGTGATGCAAACCATTAGTGAGCACACAGATGTGTCCCATAATTGGTCTCATCAAACCAATAGTAAGTTCTTCCAAAGCCATCATCAATATGAGACCACTTGTGAGCTTGATATTTGAAGTGTAAAACAAGTGGCATAAACCACAACATTATCATAGCTTACACATCAAGATTTATAGTGGCTCAAACCACTTATTTGGTTGTACAAACCACACTAATTTCATTTGGCGGCTCAAACCCCCTTTTTTTTGGTGACTCAAACACACTCTTTCAATCAAGCAACACAAGTATTCATATCAAATACATATTTTTGGGGTATGTGCTTAGGTCAGTCTTACGAACATTGCTTCTATTAATATTTTAGTTAATTAAATATAAGAATTCATTTGTTGTTCATTATTATAATTGGTTTGCATATTTACATTATAATATGATCCATGGATGTTTACGGAAGTATCCTAAATGTCCCTAGTCGGTCATTATACCGAGAACTATAATAAATTAAGATTAGTGTGAGTCTTGATTGATGGTCATATAATGATCATGCGTATAAGGATACAAACTGAGATTTTGAGTACCCATTAGGGAACAAGGTACTGGACCGACCCGCTATGAAAACACCACGTAGATTACGTCATAGGTGTTACTCATGATAGATATATTATTTAGTCCTCTAACTTGAGATTACCAGAGACTTCAACATTAAAATCATAATTATTAGACATAATCAAATGTTTTTTTTAACCAAACGATTATAGGGGTTGTGATTGGTTACTATGTGAATAATGTGTGGAGGTGTGTAATCGAGATAAAATTTGTTTCTCTTGTTTAGAGAGATATCAGTGGATCCCTCGATATGATAGACTAAAAATGGCCAAACTCAAGTGGATTGATGTGATCAATGTCACTTGGATATTCTCAGTTTACCTAGAGATCGAGACTAGTACGATTGAACATCAATGGTGGTTTTTTCATGCCTTATGTTTAATCAAAGGTCATCGTACGACAAAAGGATATGATATACACTATTGATTATATTGTATAGATTTTGATTTTTGTGCAACTTGGGTAGTCATAATGCCTTGCTAGAGACCGCTTATGACTTGTGTACTAAAATAATTTTGGTTCATTACCAATATTGCATGAACTTATTGGGTCGCACACAAAGAATGATTTTGCGGGATTTTACATAACTCAGAACAATAAATTTTATATCATAAAATTCGTAACATGCAAATCCCTAAGATGTGTCAAATTAATACCACTTTAAGTAGAGGTGTATTGGTAATTGACTTACCCGAATTTGTATAAGGGTTGTATAAATAGTTAAGTAAATTCACATTACGGGAGAAATTTGGGTTGGAATCTAATTTTTGTTTTGAGAAAATGAGTTAGATCTTTGAGCCTCTCTAAAGCTATAAGGGAGAACACAAAATTATTTTCGTGTTCTCTTTCGGGCTAGCATTCGGTTTCTCGGTCGTCGTTCGAGTGTGGATTTTTTTATAGAGGATGTTCATCTCTGGTACCGCCCTAAACATCGATCAACACATAGAAACAAATCAGCGTTTGAGGCACATTTTACTTTTGTTAATCAATTCAATGGAATTTGAATTTGATCATGTTGAAGCTTCGAAATAAAATTTAAAATTTTTACCATTTTTCGAACCCTAAAGATCCAACACATACAACCAAAGATAAGTAAGATCAAGTCAATAATAAGATGCAATTCATTTCTTAAGTCTCTAATTTAAAAACAAGTGTCCTACATAACTCATAACATGCCACATTTGATAGAAGAGCGAGCTACTTACTTACCTTAACTCATCACGAATCCTATTTTCGATCCTCGTGCACTTGGAGTCCTATGCGAAACGCCTTGCGAATCTAGACAATTCAAGACACATTCACATCATTAACTAGTCATGCTTTAATTCCAATTTATTTTAAATTTATTTTAAAATTTACTGGTGTGGGTTTCGCAGGTCCCTCGTCGCCTGGTGCAAGGGTTGAGGGGTGGGGACTTGGCCCGTTCTCCCTTGGGGCGGCGGTGCGTACCTGTGACAGCCCCTTCTTTAAAATAGGGCTTCGCCCAACCTAATCCTTTAATTAAGCCCTAATCTTAGCCACGTAGGACTTAACTACGTATTAGTCAACCTTTTTGTCCCAATCTCCTCGTTAATCGTGTTCAGGATAAGTAACACATATGACACATTAGTATTGAGTTTCATAGTTAATTAAAACTTTTTTATAGTTAAAAACACTTAGTAGAAGTCTTAACGGTTATGCAGAAGCAATTAGTTAAAATCCTAATTGTGGAAACTAGGAAACAACATCAAATGCATATATATCATAATGATGTTAACACAGTGAGCTAGTTAAGTGTCTAGACGGGGAACTATACACTCAACCCAATATACAACCCAAAATGTATATAAAAGACATAAAGTAGATAATACATCAAAATTCGAGACCTACAAGATAGGAGGTAGAAAATCGCCGAACGTTCGGAGATAGTCGCCGATATTCTCCTTCCCTAGTCTACTGCTCAACGGATATGCACCCACCGTCATAAAAATGAAGATGAGTACAAAAGTAATAAAGTAATACCTTGAGATTCTCATGTAAATTCCCAAACATGATCAACTGGTAATTAAAAGCATAAATATAGCGAAAAAGTGCTGAAATGGAAACATGCTAGAAAATACCACAGTTAAACAAAAATGAGACTGACTCAAGATTAAGTAGTGGTGGTCTAGATCCGGTCGGTCGTGCGCTACGTCACCTCAACCTTTAAAGCCACTTTTATTTAAGAGACGTATGTGTTATCGCATAGTCTGATAGCCAACCTAACTTCAAACATCATTAGGGACTCTAACCCCAACAGGCCAATATCCTCAGGTATCCTACCTCGTGTGCTACACCATAGTGGTGAGTGCCAACATTCCTGGGTATCTAACCTCGCGTGTCATGTATCTCTTACAGTGCAATAGGTTAAGGCGCCAAAACTACTTTATAAATTCAAGGAGAGAACCTCGACATTTTCATTATGAGTAGAACCTAGGTGCTATGTGAAGCACGCTAATCAAGAGTAGAAAGTCCATTACTCATATTCCATCTGATCCTAGTAGCGTGCTATTTATAAACTACATACCATTAAAACAACAAGGAAAACATATGATACGAGAATAGAGTCAATGACTTCCATAAGAAAATGATATCATGATAAAACACCTATTTAATGAGTAGAATATGAAACAACTGTATGATATCATAATACAAGACATTTCATAGTCAAATAGACTGTAAAACAGAGCAAAACCTGAATGAAATGTAAATAAGAACCTCAACAAGATTACTTACAAGTCACACAATGTATTTCCTAGTTTAACTGGCCACCGACACCACAAAACGCGTACCCGAACTCCCAAGACTCTTCCCTAGGCTCATGGTATAATTTAGTACATATTAGAGTGTGTTTGGACCCTTAGTTTGGGTTGTAGGCTAAGTTAGATAGGTTAAGTATTTTTTTGAAAAGTGCAGATTCTTATGCTGTCAGATTACCTAGCACACTAGGTGGGATATCTAGCGTGTTAGTGACCTCATTAGCGCGCTACACGCAGGTAGCGCACTATGTGCAGGAAAACCCTGAATTCTACACTTTTAGTTCTGAGTTTTCTCCACACATGGCTATCTCCAACGCCTAGAGATCCTTCTTCTAACCTAACAGAGACCGAAGACACCTACTATGATCATAAAAATAACCCACACTTCACGATTATTTCTAATTCATCAAATTAAACTAAGTTAATGGTGTAAGTAGAATTACCTAGTTGTTGTACACCACCAACTTGATCTTTCATTTTCAATTCTCCAAGATCTACTTCACTACTAACTAATCTTCTTTGGACTTTCTTCTCTCTAGCTTTCTTTCTTTTCTAATTTTAGAAATGAAATGGTTTGCATGAGTCGATCTATTCATATATATATAAGGTAGTTCTACTATGGTGATTGGAAAAAATCACCATGAATGATGATTTTAAATCTTGACCATTGGATTTGAATCCAATAATGAATATAAAGGTTACATTAATGATTCTTAAATATGTGCACTGGTTCAATGAAGGTATATTCATCATTGGATCTACATCCAATGGTCAAGATTTAAAATCACCATTAAAGGTATTTTTTCTCAATCACCATGGTAGAACTACCTATATATAAGATTGATTAATAGACATTGATCTTTATATACACACGCATCTCGAGACTAATCTAATGACCTACATCTTAACACAATTCCACTAACTCTCCACTAAATCCATCTAACTAACTCTAATTGCAACTCAATTGGTTTTTTGATGTGTCAACACATATATCGGGAAATATCAACGACTAATATTTTAACTTCCTAACTTAAGTACATTTAATGTAAATCATATAATTACAAATCCAATTTAACTATTTAAGCTGCATTAACTAAAGTCATCTTACCATGTCACTCTTTACTCCGGTCACTCCAACACGCATCTCGAGGTGTGTCCCCGTTCACGTCTCGACACATAAATACATGTAGGAGTGACTTAGTAACCTACATATTTACAATATACTAGGCATATAAGACAACAAATCTAACATATACCTCGGCCACTTCACATCAATCACTGTACGTATCTTGATATGGGGTCCCACGTCACGGGTCGGTGATCCTGATTAAGGATTTAAAAAGCGATTAGAAATTTGGACCGTGACTAATCTTCCCAACTAATGAAAATTCCGTCCTCGAAATCAAAATTAAAGTTAAGTTATACTTGATTCGAAAAGGTACGAAAATCTTTCTATCATATAGTTTTCTCGCTCCCAAGTGAGTTCTGTGTCGTCATGGAACTGCCATTTGACGAGTACTTTCGAAACATACTTGTTCCTCAACTGCTATACCTTTCGATCCAGGATCTGAATAGGCTATTCTTTATAAGTTATGTCCTCACTCAGGTAGATCTGACTAGAGTCAACTGTCGGTCGTACTCCTACCTTCAAAACGGCTAATTGTAGCTAGATATATGGAGAATCGGATGAATCTCTGACATATATGGAGGCAGCTCAAGCTTGTATGCAACTTTCTCGACCCGTTTCTTAATCCTGAAAGGCCAATGAATCTTAGTGCAAGCTTACCTTTCACATCAAATCTTTGAAGACCCTTACAAGGGGAAACCTTCAAATAAACAAAGGCTCCCTCGATGTACGTGAGATCACCACAATACTTGTCAGCATACTTCTTCTATCTCTCTTAGGTACCCTTGAGTCTCTGATGGATCAGTTTGTACTTCTCCGTGTGGTCAACAATAATTTCAAGTCCCACAATCTCCCAATTCTTAGGCTCAGCCTAACACGATGGCGAGCGACACGGTTTGTCATATAAATCCTCAAATGGCACAATCTCAGTCCTGGCCTGATAACTGTTGTTGTATGCAAATTCACACAACTGTAGGTACTTCTCGTAAGATCCGCCAAACTCTAGTACAAAAGCCCGGAGCATGTCCTCAAGGACCCGAATCAACCTCTCAGTCTACTCGTCAGTCTAATGATGAAAAGTTGAGGTTTCTAGGGGTCAATAGGCAAATATGACCCTATTTTTTGGTCCAGGGACCGATTTAGCCCCTATAAAGTGGTCCACAGGCCGATCTAGCCTCTGGCTGGGATGTGCAGAGGTTGAGCGCCCCCCTGATTGAGCTTCCAAAATGGGGGGTAGAGGGGAAGGGTAGTGGCGGCAAAGAAGCCACCTCCTCCCATGATCCCTCTTAGGGTCCTCCACCTCCACCAATTAGAGGTGGCGGGTTACCATCGCCACTGATCTTTGGCGACTCGTCGCTGCAATGGCGTCGCCCCCTCTTTGCTGTTCTTATGTTGGGGTATGTGCCTTAGGTCAATCTACAAACATAGTTTATGTTATGATTTTAGTTAATAAAATCACGGTTTTCATTTGCTATTTTATGATAAGTAATTGCATGTTTACATTAAAGTAAGTTCCATGGGTATTTGTTGAAATATCATAAATGCCCATAGTCGATCATTATACTAGAAACTATAATGAATTAAGACTAGTGTGAATCTTGATTGATGGTCATGTGATGATCATGCGTAAAGGGATACGAATCGAGATCATGAGTATTTGTTATAGGAATAAGGTACTCGACTGATTCGCTATGAGAACAAAACAAAGATTAAGTTATAGGTGTTACTCATGATTAGTATATCATTAGTCCTTCAACTTGAGGTTACCATAGACTTCAATATTAGGAGTATGGTAGTTTGAAACAAATAAATGTTGTATTTAACTGGACGATTATAAAGATTGTGATTGGTTACCATGTAAATAAATATGTGAAGGTGTGTAATCAAGATAAAGTTTGTCACTCTCGTATAGAGAGAGATATCAGTGGATTCCTCGATATGATAGACTGATAATGACCAAGTCCTTGTGAATTGATATGATCAATGTCACTTTGATGTTTTTAGTTTACCTAAAGATCGAGACTAGTACGATTGAACATTAAGGGTGTCTTTCCATGCCTTATGTTTAATCAAAGGATATCGTACAACAAAAGGATATGATATATTTTATTCATTAGGTTGTATTGATTTCGATATTCATGCTATTTGGGCAGTCATAATGCCTTGCTAGAGACTGCTTATGATTTTTGTACTAAAATGGTTTTGTTCACTGCCAATGTCGCATGAACCTATTGGGTCGCACACAAAAAATGGCTTTGCACAATTTCAATTGGTCCAGAGTAATGAATTTTATATGATAAAATTCATGACATAAAAACCCTTACAATTTTTTACATGATAACTTATTAATAAGGGCGTATGTGTAATTTGCTTAAACCTCATAAATACGATATATGTATTACGAATATGATATTTCGTTTTTGCAAATTTCGAGTTCTCTAGGTTTTGGGAGAGAAAAAAAACTTTTTCAATCTCTCATGAGGCTAGCACTCCAAATTGTGGTCACCGTTTGTGTGTCGATTTTCGATAGATGATGTGCGCTTGAACGTCTTGGAGATCGAACAATCAGAGAAGGAAATCATGGATTAAGGTATGATTTACTTTTGTAGATATAGTTTAATGGAACTTATTTTCGATCCTGTTAGGTTTTTCAAAAATTGTTTTGAATTTTTCGCTGCTTATGAACCCCAAAATCCAACATCCTCAACATGTCGAAGTCGTTGATTCTCTCTAAATATATCAAAATTGACCAAAGTGGGTGGGCCTTCCCGACACATTTATGATCTTTGAAATCCAAACACAACATTATTTGAAATCCACCATTAATGAACATCAAATGAGAGATTAGAGATGATGAAATGTATGCTTTACTTTCTTTGAGAGTATCCTTGATTGTAGGACATCAATCCACCAAAAAACCACCACCTTGTGTTCTCCTACACTTTATTTTGTCTTTCAAAACTCAAATGTGGCTAAAGTTTCTTAACTATGGCTTTTATACTCGTGGTTTCACTTGGGAGCACTTCACTCCATCTCTAAATGAGCCACGGGATTTGTGTTTCACGAGGCCCATACAACTTATTAATTTTGATTTTTAAATTAAGACCTTATGCCTTTAATTTGTTTCCGATAAATTTGGCAAATCAATTTAAATTTGTAATTTCACCAATTTTAATATTAAACATATAATACAAGCACTTACTACACCAATCACATTTAATATTGTACAATTACCAAAACTCTCGTTGTGGGTATTTTAAATTTTTGGGTCGTTACAACACTAATATGGGAAATAAATACATAGAGCAAATTCATTATAAGAAATGTGATAAAAAATTTATATAAATTGTGTGAACCGAGCCATATACTGCTGCCACTAACTAAGCTATATCTAAAGCCTCAATAAGACCTATATGAGCAACATGCCCATTATACAACGAATGCAACAAACCTTAGTCATGGGATCGGCTAGCATATGTAGTGTACTTATGTGCTTCACTAACATAAGTTGGTTTTGAATCCACTTTCTAATTACAAGATACTGTATGTCAATATGTTTTGACATGCTAGAACTCATATTGTTCTTTGAAAACATAACTGCAGTAGAGTTGTCATAGAATATCATCAATATGCATGAAATGGAGTCAATGATTAGAAGACCTGAGATGAAATTTCGTAACCATAAAACTTGTGAAGTGGCCTAATAAAATGCTACAAACTCTGCTTCCATAGTGGATGAAGCTGTCAAGGTTTTTTTAGCATTCTTCCATGACATTGCTCCTCCAACCATGAAAAAAATGAAACCTGAAGTAGAATTTTTGGTATTTGGACAACCAGGAAAGTTTGAATCTTAATAACGAACTACTTCAAGTTTGTCTATTTTTATATGTAATCATGTAGTCTTTTGTCTTTTGAAAATATATTAAGACATTTTTTGCGGCTACCCAATGATCTATTTCAGGATCACTTTAATATATGCCAAGTGTTCCAACTGCAAATGAAATGTTTGGACGTGTGCAGACCGGAGCATACATTAAACTTCCCACAGCTAAAGCATATGGAATGAATTTCATTTGTTCACGCTTTAGGTCATTTCTTGGATATTGAAATTTCCTAAATTTATCACCCTTAACAATGAGTGCACTTCCACCTTTACAGTGTTCCATGATGAACCTTTTGAGAAAATTTTTAATGAAAGTTCTTTGAAATAAACCAAGTACACTACGATACATATCTCGGCGAGTTTTAATTCCAAGCAAAAATAATGCTTCACCAAGAACCTTCATCCCAAAACTTTGACATAAAAACTCATTAGTCTTAGTTAATTTACTTATATCACTACTTGGAAGTAGTATATCATCAACATATAACACTAAAAAAATGTATGTACTCCCAATGACTTTGAGATAAATACTGTGAAATTCAAGAATTTTATAAACATGATTAGACGACTAATTAAGTATTTTTGAATTTTATTTGGCAGTTAGTTATCAAAAGTGGGACCCACGAATTATGGACCGAAGATCATATGGTGAATGCCTAGTGGGTGAATTATACTATATTTTGTTGCAAAGTCTTTGTGTTGAGGTGTATTGTCAATTTTTCATAATCAAGGTTGTAAGTTTGTGTCTGAAAGGCACCAGTGCAATACAAATTATTGGTTGCTCGAAAATTAGTGATCAACTATAAAGTATTATTTAAGGGTTTACGCTGGTTTACGTGCTAGTCGGTATTGGTGGTAATGAAAAATGAGAACGAAGTTGGTGCGACACCTTATATCAAGTTGCCTGTCAGTTGGCGGCGGTTGAGGTTAAGATTGGGCCCAAATTGGTACAAGAATTAATCCAGAAGATTTTTATATGTCGTGGACAAAGTTAAGATTTTTGGGGTTTCGGTGTGACCAAAATCAGTGTTATGAATTGTAATGACTCAAATTTCTAATAGTGGATTTGGTATGTAATTAATAATCACCGAACCATGACGTGGCTTGAGAGCGGGTACACAAACCCAACACTCGACACGAAGATCAAGTAATGTATTGTTTGTGGTATAATGAATGCTTAGTGCTTTGTATATGTGTAGACATAGTAAGTCAGTTCTACTTGGGTGTAGAGGTCGAGACGTGAGCAAGGAGATGCCTCGAGATACGTG
The DNA here is from genome assembly GCA_039657325.1 of Stephania cephalantha. NCBI lineage: Eukaryota > Viridiplantae > Streptophyta > Magnoliopsida > Ranunculales > Menispermaceae > Stephania > Stephania cephalantha. The sequence goes on along the minus strand of CM077573.1, from coordinate 44,217,935 downwards.
CCAATGTCGGACCGGAGTAGAGAGTGATATGGTAAGCTAATTTAAGTTGATGTGGCTTAAATAGTTAAGTTTGATAAGGATATAGTTGATTTACATTAAATGAAACATAAGTTAGCAAGTTAAAACATTAGTCATTGACATTTATTGAGATACACGTGGACACATCATAAGACTAATTGAGTTGCAATTGATGTAATCAATAGTGAGTTAGTGGAGAGTTAGTGGTTGTGAGATCAGATATGAGCCATTAGATTAGTCTCGAGATGCATATGCACATTAAGATCAATGGCTAATATTAAACCTTATTAACATGTATATATAAAAGAAAGGTTATCTCATGCAAATCATTCCAATTCATGCAAATCATTCCAATTCATAACTTAGAAAGGGAGAAATTTGGAGAGAAGATCAGAGAGAAGAATATCAATTGAGTTGTAGGAGATTCTTGGAGAATCGAAGGTGGAAGATCAAGGTGGAAGTGGTGGACAACTTGATAAGTTGATCTACACCATTAACTTAGTTTAAATTTATGAGCTTGATAATAATTGTTGAAGTGTTGTTGTTGTTGTTGTTGTTGTTGTTATTGATATAGAGGATGTATTGGGTCCTTGGTGGAGGGTAACAGGGGCCCAAGGCTTTGGTGAAGGCCATTTGGGGAAGAAAACCCAAAAACTCAAATTGCATAATTTCTAGGACTTCTTGCGTTAGGCTCATTAATTAGCGTGAGTAGTGCACTAAATGGGTCACTAGCGCGCTAGACATGCTACCCAGAGTTAGTTGCTCTAAACAACATCAATTTTTTATTTCCTAAGTTAAACTCAAACACTTTAAATAAGCTTAGCACCTCAATTGAAACCTAGGGAAGAGTCTCAGAGGTTCGAGTAAGTGTTTTGAGGTATCGGGAGGCCGGATTAGCTAGGAAATTTGCGTAGAAGTAAGTAAACTGATTGAGATATTTCTCTTCATTTCATTTCTTGTTGTTGTTTTACGTTTATAGTTGTTTGAGCTGCTACACTTGTTGTATTCTTGGTGCCAAGATTTATGTGCAATTACATTGCTTTGTATTGTTATGTTTGCTGAAATCTTGGTGTTATAATTTGTGTGCTTTATCTTGTTATGCAGTTGTGGTTAAATTAAAATATGTGTGTTTAGGTTAGCTGATGTGGGGTGGGGTATATGTGGCACACGAGGTATGGGAATCGGAGATGTCGGTATATTGACTATTTAGTGTCACATACCTACTATATGAGGTTGATAAAATGAACAAGCGGTGACCAATTAGGATAATACAAAATACATTGTGTGCTAACCTATTATATGAGGTCGATAAGCCGTGTTTCAAAACTAATAAATATACACTGATATATAAGCTATTACCTAAAGGGTAATATCTAGGCCAATGTGTGAAATGATTAAGCAGTGGCTAATTAGGGTAATACCGAAGTACTATGTATGCCGACCTATTACATAAGGTCGATATGCGGTGTTTCACAACCAATAAGGAGGAACCTATGTGTACTGCTAAATAAGTGACTACCCAAGGTTTATGTGATTAATAGGTTAATAACTGGGCTATGTGTTAGATACACAATTTAATATATGTGGTTCATTTGAATAGTCTATTGATGCAACATTGTTTGGTAATGTATTTGTGTAGCAATGATTATTGTAGTGTAATGAGTGTATGGATAGTGAGATGTTATCTTGACGTGTTTGGAAATGTGAATAAATATATCTCAATGTTACTTTCTACATCACTGTACTCATTGTCTTTTTTTATGACGATGGGTGTAGATCCATCGAGTAGTAGACTGGGCAAAAAGAAGATTGATGACTACCTCTGAGCCAGTGGAATATTGCTACATCAGACTTTTATTGGTTTTGGATATTGTATTATATTACTTACTTTATCTCGCTCACATACTTTTGGGTTGTGTGTATATATTGGGTTAAGCGATAGATTCCCGACGAGACACACGGAATTACACCGTTTATCGCCGTTATATTGGTTATATACCTATGATCGTTGTTTCCTGATTTCCATAGTAGGTATTTTTGTTAAGTCTTCAGTTGATAAGTTTAAAATGATAACAACTTATTAAATTAATTTTGAAATAAAATGAATTGTAAAATGGTTATTTATAGTACGAATAACTAGGTAAATAAGGTGAAAAGACTGACTAATACGTTGTTAAGTTATGTAGGGATAGGATTAGGTAATGACGAGATTAGGCCAGGTAGAGCCCTAGATTAAGGGATGGGCCATCACATAAACATTTTCTAAATGTGGACTGATTTGTCGAGAGTTTGACTCAATTTATTGAAAAATGGATCCAAAACGAGCATTGAAAGTCAAAACACGTCAAAATAAAGATTTTGGGAATTAATGAATAAAAAAAATTAAGCTACTGATAAGCAGGTAAGGGTTTATATATAAATATAAAAAATGAAATGAAATCAAAAATCATTTTAAACTTTCAATAGAACGTTTTAGTTTATTCGATACGTAACCCTATCAATTCGCTCGATCGCTCCACGATCTCCCTACGTTCAATTTTCATCTAATTTCTTTTTGCAAAATAGTAGAACATTGCGAGACAATCAGTTTGAGCTAAGTTTCCGCGGTGGAGATGACGTATTTGGCTCATTATTTACTAAATTCTTAATTCAGGGCATTTTCCCTTAATTCAATTTAAATTCTCGCAATTAATTAATTTCTCTCATGAGGTTTTGAAGTAAATTGATAAGAATTATTGTGAATTGATGTATTGGGTTGATTTGTGCCAATTTAGAATAAACCCCACCTACATGGGTAAAGGTTTTGGCGAAGTGAATAGATGCAACTTAGTTGATAATTATTTTGAAGATGTTTTTATAGTTGGAATTGGTTTCCATTGGAATTTTGTACGATTTGGATTATAGGATTCTTTTGCCGAAATTGACTCCATGTGTGGTGAAAATATTTTAAATGTGGCCTTAAGGGTGTGTTTGATAGCAAAAAAAATCTTCAATGAGAAAAAACTTTTTTTTAGCAAATCTTCTCGAGAGAATTTTATAAAGAAAATTTTCTCATAATTGTTTGATTGCACGAGAAAAAATTTTCTTTTATGGTTCAATCCGTGTGCACATCTAAATCATCGTCGATGTCGGGCGGCTCGACCATGATGTTGGTGACGAAGCTGGAAACGAAGAGAGAAAGAAATAGTGTGTATCCGCGAAAGAGTAGCAGAGGCCAAGTTTGTTTGGGTGGAAGAAATGATCAGTTCGTGAGAGAGATGGAGAGATTTTCAATTTTCCACGCTAAAAGATGAGAAAATAAATGAGAAAAATAGGGGGATGTGGTTTTTTTTCTCAGTGCAGTTACAAAGTTATCAAACGGTGGAAAAAACGGTTACATAAAAAAAGTAGACAATTTTCTATGATTTCTTTTTCATTTTTCTTTGCTATCAAACACACCCTAAGTGATTTCCTAGTGTTTGATGTAGAGTTTTGAGGATTTAATTGTAAAAATATTGATTTGGAGAAGTTTTGTTAGTTCAAAATTATTAAAGTTTGCCTAATCAACATGGAGTGTTGGAAATTCATAACTTCTCCATTTGTGATCAGATTTAAGTGTTCTTGGAGTCTATGGAAAGTACGAAAGGAGTTCTATAATTTCTTCTTTTGGTCGATATGAGAAATAGTGATGTTTTCAAAGTTAAAAAGTTACCCCAAGTTTACTAGTTGAAAGCTAATTTAAGTTGTTATAAATAATTATTTTGGAAACATTTATCGAGCATTCTTTGGCCCTTTTATGAGGTTTCATTATTTGGTTTCACTTGAAGCTTGACACTTATTATTATCAGGTATGTAGGGAAGATATTGAGCTACTTTGATGGTGATCCGACATTTCAAGAACCCTGAGAATTTAGCTCAAAAATGGTTTGTTGCAAATAAAACATATAGTGACTTTTACTATTAATGTGTTATCTTTGTACCTGCAATTCGTTTAAGTTCTTATGCATTTCAATTGCCTTGTTCATGCATCAGAGTGATTGCTAGTTAGGTAAGAGAGTCGCGGACTCCAGCAAACTAGGTTTATGATCGGAGTAATGGATTTCAGTGGACTTCCCCTTATCATTCCCTTGAGGCCTTGAGTGTGGTCACCTTACGCTCCGGGGGTATGTGTTGGGGTGCGCTTGGCACTTTTCAGCTGGCGCTTGGGAATGCTTATTTGATAGATCACTCCACATTTTCATGATTTCTTAGTAGTGTTTATGTACTACTTTTGGAAGTCGACATCTGATTGTAGTTAGGAAACATGAATGCTATATATTGCATTTCATATTGAAATATATCATGTTGTGTTACATTGAAATGCCATTACATGTTGCTGTGTGTTAGACTAACATTTGTAGGAGTACATGTCAATGTAGTATTTTACTTGCCTAACATCTTCGAGTTGTTTTTGATGATGTCAGGGTCTTCATGAAGATTTGAAATGATGAACAAGCTTGAATTGTAACGACTCATTTTGTTAACGTTGTTATTTATCTTGTAATTTCATATTAGGACGCTAGCTCAGATCCTCGTGGACGCCACGGGTAGGCTAGGACACACGTCGACCTAGGTACACTAGCCATTTGTTTGATCAATTGCTTATTTTTCGATGCATATTTATGAATTTATTCAATAATACATTGCATGTCTGTATTAATATGATTATATCATGCAAGATTGTGTTATCGATATTCGTTTCGTAATGTGTGTCAATGCTGGTATCGGGTAGACGAACTACGACTACACTAGAAAACTCGAATAATTCACGTTAAGATGACTAGTTGATCAATTAAAATGGTAATGTAACCATAGGCTAAGTCAATTAAATTAGAACAATAGGCTATGGCTTGCATTTGGATGCGTATTGAGATGCGAGGCACCGGGTACCGGGTAGGCGAGGGTTGGTGAGACCATAAATTTGCTAATAAAAGAGTCTAAGTATACCAACCATAATCAAATCATGTGGCTAAGTTAGCTATTTAAATAGTTAAATTAAATCTTCTTATAGTTAGAAAGGAATTTTCTAAGCCATGGTTGAACATGGAGATGATCGTAGTGAGTAATACTAGGCTATTGAGTGGGTTAATGGAGTGAAAAATCTATGTGTTACAGCATGAATAAGGACCATAAGATAGTTCTCAAGATCCGCATAACACACTTGATCATAACATAACATATATAAGCAAGTGAGTGGGATTTGTCATCTCCACTAAACCCAAATGCATGCAAATTCTGGAAAATCAGAGAAGAAAAGGTGATTTGGAGGCAGGAATTTAACAATTTAGAGCTCAAACTTAGAGATTAAACCTAAGGTAATCATCTTCTTCACCTCATATACATGAAAATGAACTCAATTTGGTATGTTTGGTGTAAACTCGAATTTGAGGAATAGGTCACTAGTTTTTGATGAATTCTTAATAAATTACAGGTATATTTACCATTTTAAATTAGAATTATAAACTAGTTTTAAAAGAACTTGGGAAAAACTAGTGAATGCACGAACTTGATGATTTTGATCTAATTGGTGTTGTTATGTTGATTTGAATGATGTTTCGAAGTTACAATTGAGTGGAGAATGGACTTGTAGGGTTAGGTTAGCTAATTGGGGTGTTGGAGACAGAATTCTCGAATTGAGAATTCTATCACCCAGTGCAAGTTGCGCACTAACCAATCTGGCTAGTGCGCTATCCAGTTTAGCTGCTCAACTATTTTTCTAAACAAAGAATAGTTGCACGCTAGACTGATTCCCTAGCGTGTTAATCGCACTTATGGTGCTAGGCAGACCTACCAATACGCTAATGCCAGATGAAAATTGAATTTAAGGGCTGTTTTTGAGATTTTTGACTTAATATATATTTCAACACTTGTAACCAACTTAAACACATAAAACTGGGACTTCAAGGACTTAGGGGGCCGTAGCTCGGTATCGGGAAGCTAGTCAGGTTGAATTCGGGAGTCTGGGGAAGTCGGAGAGCGTTTTGAGGTTTGTAAAATCCAATTGAAAAATTATGAGTATTTGATTCTATTTTAACTTCTATATTTATCATGCATGCTTGATTCCATTACTATATTCGGTTATTTGGACGTGGGTTGAGTTTATTGCCTCGGATTTCCTCGTTGTGTGTTCATGATGCGCTAGATTGTAGCATGTAAGACCCGACCTTCGATGAATTGTAACCCAAGCTTTCATTGGTGCACATGTCGGTGACTCAGTAGATTTGGCTAGCGCCGAGAGAGACCGGGTGAAAGAGTATTGGAGCACCTAATAAATGGATCTTGGTGACCCGAAGTACAATCTAGTCCAACTGGAGTGAGCACATAGACTTTGTTTAGCTTATGCGTCATTTATTCATTCGATAAGCCAATTACTGTTACCTGTCTTTTACATTCTGCATGTCTATTTTATAGTATTTATTGAATTTCCTTTACTTTATTATGTGAATGCTCAGAGAAGTTCCTTGGGGTTTTACTCAATGGACTCTTCATTTGTCTTTTATGATGTCGAGTGCAGATCCTAGTGCCAGTGAGGGCAAGGGATCTTGGGCGACTACATTTGATTGCCCGTTGTCGAGCACCTACTAGTACGTGTTTCTTTTGATATTTTGTTTTATTTTGGGTATTGGGAGACTGGAATGACACTGTACATGTACATATGTATATTGTTTATGGTATTGTCGCCTATATACATAGTACTTTTCCGGGTTTTAAACTGTAGGATATGCTCGTATGTATGATGTTATATTATGATGAACTTTATACTTTACTTGTTCAAATTAAGACTTCTGATGATTTTTTGTTAACTTGTAAGACACAAACCACAAGTACGGCTAGGACTTAAATAAGCTACAGAGAATTAAGTCTAAGAAATTTAATGACTTAAGGAAACAACTTAAGAAAAGGTGAACAATCGATTAAATAGACTAATAACATACATGTGGACATGAATATCAAGACAAGAGATGGGCGAACGTTGCCAAACACGTGTAGATGGGCCCACCGGGCGAGGAGGGCACGGCACGACGACACCCCGGGGTGGCCTTGAGGCTCGGGCCCGCCATATGAATACTTCAGTGAATGTTTTTGTTAAAAGTTTAATTTCTTGTTGTAAATTTGTTTATATTTATAGTTTTGGGGTTTTTGGGTTGAAAGTAGGATGTGCTTTATTTTAAAAATGAATATGAGATCGTTATGAGATGCTTTTGGAGAACTAAAATAAGTTTATGAATCTTTTTAGATGTATTTTTGGTTAGTAGAGAGATTAAGACGTTTAAGGCTATTGAGACTTGAAGTAAGTTTATAAATGATTTAAATTGATATATATATTTTGTGAACTGCGGGGAGTTGTGAGACTTTGGCCTCTTCCCAAATTCTATTGTCTATTAGATATAAATTTTCGGGCAGGCCACTTTTAGGGTAGGTGATGCCAAATTTTTATAAAATACAGAATATAATCCGTATGATTTCCTAATTTGCTCCAATTAAGTAAATTAAGAATTGAGAATCGTTGAGGATTTTGATTCAAGTTTGGATCACTATGAATGTGACGACCCAAATAGCAAATAAACATGTCCTAAGGGCAAATTAGTAAATTCATAAACCCTAAATAGATATAGCCCTAATATAAATTGATTTTAAAACCCTAACCCTTTTTTTGTGTTCAAAACCCCAGATTTAAAGAGAAGGTAGATGAGAAGACAACAACTACACTGATCTCAAAAATTGGTAATATCTAATCTAAGTTCTCTTTGTTTGAAGTTTTGGTGAAGAGTGTACACAAAATGAAGGGGAGGTGGAGTAGCGTCGCCGCCGTTAAAGAGGACGGCGGCGAGTAGTGCCCACCGCTGGAGAAAGGCGGCAGCAGCATCACTGCCACCGCCACCCATGGTGGGGCCTCCACTAGGTGGCTGTATGAGAAAAAAACACGAGAGAGAGGGCGGCTCACTGCCGCCCCCATCACAGCCACCACGGGGTTAGCCGGAGTGGCCAACCATGAGCCCCTGATTTAAGGACGGTGTGAAGGGAATGTTACTTGGGGTCAAATGACCCGTGGTCAACCAGGGGCCAGTTCGGCCCCTGGACCGGGACCAGGGGCTGAACCGGCCCCTGGACAGCCCCTGGTCCAATATATATATATATATATATATATATATATGTACATACTTATATATATTAAATAAAATAATATATATACATATATATTTATAACAAAATAAAAGCAAGTAAATGTTTTCGAACGGGGCGCTATCACGTCTTCGAGGGAGACTGATCGGGTCCCACCCCTCAACCCTCACAATGGGAGATGGGGGACACGCGGGACCCACACTAGTGGATCCCAACGAACAATTAATGAAAGATTTAATTACCTTAAATTAAATTATTTATTGATAAGATGTATTATGGTTGTATAGCGTCGCGTTAAGGTTCGCATTGGATCCCGAGCATACCAGGAGTTGTAATAGGTGTTGCTGCGAGTCGAGGTAAGTGGGGAGCTCCGCTCATTTATTAAATATGGCATGTTATTAGTATAATTAGGAATTCATGATTTTAATAAAAAATGACTTGGGATGGGGTCGTTACCTACCTTGGTTGACTTCATGTAAGGCCTTTTGGGGAGCCATACTCATATGGTGGAACCAAGTCATCTTACATGATTAAGGGCCTCTAGGGGTGCCGTAGTAACACGTTGGAACCAAGTCACCCATTTCTGCAAGGGCTTATTGGGGATTCATGGATGCACGATGGAACCAAGTCACCCGGGCCTTTTGAGGAGCCGTTGACAGACAATGGAATCAAGTCACCCACTCATATTTATTATATTATGATGATTAGTCAACAAGGGAAGGTAATGACAAATGTGACCACGAACTTACATTTATATCTATTACATTTTATGTATATATCTTGGAACCCATTTGCATGCAAAAGTTGAATTTCTTATGTGTTTACAATCCTTGATACTTCATATATCTGTTTAAGTTTCTCTATGATTATGATGTGCTTACTCTATATGAAATTGATTTCATGCTACATATTTCAATGTATCCTGATTTTAAATGCATGCTAGTTTTATTTTGATTTATAGGTATTAATTGCATGTTTAATATTTGAGAGTAGTTCTTCTCTTATCGGGCTCCGTTAGTTCTTTAGTTCACCCCACTTACAATACAGGTCCATCAACGAGTGCGATCGATCTTTTCAAGGGGAAGGCCGTTGCTTAATGTATCCTTGCTTTGTGAGAATTTGCATGATTATTTTATATATATTTGTTTGGTTTTCAGAACAATAAATTGGGTTGTAACTCTAGGTAGTTTTACTTGGGGTAGAGTTGAACCCTCCTTATCTATTTTCGGATCATTATGGAAGTTTTAAGGTTGATTTGAAAACTTATTGAGATGATCAAATTGTTGGATACCTTGGCGATTTCATAAATTTTAGTGTTGATTTCAATTATGCATTTATTGTCATATGTGGTAGTATGTTGTTTTGCGGGTTGAATTAGGCGTGCCAGACCATTATTTGGGCCTGGTTTAGGTATCGAGCTTAAATAATGGTTTGGGCCGGGCGACCCAACCCTATTTTAAGTGAGGGTCATTTCAGTTAGTATTAGAGCATAGGGATTAGAACCTAGGGAAACAATTGATTAGAAAAAAACCTAACTTTGTAGAGCCTTTGTATTTTAAAGGCCAAATCTAAGTTGAACCAACCAATGGTATGGGACATTGGTTTAAGTTGGATTAATGAGAATAAATGATCAATCTTAGGATGAGAAGGGATTGATAAACTTGAATAAAACACTAGAATAATGTTATTTGCTTTGTATTATAATATCTATCGCGTTTAGATATTTTACATACTATCTTGGTATGTAGGACTAATTCGCACTTGTTTGCTCTACAACTGCATTATGAGCAATCAAGCCAGAAACTCCTACAATTTAAGGGAAACAGCGGATATGGATGAGAGAAATTGACGTGCTCAAATGGAGCAGTGCATGACTGTTATGGCCGAAACTTATCAGAAGGCCATTCACGACATGAGATCTGCTTAAGACCAAAGGTTGGCGGACATGGGGCAATTACGGGAAAGGAATATGGCACGTATACTGGAGTTGATACATCAAAGAAACACTTGGGAGGCAGAGCGAGCACCTGAGAGGCATGGACCTAATACTCCCTTGGCGCCTATACTTGAAGATTATCCTGTAGAAGAAGGGTCTGATTCTGCTACAGCTGCAGGTGTAGCGGTCGTACCTGTAGTGGAAAGAGATCTAGAGGCGTGTCGGATGGGCAATATACAGAAAGAATTTATGAAATATGATGTGTCGCACTTTTATGGAGAGCAGGATCCCATTGAAGCAGAGGCATGGATATTAAATTTGGAGAAGAGGATGAGAACTCTGAATATTAATGAATGGACCACAGTACAGCTGGTGACGTTTCTGTTTAAACACAAGGCACACAAGTGGTTGATGACTATAGAGAGGACATAGGGAACTAATATGAATGGGCTCAGTTCAAGCGTCTATTTTACAAAGAATGGTTTCTAGAGCTAGTGGAGGATGCGAAAATTTAAGAGTTCATTGCCTTAGTACAGGGCGATATGTCAGTGGCTGAGTATGCGTCGAAGTTCAACGAGTTGCTAGAGTTTAAACGCGAGTATGTCCCGAAGAATATGATTAATAGGAAAAGATTTATTGATGGACAGAGGTCGGATATTAGTGCTATTGTAGCAGCTTCTGGATCTGAGACTTATCACCAGGCACACCAACGAGCACTTGAGTGTGAGGCATCACTTCGTGTGTTTCATGCAGTTTCATGCATGATCTAATCAGTATGGTCATGGTAAACGTAGCTTTAGGGTACCGGAACAGTCTGGACGACATTTTCAAGAAACCAAAGTTTGAAGGGTTTTCTGGTGGACATGCACGTTCAGGTACAGCTTCAAGGGCGACACACACTCCTTCTGTGACTACTGCACATGCACCTGTCCCTACTCATACGACATCGCAAAACGTGGCATTCAGGCCACTTTGTCCACATCGTCAGTCTCAGCAGAGTAGAAGTAAGGGTCGGGGACCGAACGGGCCAAATTCGAGTGCATCAGGGAGTGTTGTTCAGCCACCTCTGACATACCAGAGGCCACAGTTGATTTGTTACCGATGTAGGACTCCAGGACACATCCAGTGCAAATGCCCTAACCCGCCACCATCTGAGGGGAGCACGACCTCAATTTCTCGAGGAAGAGTTAATGCAGTTATTGGGCAGGATAAAGAGTCCTCGCGTCGGCTGGTCGCAGGTACGGTTTCCATTGATGGCTGAGATATGCATTCCTTGTTTGATTCTGGTTCCACTGTTTCACTTTTATCAGGGAATGTAGTTCATGCTTAGGGGTTGACACCGGTTAGCGTACACACTTACTTGATTTTGAGAACAATTTCTACTGAACGAATTTATCCTAATATGGTATGTGAGGGGTGCAAAATTAAAATTGGGGATCACACGATGACGTTTTATATTCGGTTTTAGATTGTCTTGAGTTTGATATATTACTAGGCATGGACTGGTTAGCGGCATATCACGTTAAGATAGATTGTTTTCATAAAGCTGTAGTCTTCCAAATCCCGAGCATTCCCCCATTTGAGTTTAAGGGTTGTACACCGACCAGCACCACCCCACGCAGTAGGGTCGCAAGTTTGGCTGAGGTAGAGACCATTGCGAGCTTGAATTCTTTGGGGGTGGAAGATAAGAAGTTTGAATTGAGAAGATCCCAGTGGATATAAATTTTTTGGATGCTTTGCTTCAGATCTTCTGGGAGTCCCTCTTCATCGGGAGATTGACTTTATGATTGACCTCATACTCGGCACGAGACTAGTTTCCAAGACACCTTATCGTATGGCGGCTACCGAGTTGAAGGAGTTGAAGACTCGGTTGGAGGAGTTTACTCAGAAAGGCTTCATTACACTGAGTGTATCGCCGTGGGGAGCACCAATGTTATTGTAAAGAAAAAGGACGACAGTTTGAGGATGTGTATTGACTACCGATAATTGAACAGGGTGACTATCCGAAATAAGTACCCACTTCCCAAAATCAAAGACTTGTTTGACCAGTTGAGGGGATCAAAATTATTCACTAAGATAGATCAGATATCGGGCTATCATCAGTTGCGGATACGGGAGGAGGACATACCGAATACAGCTTTTAGCACCCGCTATAGGCACTTTCAGTTCACGGTGATGCCATTTGGGCTCATCAATGCCCCGACAATGTTCAAGGACTTGATGCACCGTGTCTTCAAGCCGTTCCTTTACCAATTTGTGATTGTGTTCATCAATGCCGTCATGATATACACAAAGACCGAGTCATCTCACATAAAGCACCTCAAGAAAGTGTTGCAAACATTGAGAGAAAACAAACTTTATGCTAAGTTGAGCAAATACAAGTTGTGGGTTTCAGAGGTGAAGTTTTTAGGGGGCGTGGTGAATACGGAAGGGATATCAGTTGATCTTGCGAAGATTGAGGCAATCATTAGGTGCCCACGACCTACTAATGCATCCGAGATTCGGAGTTTTTTAGGCCTAGTAGGTACTATCGACGATTCGTGCAAGGTTTCTTGTCAATCGCTTCACCACTCGCCAACTTGACTAAGAAAGACATGGCCTATGAATGGGATGATTCATGTGAGGAAGCCTTTCAGTTATTAAAGAACCGTCTGACTACCGCACCGATTCTGATTCGACCAAAGGCCGACAGGGAGTTGTCAGTGTATACCGATGTGTCAAGGACTGGTTTGGGAGGTGTATTAATGCAAGACAAGAAATTAATTGCTTATGCATCCAGGCAGTTGAAATTACATGAGAACTATCCAGTGCACGACTTAGAGTTGGCGGCAGTTGTGTTTGCTTTGAAGTTGTTGAGGCACAACTTGTATGGGGAGAAACTGTGACGGCCCCTACTTCTAAACAGGGCACCGGCCGGCCTAATCCGATAATCAAGCCATAATCCTAACCACATAAGACTTGATTATGTATTAGCCAACCTTTTGTCCCTATATTCATCAATACATATGTTCATATATTATTAAATTTCAGAGTTAATTAAAACTTTTTATCAGTTTAGTATTATTAAATAAATTAAAGATTATGCGGAAGTTTTTATTATTCAAAATCCTAAGTGTGGAAAACTAGAAAAATATAACTACACATGCATGTATATATATGAGTCTCAAAAATGGGGAACTATACACTCGACCCAATGTACAACCCAAAATGTACAGTAAAAACATAAGCAGTAATAATGCAGCAAAAGTCGATTCATATAAAAATGAGATAGGAGAATCTCTGAAATGCTCAGAAAAAGCCGTCGATCTTCTCCTTCCCTGGTCTGCTGCTACTCGACGGACCTACACCCACCGTCACAAACTAGACGGTGAGTATAGTAATATTTAAGTAATAACTGGAGAATTCTATGCCACATTTCCAAAATATAAGAATGATATTTAAAAGCATAAAGTAGCGAAAGAATTGCTTAATCAAGTAATGCAAGTAAATATCATAGTTAAAAATGTATAGACTGACACAGGCTAAGTCGAGATGATCTACGTCCGGTCGGCGGTGAGAACTATCATCTAACATTTCCCACTACTATATGGAGTTGTGCTCAACATATTCCCTACCAATTGCGGAGCTACGCTCTACGCATACAAATCATCTATCTCATTCTTGCCGCCCACCCTGAGTCCCATAACTTGTGTGCCGCGCAAGTGTAGTGGTGAGTGCCGGAACCCAAGTAGATCCTTTTCCCAATGAACCGCACATCTTTTGTGCAATGGACACTAGATAATCCCTATTTTAATTTTCAAAGACAAATAATTTCAAATCTCTAGGATTCCAAAACTAGATAGGCTACAAAGCCCATAGAAATAGAATACAAGTCTAATCAAATCCAAATTATCCCAATAGCATGTTTTTCATCAATTATCTATAAAGAAGAACATCAAAAGTAGGAATTGGAATCAATGAAACATTTCGCAAGGCATCATGTCAACAATATTCAATTATGAATATACACAAGAACAACATGATGTGAGATTACAAGTAGCAATGTCTACATGTAGACCATAAGATGATATGAGTCAATGAAATGAAATATAGAATTCTTACAGCTTTATTTACAACTCACAACGCTTATCCTAGCCTATCCGATCTCTGGACACTCCGAAATGTGTTCCCGAACTCCCGAGATCTCCCCTTAATTCCCTGGGGTTGTTTGAAAGGTTTTAGAGTGAGTTTGGACCGTTACTTAGAGTTTTAAACCCCTTTATAGTGTTTAAACCATTTTTGGAAATTGCTAATCTTTGTTCTGTCTGGGCAATTAGCGTGCCAATTTTTGACATTAGCGCGCTACTTCACATATCTAGCGCGTTATGTGCAGCAAAACCTAGAATCCAGCACTTCGAATTCTTGGTTTTGCTATACATTGGCCTTGTTATCGCCTTAGGGACCTTCATACAGACTAGAAGTGGTCCCTAACATCAAACCCAAGATAAAACAACAACCACAACATCAAAATCCATGAATTTACAACTTAATGGAGTGGGGAAGTTACCTAACTTGAAGAACTTCTTCTTCTTCACCAAAGCTTCAATGAATACACAGTTCTCCTCTTCTCCAAGTTGCTCTTGAAATCTCTTTTCTTTCTCTCCTCCTTGCCTAACGATTTTGATGGAGATAAGAAATGAGAATTATTGACTTAATTGGTTCATTTGACCATATAGATATGTTTAAACCTTGGCTTTTGATTCATGTGTGCACACATATCTCGAGGCTCAACCAATGGACCACCTTGACACATTTGTCCCTCAAGTCATGATTGAATGACTCCAAAAGTTGACTCACTTAGCCTCTTGATTTGGCAATACGTATCTCGATGCACATCATGTTCTTATTGTTTTATTTCACCAACTTTAGGAACTTAATGTTACATTTAAATGTGACCATATTAAACCACTTACAACACCAACATTTAACTTAAATTAATTAAGCTTACCCCATAAGCCTCTACTTCGGTCTCACGTCGACACGCGACTCGAGGTACGTCCCCGCTCGTCTCGATACCTATATGCCCGTAGAAAATTGACGTAATATTCTACACATACAATCCAATAGGCATACATCATAACAAATATAAAATATACCTCGGCCCTTGCCTCGGTCAATTGACATATCACGGTGTGGGTCCCACAATACGAGTCGTTGATTCTGTTTAAGGAATTAAACACGGTTAGAGATTTTGGGCCGTTATAGAAATTCACTGTCAACTGGAACCACAAAAGTTTGAAGTACTTGTTCACGCAGAGCGAGTTGGATATGCGACAAAGGAGATGGCTGGGACTTTTGAAAGATTACGACTTCACACTCGAGTACTACCCGGGGAAGGCTAATGTAGTGGCAGATGCTCTGAGCCGTATACGACTAAAGACAGAGTCCGAGATCTTAAGGAACATTCAGTGAGTACCTACAGATTGGTTGTGGGATAGATTGTGGATAATATCTCATATATAGTTGAGGGATGACTTACTCCGAGAGGCGCACAGATCTCGATTCACCTGTGACGGCCCCTCTCCTAATCTAGGGCACCGCCCGACCTAATCCCGTAATTAAGCCCTAATCATATCCACACAGGACTTAACTACGTATTAGTCAGCCTGTACAACCTAGATGCCTCTTTTCTAGTGTTCATGTAAGTAATACACTAGTCCTATCAGTTTATAAAATTTAAAGTTAATTAAAACTTTTTATTGAATTAATTAATTAGCGGAAGCAATTAGTAACTTATGCGGAAGCCATTTATAAAACCCTAAGTGTGGAAAACCAGGAAATGACATCACATATATAAAGTCCTCGAAATGCAGTGAAACAACAAAATAGTCTAAGTCAAGTCGGGGAACTAACACTCAACCCAATATACAACCCCAAATAGTATCTGAAAGACGTATATAACATATACAATCAAAATATCAAAAGAAGACCTACAATCGATGCAGAGACGAGCGCGCGGACTCATGGATAATCGACGATCTTCTCTTTGCCCGGCCTGCTGGTAGACGGCTCTGCACCCACCGTCATAAAAAGGACGGTGAGTACAAGAATAAAACAATAATCCTCGATGACAAGTTTAATTTGCATTTCCAAATATTCAAATGGTATTTAAAAGCATATAAATGAGAAAACTGGAAAATAAACCATATGCGAGTAAATACCAGAGTTAAACAAGTGATACTGACACTAGGTTAAGTAATGGTGATTTAGGTCCGGTAGGCAGTGAAACGTGTCACTCCGACTCAATAATCATATAGCACGAGGGACTCTAACCCAAGTGTTACCAGGGACTCTAACCCCGGTGTGTAGACCACCTCAGGGACTCTAACCCCGAGTGTCATACACTGTCAAGTAACATGTGCCGACATCCCCAGGGACTCTAACCCCGTGAGTCGCGCACACCTCGATCGAGTACGGGTCCTAAATGCGAAAACTACTTTTTAAATTTCAAGAAATACCAAGTATGGATTGTCAAGGCATAGGCACATCTACATACCTAAACAAATAAAGAATACAAGTCCTCTTAAACATTTATAAGATAGTCACTAGCCTTATAGCATGCTATTTATCATTCAATTCACATTTGAAACAACAAGAATAGACATAGCATATGATAGAATCAATAAATCAAATCAAATGAATGAATATCATGCAAAATAGTCATAAGGACTATGCAAGGAACAATTAATAGAAATGAAATGCCAAGTAAAGTTGCCATTGGGTATACTCACAACAACAAAGTAAAGTCCTAGCTTTACTGGCCTCCCTTAACTCCAAATCTTGTATTCGCTCTCCCGTACCCTTTTTCCTAGGTTCCTGAGTTTGGTGTATCATTAGTTCAAATATAGTGGGTTTAAGCTCAATTTAAACATCACCGACATTCCCACATATGTTCTTTTCATAGAACTTTATCAATTTCTATTTATTTTATCGACATATAATTTTCCCCAATTTTTCTTAATTTTTCCGGAATTTTTTTCCAAATTTTCTTTCATTTTTCTTCCTTTTTTTTATTTCTGTTTGGGTCGGGTCGGACTGACCGACCGGCCGCTGAGACTGAACGAGTCCAGGCTCGGTCCATGGGCCGAGCCTAGCCCGTTATGGGCCCGGCCCACTAAGGGCGTGAGCACCTTCTTCCTCCCGATCGAGTCGATCGGGAGCAAGAACAATTTTTTTTTTTTTTTTTTTTTTTTTTTTTTTTTTTTTTTTTTTTTTTTTTTTCGAGGTTGGGCTTCCATCCCCATCCCCAAGTGGAGTTCGCATGCAGGGGAGACTACTCCCCTGCCTTCTTCGAGCTCGGACGAACTGTCATGGCAGTTCGTCCGAGTTTGTCAATTCGAACCCACGACCATGACCGACAGCAGCAACAACAACAAACGACACGACTCACTTTATGTTACCTTCGTCGAGCTCTCGGTTTCTTTCTCCCGCTCTCTTGCTCTCTCTCTCTCTCTACCGGTCTCTTCTTCTTCTTTCTTTCCTTCCTCTCGGTTTTCTTCCTCTTTTGGCCCGATCGGTTGTGTGTGTGCGTGTGTTGTGTGTGGGTGGTGTGTAGGTGTAGGTAGGTGGGGTGGTGGACACGTGGTGGGAAAATGGAACAGGTGTGTGTTTGGTTTTGACAATTGTGATGGTGTTAGGTGTGTTGACAACTAATTGTATCACAGCTAAGACACTCGCCTGTGTTTCCGAGCATTTCGACACCCGGTTTCACGTCCGAACCGTGATATCCGCGTACCACTGTGTCACTAACCACCCAATACCTATTCCATTTTTTTACTCAACTATAGTCTTATAAGAAATTCCTTATTTCATATTAGTATTAAATAAGACTTACCAAAATGCTAATTACCCGGTTCCCCGGCTCGCACGCTACTCGAGGCGTGTCCCCGCTCTCGTCTCGACGCCTACAACTGTACAAACCGACTTAGTAAGTTTACACAATACATAACACTAGGCACACATCAATACAAAAATATGATATACCTCGGCCACGTGCCTCGGTCGGTGCACGTATCACATTGTAGGTCCCACGTCAAGGGTCGGTGATCCTGATTAAGGAATTAAAACGGGGGTTAGAGATTTGGGCCGTGACATCACCATTCTTCCCGGGGGTAGTAAGTGAAGGTAGACCACCGGAAGCAGGGGGATTATTGCAACCATTACCTATTTCGCAGTGGAAGTGGGAACATATAGCTATGGATTTTGTCTCGAGGCTAGCGACGACTCAGAAGGGTCATGATGTCGTTTGGGTGGTCGTGGATCGTTTGACTAAGTCAGCCCACTTCGTTCCTATTTCCATGGAGTACTCAGCATACAGGTTGGGGGGCATATATGTAGACGAGATCGTTAGATTACATAGAGTCCCGGTGTCTGTTGTGTCGGATCGTGATGCGAGTTTTACCTTTCAATTTTGGAGTGGGTATCAGCACTGGATGGGGACTCAGCTCAATCTCAGTACGGCCTTTCACCCATAAACAGATGGGGAGATGGAAAGATTGATTCAAATACTTGAGGATATGCTCAGAGCTTGTGTGTTGCATTTCTGTGGGAGTTGGGAGATGTATATTTCGTTGTGCGAGTTTGCGTACAACTAAAGTTTTCAAGCGAGTATTGGCATGGCACCATTCGAGACACTTTATGAGAGACCATGTAGATCTCCAGTTTGTTGGACTGAGGTCGGAGATGCCGTTTTGATCAACCTGAAACTTAAGCATGATCAAATCAAGAGGATAAAGCTGATTAGGCAATGATAGGAGACTGCCCAGAGCTGCAGAAGAAGTATGCTGACAAGGACCATCGAGAGGTTGTGTTTAATGAAGGAGAATTTGTGCTATTAAAAGTGTCACCAATGAAAGGGCATTACAAATTCGGATTGAAGGGAAAGTTATCTCCCAGGTTCATCGGGCCTTACGAGATCAAGAAACGAATAGTCCGGTAGCATATTGCCTCTAGTTACCACCACAACTAGTTGGAGTTCATGTTGTCTTCCATGTTTCTATGTTGAGGAAAGCACATAATAAACATGCACCGATGGTCGATTGGGGGCAAGTTGATTTGAGGGAAGATGTGTCCTACGACGAACAGCCTATTCAAATTATGGATAGGAAAGTGCATAAGCTACGGAAGAAAGAAATCCTATTGGTGCAAGTTCGGTGGCAATGCCATGGAGAACATAAATTGACATGGGAACATGAGGACTATATAATGGAGAACTTTCTATTTCTCTTCGAACCATAAGGTATGACTTTATTTCTACTTTTGAGGACGAAAGAACTTTAAAAATGAGGATGTTTTGATGACCCAAATACCAAATAAACATGCCCTAAGGGCAAATTAGTAAATTCACAAACCCTAAATCAATGTAGCCCTAATATATATTGATTTTAAAACCTTAACCCCCTTTTTATGTTCAAAACCCCATATTTAAAGAGAAGGTAGAGGAGGAGACAACAACTACACATATCTCAAAAATATGTAATCTCTAATCTAAGTTCTCTTTGTTTGAAGTTTTGGTGAAGAGTGTACACAAAATGGAGGGGAGTTGGAGTAGCATCCACCGCTGGAGAAAAGCGGCAGCGGCATCACCACCTCCGCCACCACCACCCATGGTGGGGCCTCCACTAGGAGGCCCAATGAGAAGTGAACACGAGAGAGAGGGCCGGCTCACTGTCGCCACCATCACTGCACCGCGGGGTTGGCCGGAGCAGCTCACTTCCCCCCGACCAGCGCTGGCCAGAGCGCGCATAAGGGGTCGTTGACCCCTTGTAAACTAGAGGTCAAACGACCCCATGGACCGAGACCAGGGGTTGAACCTGCCCCTGAACCAAAAAAAAATTATATGTATATTTATATACATTATTATATATATTGAAATAAAATAATATATATACATATATATTTATAAAATAATAAAATCAAGTAAATGTTTTCGAACGGGCCGCTGTCGAGGGAGACCGATCAAGTCCCACCCCTTGAACCTTACATCGAGCGAAAGGGGACCCGCGGGACCCACACTAGTGGATCCCAATGACCAATTAATGAAAGATTTAATTAACTTAGATTAAATTATTTATTGATGAGATGTATTATGGTTGTATAACGTCGCGAGAAGGTTCCCATCGGATCTCGAGCGTAGAAGGAGTTGTTATAGACGTCGCTGCGAGTCGAGGTAAGTTGGGAGCTCCGCTCATTTATTAAATATCGCATCCTATTAGTATAATTAGGAATTCATGATTTTAACAAAAATGACTTGGGATGGAGTCGTTACCTACTTTGGTTGACTTCATGTAAGGCCTTTTGAGGAGCCATACTCATATGAAGGAACCAAGTCACCTTACATGCTTAAGGGCCTCTTGGGGAGTCGTTAATGTACGATGGAACCAAGTCACCCGAGTCTCTTGAGGAGCCGTGGACACACAATGGATTCAAGTCACCCACGTATATTTATTATATTATGATGATTGGTCAACAAGGGAAAGTAATAACAAATGTGACCACAAACTTGCATTTATATCTATTACATTATAAGTATATCTCTTGGAACCCCTTTGCATGCAAAAGTTGAATTTCTTATTTTTTTTACAATCCTTGATACTCCATATATCTGTTTAAGTTGCTCCATGATTATGATGTGCTTACTCTACATGAAATTGATTCCATGCTACATATTTCAATGTATCCTGATTTTAAATGCATGCTAGTTTTATTTTGACTTATAGTTATTACTTGAATGTGTAATATTTCAGAATAGTTCTTCTCTATTAGGCTTCGTTGGTTCTTTAGCTCACCCCACTTACAATACAGGTCCATCTTCGAGTGCGATCGATCTTGGTAAGGGGAAGGCCATTGCTATATATTTGTTTGATTTTCAGAACAACAAATTAGGTTGTAACTCTAGGTAGTTTTATTTGGGGTAGAGTTGAACCCTCCTTATCTATTTTCGGATCATTATGGAAGTTTTAAGGTTGATTTGGAAACTTATTGAGATGATCAGACTGCTGGATACCTATCATGCTGATTTGGTGATTTCATAAATTTTAATGTTGATTTCAATTTCGCATTTGTTTTCTTATATGGTAGTATGTTGTTCCTCAGGTTCAATTAGGCATGCAAGACCTTTATTTGGGCCTGGTTCAGGTATCGGGCTTAAGAAATAGACTAGGCCGCGCGACCCGACCCTATATATGGTGATGGTCGTTTCAATGATTGATTGAAATGAAGAGTATTTCGAGGTTAAAGTTCATTATATGGTTTTTGTGCCTAAATAGGGGAATTATGCAAAGTCAGGACTTAGTGAGGCGGGTCTTGATAGAGTTGGTATTAGAGCCTAGATTTGGCTCTGTAACAACCATAAAACTCTAACTCATATCACATGTCATTTTAAGGACCTCGACATGACCTAGTGGCAAGTCATACATGGCGTACTCAGTCGGTACTTGGGTATCGACACCGAGGTAATAATTAAATAATTTTACTTGTGTTTGATGCCTATACTATACCTATCTATATTTGCACACACAATTTTAAATATTTTAGTATAGGAATTAGTAAGTCGGAGTGAAATTGAGTTTGAAATGAGTGCACACGGGTGATTTGGTAGATCAAAACTTTGGCTTGGTTAATGACTCAGTTTTTACTATAGCTCAATTTATGCATTTAAGTTATGTAATAAGTCCAAAATTAGTAATGAGCAAACCTGGGTTATCTAATGAAAATTGACCTAATTATCCTAAGTTGGGATTAAGCTAAGTTGATTTTGTAACTTGGACTCTCATTTTGTATTAATTGATGCCAATGCCTAGATTATTAGGAAAAGAAACTATACCATGTATTTATTCTGTAGTTGATAAGTCTAAGTTCAATAAGAAAATTTTCTTTTGAGCTCTTAATTAATAGATTTAAGGGTGACTAGATGAATGAGGTCCTAGACTTTTGTGGTGATCAATTGCTAGGTGAGATGGTTAAATTAGAGGCCTTGATGAGTATAAAGATATCACAACAAATTTGATCTAAGGTTCATCTAGTGGATGAAACTTAAAAACAAAGTCTATAAATGGGACTTTCATTCTCTACACATGCAGGAGAAAACAAGAACAAATGAGTGTTTAACACTCTCCATTTAGAAGAAAATGAGACAATACTTGCTAGGAGTCTCAAATTTGTGAATCCAGTAAAGGATTTGGAGTCACTTACGCAAAGGGATTAAGCTAGGAAGGAGGGCAAAACCCTAGGTAACCTTGCTTTTCACTCTTGATGTTCAAATGCAAATGTTAAGTGGGGTTTTTCTAATTTGAGGGTTCTAGAGTTTTTAAGTTGCTTTCCAACATGAAATAATGTGTTTGAAGCTAAATTTCAGTGTTCAAATTTTTTTTAAGAAAACAAGTTGGTCCTTATTCAACCTATGATTTTCTTGCCCAACATTTAGGGCTTTTTGATTGAAAGCATATATGGGTTGAGTTGCTAGTGAAATAGGGACAAATTAATGAATTTCAGTTTCAAATGAAGGATTTTAATGGTGTTTAAAATTCTAGATAACACCTTCATAAGGATTGAATCAATTTTTGAATCATGTCTTGGTGTTGACATGTTCTTGAGTACATATGATTAATTGACTCAATTGATGATGTTTAATTATGTTCTGATGTTGTTTGAATTGCCCAAAATAGTATTTGATCAATTGTATGGCTATGGTGTGAATTGGAGGCTAAAGGAATGAGACATGGTGATTTGGGATTGTAGAAGTGCATTTCTGCAGTCAAGCCAACCCTGAAGCGTACTCCACCAAAACGTGGAGTGCACCCCTTCTTCTGGGCAACCTCAGGATTGTTTTGAGTGAATATTGTTTAAAGGTCATAACTCACTTGTTTTAACTCGGATTTTGACGCTCTTCATACCTTTAGAAAGCATAGCAAGAGAATAAAAAACCTATGATCATTAGATATCAAGAAGAAAGTCATTTAATTTTTCAAAAATTGGTTGAAAATCAGAGTTTATCCATGGGGATAAAACTTTTGTAACTTTTAAGCTGAAATGGGTTTAAGCGTATTTCCGACATCAAACAATGCCAAAACTGGACCAAACTTTTCAAATCATATAATTATATCATAGGGAAGTTGTCCACTTAGTCTTTTAATGTTTAGTGGTGCTTGGAACATTTTTCCAAATGAATCTTAAAATAGGCAAAATGTACTTACTTAATGGGCTATTTTTGACTTAGAGTATTCCGAGCATCAAATGATGTCGAAATTGAACCAGAATTTTCACATTGTGTTATCGAATCATTGTAAAGGTGTCCATTGTGCTTCATGATCTTCCGACGTGTCTAAGTAAGTTTTCAAGTTATGCTTCAAATAAGAGTTCAATATTTACATGTAAAGACTTGCTATTTCACTTAAAGTAGCAAATTAGGTTTTCAAAACTTTAAACGATATTTTATCTCTCGAAAACCTTATTCTCAAGTATTTGGACTTTATGGAACCAAACTCGAGAATCTTAGAAATTTTTATTTATTTTTAGGTCATTTTTTCAAGTTGAAGGAAAACTAACTATCGAATATTTATTTTGAAGTCCTTAAGGGACTGTTTTGCAAAATAGTGTTGTACACCCACTTGAAATGATTTCTAATGATTATATTTAGTTCAATAACACCAAAAAATGGATAAAGTGTTTTGAACAATATTAAGCAAGTCCGAACACTTGGCCGAGCTAAGTGCCCAATGAGGACTTGAAAAAATAAAAGGAACCATTAGACACCAAATTGACTTGGAATTGTTTGTAAGACTCTTTATGGGATTGTTACGTCAAGTTATATTGATCACACAATAAAAACCCTAAGTAGCTTAATACCAAGAACATAATGTGTTAAGTTATAAAAAGTTAAGTTAAATTACAATTGAACTATATTAGAAACAATGATGGTAAATGTAACATAATAAGTCTAACACGTATATAACCAATCAAATGGGATACCAGGTATCTAGCTAGCTAGAGTTAGACGTCATGGGTTGATTGAGATGCATGTTCGGAGCTACGAGGACGTATTTTTTTGCTTAGTTTGAGGTAAGTAAACCAACAAGGATCTCCATAGTAATTCATTTTTGTTTATTCTTTCTTATATTACGAATTAGCCTATCCATGGACTCATACTCTTATTATAAGCGTCCGAGTGCCAAATAAGTCAGGAAGGTGTCTTCGAGGTGTAGTTGTCAACTTGCAATCCGGACCACGATCCAGATTCACCGAATTTTATTAGAATGAGATGTGTTTTATCCAGGGTACCATTTATATCCCTCATTTGCAATAGTATAGGTTGAGTAGGAACTGCTGACTCAAAGGACCTAATTCTGCCTGACGTTGCTGCGAATCTATGACCCTGACCCTATAGCACCCGCATTTGGTAGTTTGGACTACTTGGGCACCTCTCTTTTTAGTTTCCTATACACTCATTTGTCATAGTTTACAATCTTCCAATATTATTATCATGCATTTTGTATTTCTTTTTGTTTATTTACTACTAGCATGATTCTTGGGTTGTTTTAAATTATTCATGCATTACTATCGATATCTTTCTGGCTTTACTCACTAGAATCGTATCCTTTAGTGACAATTGTAGATCCGCAGGCGAGAAGAGCAAGACGTTGGTGATTATGACTTACCCTGAGACATCAGAGCGGCCCTCCCCTTCTCACTTTTTTAGGTTTTTCCTATGTTTGTATTTACATATTATGATATTTGTACACCTGGGATACATTATGGGTATTGAGCGACACTTATGAGTTGTATATCGCTTTGTTTACTTTCTGCATTTGGTTACCCAGAAAACATTAATAACTCAACTTAAAATTAAGAATTAACTTACAATGCAGATCAGAATGTTTGATTAAGCTTGCGTTGACTTTGCGAAGATTGACTCTGGGGTTCACATAGGCTTGGGCTAGGCGGTGCATTGTTTATGGGGAACTGAGGCAGTCACATGCATACTTGATGAAAACTTTAGTTGGAAACCAAAGTGCGATTAGTTGGGAAGTGATCGTGAGCTGTGATATCTTGAATTATTATGTTATTTTTGTTATGTATTTATGTATTGTCGCCATTATGTGATAGGGAGTTTATTCTCCTTGCCCGTTAGATACTTTACTTGTAAGGTACGACGAGTAAGATTAGAAACGGATAATTAAAAGAGAGAATATACTTATGAAATGAAATAGAGCATGATGTGACGTGAAATAGACTTGAGAAGTCTAAAACTCATAAAAGGAAGTATTGTAAATAGTTAATACCAATATAACTGAGGGAAATGGTCAGTAATAAAACTAAGTTGTAATTACTTGAGAAAGAAGTCTAAATGATTCAGGAAAGTAAGTACTGAGCATGAATTTCTTTGAAACTAAAAGTATTACAACCTTAAAATACTCAAGGAAATGTCAGAATAAACTTAAATTAAGTTTCAAACGACTAAAAATTGCTTGATAAGCTTGAAAATTGAAATTAGGATAGGTCCATTTAAGTTTTCTAAGTCGGTTTCTATGAAAGAAAAATACTTTCAAGCAAAGTATTCTCTCATTTCTAAACTAAAAGACAAAATTAAAGTGGAATAGAACCATGGTTCCAAACAATCAAATGACTTATCAAAAGAATTATTGAATGGTTTTGATTGTTTCCTACTCAAGTCCCTTAATTAAGCGATGTTAAGTATAATAGTTATATGAATTAACAAAGACAATTTTATAATGAATGAAAATATTTGGGTTAGAAGTAATCTTTGCTAACACCGGGTTAGGTGTTGTTACGTAACAAAGATCAACGAAATCTATAACTTAAAAATGAAATGTGTAGTGATAAGATCAATGTGTTAGAAGTTAGATATTTGGGGAATGGTATGATAATAGCTAGGATTAGTTATTAAATAAAACACAAGTAGTTATGTTTTGAAATTCAAAGTACCTAATAGTCACTTCTAACCAAACTAAAGTTATGATGACTATCACCGCGCTTAAAAAATTAAGAAAAGAAGAAATAGATGTAATAATTGAGAATCAGTAAGTGATTTTTATAGGAAGTCATATGAACTTCTATATAACGAGAATTTTCATTGATAAGACTTAAAAGATCGAAATAACATCCTTTAAGAGTTTGATTAGTTGTTAAGTTGATTAAGATTTTAGAAATTTAAATTCTTCAATCTCTTCGGTTGAACAATCATGGAAAAGTGAAATCATCAAAAAATGAATTGTTGAACAGTAAGATACTTTTATATCTTACACAGTCTATTGAAAACTACCGAATTTTTTTAAGAAAAGAAAAGTTGGGAAATCTTCGAGACTAATGTAAACAACTTAACTCAATAGCAAATATTAGATCTATTTGAGATGCAAAACTTCTTTGTTTCGAACAAAGAGTAGTTAAGGAAGACTTCAAGTTATCAAAGGTTATAAGAAGCTGCATAATCCTTAGCTATATTTTCGAAAAGATAAGAGATAAATAAGTTATAAGCAGTGTAAGTGTTGAGTGAAGTTTGGATAAGTCTATAAAAGGGACCAATAATGAGATAAATGTAAGAATAGCTAAGATTGACGAAATGGAACTGAATAGACTTCGTATCATAATCATGATTAATTCATAGCATAGAAAATTGGTGGGGAACCCACCTATGTTGAATGAATTGGTGAGTTTCGGTATAAAAGAGTCTATGAAGTGTCGTTGAAGTCAATTGAAGGCTAAAGTATATACAAATAAATAGTCAAAAAATTCTCACATAAATATTAAAATTGGAGTTCAGGTCAACAAGTCCTGATAAGACTTAAGATATATGAGTTTGATGGAATTTAATATATTTTCATAAGAATCTTAGTAAGATTCAAGCTCTAAAAGTTAAAAGTTTTGGACCAAAGTAGTATACGACTGATTTTAGTGAATACGTTGTATATTGGTTCAGATGAAGTGCTACACCACATGATTAGTCAATGGCAAAGATTTGAAGCACTAGGTTATTTAAGTTTGAGTTGATGTAATATACCAGTATGAAGATGAAGATATAAATGAAATGAAAAAAGACGCACAACTTACAGCTCAGTTAGTTAGTATTATCTATGTTGGTTGAAAATACTGAATAGATGACGATATATCTGCTTCGATATGTTTTAAGAATTGAATATTCTTCCATCGTAGACTTGAGAGAAGCCAGAAGTATGTATGGAGACTGGTGCAAAGAGAGATATCATATTTATAACTTGTATAATTATATTTATAACTTCCATGGCAATATTCGCCTCCGATGGACGGTGCCAACCTCCATGCTTTACGTCCTTCATTGTTCACCACTACCAAGCATCTGAAATCTACGACCATGTCTCACAGTTATACTTTTTTCGATCAAAGTTGTAGGTAAAATAGGGTTATCGGCTGATACACTAGAAAGATGACAACTCATAAAACATCATTGAAATCATACAAATGAGAGAGGAGGAAGGAGGCAAAAAAATACAGTGATCACAGGGTGAGGGACTATTAACCTCATTCGCGATCGCTGGCAACTCAAAGGTAGGGAAATAAGGTGAGACGAATGGAGAGGATCGAGGAGGTGGAATCCTAGTGGTCACGAGAAAAAGGGATTTGGAGGGGAGGAAATGGAGACAGATGAAGAAGGGAGGTGGTTAGGGGAAGAGAAGGAAATATAAGTCACTAATTAGGAAAAGAAGCAAAGGGGGCCACCGACGACTTTTGCAACCGCCAGAGCAGGTCACATCAGCGTAGATAACCTATAAATTGGCAAATTTATAAGGGAAGCTTGAGCGACACACTAAGGTTTCTTTGGGGTTACTACTTATCAAACCTGTCATCATTAGGGCATCTGACCAACCTAGATTATCCCCAATCCTATGATAATCTAGTCAACCTCTAAACTCCTTGATTAGTTTCATTCAAAACCTTAAATCTCTGCAATTCTCGAGATACATGTTATCCTAAAGTCAAATTCAAGTTCGTTATTCCTTTAGATTGACCAAATTAAGAAATCATTCAATTCTAGATTTCCAATTCTAATAAAACTCTGACACCATTCCCTTATACATTGTACTGCCAAAATACTAAACACATGATAAACAACAGTGGGAGAATGCTTAGAAGGAGTCTCATCTCCACAATATCCATAACGGTTCATATATCAAAAGTGGGAGTTACATAAAAACTTTATACCATTTTATGAAATCGTCTAACCCCAAACTTAAGTTTGTATTCATCATTATACTACCATTATCGTAATATAATCTTTCACGAAATCGTAAAATAGTATATCGACCTAGCTCCCAGCCTAAAGCCCAAAGCACAATAATAATCAAATCATTATACAAAAAGAAAGAAAAAAAAAACGTAAGGAAATCACCAAAGTTTCATAAGTGTGTTGTTTCTCTTATATCTTCCCCGTAATATTGACATAATAAAAAATGAATATATGATGTCAGATAAATAAACTCCGAAATTGATTTTCACTCCTGCAGTTGTTAGTCTGATACATGAAGATATATAAGTTATGAGTTTTCCAATATATCATGTTGATAAGACAAAATTTATTAATCTTGGACTAACAAAACTTCTCAAAATCAATATTTTTTCAATTAAATCCTCAAAACTCAAGACTAAATGTCAGACCTCACCTAATTAGCGCATCTGACCGGCCTAAATTACTTTTCTGACCGGCCTAAATTACTTTTATCCCCTGATAATCTAGTTAGCCTAAACCTCTCCATCATTAATTAAATGAAATCTCGATGTCATATAATCATCAATTCAAAGCTTTATTAACCTTATGGATTCCTAAAAGTTAATTGAAACCTCATAGTTCAGTTTAGATTGATTAAATAATCTTAAAATTCTCTAAAAAAAATTTAACAACACTTTCTCTATTTTTAAGCTTACACCGAAAAACCCGGCCTTCAAAAATCTTCAACAAAACCTGCTTAGCTTGGTGGAAATATCGAAAGACTCACAATCCACCCCATAATAATATATATTGCATCAACAAAATATATACTCATTCTATCCTAATTTAAAAGATCAAAATCAGTTTTATCTTCCAATTAAACCAACCTTTGCTCCCAAAATTATCCCAGTTCATCCCAAAACTAATGCAACCATTTAAAGAAGATAATAACCTCATACGAACACAAAAACCCATGTATACAATATATTATATACAAACACAATAAATACATAAAAAATGGAACTGAGCAAGTCACATAAAATTTGACAGCTTTCCCTTTCCTTTATCGTCGCTCGAATTTGTCGTTACCCAATAATAAAGATTCAATAATTTCAGATAAGTAAATCCCACACTATCCAGTACACCTGTAATATTTAAATGCATAATAATATAAGATATTTAAATGAACATTATATTCCAAGGAACTTAAATACAATCGTGAGTCCATCTCATTTTGTTATCCCACCAAAATTAGATTACGTCCTCCAGAAGTGGCAAATAAATAGTAATAAGGACTCATGCACTGAGATGATAAGTAAACTAGTCTAGTTCTTTTAGACTATGGGAATATTATTTGGTTTAACGTGATCTCATGATAACCACGTGATGCAAAGTATCAGTGACTCCAGCCCTTCGAGCATAATATAGTGTTCTCCCCTATAACCACAATATAGTAAACACTATAAGGAGACTCGAAACAACCTTATCCCCTCCCCCTCTCGCTCGTGTATACATGTACAACGAATAATGCAATAGCAAGGATCATTGCAATTTATGCAAAATTTATAATCATACAATTCCTTTATAGATCAAGAAAGATTCCACAACAACTTCCTAATTTTTTTTCCAATTTATTATACTTTAATTAGTATAGTCTCGTCCCGAAAACCTTGGAATCACTCCAAGTTAAATATTTGGATGTTCAAATCCCAATTTTGACTCCAGATTGTGGTTCAACATCGCAATTTAACCTTAACTAGGCTTTCAAATAATTTTCACAATTTCAAACAATCTTGAGTATCGTATCACAAATTACGAGGCAAAATCCCGGTATAAGTTCTCAAGAAAATTCCAAATTTCTCATTTTTCATAAAAATCCACAATTTTCATTAATTTGTCCATAAATCCTATTTTTCTGATTTTTTTTTCTAATTTCCAAGGATTTTCATTTAATTTTTCAATTTTAAAAATATTTATATTTATTTATTTTAAGGAAGATGGGTTTAATCCTAGACCGGGCCCAATTCGACTCCGATATGGGATCAACCCACCATCCCTTTCCTTGGGATCCTGTTTGTTTTTTTTTTTGTTTTTTTTTCATTTATTTACCCACTTTTTGTACCTACTGAGTTTTGGGATCCCACTGCCCACGTCTTCGTCAAACCCCCCTGGTCATCTCCCTTCCTCAATGTATCTGTTTTTCTCTCTTTTTATATTTTTGCTTTTAAAAAAAAATCAATCCCTCACCTCCTCTCCTTGTCTCACAATCAACGACAACAATAACGAATTCAACTAAAAACCAATCCTTTAATCCATCCTTTATTCGCCACTAACCAAAATCAAATATCAAAATTGAAACATTTACCTTTCAACGCCACCCACATCAACAGTCACGACTTCTCTTCTTTATCCATTTAAAAACATGACGAGATAAAGAGAGAGAGAGAGAGATGCGAAAGGGATAGCAAACTTAGTGAGAGAAACGATGGAGGACGATGAACAACGAACCATTTGATGAATAGTCGACCCCTCTTCTATTTCGATTTCGAATGTAAATCAAAAGGGTAGACCGAATGACCAATCTACCCCTTTTTTTATTCTTTCATTATAACTTATTGAGTTCATTTTTACTTTAAAAAATCTTAATAAATTACAGCGGAAGTTAGTCAATTTAAAACAACTTAAACAATAAATGACTAAAAGTTGGGACAATCCTAATGTGGAAATCTTGCAAAAATAGATTTCATGTATATGCATCAAGTGGGAATCAGTACAATATAGCAATCGAGTCATCATATACATGTATCTCGAGGCCACAACCCATAATATCCCAAAACAAAACTTTCTCTCTTTTATGTCCAAATTTGCTTTAGCCGTGTTCAAGAATGGCTGCCCAAGTATAATATACACATCATCATCCTTGTTATGGTTCATGACCTCAAAATTCGTGATGAATGTGAATCTACCTACTTTCACGTGCACATTCAGAACTCTTCCAATAGTAGATATCTAGTTACCGTTTGCTACTTGCAAATTCGTGGTATCCAAACAATTGATCTTCAAGTCTGCATGTATCATGTCCATCAGTGGCATGACATTGATCGAGGCTCCCATATCACGTAAGACATTTCAGAATCGGTGCATGTTAATGTTTATCGATATGTTTATCTCTCCAGGATCTCTCCTTTTGATAGGTTGAAGACGCAGGATGAACTTAAACTTTGGTTCTGATTTCTTCCTAATCAACTTGATGTCATTGCCTTGTGGATCTTCTTCGGGAGGCCGTTCATCTTTTTCTTGGCCTTTCATTGTTGTTTCCCATTCTTTTTCTTCAAGGCATTGATTCTTTGCTTCTTGAAGCCAATAAAGCTCATCTTACCTTACTTCCATTTCGTGCTCATGCATCTCTTCATGTTTAAACATTACTTGGTCTTGTCTTAGCTAGTTTGTTGTCATAGTGCTCATCATGCGAATGACACTCATGTTCTCCTTGAGATTGGTGACGGTGTTGCTAGGAAACTGTTATTCTTTCCTTGAGTTCAAGGCTATAGCAAGTAGAGCAATTTGCCTCTCTAGGTTTTTGATGGATTTTGATTGCTCATAATCCATCCTCTTCATGGCTTGTTTTATTCCTTCCAAATTTTTCTCGTGCTTCTCATGACGCTCCTTATCTCTCATTTCCATGGCTTGCAAATACTTCACAATTGACTTCAAAGAAATCATCTATTCGCTCTGCCCCAGCTTCCCTTGTTGGACTTGTTGTTCAAAGTCTTGAGGTAACGTCAGTGCATTATCAGGATTTCCATAAGAAAAGTTTGGGTTATTATTGTATCCTTGATAAAACTGTTAAAAAAGCCACGCGTTTCCGCCTGAAGTTGTTCACGTAACCTTGGTTGTTCATGAATTTGATGTCTTCATGCTCCATTCCCTGCTGTACGTCCATCTAGTTAACCACCATGCTTTGGTGATTCATGGGTTTTTGTGCTAATGGTGGACCTTAGGGTCCCATCTAAAGTTTTACCATCTGATTGCTCAGATTTAATAGATATGCCATAATTGCAGAATGCGATTCAATTTCGTAGATGCTTGTTGATTTCTTGACTATGGAACAAGTACCAGTCGTAGAATTTTGAGACATAAGATCAAGGAGATCTAGTGCTCCATCCTCATCATCGATAATGGAGAGCCACCTGATGCACCATCTAATAGCGTTCTCGTGATGTGTTTCATCCTTTAGTAGAAAATCTGAAGTTGTGCCCATTTCACGTATCCGTGTCACCGACATCACCTTAGCATTTCTTTAAGTCTTCCCCAAGCATCTCCTAGAGACTCAATGTCTTCCTGTTTGGATTGGTTAATCTCAAGTCTCATTTCGTTGACCTTCACTAGGGGAAATAACTTGTTAAGAAATCTTTCATTGATTTTCGCCCAAGAAGTAATATTCCCTACATTCAGCCCTTGGAACCATGATTTGGCTTTTCCACCCTGTGAGAATGGTAAAAGTCGCATCCTGATCACCTCTTTGGTAACTCTAATGATGTGTGCGGTGTCGTACTTCTCTAAAAAATTCTTAACATGTGCAACTGGATCTTCGTTGGATAGCCAGTTAAGCAGACTATTTTGCACCATGTTGATCAGAGGCGGTCTCAGCTTGAACTCGGTGGTGTTGGCTGGACGCCTCGTCACTCTATTATATTTCTCCTAAACTTATATCTTGAAGTAGTCACGAAGGCATCTCTATCCTCACACTCTCTCCTGGACTACCAAATCACCTATGGATTGGTTATTTCGCGACCATGCTATTGGTTTCTAGCTTGCTCTTCAGCCATCTTGACTTTTTTTTTTCTTTCCTTTGTTGGTTCAATCAATCTCTGGGTAGTATGGCCCAAGGTCCTTCTCTCACTTGCTACGCAAGCACTAAGTATCCCTTAAAAGAAAACACAGAAAGATCAAGAGTAGAAAGTCAAACTGAAACTTACGCCTAATTTTTTGTTATTTTTGTTGTTATGAACTGAAAGTAAAGTACTGAAAATAAATCTTAGCAACTTTTCAAACTAACTAAGTAAATCTAATGGCTACCATTCCTCGGTAACAGCGCCAAAAAAACTTGATGTGTGTGTCATAAGTATAACGGCTCGCTTGTAGTAATAGTGCAATCAATTTACTTTGATCACGTATATAGTTCTTAGAAAAGGTTTTTGCACTAGTTGTATATTACCTACTTAACTTGAATTATTGCTATGGGATTCACTTTTAATTGGTTTTATACTAATCTAATAAATCACTTTAAACTTTAGTTGACTTCTTATAGTAAGTATATCTTAGTTCACAACATCACCTAATTAATTAATACTATGCTTTGTATTTGTGTTTACATCTCATTATATTTTGTGCAATGTCTAATTAGAATAGACAGATTTCCTTCAAATCCACTTTAACACACTATCGTGACGAAAAAGATTCTAATCTGCAAACTAGAACTCCACCTATTGATGTGAATAACGTAAGTTCCACATTGCTTTAAGTTTCAAATCATTGGATTCATAACCAACTAGGTTTACTATCCGCGCCTCCCGAATCAATAATTATCTCTCAATGTTGTGTATTTTACTGTTGTATCGTTCATGTACATATTAGAAGCTTCAATGGTCATTGTAACTCTTAAAGCCTAAGTTCATTAAACACGTGATCAAGATGTCTTAAGCATTATGCTTAGAATCAATACAAATTCTAACCATTATACTTTTTATTATCACTTTTTACTCTTATTCAAAGCATAGCATTCATACCATAGGATTTATTGATCCCTAAGATAAATAGACTACTGACAAATCATTGAAATATAAACATCACAATTCAATATAAAAACCATTGCGAATAAGATATGAATATAAATAATAACTTGAATTAATCAACAAAACCAAATATTGATTGCAAATGTGGAGTCTTCAATGTTTCTCCAATAAAAACTTCTTAACACTCAAACTCAAAGCTAAATTACTCTAATGGAGGCTAATCTCCTTCTATGTAGTGATGTCCTCTTAGTTTACTTCATCCTAATACCTATTTATACTCCCGAATAACAACTAGAAACCCTAAATTACAATTTAATCTGAATTAAAGCTTCACTTTTTAATTTCTGCGAGGTTGGCGTTATCACTTATTGCCCTGGCGTCGTGTGTATAAAGCCATGACATCGTGACTCCGCCTACTCTTCATGATATGTTTTTTAGCTCTTGGAGTCTCGATGTCGTCCCCTTTGTATTCCGGCGCAGTCCCTTAGGTGGCAAGACGCCACCACTTCGCCAGCCCTCTAGAGTTGATTTTCTTCATTTCTTTTTCTTTCCCACGTCATGCCTTTCATCCGCACGTCATGCCTTATCTCCCCATAGCGTTAATACATGATCCCACAGCGCCATTTTTTGGGTTTTTACTCTGTTTTTTCTCGTTTTTCCTTGATTCCTTCTGATACATCTCAATTTCCTAAAAATACAATAATACCATGAATTAGCACTCATTTGAGGATATTGATACTAAATATACTAATAAACTAATCCTATATATACGTATAAATCAACAATAAACTTGTAATGACCGTATCATGTGTTGAAGGTAGTCTTCTCTTTGTTCTCATCCTTGATTCTAAGTTGATGGTATCCTGACTTCAAGTCAATCTTGGAAAACCATATGGCACCTCTCAGCTGATCAAACAAATCATCTATGCGGGGAAGTGGATATTGTTCTTGTATGTGACCCGATTCAATTGTCTGCAGTCGATGGAGACTCTCAAACTTCTATATTTCTTATTTACAAACAACATCAGAGCGCCACAAGGAGACATGTTGAGGTGAATGAATCCCAAGTTTGTCAACTCCTCAAGTTGGGATCTCATTTCCTCCAATTCATTTGATGTTGTCCCGTAAGGGGGTATCGAAATTGATTATGTCCATTGGACTAAATCGATGATTAAATCTATCTAGTGGTGGTGGTAATCAAGGTAAATACTCAAGAAATACATCTGGAGACTCGCATACCATAAGTATTTCCTTAATAGTCGCCTTTGATATCTCTATAGTACTTAAAATACTCGCAAACATCTTCATCTCCTAGCTTGTAGCCTGTCAACCCCTAGTACGCTGAAGTTGTGTCGAGTCGCCGTAAAAACTAAACTCTGCCGGCCCAAGTATTTAGAATGTAACTATCTTACAGAAGCAGTCCAACTACGTATGGAATGCTGCCAGCCAGTCCATTCCCAGTAACGCGTTGAACTCTAAGAACTCTTGCACTCTCAAGTCTATGGGTCACTAATGCCTCAATCTCGAAGGTACATCCCTCACAAATCATATTAGAGTAATGTTTTCCTCGGTAGCGGTGTTGAGGATCAAGTTGGTGCTAAGTCTGACGGGTTTCAACCCCAGTGCATCTACCATCCGTTCAGAAATAAATGACATAATTGATCCTAAATCTATCAATGTATGCATGTCATGACAATAAATCAAAAACATACCCTCAATAAGTTGTGGTGTTGCTCGTATGCGTGTGCCCTCTCTCGGGTCTGCTGCTGCAGCTGTGAACTCTGCCTTTATGCACCTGTGAGCAGCGAACACTTGTTCTTATAGTGCCCCTCATGTCCGCACCGAAAACCTACCGTCAAACCTACTTCCCTGAGTATGACTACCTGCCCTGGTGATAAATATATAATTAGAAATTATTTAAAATTGTGTTTAGTATGGTCATGAACCATATTACTCTATTTTGTAGTAAAAATCTCTCACTTGTATCATTAATAGGTATTGGGGTCTCAAAGTGAAGAATTGGTGCAAATACCAAAGAAATTGGATAAGGCAGTCAAGATATGGAAAAGCAATTATCAATGCCGCCACTCATGCCGCAGAACCAAGGCCACAGCATGGAATCATGTACTCACGACATGGAAGAGAATAAGCACACTGGAGTGGCAGAAATCCACGCTACCACTCGCGTTTAATGCACACGCCCACAGCATGAAAGCCCAGCACCCACGATGCCCTTTTGACACCCCACCAGCCAAGGTATCGAAGTACGACTTCAGTTGCGCTGCAACCTCAAGCCGACGGCGTTGAGTGAAGAAGCCATAGTGAGGATTTGATGCCTTCATGTGGAAGTGATATTTGATGTGGCCAAGTTCATGCCCATGACGTGACTCGCGACGTGGAACGGGGAAGCCATTTTTTGCGCAAAATTTTAGGAATTTCATTTCGGGGTGATTTTTTTTAGGTTTTATATAAATAGAAACTTGGGAATTCATTATTCTCATCTTTTGTTTACAAAAGATCTTAAAGAATTTGGTGTTTAATCTCATTATGTCCGACTAAAATCCATTGATCTAGGCTGAAGATAGATCAAACAACTTTTTTGGCATCAAACTTTATGTGAGATCTAATTTATTTTAATTCAATTACATTTCTTTGGTATTCTATTCTCTTTGGTATTGTTTGATTAATTAAGGTGAAGCTTTGATTCATCGTGAAGGGCCCTTTACATGTTTTAGGTGAAAATCCATTGCTACTAAGTCGATTGAATGCATAATCGTTCAAGAAGACTCACACAAGTGGAAATTGTCCATATTGGTTGATTCGACCCTTTACAGACCAGTCATATACCTTACAAATCTAGGCTAAATTGGATGCACTAGTGATCTGGTTTTCTAGGTTTAATGTTTTTATAAAACCTTAAGCGGTCATCTTGTTAAATTCAAGGTGTATGAGTCTAGAGTTATACCTTTGACTAGATAGTAGTCAACGATCGTACCTGGCTATCAAAGAAAAGAAAACGAGAAACTTAGTACGCACTTGGTTATATAGCTACTATAAGATACTTTTAAATTGCATACTTTTAGATAGATTGATGATCATAGAGTTTGAATATGCCAATTGAGGAAGTTTGAGAAACCGAGGGTCTAGGTTAGTTTTTTTAGATTGATTTATTTAAAAGTATTTTAAATTCTTATTTTTTTTGTGAATTTCTTGGAAATAATACTTTCAAACCCCCCGAATTACTTTCTTATTTTCTAGTCTAAGTAGGAAACCCTTGGTCTTCGCGGATCGACCTCATGTTTGCCACTACTGCAGTCCTTGTGGTATTTCGTAATCTATTAGGGATTACATTTTGATGCATTTGGCAGGCGTCACCTAGCCCTGTGCATGCCCTAACTGCCTACTCTACCCTGGCCTAACATGTGGCCTTACTAGCGCGATTGCATAGACTGGTTTTGGCTTTTGTGCAACTAACTACACACTATGATCTCTATTAAGTCTTTGACGTCTCTTCTTCCTTTTCTTGTCCCTATTTGAATCTTGTTCAGATCTTTGCCCTAAACTCTACCCAATTGGTACCTCTGCTGGTCGCAAAGCACCATTCTAGGGGTACGTGATGATATATGCCTCTCTCGTAAGACTGCGCTTATAAGCCCTGTCTTAGTTACCCGGCTCTACCGTAACCACAGTGCCTCTAATAGCCAGAAACAACCCCCTCGCAGAAAAAATGAACCTGGTCCATGTTTGCATCAGCCACTCCACAAGCAAACTACAATAACTGTTGGAATATCCCCATGTATGGCACTACAGACTCTCTAATTCACTACCTGATGTGCATGAACTTCGACCTGTTGGCGATAATCACTAAGGGCGGAAAAAAATTTTGGTTAAACAACCTCTTGAGTTCCATCCATGTATAGGGCTTTCCGTGGGTGGCTACTAGATTAGTCCACCAGGTGTTTGCATCTCCTAAGAAGGAAAAAGCTACCAACCTAGGCCTCTTGCTCTCATATAGCCTCTAAAGTCTTTGGATCCTCTCATGACTCCTAATGAACTTCTATGCCTCCATTACATTAGAGTCTTCGCTGAAATTCTTGGGTCTATATCTCTCATACTATTGAGTGAATCTAGCTTTTAGCGTCAAGTAAAAAACAGTGTCTCTCTCAACTGGTGCCACAACTGTTGGTGTTAAGACCTCTGGAAGCACTGGAACTACAGCAACAACCGGTGCCGCCTAAGTTGTAGAAGGTGACGGAGTTACCTAAGACGTTGGCACACTCACGTCATATGTAGGAGCTGCTATCGAAGTCGATGGTGATCGCAACTGCCCTAAGAGAATAGTAAGAATCTCTTCTAATCGCCTATCTTATGTCGCAACCCTCTGTGATAAGTCTGGAAACACTGCTAGGTTAATAGAGCTGAAATGTAACGACCCTTTACCTTAAGTTGGTGATTAGTATTAATCTGAATCCTAATTAACTCGAGTTAGGCTCGTAGTTAAGTTCGGCATACCTCGATTAGCATGTGCATGGGTTTATGGGATGATTTATGTTTGTTTGAAATGTTTGTTGAATTTGTAGGTTGTAGTATAAAGGTAAAATTTATATACAGGCCTATAATCAGAAAATAAGTAATTAATTAGTAAATTGTCGGTACACCAAGTGCGACGAGAGGGTTGTGAAATGATTGTGCACACCCAAAAATACTCGTAGGCATGTCCGGTGAATTTATTGGCGAGAAAATACACAAAGTGCATGTATATTTATATATAATTGATATATATATATATGTACTTAAAGTTATAAGTTTGGTTTGAATTATATGGATTGTTGAATTACCTCGAGATGAGCGTAAGTGTTGATGGTGTTAAGATTTGTATCATTTTAAAGTGTGTAATTTTAACACATCATTCACTTGATCAGCCTCGAGATTGCATGATGTGTATCTCAAGGAAACCCATATATTTAAATCAAAGCCTTCAAACTTGTAACGACTTGAATATAATTTGCCCTTTTTTTGCTTGATTAATACATATGGGGATAATATTTATCAACCTAACACACCCACATAAATATTTTCGAATCTAACACATTTTTCGCCACGTCACTACCACGTCACTGCCACATCACCCGAACCACTGCTGGGTGGTGTTTGGTTGCAAAACGTGACATTGGGTCACGTTTTTAGTTCTTGTTTTTTTTTTATTTGACGGAAATTGTGACCCGAGGTCACGATTTCCATTTAAATGAAATCATGACTGCGGGTCATGACTTAGGTATAGGATATAACCAACCCTCCCACCCGTTCCCATCCCCCTGCATTTCCCATTTTATCTCACCGGTGACCGCCTCCG
This sequence comes from Stephania cephalantha, assembly GCA_039657325.1. NCBI lineage: Eukaryota > Viridiplantae > Streptophyta > Magnoliopsida > Ranunculales > Menispermaceae > Stephania > Stephania cephalantha. The sequence goes on along the minus strand of CM077573.1, from coordinate 44,178,456 downwards.
CATCCATCTCCCCGTCCGGTGCAACCAGGGACCGCCATCCGTCGGCCTCCGTGGTCCGTATCCCGCAAGTTGTTGCAACTTTGACGCGAGGACACCTATCCGTAGTGGCTGATTTCAGTCATAGGGTCTCCTGCCGCCGCCGCTGCTCGCCTCCCGCCGGTGCGAATCGCCTCCTACCGGCGCTGCTGCTCCCCCTTCTGTTTCACTGTATTTCTCTCCCACCCGGCGCTAATCGCTCACGGCTGGTCGGGTCTCGCCTCCGCTTGTGCTGCTCGCCTCCCCTCCTGTCGGGTCCTCGCTCCCGCCGTGTGCTGCCTCCTCATTGGTCGGTCATTGCCTCCCGCCATTGTTGCTCGCCTTCACAACCGGTCTCTTTTGTATTGGTAAAAATCTTATTCCAATTGTGTTAATTGATGAATTAATTCTGCAATGTGTTTTCTTTAGGGTCGTATGTTTGATATTCAACATTAGAAGAGTCTGCTAAATTGATGAATAAAAGTATGCTTTGGTATTGTGTTAGTATTTAATTTCCCTAAATATATGCTTTATGTCTCAAAGTGAATAAAGTGTATAAATTTAGAAAATGTAGCAATACATGACACAGGTCAATAAGTTGAAATCATGCACTAATATATAAATTATATCCTCCACCGTAGTCAACTTAACTGTTATTGCTTGATGAAGTAATAGGAACTTTTGCATTCTCATTGGTGTAATATTTATATAATGCTTTGATATTTATATAATGCTTAAATATTTATATAATATTTATATAATGCATCGAATGGTTATCATGGTTTGGGGTCGTTTTGATAGACATTGTAATTTGATTGACAAACATTGAATGACTCCTTGTTCTATTGTTTGCATCAATTGTGTAATTTCTTATTTACTGCAAATTGATTGATAGTTGCTTCCTTATTTGAACTAAATAAAGAACTTAAATAAAATAAAGTATTAATACACGATGGAGCTTGTTAAGTTTATTTGTGCTAAGTGAGTGTATTAATTATCATCACTTCTATTGATTAACAATTATATTCTACATATATAGATTCCATAATGATTGATCGAAGAGTAACTTTGGTGTGCTATATGAATGGTGTCATGGTTGATGGACCATCTGGGATTTCGTACACGAAACCGCCTATTCGACATCTCAGATTGAAGTTGAGTTTAATTTACGAGGAACTTGTGAGTTTTATATGTAATTCCTTGGAGATAGACACTGAAAAAATGATATTAAACATGACATATCGATATCCTGTGTACATTGGAACTGGAACGTTCAACTATGTCCCTTTGCGAATAGTTGATGAATCAACTCTGAAAGATGCTTCGGAGATTGTGGCAGAATTTCCACCACCAAATTGTATGGAGCTATTTTTAGATTTAGTTATGAGGCATTCATATACTAGTTCTAATTGTAATATAGTGGTAAGTGGAGAAGGACCTAGTACTCAACCAATATTTGAAGATAATCATTGTACATCGCCTTTGATGACTTCAAATCCTGACGTAGACGAGGATGCTCGTTCCTGTGATGATGTGAATACCGAGGAAGATGATGACTATTGTGGTAGTGATGGGGATACTAGTGAAGATAGTAGCGATGATGATGTTGATGATACAGGGGTATCATGTTGAAGATGGCATAATTTGATATACATTAAATCGAGTCATAGCCGATGATGGCTCATTATCTTGTCCTCCAATCTCGAACGAAGTTGGAAATAATGATTTTTTCGATAAAGAGGCTGCTGGAATTAATGGTGCGCATGTGAGTGTAGGTGAATTTGTCGTACCATCATATGTATTTATGGAATTGAGTATTGAGGCAATGCAACCCATCCATGAGAATGCAATGATCTCTTCTAGGTCTTTATGGAATGAGGCATCAGAATTTCATGTAGGCATGCGGTTCCTTTCTAAAGTAGATACCCAAGATGCCGTGAAATTGTATAGCATTAAAGGAAACATGCAATTTTTGGTAACTCATTCAACACCTAATGTATGGATTGTCCGTTGTAAGAAACATTTAGATGGATGTGATTGGAGGTTGCGGTGTTCGAGAAGAAAAGCACATGGATTGTTTGAGATCAGTAAATATGCAAGACCACATACATGTATCTATGCAAAACTATCAAAGGATCATGCTCATTTGGACTGCACCATTATATGCCGTGAAATAGAAAATGTGGTGAGAAGAGATCCGTCCATCTCAGTTCCAGTTCTTCATCAAATTATCAAGGACAAATTCAGTTATGATGTTCATTACAAGAAAGTTTGGTTGGGGAAGAAGAAAGCAATTGCTAAAATCTTTGGAGATTGGGAAGAATCGTATAAAATGTTGCCGCGGTGGATGGCCGCTCTTGAAGAAAGCAATCCAGGGACACGTGTGGAATTGAAGCATGACGAGCCTAATGCCAACAATGAGGTTGTATTCAAATGGGTTTTTTGGGCATTTGCACCTTCTATTGCAGGCTTTAGACATTGCAGACCAATTATACAAATTGATGGCACATTCTTGTATGGAAAATACAAACAAAAACTCTTAATAGGCACTGTTGTTGATAGTAATAGTCATGTATTTCCCTTAGCATTTGCCATTGTTGATGAGGAAAGTCAAGGCAGCTGGGGATGGTTTATGGCTTGTTTGTGACATCATGTGACTGATAGAGATGGTATATGTGTCATTTCTGATCGACACTCTGGTATATTGTTGGCAATGAATAATCCTCAAAATGGATGGACCCATGAAAGAGCTTAACACAGATCTTGCCTTCGTCACATATGCAGTAATTTCAACATGAGATTTGGGAGCAAAGAATTAAAGGATATGGTGTACTTAGCCGGTACACAACATCAACCGCGAAAATTTAAGGCATACATGAAAGAACTTAAACAAATTAATGCGGAATGTATTGCGTGGTTTAATGATCTTGATCGAACACAATGGACCAACGCATACGACAAAGGATTTCGATACGGATGGATGACTACAAATCTTACGGGTATTCATTGTGTCTATATGTTCTTACTATTATTTATCTAATGTGTTTGATTTATATTACGTTTATAAGCTAATACTTATATGGTTTTTTTTTAACAAATGTAGAATGCTTTAACGGTGTCCTTAAAGGCGCACGATTTTACCCTGTCACCGCATTAGTGCAACTGACATTTTGTCGTGTCATGGCTTACTTTAACAAAAGACGGGACGAAATAGGTGCAGCCCTAGGAAGGGGCGAAAGGTACATAAAGTACACACTTGAAAAGTTGTCACATTGGGGAAAGGCAACTGGAGGGCACAATGTTACATTATTGAATCGTGAATATGGCACATTTGAAGTCATCACCGCATCACGTGGCAATCATTTGAGAAAAGGGTCTAACAAGCAAGTGGTGAAATTGGAGGCTCGTAGATGCACTTGTATGAAGTGGCAGTGTTTTGGCATTCCATTTTCCCATGTCCAAGCCGTTTGCGCTAGTGTTGCCATAGATCACTGTCAGTACATTGAGTCATACTACAGATTGTCTGTGTACAGTCAATGTTATGCTATGAATTTCCAACCCATTCCTCACGAAGATTATTGGCCTAACGCTAGACTTCCACACACCTTGCTGCCTGATGCATCTCGAAAGCTAGTCAAAAGAGGTCGTCCTCAAACAAGACGTTTGCGAACTGAGATGGATTGGAAAGGCAATCAGAAACAACCACGTCATATGCAGCGAGATAAGGAATGGAGAGAAACACCAACAACGTTGCGATGTAGTAAGTGTAAGCAAGATGGACACAATAGGCGCACTTGCTCTCGTCGTCAGCAAGAACAACCACCTAATGGTTCATAGTGAAAGGCTCTTTCAAGTCTTATCTTTTGCATTCACTCATATTTTCCTTGTATTAGTTCACTTTCTTATGACTATGTGTCGCATGTACTTTGTTTCAATTAAACAATGTTTTCATACTATTCATACACTTTTGCCCTAATTTTATTGTTTCTTGAATGAAATGCATCGCTAATTGTATTGTTTCATCAATGGTTTTTTGTATTAATGACAACATTATGGTTGGTTTGGGGTTCAAGCGCGATATGGATCCTGGACCTATAGATGATTCGGTGTTGACTCTGCAAGCTCTACATAGATCTACTCGCGTTTGGAATGGACCGGTAGTACTTCTATTTGCCTGTTTGCATATTTCTATAGCTTCGTAGGTACATGTGAACTAATGTAACTTAACTCTCGTATTTCTATAGGATATTGGTATATTGACTATAAGGCGTAATTCAGCAGCATTACATCGATTGGTCCCACTAGATGAACGAATAGTTGGGTATCTTGAGGAAGCTAGGTTTTATGGGACGGCGCGAATAGGTTTCATGGCAATTGATTGGCATCTCATTACTGCACTTGTAGAGAGGTGGAGGCTTGAAACTCACACGTTTCATTTTCCAGTTGGCGAGATGACTATTACCCTACAAGATGTACAAATCATTTTAGGGTTACCTGTCGATGGATAACCAATCACTGGTCGTGTAGAGCAAGATTATGATGCCTTGTGTTTGACACAACTAGGCTTCCCATTCCCTTAAAACAACAAGACTGGGAGTCGGATCCAAATTCGCCAACTTTCAAGATGGTTTCCAAACCTTCCAAATAATGCTGGTGATGTGGAAGTGCAACGCTATGCAAGAGCGTACATCTTACAACTTCTTGGAGGAACTTTATTTGCAGACAAGTCTAACAATCTTGTTCACATCACGTATTTACAATTTTTGGAGGATTTTGAGGCGGCAGGACAATACAGTTGGGGTAGTGCAACTCCGGCTCACCTATATAGTCAATTGTGTCTTGCCGCTGACATTGATGGAGCAGAGATTGCAGGTCCCGTCATATTATTGCAATTATGGGCATGGGATAGGTTGCCTTTTCTTGCACCAATAATGGGAAACGTTCTTCGAAACGACATCATACCAAACGAAGATTTATTTCCACCTCCTTCGTTTGGTCATAGGTAATTAGAATTTTTTAACATAATCAATAAACTTGAGTATATTTATCTACATGTACATTCATGCATGCTTTGTGTTGTTTTTTACATTTCTATAGGTGGAGACATGCCTTAGAGACCACAGGAACATCAATGCACGTTCTAACGAAATACAGAGAAATGATTGACATGCAAACACCCGATGAAGTAAGAAATACACTTAATCAATTTTTCCAAATACCCTATTATACAATGGTGAAATATGAGTTTTATTCATTTCAAATTGATTTTTCATGACTACAGGTAATTTAGGAACCGTATCCTGAGACAGTGATAAAGGACCTCCCTGCGTATTGTAGCAGTGGTCGTGCTATTTGGCGAACGAGGGCACCTTTACTTTTCTTCTGTGTTGTTGAAATGTATAATCCTGATAGATTCATGCGACAATTCGGTTTGAAACAAAGGATACCACCTTTACATAGCACAAGCATGGAGCTACATAAGATTGACTTGAGAGGGAAAACAGATAGAGATTGGAATACAAAACATGGTGCTTATGTCCGCATGTGGAACGAACGTGCTTCCAATATTGCGAATGATGAATTATTGGAGGAGCCATTGGAATTTTACGACCCGTATATGCTATGGTATCGTCGCATTACACGGGGATTCATGTCTCTTTGTGGAGCTATTGTTGAGACATTGGTAAGTACAAATTTTTTTTATTCAATCATGAAGTCTTTCAAATAGTTGTTTTGATTTTATTTTCGCATACAACTTCATAAATATTTTATATGTAGGCACATGGAATGACATCAATTTATCAGTTGACATTGGGTGATGATGCGTCTATTCTACGTATTAGAGATGTAGCTGCATCGACTTTGACTGCAATACATGCAGATTATCGCATCCATAATATGCCCACTTCATTTGAAGCTTCTCATCAATCTTCTCATGATGATACATGTTCGAGGCATGACACTCTAGTGTATCCTCCATCCATACCTCTCAACCAGTTTGAGACTTTATCTACTCCATCAGTACCTCTCAACGAGTTAGAGACTCCACATACTCCATCAGTTCCTCCCAACATGGCATCCGAGGCTACGGAAGCCTTTCAATTTGATAGGACACCTACATTTTCACGTCATTTTAATGCAAGTCCAATAATGATGAATTTATCTAGGACAACAAGTACTCATGATGGTGGAATGCATGATATCGATGATATTCAACGAGAATATGCTCAAAATCCTGCTGATGTGGTCCATTCAAATGTGCCATTACCTTTAAATCGTAATGTACGAGTCGTAAATACAACACGTTGTGGGACTGGAAGTCATTATTTGGGGTCAGACTAGGACTTTTTCTTAACTATAACAAGACATTTTTCTGTTTATATTATTGCTTTGCAGTTGATCAACTTGCAAATTCTTCATTCATAGCAATTCAAGTTTTTCCCTTTACTAACATTATTTTCATGAATTTTTTAAATTGCTTGAGTTTTAAAGCATTTGTTGTAAAATATAAGGTCATAAACATATTGTAACTTCAAACTTTTTACTAGTTTGTATTGACAACAAAATCAAAAATACGAATATACTAGTTGACTAATCTTAAACCTTTAGTTTTATTGAAAAAATTTATACAAACTCATTGATGCTAGAGATTCTACTAGTTTGCTCGATGAGGTATAATATGGTAGATTTTTTTTGACAACTTCTACAACAATTTTGCACCGCGAGGCAATCAAACAACGGATTGATTAGCAAGCTTAGCATGCAGCTCGATATTCAATGGGATCTAATGTATTAACATCATGATAAAAAAAAACCTTGCTAGCGTAACCCTAATAGAACCTCTGGACAGGACACACACTTATAAGTGTCCCTCCGATGTGCCTCGAGATGGGCATGCATGTCAACAAAAATCAAGGGACACACAAAAGTTGGTGTTCTATTGGATGTCCTATGAAACTTACGCTATCATTTTTTGATAAAAGAAAACCCATCAACTAGAAAGAACTTTTCTTTTACCTGAAGTCTCAGCTAATTTTAATTTTATGAGTGAGCCAATTATGGTCCCAAACCTTATATATAATCGGCTCCTTCAACCACAAGGCACAAATAAATTTGAACTACTTATTTGTCTCCTTTGAGAAAACAAGATATTTACACCCCCAAGAAGAAGAGTTCTTATCTGGCCGGTTACAGCAAAAGCTAGCTTGCAAGCACTAACTACTTGTTTTTTCCATCAATGCTAAGTTTTTTTTATATATATAGCTAGGCATATAATTAAAAAGTTTGGTTAAAATCCTAAAAAAATGGCGTGTTCTATAGGGCATGTGTGCATCTTAATATGCATGTCCCTTTTTTCTTTTTCTTATTTTTTCACTGCCAGGAAATACGGTAATGTACCTAGAATAGTACAGTCAATCTACACCTCTGCGTAGAATTAAATTTACACAGAAAAAAAAAATAATGAAAACGTGACTTGCAATCACGTTTCCTGTAAAGAGGAAGTCGTGACTGCAAGTCACGACTTTCTTTTTACTCAAAACGTGACTACAAGTCACGTTTTGCATCTGACGTATAACAATTTCGACGTGGCGGGTGATGTGGCTGTGACGTGGCGGAAAATGTGTTAGATTCAAAAATATTTTTGTGGGTGTGTTAGGTTGATAAATATTATCCCTATATGTATTAATCAAGCAAAAAATCCGTTTGCGATATGGGTGGTTATTGACAGGTTGACAAAGTCGGCACATTTTATACCGATCACCGTGAGATATTCAGTTACACAGGTGAGTATTATCTTCGAGAGAGAGATTGTCAGATTGCATGGTGTATCGGTCTCCATTGCTTCTGACTGAGATCCGAGGTTTACATCGAGACTATGGGAGAGTATGCAGGAGCAGTTTGGCACTCGGTTATAGTTTAGCATTGCGTACCATCCTCAGACTAACGGGTAGTCAGAGCGATTAATTTAGATTCTCGAGGATATGCTCTTCGAATGTATTCCACAGTTTGGTGGATCGTGGGAAGAGTACATACCTTTGTGTAAGTTTGCCTACAACAACAGCTATCAGACGAGTATCGGGATGCCACCGGTTGAGGCACTTTATGGTAGGCCCTGCAGGTCACCCGCATGTTGGGCGGCACCGGAAGATATAGCGGCTATAGGACTTGAGATTGTTGTTGAACATACCAAGAAGGTAAGACAGATCAGGTAGAGACTCCAGGCAGCGCATGATAGGCAGAAGAAATATACAGACAAATACCTTGATGGTCTGAGCTATGAGGTTGGGGACTTGGTGTATCTAAAAGTTTCATCCTGGAAAGGTCATCAGAGGTTTGGTATTAAGGGGAAACTAGCACCAAGGTTCATTGGGTCGTTCAGAGTTGAGGAACGCATCGGCATAGTGGCTTACCGTCTGGAGTTACCACCGCAGTTGGCAGGGGTACACCCAGTGTTTCGTATTTCCATGTTAAGGCTGGCTAAGTCAGAACCGATGCCTATGGTTGATATACGTCAAATTGAGGTGCGACCTGATGTGTCAAATAAGGAGCAGCCTGTGGAAATCATGGATAGGAGGACTCGAATTTTGACAAATAAGGAGATCTCGAAGGTTTTGGTACGATGGCAGCATCACCGGACCGAGGGACTCACCTGGGAGCTTGAGTCTATTATGCGACGACGGTATCCCCACTTATTTGTCGGTAAGTAATTTTCAGTTTAATTTAAATTTCGGGATGAAATTTCACCTAGTTGGGAAGAACTGTAACGACTTGAATATGATTTGTCGTTATTTATGACGTGTTTGTAGACGTGGCTGACAGCTCGAATACTCATGGGACCCGCAGTTAGGCTTGTGCGAGTCTGAAGCTAGGTAAATAGTAATTTTTGGGTGTCGAATTGTTTAGTTGCAATGCTTATATTGAACTAGTGTACATGTCATCACAATGTGTGTTATTATAGTACATTTGACGTGCGAGACTGTGTGTTAAGTAGTCGCCTCGATATACGTGTCGACGCGGGTACCGGGTAGGTGAACCGACTTAACATTAGGCCGAGGGAAATAAGACAAACAAAATAAATAAAATTGGTTAAATAAGTAATATGGAATGTCTAATTGGTGGTTAGGGACATGGTAGTACGCGTATGTTGCGTTTCGAGACAAGAAACCAAGTGTCGGAATGTCCGAAAATAGACTTTTTAAGTTACATACAAGGGTGAGTATGCCATCAAAGTCACAAATGGAGTCATTTGAGGGTAGAAAAGCATCAAATGGGGTGCTTAAGATGGCATTGAGATGTGTAAGTGTATGAAGATGACAAATCAACTTATATAAGTCAAAATTGACTATATTTCCACCACATTTTCTCTCTCTTCACTTCTTATCCGAGTTTGGAAGAGCAAAACCAGGGTTTGGGGAGATCAAACTTGAGGATTTGTGGAGTTTGGAGGGGTGTAAACACCAAGAGCAAGGTGAGAATCACTTACACCTTCACTTCCTCTATCTTTTGATCTTATTTTTGTAGATTTTGGTGAGGTTTGGTGATTGTTGGTTGGTCTTTAGATGTGTTTCAAGTGTTTTGAAGTGTTGTTGTTGGTGTTGTGGCTGTTGTTGGGTTGGTGAGGTAGAAGAATACCCAAAAATTTTGACAGGTTTACTGTCCAGAACGCAATTAGCACGCTAATCGCAGGATCTAGTGCGCTAATGTTCGTTTGGGCCAAGAACGTATAACTGTCTGGGCACTTAGCACGCTAATGCCCAGACCTAGCGCGCTAATAGACCCATGTTTTGACATAAAGTGTGTGAATTGACTTAAAACACATATAAATACCTAAATATCATTTATATAAGGAACTAGGTCATTACGAGCTGTAATTTGGGATATTCGGGACTAGGCGAAGACGGACCGGGGGTTAGTGACGGTACACGGAGTGCGGTGTGAGGTGTGTAGTATCCCAACTGAAATTACTTGAGCAGTATTTTTTTTTGTTTTTGAATTCATTTCCTATTTTTCAATACTTTATTCCTAGTATGTGTATAATGGACGGACGTTGATGCTCTCCCTCAGTGTTATTTATGTGTGTATGTCCACTATGCCATAGCACGTGTGCCATCTCGGTGAATAAGGCTACCTGAGAGAATGATGGGCACGTGTGGGTGCGTCGTAGGTTCCACGCCGACCACCTAGCAGATCCAGATACTGGCCTTTCTTGAGTGCTACTCGCCGGCAGTAGTTTATGGAAGAGTCTGAAGTATGGCGCTAGTCTGACCCTAGGGACTAGGAACACACAGTTTGAGCTTTCACTATTACATTTGCATGCGATGAGCACAGTTGCCTGTATTTTATTTTCGCATGTTTATTTAATAGTTTTGTTTCAATTACAGTACTTACTTTCTGTATTGCTCACTTAATTTCCTTGGGAATACTCACTGTGAACTCGTCATCTGTCTTTTTGTGATGTCTTGAGTGCAGATCCTAGTACGAGCCGGGGCAACGGCAAACAACTAGAATATAGAGACGTATAGCCAGGCTTGTACGTTTGTATATACTTATTTTGTTTTATTTTGAGATTTGGGATTTTTTGTGAGACACTAGGACTCAGTACTATTGATATTGTGATACATTGAGGTACATATGATATATGAGTTTTCCACACTAGGTAACAGAGTTCATTTCATAACTTCCACTGTGACAAATGATCTAAACAGATGACTTGAGTTCAGTAACACTTTCAACAGTTAAATTGTTGTAAAATGAGGTTAATAATGAGTAAATGATGGATGAGTTGGCATGTGGGGACACAGCTGGCGCTAGTAAGCCAAGTTGTGGCACGCAACGGCTCCCGTTGCGGTCCATTCGGCAAATGGGTCGTCACGAAACTTATCCTCATTATTCACTGAACAATTGATTGAGTGAGACATGAAAGCAGCTTAGGGTTTTAGATTTTAAGGGTTGATTTAGAGAGTTTGATTTATGTGGAATAGAGAGATCAAACCACAAATAGATCAGAGATCATCAACTTGGTAAGTGTAGTTTTGAGTTTGAAGTTGAATTTAATAGTTGATGGTGATTTCTCTGTGAATTATTGTTGTTATTGATTGGAAATGGGTTTATACCTCACTAGAGGTCCTCCCTGATGTATTAGGAGAGTGTTTGATGATGTTTTCTGATGGTTTGATGGATTGGATAGTGGCTGCTGCCTTATTCACTATCGACGCCCCACCAAGTAAATGAGTGCGCTCCCACCCTAGAAAACAACAATTGTGTTGTGATTTGCTTAGAATTTCTTGAGGTCTTAGGGACTGACTTAGAGGTTTTAAACATAGGGTATTAGGCTTTTATTAACCACAAATAGTTTGTGATAGGTTTTGGAACACCGGGAAAGTTTGAATGTCCCAAAAAATTAGATATTTGGAAATGAAAAGTTAAACTGAGGTAAGTATGGATTCTCTTATTTATCAATGTTGCATGGATATGTTAGAATATGTAGTTCATATTGTTTATGGACTGAATGGGGGACAATGTACTCTGTGATGTATTTACTAAATGGAAAACGAGTGTTTAATGTGATCCGCGAGAATAACTCCTGAAATTGAGATTAGGTTATATAAGATATGATTTTGATCTCTTGACCAATATGTAACTCCTACTCAGTTAAATTGGTTGTGTAGATTACATATTCACTAATAGGTTTGGGTTAGAACCACTGAGTATTAATAGATTGACTAGACAGCACATCGGCCAATGTGTTGGTCTAGCAATTGCATTAATTATGTTAGTGGGTAATCAACCCTAGTTTACAAATAAAATGGGAATCACATTGTAATAGTCATCAACGGTTGGAGTTGCATTCGTTATTTATTAGATTATATATTTTTCATAATCATGTTAGTTATCATTGGTACATATTGTTACTGCATATTGCTCTTGATTATTATATGAAATGTTGATGGTTTTGTGAATCATTACTTATAGAGCAAGTTGGAGTACTCACCCCAATTAATATTTCAGGAATATCGACAAGCGCTTCGACTACGGGATATAGAAGGTTTTTTTGAAGTCTTGATCTTCTTTTCAATGTAATGAATTTTCCATTGTCTTGTATATTTGTATCGAATTAGAGTTTTGTAATATCACAAGGGATGTGAGGTTTTGTATAACCAAGGTTTATTATGGTTGGATTTAGTTTTTGTATATCGTGTTTAGATATTGAAAAAGTTGTTAATATCCATTGCGTTTAATATTTGTTTTACGTCGATATTCGATATACAATTATGTTTATCAGGAGATAGAGGGAGAGGTTCATGGCTCTAGTTAAGTCTGGCAGGATTATCAGGGCTTAATTAGGGTTTCAGTTCGTATCACCCTAATTAGGTTAGGGGATCGTACAGCTTGGTATCAGAGCCAGGTTCAAATTGAGGTAACTAACTCTGATACAGTTTGGTATTAGAGTCTACTTAAGATAATAACCTTATTACTTGGAAACAAGTGATAATTCGGATACAGTTTGTTATCAAAGTTTAAGGTTATTGCTTCTGATATACCCTGGTACCATAACCTAAGTTTATTAACACTGAGAGTTGTCTTGAGTTATAGAGAAGCTAAGGATGTAATAAATAGTTTTATCATGATTTTGGGGGTACCCAAAAGATAAAAGACAGATATGTTATTCGTTCCATTTTATTATGTCTACGCGGTAGATATAAGAGTTATGTCTTTGTTGAATGATGATAAGATGGTTTATGTCCATTGATTTCTTGTGATAGGTGAAAGTGTTGAAGGTAAAAGTTCTAGAGAATCTTAACCTCAAGTAGATTGAAAAATGAATGACATAAGGAAAACTTACAAAGATGAAATTAAACTCTCATATTAATTGTTTTCAATTGTCTTTATTCTCAGTGTTATTATTAGACAAATAATAGTCAGTGAATAAGTATTTATTGGATCTAGACCTTGGGACGTGTATTAGGAGAATAGGATTTATGAAACAATGAAATACAGAATGACTTTAGGTAAAATTCAAAGATGGTAGTACACATATGATTTAACACCAGTATTGAGAGTAATTGAGAAAAAATGAAAGTTATTTAGTAGATAAATTAGTGGTTAATGATAAAAGCCTATTTGAGGTTAAGAAATCATTAATGTATTTGTACTTCATAAGTTGTTATGAAGAAGAAATTCTAGATATGGGGTGAATCTATATTGGAATGACAAGCAATTTATTGGATAATGAAAGGTAAGGTTAAGAATTTGAGACTTATAAAATTGGAAGATGATTTAACCCAGAACATAGCAGTGAGTTGGTAAGATATCCTAATCTGATGTTTTAGATTTGTATAGTCTAAATTGGGGAGAATGAGTTATCAATGATCATTCATTGCAGGATCGACAACTCATTCTGATAGTACGATGAAGTCAGTTATTCTCTAAAGTTAATTAAGATTTGGTTGTCATCGTGGTATAATCAAAGTTTAAGATGTATATAAAGATGATTTCAGGCGGTTGCTGGATCACTTTAAGTAGATGGTTGAAACCATTAGAACTTATTAGAACTCATGCTATATTTATGAACAAAGGGTGTTCAATTTAGAAACACTATTTAGTCAAATTGTTATCGTGTTATCGATAATAAGATGGAATCTTTGAAGACTCCGAAGGTGCACAAGCATTATCGTTAAGAGTTACAAATTGTGACGGTAAATTAGTTTGTGCCAGATTTTGCAAGTGCCAGTACTAAGTTTTAAAGGTAAATTACTTGTTTGAGTATTGAATATTAACAGCAAATCAGAGGATTTGACTGAGATTGAGACAATTCGAGATTTTCATACATTCAATACAAAGGTAAATGAGTAAAGTAATCTTGAAATAATTGAATATTACAAATGACTGATCTAGGGATCTTCGGTATCATTGTGTAATTTATTCAGTTAACTCAAGTATGAGATTGGTGTAAGTAAAAAACAAATACAAGGATGCCTTGGAGGGAAGTCGAAGATGATTTGATTATGATATTTGCTTGATTGTACCTGAGTTGTGGACGAAGTTAGAGGTTCATCCTACGACTTCTTTTTCATGTAAGAATGTGTGTTGACACAATAAAGCAAAATTGTAATTTATACTTCTAAATATATATAGTTCAAGATTTGTAAGGGGAACTATTGGAGATGGAATCTTGAGATAGCTATTTTGGTAGTTGTACCAAATATGGAAAGGCGTCACATGTAAAACCAGTGGATTGGTGTAAGGTCAAAGTAGTGAGTTTCAAACTATGGAAGTTTGAAACGTGTAATGGTCAGAGTGACAAAAATTAAAGGTGAAATAGATACCTCAGATTTCTCAAATGTGTCAGGACCCATCTTACTAAGTCCTAACTTAGCCTAATTACCCTAATTAGGGACCTAAACAACATAATCAACTTTGCACCTCAAAATACTTTTCATTTTAATACTTAATATCGCTCCAAATCTATATTCATATCCTCAATAGACCTCGATTTATTATTAGTTCAATTGGAGCAAATTAGAAAATAATACGGATTGCTCTCTGTATTTTTATAAAAATTTCGGCAACACCTCCCCTAAAAGTGGCATGCCTGAAAATCTACCTAATAGACAGCGGAATGGGGAGAAGCCTAGAATGACTCAAAACTCCCCGCGGTTCACAATATATATCAATGTGAAAGATTGTAAACACAATTAGAGTCTCATATATCTTAATTACAATTTTACAAATTCTAATAGACTAAACCAGAATATAAACCTCATAACTTACTTAAAACTAATTTATGAAACTCTCATAACCTATTCGAGAGTATTTCGCGTCCTACATTACCCCAAAACCCAAAACAATATATATATAATGATTACAACAAGAAAATTAAACTTTAAGAATTTAAAACAATCACCAAGGTTTTCGAGTCTTGCCCATTTTTCCTTGTCTTAACATAGAACATGACATCATAAAAAACAACTCTAAGATGTCAGGTAAGTAAACTCTTACACTGCTCTGTACTCCTGCAAATGTTAGTCTGAATAGATGGAGACATGTAATTGCATTTCCAAAAAACAACAAATTTATAAAACAACGTGGATCCCTCATTTCCTATTCTAAGCTCCTAATAAGCGGGCCCACTTACGATGAACCTAGAACAGTCCTTTGAGTTCAATGCATGCTACCCCGGAGTTGACATTACCCGCCTTAGACGCCTGCAGTACGTCTAGTCTGGAGTGGAGCACCTCACACTCTTACGACAGAAGCAGAGGCAACTCTATTCGAATGTCATCATGCATGAGCAAGAAAAATGCGAAATGCAATATAGACTAAACACAAATGCAAGTACAAAGATAAATTTCATAAATAATAAATATCACTGTAGGGTTTACTTATAGTCCAACCAACTCAAGGTTGGTTACAAAGCCTCACACAATATTTCCCCCAATTTTCACGTATTTCAACAAGTACTATTAAATCACAAATTCAACATCCAGAGTTACAACTCTATTTTAATACTTAAATTCATTTTTCAAGTCATGCAAAGTGAAACCACTTCCAAACTTTGATTTAGAATCTATTCTCATTAGTCTTACTTATACAATACGTCATCACATCAACACCATTGGAATCACGTTCATCGTTGCACCGCCACGTCGTCACAATCATTGCTACTTCACCATAATTTAGCAAAGTTTGAATCATTCTAGGTATAAGTTATCCTAGTCAACCAGCCTAGTTTGCGGTTATTTTATAACATATTAACATGATATTTTAAACACAAACTTCACATTTCTATCAACTAGGATATACAAGAATTCAATCAAACTAAATCCCAAGCTATTCGGACACCTATAACCCATCCAATGCGTGTTACAAAGTTGCATGTTTGTCAATGTCTCACTTTCACATTTTAGACAACTTATTTCTTCAACCATTTTCACAAATGTTTTTCATTATGTTATAGGTTGTATCATGATCTGAGCTTAAGTGCTCCTCAAAGTAGGATATATAGGGATTTCAAAGAGTCCAACCTTAGTCAATTTGGATAACAAATGCTCATTTAAATCATTATGCAAAGTCGCTAAGTCGCAACTATCATAATTGATAGTTTTGAACCATACCAACTTGTCATATTCTACTATATTTTTCAATGACCAAACCAATTCCATTGGCCATAACATGTATTGGTCATCAAAGTAGATCATACTAGAATTTAAACGAACCTATTTGCAAGTCAATTGGACCCCATTTGATGTCTCAAATCAATGCCTCAACATGCCTACTCAAAACAGTAAAAATAATGACAGTGCAGTCCTAGTTTTTAGCCTCCTTTCCGGCCCTCAAAACACTACCAAACCTTCTCCAAATCAAAATCTGATTCTCACACTTCATAATTGATTTACATGTATCAAAACCTACTAAAAGTCTCATCCAAAAATATCCGTTTGATTGCTCAAAATCGCATCCCAAAACAGCTCAAAAGTAAGATTGCACTACTAAATCTTCTACAAAAATGCAACTAATTCGACTTTAATAGACCTGCGAAACCATTTCGAAACCTCAAGATGATTCTAAGGGACCTAATTTGATATATAAACATCAAATCCAATGTGTAAGTTCGACCAAAATTTAACGTTTGATCCCTCAAAATCATATCCCAACATGACATGAAAATAAGACTACAAAACATAAAAACATACAACAATAACAAGTGCATACTAACTACAGTCCCTCCTTTCATTTTTCATCAACCTCCCTAATTTCCCTCCCCACCGAGCTCATCAACAACAACAACATACCCAAAATGATCACAAATACATCAGTAAGAAGAACAGCAGCCTAGCAAAGCTATTTCTCTCCCCCTCCTCATCATCATTGATATCCCTTATTTTCACCACCAATTAAACACAAACATTAAACAACACGAAATCAATTCAATAATCAAAACCCATACCTTCCTAGATGATTTGATCCTCTGCTCTCACTCACCGTATTCATAACTCGCCACCGAGAGGAAGAGGAAGAAGGCACGACAGTTAAACAACAGAGAGAGAGAGAAAGGAGAAGAGACTGAACTGAAAAGAGAGTGTGAGCTTGAGGGTGAGAGGGGAGACATTCGAGAGAGAATAATAGAGAGAGAAGGAGGATGGAGAGACAAAGAATGGAGAGATACGAGGAGAGGAAGAGGCTCGGTGGTGAGGAAGAAAATGAAGAGAATGGGTTGATCGATCCTCTCTGTTCACATGTGTACATAGGTTTGGGTTGGTTAAATGACCAAAATACCCTCATATTTATCCATCTCTATGTACACACCAACTGCCCCTAATGGCAGTTTTCTATTTTTCTTTTAATTTTCATGTTTATCTTTAATTTTTAAACTCAAATTAAACCTCGAAAAATACCTCGATTTCGCCAAAAATCAGCAAAAATAATAACGCGCTCTGAAACACTTGAACACCACGTCTCTATGTCAACTTGACTCTATTTCGCGCCGAATGAAGTATATTACATTCACTAGGCATATCGCACAAAAAAATAATATTTTAACGTATGATCTCCAGACCGTTACTCGTGGGTCTCATCTCCAATACTTATTTCCAATTTCCAAAAATCCTTAATTAGTATGCTAATTAAGTTTATGAAATTCTTGGATTTCACAAAATGTTACTAATTTACTCTGAAACATCACTCATTAAGGTGATTGTGTTGACAATGTCGTGAATAGGAAAAAGACAAATGACGTAGTTACGATAAAAGCTACTCAGTATTATCTCTTAAGTGAGATGTGTAATGATGAACAATTGAAGTCAAGCGCATGCACATTATCAGCTGAGTTTTTTGGATTGGTAATTACAAGTTTGTTCTTTGGTGCTCAGATTGGAGCTAAGCTAATGATGATTAATTAAGTGATGAATTATTGGAGAAATTGATTGAGATTATCTAGTAAGGCTTGACTACTATTTATTAGGATTTTGTATGGATAATCTCATATTATAAAATTGGGCATGTAAAGAAAGTTCATGGAACACGAGTCAAAAAGTGAGGCAGGAATGTCATGAGAATCTCATGGGTTTCTTTAAAATATTCATTCAAGCTAAATCTAAAATCATTGTGAGAAGAATGAGTTGTTGGTGACTTGAAATGAAAGTTGACAATGTCAATTTTAAAAAGAAATATGAGATATATCAGCAAGTGGAAGCCAAGTGTTATTAACCTCGATGGTTCATATTATTTTTGCCCTATATGAATGAAAATTCATGCTCAAAGTTTTATGATGGATTAACCTAAGTTGCAATGGCAACTGAAGGTTCTTAATGTTTTAGTTGTAAGACTGATACAGTCTGTAAATTTCTTGCCAGTATTTTAGTTTATTTATGTGGAAGAGTAAGCGATATGTGTGTGTGTGTGCGTGTGTAGAAAGAGTTGAAAGTTTATGGGGAACTAGGATTATTATTACGGTGAGGAACCGAAAGTTTGCTTTCCAGTGGGGAAGAAATGTATAATAGCTGGGAGGGACCTTTCCCTATTTTAACATAATATATCTGCAGCTAATCTTACTAGAGAATATAATTTCCAAGCTTGTGACTTGGAAAATGGTAGTTACTGGAAGAAGTATTTTAATGTGAGAGTTCTCTGGTGTTGATATCATCATGCTATATATAACGTTGGTTGTTTCCCTTAAAAGGTTGTATGCTTAACTTCGTCGTTAATTAGTGCGAGATGAGAAGTAAAGATACATACTAGTTGGAGCCTGAGTAATTTAAAACTACGCAAAAAGGTGTTAACAGACTGTCAGTATATAATTACAACTTAAGTAAATGAAATGAATATATTGACAAACATCATAGGATGTTGAAATATTCAAAAAATATATGAAGTAGCGTAAATGGTTTGAGTCTCTCAATAACTACGACTTCACTCTGAAATATCACCGAGGCAAAGCAAATGTGATTACGAATGCCTTGAGTAAGAAAAGAATAGGCATTGAAGTGTAGCTATTTCTAGAGCTTCTCAGTTTAGACTTCTTGAAGAAGCATCTGAGATGATGATTTGTGTAAGTTCAACTGACATATCATCAACTGAGAGAGCTAGTTCCAAAGCTATTAATATGTTCTTATGTACTCTAATTCGAGCTGAACCAAAGATGATTCAGCGGGTGATTGATTGTCAGGAAGCCGATCAAGATTGTAAAGTGCGTCAGAGGTTAGCGGCTAATGTAAATCATCCTTATTAGTCAATTTTCGATAATGGTTCGTTAAGGTTCAAGAACAGATTGTGGATTCCAGCTCAGGATCACTTGAGGCGGGAATTGTTACGGGAATCTCGTGGATCTCTTTATTATATTCATCTAGGTAACAATAAAATGTATCGCGATATGAGGCGAGTTTATTGGTGGCCTAAAATGAAAATTGATATTGTTGAGTTTGTAAAGAGATGTGAGATATGTCAGCAAGTAATGACTAAGCATAGGGAAACTAAAGAGTTATTGCATTCTCTGCCTATTCCTGAGTGAGAATGGGAACATATTTCGATTGAGGGTTATTGCATTCTCTGCCTCTTTTATATCGACTAACTCATTCGATTATTCAAAGATGGGTAGATGTATCACACCAATCTTCAACGCTATGAATGAATCGTGATTATGAAACGGAGTTACTTAGACTTTCGGTCATGCCAACTACTCCAGCTCCTTACCTTGACTAAAGGAGTATGTCCGTGTCACTTCCAAGAGTTCCAAGTCATCTCAAGATCTCATTTTATTTTATACATTGAGTCTATTTCGTTTAGTTTTTGTCAATCTTAGCTATTCTTACATTGATCTCAATTTTTGTCCCTTTATAAACTTACCACAACTTTTGCTCAACAACCAGGCCATTTACGACTCTTTAATATTGATTTAGAAAGACAATTTGTATCTCTTCTCTTTTTGAAAATATAGCTAAGGACTGTGCGACTTCTTATTATCATTTAATGAATGGAAGTCTTTCTCAGCTAATCTTAATTCAAAATAGAGGAACTTTGCAACTCAAATAATTAAACTATTTGTTATTGCCTTCCGTTATTTCCTTTAGTCTCAAATATCTCGACTTTTCTTTTTCTCAAAAAGTGATTCGATACTTTTCAAAAAATTGTGTAAGATAACTTTGTATCTTATTGATCATCAAATTACTTTTAATGAATTCACCTTTCCTTTATTATTCAACTGAAGAAATAGAAGAATTTGAATTTCCAAACTCTGATTAACATAATGACTAATCAAATTTTTAAAGGATGTTATTTTAATCCTTTAAGTTCTACAAATAGAAATTCTCGCAATATAGGAGTTCATACTGACATCCTATACAACTCACTTCTTGATAGTCAATCAACACGTCTATATTTTCATTGAATATATTTGAAGTTGTAGTGATAAGCATCATAGCATAATGTTGTTAGAAATAATTATTGGGTACATCGAATCTCAAAACACTATCACTTGTGTTGATATTTAATAGCTAACCCAAGCTATTGTTAGACCACTTCCCTAACACCTTAACTTCTAACACATTGATCTTACCACTACATTTTTCATTCTCAAGTTAGAAATTTCACTGATTTTTATTCTATAACAATGCCTAATTCGGTATTAACAAAGATTACTTCTAACTTGTATATTTTCATTCATTTTATCAGTACTTTGTTTGATTCATAGAACCACTATACTCAACGTCACTTATAGATAAGTAATTTGAGTAATAAACAATCAAAAGTTTCAGTACTTCTTCTTAGAAGTCGTTTGATTCTTCTAAACCATGGTTCTATTCCACATTTCAATTTGTGTCTCATTTCTGAAAGGAGACAATACCTTACTTCAAAGTCTTTTATTTTCGTTGAAACCAACTTAGACAACTTGATTGATCCAATCACAAAGATTTCCAAGTTAAAATTAATTTGTCTAATCAATTTCCATTTTACATTTTTGATAACCATATGTCTCCTTTCTCCTTTAATCGAGACTATTTTCAAAAGCAACTCTCAATTGGTTATTAATCAAACCAATATTTCATAGAATAGGTTTTACCGAGTTACTAGTTCAACCGGTACTAACCTTATTCTAAAATTCAAGATATACATATCTTGTGCTTCCCAAAAGTCATAATTTCATATTATGTTTTCCAAACGATTCTCAATTTCTTAAGACTTAATATAAGTATATTTTAATGTTTTCTTGAACGTTTAAAAATTATAATAGATCGATAATTTTGATTTCCAAGAAATCCATGTTTAGTGTTTACATACATGAATCATTTGGACTTCCCTTTCAACCAATTTCCTATTAGTTACGTAACTGATAGTTTAGTTAGTTATATCGGTACCAAACTACTTACAAAACTTTTATGAATTCAAACTTCACAAGTTTATTTCACATTTATTTACGCTCAGTTTCATTTCATAAGTCTATTCTCTCTGTTAATTATCCGTTTCTAGTCGTACTCGTCCTATCTTATAAGTTAAATATCGAATAGACAAGGAGAATAAACTTCATATCGCATATTTAGTGATAAAACTTACATACATACAACACAAATATAACATAATAATAAAGCTTTTAAACTTTTTAACCTCGTTCTATCACATTACTTTCCAACTAATCGCGCTCAATCACCCTTTGCTTCTCAACCAAGTTTTTATCCTCAATTGAGGCAAACCTAAGCTCTGATACCAACATTGTCAAATCCCACCTAATTAGGGCATATGACGGGCCTAGATTACCTTAATCCCTTAATAATGTAGCAGCCTTAACATCTCCATCAATAAACAATTAAGAATAAGATCTTCTAATCTTTAATTATAAAATTTTATTAACTACAAAGGATTCTAAATTGAATCTTAAACCTTAAAGTTCCGCAAAAATTAATTATATAATCCTCAAAGATCATTTAGTTTAATTACATCATCCATAACATTTCGTAAAAAAATTTCAACGGCATCTTCTTTATTTCTAAGCCTGCACCGAATATCTCGGCCTTCAAAAATCTTCAAAAAAACATGCTCGGCTTTGGTGGAAATGCCAAAGGACTCACAATCCCCTCATAACAATATATATTGCATTAACTAAATTATATATTCATTCTAAATTGATTTAAAGTATTAAAATTCTTAAACTAGCATTACCTTAATTCCAAAATTATTTCAATTCATCATAAAACAGTTCCAGCCATTTCAGAGGAGATCCTAATCACACTCAAACCCATAAACTCATTTATACAATATAATATATTCAAATATATTATAAAAGAGGGAAAGAACTAAGCAAGTCACATACAGTCGGAAAGCTTTCCCTTTCCCTTGTCGCCGCTAGAACCTGTCATTATCCAATTATAAAAATTTGATAATGTCAAATAAGTAAATACCACGCTATCCAATACACCTGTAATAATCAAATGCATAATAATATAAGGAATTTAAAAGAAGAATATAATCCAAGGAATTTAAATACAACCGTGAATCCATCCCGTTTTTGTTATCCGATCGCAATTAGATAACATTCTCCGAAAGTGGTAAGTAACAATAATAATGACTCATGCATGGGAGAATAACCGAATGAGTCTCTTTCCTCGAGTGTATCCAAGTATGATCTGGTTCAACGTGATCTCATGATAATCGCGTAATGCAAAGTATCAGTGACTCTAGCCCCTCAAAATTAATATAGTGTTATATAATCACGGTATAGTCTACACTATAAGGATACTCGAATCGTCTTATCCTCCCAAACCGTGTATGCATGTACAACAAAAATGCAATATCAAGGATCAATGCAATTTATACGAAATTATAATCATACAATGTAAAGGTTACTGTGGGATTTACTTAACCTTACAAACGTGATATCGCAACTTCCTTGCATTTTGGGTCGGTAAACTAGTCCACATGGGGCTCCGATCGCGGTCCTACAATTCATTTATACGTCTTGTAAGCCTCCACGACAACTTCACTATTTTTCCAATTATTTACAATTTAATTGGCCAATCATGTCCTGAAACCCCTCAAATCCTTTCAAAATAAATTCTCTGATGCACGGACTTCATTTTTTACTCAGAATTATTATATGTCATCAAAAATTACGTTGTCTAGGCATACATATAATTTTTTCAACTTTTTATATTTTATTTGGTCATCCTCGACCCGAAAACCCCGAAATCCCTCCAAATATTATCCTCTGTTGTCTGAATCTCAATTTTGACTCCAAATTGTGATCTAGAATTGAAAATAACCCTTGATTAGGCTTTTAAATAATTTTCTAAATTTTAAATATTTTCGAGTATCATATAACGCATTACGAGGAAAATCTAGTATAAATCCTAGAGAAAATCTCGAAATCCTTATTTTTCATAAAAATTCTCAACTTCCATTAATTTGGTCAAAAATCCAATTTTCTTAATCTTTCTCATTTTTTTGAATTTCTTATGAATTTCTAGCATTTTTCTCCTCTCTTTTTTTAATTGTGGTTTGACCCCTAAACAAGACCCGATTTGATCCGGTCTGAGGTTAAATCCCTTCTTCTTCTTCCTCATAAAAATAGCCCCGCATCTCTTTTTTCGATTCGGGTAATTGGCTAATTAAGGTTGTTTTGCAGGACTCTTTAAGAGGGGAGATAACTCGTCGTCTCTTTCCCCATATTCGAGCATCCCATCTCTAATCGCCATTAATGCACAAAAACAAACAACATCAATAACAACGGCCAACAACAGCAATAACAATGAAATTAAACAACTCAATAACACAACCTTAGCTTCACTATCGTTAAGTTTCTATCTCTCTTTCACTCTCGTTCACCTCGCCATGAAATGTACCCTCTCAAGTGAATTTCTCTAGTTCGAAATCAAAGTGAGAAGCTTGTGTGTTTTGGAGATATATAAATAAGATTTCCTCGATATATAAATAACATCTCTAATGTTCTATTTTCATAACGTAAATTTTATCTTCCTCGAGATACATATTACAAATCTCGAGATCAATATTTGGTTCAAAACAAAATTGATGAGGCGGTGTAGTTGAATTATATGGATCATTTGATTGTCTCAACTGGGGCCTTAGTGCTTGATGGTGTCAAGGTTCGTGTCACTTAAAGAAGTGTCACTTTAAAGCATCATTCACTTGATCAGTCTCAAGATAGCGCGGTGCGTATCTCGACGAAAATCCTTATATTTAAACTTAAATTCATGTTTATCCTCTTCATTTCGATCAATTAACTGAGAAAGGGAAAGGGTTAGGATTTGATTTCTGATTAAAGAAATATGCTCAGGGAGTAGTTTTGGCAAGGATTGAGAAACTAAATCAGATTAAAATCCAGAGATCATCATGTTGGCTAACGTTTAATTTGATGGTGATGATAGAATCTCTGTGAATTGTGTTTTTCGATGATTGAATATGGTTTGTTACCTCACTAGAGGTCATCCCTGATGAATTTTAAGAGTTTATATTGTTGTTTGACTGATTTGTGGATGGAGCAGTGGCTTCTACCCTGTGTTCTGTCAAGACAGCACAGGGTGGAGCGCGCTCCCTTCATTAACTGTTATGAACACACTTGGTGGAGCGCGCCCCACCCACTGAGGGAGCGCGCTCCTACCCTTAAAACAGCAACAATGTTGTGAATTGATAAGGATTTCTAAATGACTTAAGTACTGGACTATGGGTTCTAATTAGAGTTTATTAAACCTAAATTGATTACCAATGGTCTATGATAGGTGTTGGATCCCCGAGAAAGAGTTAGTGACCCGAAAAGTTAGGAGTTTGGACGGAAACCTAGACCGAGGTAAGTACGGATTCGCTTATTTATCAATGTTGTCTAGCTATTCTAGTATATGTAGTTCATGCTGTTTATATACTGGAATGGAGGACTATGTACACTTTTATGGTTTTCAATAAATAGAAAATGGTGTTTACTGTGATTCACGAGTGTAAGTTCCTGGAACTAAGACCAGGTTATATAGAGGATGGGTTACCTTCTTGGCATATTTGTAACTTCCTACTCAGTTTATTGGTTGCATGGATTACATACACTAGAGGGTTTCGGATAGAACCATTGGGCATTAATGGATTGGCTGGACATCATATCGGTCAATATGTTGGTCTAGCATTTACATTAATGGTGTCGGTGGGTAATCGACCCTAGTTTTATAAAGAAATGGGGATCACGGTGTAATAGTCTATGATAACTTGCTTTGCATCCATTATGTTTTGATGTATATGATTTCCATATTCTTGTTAGTTAACATTGGCGCATATTATTATTGTATAATGTTCTTGAATATTAAATGGAATGTTGATGGCTTTGTGAATACTTACTTATTAAGCAAGTTGGAGCGCTCACCCAAATCTAATATTTTAGGTTCGCAACCCGGCGCTTCAGCTAAGGGAAAGGTGAAGATTTAAGTGCCTTGTATCTTCTCTATGATGTAATGAACCTTCTTGTATATATATTCACTATTTGATATAATCTGATGTATATAAACATGTTTGGGAGGTTTACTGTGACGACCCCTCTCCTAATCTAGGACACAGCCTGGCCTAATCCCTTAATTAAGCCCTAATCATATCCACGTAGGACTTAACTACGTATTAGTCAGCCTTTACAACCTAGACGCCTCTTTTCTAGTGTTCAGGATAAGTAATACACTAGTCCTACCAGTTTATAAAATTTAGAGTTAATTAAAACTTTTTATTAAATTAATTAATTAGCGGAAGTCTTATTGATTATGCAAAAGCAATTAGTAACTTATGCGAAAGCCATTTATAAAATCCTTAGTGTGGAGAACCAGGAAATGACATCACATATAGAAAGTCCTCAAAATGAAGTGAAACAAGTAAAATAGTCTAAGTCAAGTCGTGGAAACTAACGCTCGACCCAATATATAACCCCAAATAGTATCTGGAAAACATATATAACATATACAAACAAAATACCAAAAGAAGACCTACAATCGATGCAGTGACGCGCCGCGGGCTCATGGATAATCGCCGATCTTCTCCTTACCTGGCCTGCTGGTAAACGGCTCTGCACCCACCGTCATAAAAAGGATTATGAGTACAAGAATAAAACAGTATTCCTCGATGACAAGTTTAATTTGCATTTCCAAATATTCAAATGGTATTTAAAAGCATATAAATGGGAAAACTAGAAAATAAACCATATGGGAGTAAATACCAGAGTTAAATAAGTGATACTGACACTAGGCTAAGTAGTGGTGATTTAGGTCCGGTCGGCAGTGAAATATGTCACTCTGACTCAATAATCATATAGCACAAGGGACTCTAACCCAAGTGTTACCAGGGACTCTAACCCCGGTGTGTAGACCACCTCAGGGACTCTAACCCCGAGTGTCATACAGTGTCAGGTAACATGTACCGACATCTCCAGGGACTCTAACCCGGTGAGTCGCGCACACCTTGATCGAGTACGGGACCTAAATGCAAAAACTACTTTTAAAATTTCAAGAAATACCAAGTATGGATTGTCAAGGCATAGGCACATCTACACACCTAAACAAATAAGGAATACAAGTCCTCTTAAACATTTATAAGATATTCACTAGCCTAATAGCATGCTATTTATCATTCAATTCACATTTACAACAACAAGAATAGACATAGCATGGGATAGAATCAATGAATCAAATCAAATGAATAGATATCATGCAAACTAGACTCATCAAGTGAGCATAGACACAAAGAACACATGATATAAGAATACAAAGGAAAAATAGTCAAAAGGACTATGCAAGGACAACAATTAATAGAAATGAAATGTCAAGTAAAGTTGTCATTGGGTATACTCACAACAACAAAGTAAAGCCCTAGCTTTACTGGCCACCCGATACTCCAAATCTTGTATTCGCTCTCTCGTACCCTTTTTCCTAGGTTCCTGAGTTTGGTGTCTCATTAGCTCAAATATAGTGGGTTTAAGCTCAATTTAGTGGTGTTTATTGTGTATTCAAATTGGTTCAATAGACTTTAAATCAATCTTCATAAATCAGCCCCTAAAGACTAAATTAAGTTTCAATTTCAATCCTACATTTTAATGCACTTTTAGGCATGAAATGGTCAAAATTGTGAAATCCTCCATTAGTACAATTATTGTTTGTCTCTCTCTTAGCTTTCTGGAAAGGTTTAGTTTTCAAAATTCTGATTCAAAATGAAAGAGATGTCACGATTTTACTAAACATAGGTCTAATTGGAATTTAATC
Organism: Stephania cephalantha; assembly: GCA_039657325.1. Classification (NCBI taxonomy): domain Eukaryota; kingdom Viridiplantae; phylum Streptophyta; class Magnoliopsida; order Ranunculales; family Menispermaceae; genus Stephania; species Stephania cephalantha. The sequence goes on along the minus strand of CM077573.1, from coordinate 44,151,220 downwards.
CGACCAGCGGATTTAGAAAATCTATTTCTCCTAATATATAGTTCCTAAAAATGTATTGTTTGGTCACAAGGCAGAAAATATACCCAAATACAACATACTAAAAGATCCTCTTATTTGGATAAGTATTTAGGAAGTTATGCTCTTAACAAGTTTAGTTTCAAAACTTTCCTTTTTAATTCCAGTACTAATTTGTAGAGCATGTTTGGATATAAAAACATTTGAATCAAATACCTTCAGTTAAGAAAAGTTATTCCCCTTTAAATAAGCTTTCAAATGCCACTGGTTTGAATCAATTTGGATCTAAAATGGGCTGATTATGACCAAATTACCCAGGTTGATTCCTAATACAACATGCAGAATTATAGTTTTGATGTTGCAACTTCAAAAATTCATATCTTTATGATTTCAAAACCAAATTAAGGACTTCAATATAGTTGGATTATCAGCTTGAAATGAGGAATCTAAATAAATAAATCAATTACAAATATTCAATCATCTACCATATGAAATTGGCCTAAAACCAGAACTTGTTCTAATTTCAACTAAAAAGATGTGTACCAAGTTGATGTAGCACCCTAGCTTGAGAATTTCTCACCAACTCCCATGGATTCCTTCAACACCTTGATGACTCACTCCTTTCCAGAAATTCCTTCTTCTTCTTCAGCAAAAATGAATGAGTGATTTGGTTTGCATGTTGTTTGATCACTAATATTATATATTAAGGTGATGTTCCTTCTTAGCCCTTGATCTTCATAGATTTATGTATCCCGAGGAACATCTAATGGTCCTCCTCTTGCCATATATCCCACTAACTCCCGCTATCTCAACCTCAAGTGACACCATTTCATTACTCACCTAGTTCCTAGATGTGTCAATGTGTATCTCTAGACCAATCTTATGTTTTCCATTTAATTTACTCAACTATAGGTCTTTAATTTGATTTACATTAACAAACACAACCATAGGCTTATAAGTAATTCCTTATTTCATATTAGTATTAAATAAGACTTACCAAAATGCTAACTACGGGGTTCCCCAACTCGCACGCTACTCGAGGTGTGTCCTCGCTCTCGTCTCGATGCCTACAACTGTACAAACCGACTTAGTAAGTATACACAATACATAACACTAGGCATACATCAATACAAAAATATAATATACCTCGGTCACGTGCCTCGGTCGGTGCACGTATCACAGTGTAGGTCTCACGTCAAGGGTCGGTGATCCTGATCAAGGAATTAAATCGGGGGTTAGAGATTTGGGCCATGACAAATATTCCCAACAAAATGAAAATTTCATCCTCGAAATTAAGTTTAAGTTACGGTTCTACCTGACTCAAACAGGTACGAGAATCTATCTCGCATGTAGTCCTCCCGCTCCCAAGTGAGTTATGTGTCATCGTGGAACTGCCACTTGACGAGTACCTTCTGGATGGACTTGCTCCTCAACTGTTGTACCTTCCGATCTAGGATCTGAATTGGCCACTCCTCGTTAGAGATGTCCTCGCTCAGGTCGATCTGACTCAAGTCAACTGTCGGTCGCACGCCTGCCTTCTGTGGAGGCAATTCAAGCTCGTATACCGCTTTCCCGACCTATTTCTTAATCATGAAAGGCCCAATGTGCCTCGGTGCAAGCTTGCCTTTCACCCCAAATCTTTGAAGACTCTTCCGAGGGGAAACCTTTAAATAGACAAAGGCAAACTCGGAATACGCGAGATCACCGCGATACTTATCTGCATATCTCTTCTGTCTCTCATGTGCCCCTTTGAGTCTCTGACGGATCAGTGTGACCTTTTCCGTGTGGTCAACAACAATTTCAGGCCCCACTATCTCCCGATCATCTGGCTCAGCCCGACACGATGGTGAGCGACATGATCTGCCATACAAAGCCTCAAATGGCGCCATCTCAATGCTAGCCTGATTAGTGTTGTTGTAAGTGAACTCACACAATGGTAGGTACTCCGCCCAAGATCCGCCAAACTCCAACAAGCATGCCCGTAACATGTCCTCGAGGACCTGAATCAATCTCTCAATCTGCCCATCGGTCTGAGGGTGGAAAGACGTACTGAACTGTAGGCGCATATCGTACTGCTCTTGCATACCTCGCCACATCCTGGATGTATACGTAGCATCTCGGTCTGACGTGATCGTCAATGGTACCCCGTGCAGCCTAATAATCTCTCTCTCGAACAGTACGCTCAGCTGATCGAATGTGTAATGCGATGCCACTGGCAGGAAATGAGCAGACTTCGTCAGTCTGTCAACTATAACCCAGATTGAGTCATGTCTCCTCGCGGTCCTCGGCAATCCTTTGACAAAATCCATAAAGATGTCTTCCCACATCGATGAATGGGAAGCGGCTGTAGTAATCCCCCGGGTCTGCGATGCTCGTACTTCACTTGCTGACAAATACCAAAGTTCCTGATGAATCTAGACACGTCTGCCTTCATTTAGGCCACCAAAAATGTCTCCTCATGTCGTGGTACATCTTAGTCGTGCCTGGATGTACGGTAAATCTGGAACGGTGCAACTCCTTAAGGATCTCATCTCTCAGCTCCGGTACATCTGGTATCAACAACCTGCCCCGATATCTCGGACACTGATTTGTCGTCTCTGCCCAATCTGTACACTCTGCACTCTGCGCTAACTCGCTGAATCTCGAGTACAATCGGTCAGTCATCTGACCCTTTGACACTCGTTGTGTAGACACGGTCCGTAGTCTCATTTGTGCGCGAATTATCACCTGGGTATCGGTAGGAACCTCTGTCTGACATGTTGTCGTCGCTGCCTCGAGTAATCCGTACACATGCATCATGTGACATCTGACCACCTCAGCATCTCTAGTCGGTCTCCTACTCAGCGCATCTCTAGTCGGTCTCCTACTCAGCGCATCTGCGACTACGGTCGCTTTTCCTGGGTGATACTCCAAGGAAAAGTCGTAGTCCTTCAAGAACTCCAACTATCTGCGTTGTCTCTTCTTCAACTCTTTCTGTGTGAAGAGATATTTCAGACTCTTGATCAGTTAAGAGTGTGAATCTCTCTCCATACATAAGGTGTCTCCAAGTCTTCAGCGCAAATACAACCGCTATCAACTCTAGGTCGTGCGTAGGGTAGTTCTTCTCATGTATTTTTAACTGTCTCGATGCATATGCCACGACACCGCTACCCTGCATCAACACACAATCTAGACCCGTATGAGAAGCATTTGTGTACACTAGAAATCCATGTCCAGCCTCTAGCAGTATTAACACTAGAGCGGTAGTTAATGACCTCTTCAACTGAGTAAATGCAGCCTCGCACTTCTCAGTCCACTCATAAGCAACATCTTTCTGTGTCAGCCTCGTCATTGGTGAAGCGATCTTCGAGAAATCCTTCACGAATCTATAGTAGTATCCTGCTAACCCCAGAAAGCTCGTGATCTCCAGTACTGATGTCGGTGCCGGCTAATCTATGATCGTCTGAATCTTGGCCGGATCTACTGCAATCCCTGCTGCTCCAACAATGTGCTCCAAGAACTTGACCTTTGCAAGCCAGAATTCACACTTGTTGAACTTAGAAAAAAGTCGGTGTTCCCTCAATGTCTACAACGTCTCTCTGAGGTGCTATGTGTCCTCAAGTATATCAAGATGTCATCGATGAAGACAGTCACGAAGCAGTCGAGATATGTTCTAAGTACCCGGTGCATCAAATCCATGAATACGGTAGGGCGTTGGTCAGCCGAAATGGCATGACCGTGAACTGGTAGTGTCCGTATCTGGTGTTGAATCTTGTCTTGGACCAATCCTCATCCCTGATCCTAAGCTGATGATACCCCAATCTCAAGTCTATCTTGGAGAAAAATTGTGCTCATCTCAACTGATCAAATAAATCGTCTATCCGCATAAGTGGGTACTTGATTCTGACTACCACTCTGTTCAACTGCTTGTAGTCGATGCATAGTCTCAGACTGCCATCCTTCTTCTTCACAAACAGAACTGGCGCTCCCCACGGTGACATCGAAGGTGTGATGAACCCCTTCTCCCCCAAATCCTTAAGCTGAGTCCTCAACTCCTCTAACTCCCTCGAAGTCATGGGGTATGGCAGTATCGCAATCAGCCTGGTATCCCGTACTAAGTCGATGATGAAGTCTAGCTCTCGCGATGGTAATAATCCAGGTAAATCCTCTGGGAAAACATCGGGGAAGTCTTGAACAATCGGTATTGCCTCTAGTTTGGGTCCCTGACTCTCCGCTACTGCGTACAATGCTACCTAGAGTCTCCATCTCTCTACTAGATGCAAGCCAAACTATCGCAGTGCTGAGTCTCGTGGTTGTGGGTGCTGTAGTAGTAGCTGTGGTGATGGGGGCGGTCGAAACCAGTGCAGTCATCTGCGCCGACATGTAAGCGATGAAATCGAGGATCTGTCGCTGGGCTGTTGTTTGGTTTGACATACTCTAAAAATTGTCAACTGATACGGTGGGAGGCTGATTGCAGCTAACTCCGGTGTCTCCAGCCTCGCGCGAATCCCCCATTGGTGTCTTCAAGTGGATAGCGGACGCGAATCACCTATTACGTGGCATAACCCATATATATACATATAGAAACTAACACGTATATATAAGAAATCCTCGTCTCACCTTCACTCGATTCCCAACAAAATAGTTCATAGGCAAGGATCATCTGGTTTCCACTTCTAAGGTTTGTGTTTTATACGACTTCATGTTTTTCTTATTTATCCCTAAGGTTCTAATACCTAGTCTCTGATACCAGCTGTGACGGCCCCTCTCCTAATCTAGGGCACCGCCCGACCTAATCCCGTAATTAAGCCCTAATCATATCCACGCAGGACTTAACTACGTATTAGTCAGGCTTTACAACCTAGACGCCTCTTTTCTCGTGTTCAGGATAAGTAATACACTAGTCCTACCAGTTTATAAAATTTAGAGTTAATTAAGACTTTTTATTAAATTAATTAATTAGTGAAGTCTTATTGATTATGCAAAAGCAATTAGTAACTTATGCGGAAGCCATTTATAAAATCCTAAGTGTGGAGAACCAGGAAATGACATCACATATAGAAAGTCCTCAAAATGAAGTGAAACAGTAAAATAGTCTAAGTCAAGTCGTGGAAACTAACGCTCGACCGTATATATAACCCCAAATAGTATCTGAAAAACATATATAACATATACAATCAAATACCAAAAGAAGACCTACAATTGATGCAGTGACGCGTCGCGGGCTCATGGATAATCGTCGATCTTCTCCTTGCCCGGCCTTCTGGTAAACGGCTTTGCACCCATCATCATAAAAAGGATGGTGAGTACAAGAATAAAACAGTAATCCCCGATGACAAGTTTAATTTGCATTTCCAAATATTCAAATGGTATTTAAAAGCATATAAATTGGAAAACTAGAAAATAAATCATATACGAGTAAATACCAGAGTTAAACAAGTGATACTGACACTAGGCTAAGTAGTGGTTATTTAGGTCCGATCGGCAGTGAAACGTGTCACTCCGACTTAATAATCATATAGCACAAGGGACTCTAACCCAAGTGTTACCAGGGACTCTAACCCCGATGTGTAGACCACCTCAAGGACTCTAACCCCGAGTGTCATACAGTATCAGGTAACATGTGCCGACATCCCCAGGGACTCTAACCCCGTGAGTCGCGCACACCTCGATCGAGTACGGGACCTAAATGCAAAAACTATTTTTTTAATTTCAAGAAATACCAAGTATGGATTGTCAAGGCATAGGCACATCTACACATCTAAATAAATAAGGAATACAAGTCCTCTTAAACATTTATAGGATATTCACTAGCCTAATAGCATGCTATTTATCATTCGATTCACATTTAAAACAATAAGAATAGACATAACATGGGATAGAATCAATGAATCAAATCAAATGAATGGATATCATGCAAACTAGACTCATCAAGTGAGCATAGACACAAAGAACACATGATATAAGAATACAAAGGAAAAATAGTCAAAAGGATTATGAAAGGACAATAATTAATAGAAATGAAATGCCAAATAAAGTTTTCATTGGGTATACTCACAACAACAAAGTAAAGCCCTAGCTTTACTGGCCTCCCGATACTTCAAATCTTGTATTCGCTCTCCCGTACCCTTTTTCCTAGGTTCCTGAGTTTGGTGTCTCATTAGCTCAAATATAGTAGGTTTAAGCTCAATTTAGTGTTGTTTAATGTGTATTCAAATTAGTTCAATAGACTTTAAATCAATATTCCTAAATCAGCCCCTAAAGACTAAATTAAGTTTCAATTTCAGTCCTACATTTTAATGCACTTTTAGGCATGAAATGGTCAAAATAGTGAAATCCTCCATTAGTACAATTATTTTTGGTCTCTCTCTTAGCTTTCTAGAAAGGTTTAGTTTTCAAAATTATGATTCAAAATGAAAGAGATGTCATGATTTTACTAAACATAGATCTAATTGGAATTTAATCCGACCAGCGGATTTAGAAAATCTATTTCTCCTAATATATAGTTCCTAAAAATGTATTGTTTGGTCACAAGGCAGAAAATATACCCAAATACAACATACTAAAAGATCCACTTATTTGGATAAGTATTTAGGGAGTTATGCCCTTAACAAATTTATTTTCAAAACTTTCCATTTTTATTCTAGTACCTATTTGTAGAGCATGTTTGGATATAAAAACATTTGAATCAAAATACCTTTAGTAAAGAAAAGTTATTACCCTTTAAATAAGCTTTCAAATGCCACTGGTTTGGATCAATTTGGATCTAAAATGGGCAGATTATGACCAAATTACCCAGGTTGATTCCTAATACAACATGCAGAATTCTAGTTTTGGTGTTGCAACTTCAAAAATTCATATCTTTATGATTTCAAAACCAAATTAAGAACTTAAATATAGTTGGATTATCAGCTTCAAATGTGGAATCTAAATATATAAATCAATTATAAATACTTAATCATCTACCATCTGAAATTAGCCTAAAACCAGAACTTGTTCTAATTTCAACTAAAAAGATGTGTTCCTAGTTGATGTAGCACCCTAGCTTGAGAATTCCTCACCAACTCCCATGGATTCCTTCAACACCTTGATGACTCACTCCTCTCCAGCAATTCCTTCTTCTTCTCCAGCAAAAATGAATGAGTGATTTGGTTTGCATGTTGTTTGATCACTAATATTATATACTAAGGTGATGTTCCTTCTTAACCCTTGATCTCCATGGATTTATGTATCCCGATGAACATTTAATGGTCCACCTCTTGCCATATATCCCCAATTTCATTACTCACCTATTTCCTAGATGTGCCAATGTGTATCTATAGACCAATCTTATGTTTTCCATTTAATTTACTCAACTATAGGCCTTTAATTTGATTTACATTAACAAACACAATCATAGGCTTATAAGTAATTCCTTATTTCATATTAGTATAAAATAAGACTTACAAAAATGCTAACTACCCGGTTCCCCGGCTTACATACTACTCGAGGCGTGTCCCCGCTTTCGTCTCGATGCCTACAACTGTACAAACTGACTTAGTAAGTCTACACAATACATAACACTAGGCATACATCAATACAAAAATACAATATACATCGGCCACGTGCCTCGGTCGGTGCACGTATCACAGTGTAGGTCCCACGTCAAGGGTCGGTGATCCTGATCAAAGAATTAAAACGAGGGTTAAAGATTTGGGCCGTGGCATTTATGATCAAAGTTTTGAGTTTTGGTGAACTCTGTATTACCGTATATTATTATATATCGAAAAAATTTTAAATTTTTCGCTGCGTATACTTTGATTTGTTTATTCGATATTAATATACAGGTTGAGTTTATCAAGTACTGACGGAGAGGCTGCTGGCTCTAGTAAAGTCTGGCTAGGTTATCGAGGCTTAATTAGAGTTTTAGGCAGAATATCGCCCTAATCGGGATAGGGAATGCTATAGCTTGGTATCAGAGCCCAAGGCTTTTCACTTTTGAATAAAGTGGTAACATGGATACAGTTAAGTATCATTAATAACTTATCATGATTTTACTTTCAAATTGTTTTCGAAGTAACTGATAGCATATTTCTTTGTCCCATAACTTAAGTATATTGACTTTAAGAGTTGTCTCGAGTTACAAATAAGCTTAGGGTTTTATAAACTGTTTTCATCGTATTTTGGGGGGAAATGAAAATGAAAACATTATTATATGTTATTTGTTGCGCACATTATTATCTATTGTATAGATATAATTTCTTTGAATTTTATGAATGTTACCTAATGATCTTACCTCTCCTTTGACTTCAGAATCTAATGGCATATCAAGGAGAAGGTTCATAGAGGCCTGAACCTCAGGGTACCAGGGAGGTTGAGGATCAATGAAAATCTAAGATTGAGCAACAAATGAGGGAATTGGTGGAGTCTCAAGCAAGACTAATGGCTATGTTGATGTCTCATATGGGACCACCAGTACAGCAACCTGAGGCATAGCTTGCAACCAGTCTCGAGGTTAGCAGCGCTGAGACAGTAGCAACTCCAGTTCAACCGGTAGTAGCGCATATTCAAAGGTCAAAAACAGTTGCCAGGGTACCTATGGATTCTAAGAAAGCGGCATTTCTCAAAACCCGCAAGGAGTTCATGAAATATGATATTATGAGATTCGATGGCACGATGGAGGAAGGGGTGGCTGAGACTTGGATATTGGAGATGGAGCAACAATTTCTTGCTGTGGATGTTGAGGATCGGTTTAAAGTTAAACTGGTCACCTTTTTGCTAATAGATTCTACACGAAAGTGGTGGAATTCCATAGAAAGAAGGGAATATTGTCACCATTTTGCCACAGTTTAGGATTGTATTCTACAGACAGTATTTCCCGAAGTCTGTCAGGAATAGGAAAAAAACTGAGTTCGTTCAATTGAAATAGGGAGCGATGTATGTACAAGAGTATGAGAGGAGGTTCACTGAGTTAAGTGAATTTGCTTTGGAGATGGTAGAGCTGGGAGAGAACAAAATTGATTTATTTCTTGGTGGGCTGAACTACGAGATTAGAGTTGTGGTTTCCTCTCATCCTCGCACTAATTATGCTTTTATTTTTTAGAGTGCGATGAAGGTGGAAGCAACTATATTAGCAAGACCTTCTGGTACAGTACTTATCCACCACCAGCACCACAATATCCTAGAAGTCAGAAAGTCTAGGAATTTGTTCATTTTCAGCCGAATAAGAGGAGGAGGAGTGTGGTTGGCACAGCTACACAGTCAGGGTCTACAGGGACGACTTTTTTCAGTGCACCAGTTCCACCAATTTCTCAATTTTCACAAGCCAAACCATTTTTGTCGCAATCTCAGTCTCGAGGTAGGGGTAAGGGCAGAGCACAGTCATCATAGAAATCGAGTGGATCAGGGCAGGCTTCTCACGCCAGTAGTTTTCTTCAGAAAGCATCGATGATATGCTACCGGTATGGGCAGATGGAGCATATTGCATTGCAAGAGAGTGTTCCATGTCGCTAGCCACATCAGTAGGTAGTACAGCACCACCTGCACGAAGGCAGACTCATGCAGTAGCTTAGGCAGATCTGGAGGCTAATCGGAGGCTTATAGTAGGTATATTGAATATTTGTAGTTGAGATATGCATGTTTTGATTGATGTTGGTTTCACAGTTTCCTTTATTACTAGTGTAATGGTTGATGAGTTGAAATTGAAGCCCGTTAGAGTCAGTGATTGTTAATTCTGAGCATAGTAGTGAGTGAGAAGGTTTACCCTAACTTGATTTGTGAGGGATATGTAATCATAATTGGGGAAATGAACGCCCAATTGATCTGAGAGTAATGGAATTCTTGGAATTTGATGCATTACTAGGCATGGATCGGTTATCAGCATACCATGTCAATATTGACTATTTCCATAAGACGATAATCTTTCAGATTCCTAACCTTTTTGAAATTATAGTCTATAAAGGGAAGCTACTCCTTCACGATTTGTAACTCATGGAAGGGAAGCTACTCCTCAAGATTTAGAATTTATGGTGGGAGTTGTCGCATTTGGAAAGCCTAAACAGGAACTTAAGGTTAATGAGATACCCGTGGTTTGTAAATTTTTGGAAGTTTTTCCATCTATCTTGCCTGGACTTCCACCGCCACATGTCATTGACTTCATCATTAATCTTATTCCTAGTACCAAACCTATATCTATTCCTCTGTACCATATGGCATCGAAGGAATTATGTGAGTTGCAGACTTAGCTTGAGGAGTTGCTACAGAAGGGGTTTATCCATCCTAGTATGTCAATGTGAGGAGCACTAATTTTTTTGTGAAGAAGGAAAAAACCCTACGTATGTGCATTTATTATAGAGAGTTGAATCGGGTGACTATCAAGAACAAATATCCATTACCCAGGATTGACTAAAACAGAAAGATGTAAACTTTGTGTGGTCAGATGAGTACAAGGCTACCTTCGAAGGTTTGAAGGACAGATTGACTATGACACATGTTCTTGCGTACCTGAATCAGGAAAAAAATTAGTGATTTATACTGATGCTTCTCATTTAGGCATGGGTTTTATGTTGATGCAGGAAGGCAGGGTTGTAGCTTGTGCTTCAAGGTAACTCAAAGTTCATGAAAGAAATTATCCAGATCATGATCTTGAGCTGGTTGCAGTTGTTTTTGCCTAAAAGATTCGGAGGCACTATTTGAATGGTGAGAAATTAACAGTATTTTCATATCATAAGAGTCTGAAATACTTGTTTACTCATAGTGAACTAAACATGAGGCAAAGTATATGGCTTGAGTTCCTCAAGGATTATTATTTCACTCTTGAGGGCCATTCAAGCAAAGCAAATATGGTTGTTGATGCCTTAAGTAGGAGAAGAATAGGTAGAGAGAATGTGGCTACTGCCAAAGTTTCTCGATTTAGACTTCTTGAGGAACCTTCAATGATGATGACTCGTGAAAGTCCAGTTGGCACATTATCAACTGAGAGAGCTAGTTCCAGAGCTACTAATTTGTTCTTCTAAGCTAAGATTTGAGGTAAATTAGAGATGATTCAATGAGTCTTTGATAGTCAGAAAGTTGATCAGGATTATATAGCACGTCAGAGGTTAGTGGCTAGCATAGATCATTCTGATTGGTCAGATTCTGATGATGGGGCGTTATGACTCAATGATAGATTGTGGATTCCAGCTCAGGATCACTTGAGGCAAGAATTGCTACGAGAATCTCATGGATCTTTTTGCTCTATTCATCCAAGTAACACTAAGATATATCGTGACATGAGGCGTGTTTATTGGTGGCTTGGAATGAAGATTGATATTGTTGATTTCATAAAAGGATGTGAGATATGTCAACAAGTTAAGGCTGAGCATAGGAAACCTAGAGGGTTATTGCATTCGCTGCCTATTCCTGAGTAAAAATGGGAACATATATTGTTGGATTTTATTTTCGATTTACCTTTGAGTCAGCGTAAGCACGATGCAGTTTGGGTTGTAGTTGAAAAGTTGATGAAGTCTGCACATTTCTTGCCAGTTTCCATGCGAGATCCTCTTGAAAGTTTATGTGAGGTGTACATGTTTGCCCTAGGCCAATTCTGTAAACGTTGTTTAACTATTATAAGTAGATGCATGTTTCTTTTATAATAGTATCCATGGATAATTATTGTATAATTCTAAATGTCCCTAGTCAGTTATTATTGTGGGAACAATAATAAACTAAGACTAGTATGAGTCTTGATTGATAATCACGTGATGATTATGCATATACGGATACGGATCAAGATAATGGGTATATATTGGGAACATATGCTGGACCGACCCGCTATGAGAACACTACATGGTCAATGTCATAAGTGATTCTCATGAGAGTTATATCATTTAGTCTTTTGACTTGATATCACCAGAGACTCCAACATTATGAGCACAATGATTTGATACAATCAACTGTTGTCTTTAACCGAATGATTATAAAGATTGTGATTGGTCATTTTTCGACTAATGTGTGGATGTTATGTGATCAAGATAGAATTTGTCCCTCTTTTTTAGAGAGAGATATCTATTGGGGCCCTTGATATGTTAGACTGATAAATGGCCATGTCTAGTGAATTGATTGGATCAATGTCACTTGACAATTTCAGTCTACAAGGAGATTCAGAATAGTAGATTGAACTATAAGGGTGACTTTCCATGACTTATGTTCAATCAAAAGATATCGCGTGACAAAGGGATATGATATACGTTGTCTACTAAGTTGTATCGATTTATTGATCTTCATGCTACTTGGGTAGTCATAATGTCTTGCTAGAGACCGCTTATGACTTGTGTACCAAAATAGTTCACTGCCAACGTTGTATGAACCTATTGGGTCACACAAAGAACGGATTTGCGCGATTTAGTATTTTCTGGGTTAATGAGTTTTATTCGATAAAATTCATTTTGAATATTCTCATTAAATGTCCTAGTTTGACTAGGATTCAAGATTCTCATACATTTCTAGTGTGACTAAAAATTTTATCTCTTAGTAAATCCTATTTGGAATAGGACTATAATTGGAATTATAGTATGATTTTAATTCTTATTTGAATTTTAGATAAATTAAGACTCTTTTTTGATTAGTAATTGTATATTATCTATGACTTTATCATTTTTAGAGTTGGACTTTATCTAGGACTATATTTGGAGTGTGACTAGGAGATGGAGTTTTTTACAACTCGACCTAGTGTACTATAAATAAGACATTAGGGTCACATTTGTGAAGTGATTTTTCTCGAGAGGGAATTCCCGAGATAGGTTTTTCCTAGAGAATTTTTGTGAGAATTTTTGTCGTAGGATTTTTGGGGCTAGCACTCCGGATCGTGATCGTCCATTCGTGTGCGGATTTCTGATAGAGGACGTTAGTCTCTCGCAACGTCTTAAAGGAATCGATCAACACCAAACAAGGCAGACATGGAGTTATTCTTGCTAAGGTATGATTTTTTTATTAGCACATCTATTTAATGGAATCAATAGGATCTTGGTTCGGGGATGTTCGAAAAGGTTTCAAAACCCAACAGTGGTATCAGAGCGAGTAGGCATGATTTAATTAAATTGTAATGTGCCCTTATTTTTGATATACATGATATATATAAGTCAATCATGATATTTTATATATGGTTGCATCATTGCGTTTAATATAATTAATCTATATGCAAAGGTATGAAAGTATCGGCATGGTGTTGTTGATGTAGTCGCACCGTCACGCACGTACATGCACAAAAAAGGTGTGCATCGAATTTGGTGGATAAGATCACACTATTTGTGTACATAGATATGTGTAATTTAATATGTTGGTGGTTGTATGGGATATGAAAGCCATGATATTAATAAAAAAAAAGTAAAAAGATTTTGGCTAAGATGGGATTCGATCCCAAGCCATTCAACTCTTTTTGGAATGCTTTAGTCATCCTAGCTAGCAATTCAACTTGTAACAAGATTACAAAGTAAAATTAAAAGCAAGTCTATTTGTAATATGATTACAAAAATAGAATAAATAGGTGGCATTTTGTTGATAGTAGGATTTGATCCTCATCCACCGACTCATTGGAATGACTTAGCCATCTAGGCTATCCATTCCAAGTTGTAATAAGATTACAACTCTATTTATATAAATTGAGTTATATATATATATATATATATATATATATATATATATAATTAAATGAAAGAAGTTTTAATTGATTAATTACCATTAATTAAATGGGGTTATTGTTCATTAAATTGGATTGAATTAATTTAATTGGAAGGTGTTTTGATTGAATTAATATCAATTTAAATTAGTGGGACCATTATTAATATTAATTAAAATATTTAATTTAAAGTGTTTTTAATTAAATAGAGTTCGATAAAAATCATATTGAGATATATTTAATTAATGAGATTAATGAAAATATAATCTTTCATGCACTCGGAAAATTTTAAGGTATTTAATTTCCTTGATTTGTTTTATGATGTCTTGTTGATATATGAAGATGTTTATTCTTGTTTTGTTTAATGATCTTTATTTTTATGCATGTTGGGTATATATATGATATTCCATAATTAAATAGATGCTAGAATTGGTCATTGTAAAACACTACATGGATCATAAAAGTTGATAAAAATCCCTCGATTATAATTTTAAGTTAATGTCACCCATTTTAAACACTTGTCATGGCCTCGATCATATCAATATGGGTTTGCCTTCGCAGGGTGTATTGTGTTATCTTGGTGAGGCAAAAATGATTATGGGTAACATAGATGAGATTACATGGATGTTTTAAATTGGTTTGACTTACCAAAGCTATCAAAATGATTATGGGCTTTAGGCATAGATGAGACGTAACATGAACATGTTGTGACATATGATGTCTAAGTCTCATAAAGAACCTAAGAGTTGCATATGATGCAATTGGTAATGGTTACCTACCTAAATAACTTGATTTTGAGTGTCATGCCTTAAGAAATGTGTGAAATGGGGGGATTTTTGGTGTTATTTATCTAAGTCCCAAATTGAGTGAAATATGGATCTTAGACCATTAAATTAATATTTACGAGGGTTATTGATTTAGTGGGAGTTTAATTACTCACTAATAAATTATTCTGCATAATCTTCTAAGCATAGATGTTAAACTCCTAGTAACACTAATTCATAGCAACTGTGATCAATCCTTGAGAATGATAAAATAATTTTTAAGACTAATTACTGTGTTTTGATTTGAAAATTGATAAATTTTATCAACCATATAAATAAGGATGTATGTCTTAGATTAATGGTTCCTTTTAAACCACCATCTATTAGTACAAGGATTATATGTCATGTTAGCAAATATAAAACTGGACTTTAGGAAAGATTTGGGCCGTGAAAACTAATGACATGACAGTGACACTGAAGGAAATGTTCCAACAGTAAGTCACTTGGGAAGAGCATAAGATTGTAAAATTCCTAGATTCTTGTAAAATGGTTGAGAACCTATTAATATGTCTTTATGTTTGGAACAAGAAAGAACTATATTAATTATCTCAAAAGGCTTGAATCTTCATGTGCCAAAAGTTGGCAGTAGATTTGATTTATAATTCATCAAAATAGTTTTAAACTACATAATTTGAAATACATGAGAAAATTGTTTACAATTGCATATGATGTTTAAAATTGTAAGACAAAATAATAAAAAGGGGTCTTATATATATATTTGATGGTTCGTAACATAAAGGAATTTAATAAAGAAAGATACAGGGAAGGTAAAAGCTACGAAAGGTGTTTGTGTCGGACACAGAAACCTTAGTTATGAGCTAGACTTTGCCAAGTTCTAAAGAAAGCCTTAAAGAACATATTTTGTTTTTCATAGAATGAAATTGTTCATTTTATAATGAATTACAAATCCTATCAGGAATACATAATTTTGAATTGTTACGAACATTTCAAAATGAGTATAAAAAAAATCACTTGGCAAACTATTAACATACTTTGATGAGATCAAGGTGGATAATATTTGAGTCGAGAGTTTAAGTGACCATCTTCGAAATTGTGAGATTGTCTTGCAATTAACTCCACTAGGAACGTCATTTGAGAAATGATGTTTTAAGAGGATAAATCGAACTATATAGGATATAATTTGATTTATGATGTGTCACACAGACTTTTCTATGATGTCTTATTAAGGCTATACTTTAGAAACCAAGGCACGCGCACTAAACCTTATTTTCATTAAAGTGGTTGATAAAACTCCATATATAATATGGAATAAAAAGACATAGTTTGTCTTTTCTTAAGATTTGAGGCGGCGAGACTTGCGTAAGATGTTAAGTCACAAAAAGTTTGATAACTACGTCTTTTGTGTCTAATTTTGGTTGAACACTATGATACTATTTTATACAATTGAGAACAAATTTTTTGTTGCTCAAAATCATGTCTTTTTAAATAAAGAGTTTATTTTTAAAGACATTATAGGGAATAAAAAAATCTTGAAATGTTCAAGAGCCACAAATCAAAACCAAACAAATTTAGGAAGATCGACAAAGTTTTGAACTAGTTGCGTATACACAAGCAACATATATCTCTTGAAGATCTAGAATAATTAGAAATTGGCCAAAGAAATTTGAAATTTCTTATTATTGATAGTTGATGTATTTTTGATACAAGAATGAATCATTACTCATCAAGAGACATGTCTCATCTAGATTGAACGAATAAACTAAGTGTTATTAACTCTGAATTTTAATTCATGTATGTTAACCAAGTTTGGAACTTGAATTATTTACCTGAAGATGGTATGATAATTGGATGTAAATGAGTTAAAGTGACATGAGAAAAAAAGATGCATACTTAAAAGCACGGCTTATCGAAAATTTCAATCTAAATCAAGGTGTTGATTATGATAAGATTTTCATTGGTAGTTAAGCTCAAGTTCTAGAACTCTATTGTCATTACTTCATAGTTTGACTATAAGATATGACAAACGGATGTCAAAAAATAGCATTGCTATATGCTCCTTAAAGATGTGTATGACACACTATAAGGGTTCTTTTATTATCTTGAGAATTTGAGAAAGATATGCAAGCTTAAAGGATCCATTTGTGGATTATAGTAAGCTTATCAGAGTTGGGTTCTTTGTTTTGATGAAATAATTAATGAATTAAATTCATTGAATCAAAGATAAACCTTATGTATACACAAAGGTTAGTTGGAGCGCAATTATCTTTCTGAATCTGTATGTTAATGATACATTATTCCTTGAAAACGACGTCTTAACCCTGCAGAATGTCAAGTATTGGTTAAGGAAGGTTTCTCAATGAGATTTTTAGCTAATTAGGCATGTATCGTTGTAATAGAGATATATGGAGATAGATCTAAGAGGCTAATTATTTTAAATAAGAGTGCTTATACAGAAAAATAACTGAAAAGGTTTCGGTGTACGAGATTCTTAAAAGAATTCGTACTTATGTCTTATAAAATAAGTCTCTGCAAGACTCAACGTCTCAAGACAAATGATGAGTGGGACAATGTGAATATGATTTCTTACGCATTAGCTATAAGAATCATCACATATGTTATACTTTGCATTCAACTCGATATGTCATATGGTTTGGGCAAAACATATATATATATATATATATATCTCATAGATTCTGGTGAGGATCACTGGATATTTATTAATAACATTCTTAAGTACTTCAGAAGCACTTGAGAGATGTTATTAGATTTGAAGAGGTTTGAAATATATGAGTCTTGTAAATGGTTACACGATGCAAACTTTCAAATTAATATAAAAGATTAATGATCCCAATATGGATATGTGTAAACTTCGTCGGAATGAGTGGGAAATGTTCTAAACTCACTCTAACAAGTCCTATAACATAAACTGAGTTTTTAGTGGCATTTGATGCAGCCAAATAAAATGTATAGATCATAAGGTTCATGATTGAATAAGGTGTGGTTCCAAGTGTTGGGAATAATGTTGGCTTTTATTGTACAACCAATGGACAAAGTTAGGTTGTGGAACCTAAATCACACTATAGATCTAAACAATCCTTGAGCGTTTTTGTCTTATAAAAGAGAAAACGTAATGATTTGCATAACATCAATAACAAACAATGTAGCAGATACATAAACAAACTTCTTCCACTAAGAATGCATTATGGTTACTCATGATTTGATACGTGTAGGATTGGACCTAGTGCAAGTGGGAGATGTTGGGGTATGTGCCCTATGCCAATTATGTAAACGTTGTTTAACTATTATAAGTAGATGCACGTTTCTTTTATAATAGTATCCATGGATAATTATTGTATTATTCTAAATGTCCCTACTCAATTATTATTGTGGGAACAATAATAAACTAAGACTAGTATGAGTCTTGATTGATAATCACGTGATGATTATGCATATACGGATACGAATCAAGATAATGGGTATCTATTGGGAACATATGTTGGACCGACCCGCTATGAGAACACTACATGGTCAATGTCATAAGTGATTCTCATGAGAGTTATATCATTTAGTCTTTTGACTTGAGATCACCAGAGACTCCAACATTATGAGCACAATGATTTGATACAATCAAATGTTGTCTTTAACCGGATGATTATAAAGATTGTGATTGGTCATTGTTCGACTAATGTGTGGATGTTATGTGATCAAGATAGAATTTGTCCTTTTTTTAGAGAGAGATATCTATTGGGCCCCTCGATATGTTAGACTGATAAATGGCCATGTCTAGTGAATTGATTGGATCAATGTCACTTGACGATTTTAATCTACTCGGAGATCGAGACTAGTAGATTGAACTATAAGGGTGACATTCCATGTTTTATGTTCAATCAAAAGATATCGCATGACAAAGGGATATGATATACAATGTCTACTAAGTTGTATCGATTTATTGATCTTCATGCTACTTGGGTAGTCATAATGTTTTGCTAGAGACCGCTTATGACTTGTGTACCAAAATGATTTAGGTTCACTGCCAACGTTGTATGAACCTATTGGGTCGCACACAAAGAACGGATTTGCGCTATTTAATATTGTCTGGGTTAATGAGTTTTATTTGATAAAATTCATTTTGAAGATTCTCATTAAATGTCCTAGTTTGACTAGGATTCAAGATTCTCCTACATTTCTAGTGTGACTAGAAATTTTATCTCTTAGTAAATCCTATTTGGAATAGGACTCTAATTGGAATTATAGTATGACTTTAATTCTTATTTGAATTTTAGATAAATTAAAACTTTTTTTGGATTAGTAATTGTAGATTATCTATGACTATATCTTTTTTAGAGTTGGACTTTATCTAGGACTCTATTTGGAGTGTGACTTGGAGATGGAGTTCTTTTACAACTCGACCTAGTGTATTATAAATAAGACATTCATAGTTGTGAAGTGATTTTTCTCGAGAGGGAATTCCCGAGAGAGATTTTTCCTTGAGAATTTTTGTGAGAATTTTTATCCTAGGATTTTTGGGGCTAACACTCTAGATCGTGATCGTCCATTCGTGTGTGGATTTCTGATAGAGGACGTTCGTCTCGCGCAGCGTCTTAAAGAAATCGATCAACACCAAACAAGGCAAACATGGAGTTATTCTTGCTAAGGTATGATTTTTTTTTGCACATCAATTTAATGGAATTAATAGGATCTTGGTTCGGGGATCTTCGAAAAGGTTTCAAAAACTCCCGCTGCGCATGATCCCCGAAACCCAGCAGTACATACTGGAGGTGTTGAGATTTCATGGAGTTCCAGTATCGATTATTTTGGATTAAGATCCAAGATTCATATCCAGACTGTGGAGTGAGTTACAGAGAGAGTCGGGAACGGTTCTTAACCTCAGTACAGCATACCATCCTCAAACTAACTGACAGTTTGAGCGGTTGATATTGGTGCTAGAGGATATGCTTCAAGCTTGTGTCTTAGAGTTTTGTGGTAACTGAGAGAAATATAATCCTATGTGTGAGTTTTCTTATAATAGTAGCTATCAGGCTAGCATTGGTATGGCTCCTTTTAAAGCTCTGTATGGTCGGTCTTGTCATTCACTGGCGTGTTGGGCAGAAGTTGGAGATACAGTATTATTAAGATCGGAGTTGATTCAAGGCTAACAGAGAGAATACAGCAGATTTGTCATCGTTTGACCATAGCACAGCTCATACATAAGAGATGCATTAAAAAACATCATAGGTTTTAGGAATTCTCAAAGGACGATCTTGTCCTGTTAAAAGTCTCACCTATGAAAGGCTTATATAGATTTGGTTTGCGAGGTAAACTAGCTCCAAGGTACATCAGGTCGTTCAAGGTACAGGAAAGGATTGGTCATGTGGCTTACAGGTTAGAGTTACCTCCTCAGCTTGCCGGAGTTCATAATGATTTTCATGTGTCTATGCTTCGCAAGACGAAGACTCATTTCACTCCAAGAATTGATTGGAATGAATTTGATCTTCGGGAAGATTTATCTTACAATGAGCAACCGATTCAGATAATTGATCGTAAGATTCAGAGGCTGAGAACCAAAGAGATTTATTTGGTTAAGGTGAAATGGCAATTTCATGGGAATGATGAACTAACTTGGGAGCGGAAATCCTATATGAATGAGCAATTTCCATTTATCTTCGAAACTACTGGTAACTTTACGTTTACTTTAATTTTGAGGACAAAATTGATTTAAATTGAGGAGACTGTAATGACTTGTTACCTTAAGCTGGTGATTAGTACTAATTGAAATCCTAATTGACCCTAGTTAGGCTCGTGCTTAAGTCTGGCGTACCTCGATTAGCATGTGCGTGTGTTCGCATGCTGAATTATGTTTGTTTGAATTGTTGAACGAATTTATATATAGGTTGTAGTATAATAAAGGACTATATACAAGCCTATAATTAAGAAAATACATAATAAACAATGAATTATAGGTACACCAAGAGCGGCGAAGGGGTTGTGGAATGAATGTTCATGCTCGAGTATACTCGCAAGCATGTTCGATGAATTTATTGGCGAGAAAATACATGAGATATATATTTAGGATATATAAATATATATATATATATTAGAAAATAAGAGAATAGTTGAATTATATAGATCATTTCATCGTCTCGAGTGGAGCGTAAGTGCTTGATGGTTTCAAGGTTCGTGTCACTTTAAGAAGTGTCAATTTAAAGCATACATCACTTGATCAGTCTCGAGATAGCGCGATGCGTATCTCGAGAAAAACTCATATATTTAAACTTAAAACTCATGTTTATCCTCTTCATTTCGATCAATCAACCGAGAGAGGGAGAGGGTTAGGTTTTGATTTTTGATTAAAGGAAATTGATCAAGGAATGGTTTTAGCAAGGATTGAAGAGCTTAAACTGATTAAAATCTAGATATTATCACAATGGTATGATTTATTTTTATGTTGTCTAAAGTTTAATTTGATGATGATAGAATCTCTTTGAATTGTGTTGTTTGATGATTGAATATGGTTTGTTACCTCACTAGAGGTCCTCCCTGATGAATTTTGGGAGTTTATGTTGTTGTTTGACTGATTTGTGGATGGAACAATAATTGTTTTGCCTGTGTTTTATCGAGACAACATAGGGTGGAGCACGCTCCTCCACACCTAGCGGAGGAGCATGCTCCCTTCATCAACGATGATGCACACACTTGGTGGAGCGCGCCCCTCCCTCTAAGGGAGCGCGCTCCCACCCCAGAAAAATAGCAACAATGTTGTGATTTGATAAGGATTTTTGAAGGACTTAGGGACTGGACTAGAGGTTCTAATTAGAGTGTATGGAACCTAAATTGATTACAAATGGTATATGGTAGGTGTTGGATCCTCGGGAAAGAGTCAGTGACTCGGAAAGTTATGCGTTTGGACGGAAACTCAGACCAAGGTAAGGTCAGATTCTTTTATTTATCAATGTTGTCTGGCTATTCTAGTATATGTAGTTCACGTAGTTTACGTACTGGAATGTGAGACTATGTACACTGTGAGGGTTTTTAATAAACAAAAAATGGTGTTTACTGTGATTCACGATAGTAAGTTCCTAGAACTAAGACTAGGTTATATATGGGATGGGACCTTCCCGGCCTATATGTAACTTCCTACTTAGTTTATAGGTAGCATGGATTACATACTCACTATAGGGTTTTGGATAGAACCATTGGGCATTGATGGATTGGCTATATATTATATCGGCCAATATGTTGGTCTAGCATTCGTATTAATGGCGCCAGTAGGTAATCGACTCTAGTTTTATAAGGAAATGGGGATCACAGTGCACTAGTCCATGATAACTTGCTATGCATCCGCTATGTATTGATTTATATGCTTTCCATATTCTTGTTAGTTAACATTTGTGTATATTGTCATTGCATAATGTTCTTGAATATTATATGGAATGTTGATGGCTTTGTGAATCCTTACTTATTGAGCAAGTTGTAGTGCTCACCCAAAACTATTAACTCAGGTCCGCAACCCTGCGCTTCAACTAAGGGAAATGAGAAGATTTAAGTGTCTTGTATCTTCTCTGCGATGTAACAAACCTTCTTGTATATATATTCACTGTTTGATATATTTTGATCTACATAAACAGGTTTGGGAGGTTTATAATCAAAGTTTTGAGTTTTGGTAAACTCTGTATTACTGTATTTTGTTATATATCGAAAAAGTTTTAAATTTTCCATTGTGTATACTTTGATTTGTTTATTCGATATTAATATACAGGTTGAGTTTATCAGGTATTAACATAGATGCTACTGGCTCTAGTTAAGTCTGGCTGGATTATCGGGGCTTAATTAGGGTTTCACGCTGACTATCGCCCTAATTGGGATAGGGGATGCTACATACTTGATTTCATCGAGATTTGTATCGCACGAATCTCAAGACAAATCTAATGATTTATTTATATATTCCTTTTTATCTTCCTCGAGATATGTACTATGTATCTCGAGGTAAATCTTGTGGCTATCAACAAGATAATCATCACTAACCGCCTTTAACAATATCTATTATATTTTATCTCCTTGAGATATGTATCATATATCTCGAGGTAAATCAATTGGTTTTATAACAATGCACTAAATCACTTGATTTTCCTTAAGATTTGACAACATGCATCTCGAAGCATAAACACATCTCACCAACAGCATGTTCTACCATTCACTTCCTCGACACTCACGCTACACGTATCTTGAGGCAAATCCAATGTATACTTTTATTTAATTCAAACTGTAGGATTGGTTTATACATTTATATATATTATATTATATATATAAATACATATACACCTGTATATCCGTGGCTATAAATTTGCATGCGTGCCAATGACCAACCTTGGGCGTGCACACTATTTTACATCCCACGCGTGTCACCCTCAACCCCGCATGTCACTAAGTGCCTACCAATTTATTAATTACTTTATTTAATTTTGTGATTATCTCTTTAATTTATGTCTAAATTAAATTCTAAAAATTACCAAAAATTGGAGAAAATTCTACAACGCGCTCCGGAACTCACAGACACCCCGTACACATTTCAACTTGACCTATTTCACATCAAAATAGTGCATAATATATCAAATAGGCACGCGACACGTAAAATAATATTAAATTTATGATCTCCGATCTGTAACACGTCGGTCCCACTTTGAATACTTAAATTTCAAATTAAATCTAAAGATATTTAATTAACCACCTAATCAAGTTAATAAAATTCTCGGATCAAAAGATTCGCCAACGTTTAACTACAGCATAGCCAAGATAGAAGAGATATGTCGATAAACATCATAGGTTTTTCGAGTTTTCAAAGGACGATTACATTATGTTGAAAGTCTCACCTACAAAAGAGCTATACAGGTTTGAATTGCGAGGTAAGCCAACCCTAAGGTATATTGGTTCGTTTAGAGTACAAGAAAGAGTTGGTCCCGTTGCTTACAAGTTAGAGTTACCTCCTCATCGAACCGGAGTTGATAATGTCTTCAATAAGTCTATGGTTCGCAAAATAGAGACTCAGTTCACTCCAAGGATTGATTGGAATGAATTTGGTCTTCTGAAAGACTTATCTTACGATAAGCAGCCATTTCAGGTTCTTGATTGTAAGATTCAGAGGCTGAGAACCAAAAAATTCCTTTGGTTAAGGTGAAATGGCAATTTCACGGAGATGAGGAACTAACCTAAAAGCGAGAGTCTTATATGAAAGACCAGTTTCTATTTCTCTTCAAAACCACAGGTAATTTTATGTTTACTTTAATCTCGAGGATGAAATTGCTTTAAATTGGAGATACTATAACAAACTGTTACCTTAAACTGGTGATTAGTATTAATATAAATCCTAATTAACTCGAGTTAGGCTCGTGGTTAAGTCCAGCATACCTCGATTACCATATGCATGGGTTTGTGTGATGATTTGTGTTTGTTTGGAATGTTTGTTGAATTTATAGGTTGTAGTATAAAAATAGAATTTATATACAAGCCTATAATCAAAATATATGTAATTAATTAATAAATTGCCAATACACCAAGTGCAGCGAGGGGGTCGTGAAATGATTTGTGTTTGTTTGGAATGTTTGTTGAATTTATAGGTTGCTACCCTGTTCACTGTCGAGACAGTGTTGGATGGAGCGCGTTCCCTCTAATAGGGGAGCGCGCTCCCTCAAACAAAGGAGCTTAAAGGAAGCATGCTCCCTTCATCAATTGGGATAAACCCAGTTGGTAGAGCACGCTCCTACACCAGAAAAACATCAACTATGATGTAATTTTCTTAGAATCTCCTGAGGTCTTAGGGATTGACTTAAAGGTTCTAAACATAAGGTATTTGTCCTATATTAACCACAAATATTTTGTGATAGGTTTTGGAATATCAGGAAAGCGTGAGTGACCCAAAAAGTTAGGAATTTGAAAACGAAAGCCTAAACTGATGTAAGTATGGATTCGTTTATTTATCAATGTTGTCAAGATATGTTATAATATGTAGTTCATATAGTTTAGGAATGAATTGAGGACTATGTACACTGCGATGTATTTACTAAATGGAAAACAACATTTACTGTGATCTGCTAGAGTAACTCCTGGAATTGAGATTAAGTTATATAGGATATAAGTTTGATCTCCTGGCATATATGTAACTCCTACTCAGTTAAATAGGTTGCGTAGATTACATATTCACTAGAAGGTTTGGGTTAGAACCACTGAATATTAATGGATTGGCTAGCCAGCACATCGGCCAATGTGTTAGTCTAGCAATCGCATTAATGGTGTTAGTGGGTAATCAACCCTAGTTTTACAAATAAAATGGAAATCACAATGTAATAGTCATTGATAGTTTGAGTTGCATCCATTATTTATTGGATTATATACTTTTCAAAATCTCGTTAGTTGTCGTCGGTGCATATTGTTATTCCATATTGCTCTTGATTATAATATGGAATGATGATGGCTTTATGAATCCTTACTTACTGAGCAAGTTGGAGCACTCACCCCAATTAGGAATACCGACAAGCGCTAAGACTACAGGATAGAGAAGTTTTAAGAGTCTTGATCTTCTCTTTGATGTAGTAAATCTTCTCTATTCTTATATATTTGTATTGAATTGAAGTTTTATAATATCACAAGGGATATGAGGTTTTGTATAGTCGAGGCTTATTCCGATTGGATTTGGTTTTGTATATCGTGTTTAAATATGGAAAAAGTTTAAATTTCTATTGCATTTCATATTTATTTTACATCGATATTCGATATACAATTGCGTTTATCAGGAGATAAAAGGAGAGGTTGATGGCTCTAGTTAAGTCTGGCTGGATTATCAAGGCTTAATTAGGGTTTCAGGTCGAGTATCGCCCTAATTAGGTTAGGGGACGCTACACGGAACCTGTACTCGTAGCTTTACCCTTATCACCGATGTATTGCTGATTAGCCATCTCGGTCTGCAAAAGTAATATCAAGCTTCAATCAATTTCCATAACTACCAGTAGTAGTATATAATATATTCCAAGAAATTTAACATGTATATTTCAAATCTAAATTCCCTAACTCTTCTTACTTCACAACTAAGACTCTAAGTTAAGATCATAAGATTCCACACTAAGTTTAATCGTGTCCTAATTCTAAGTTCATATTTTTGTCGAGGTATGGGTATCAAGAGTTAGGGTAGAAACCTCTGGCTCTGATACCAACTTTGACGGCATCAGCCCCACAAATTGGGTGTGACAACCCTAAATTCCTAATTCATGCCATGTGTCACCGCATGACTCTAACGGGGACTTATAATGATGTGGTGTACTTGGACAACCCTTAAGAGTTGACACCGAGATATGTTATATTTTCGCGATGCGTGTATTACTTATTTATACCAAAGATAAAACTCAAACTAATCTATCTTAATATGTAGGTGTCGAGACGCAAGTGGGGACACGCCTCGACATGCATGTCGAGGTGGGATGGGGGTGGAGAGTGATACATTGTGAGTCATTAGTTTAATTTTATACACACATTAATGTAGCCAATGTATCTGTCTATATAAGCATATATCATTTATGAAATGAATCAAAAATAAAAATCCTAAAGTTGTGAAATAAATCCTATACACATAGATGCGCCTCGAGATTTGTGCCACAACCAATCTCAATAGGATCATGTGTGAGAATATTGTACTAGCTAGGATGAATTAGTGGAGAGGTATGACTTAATGAGGACCATTGGATGCACCTAGAGATGTAGAAAACACATCAAGATGAACTAGAAACTATAAAAGACGCACTTAGTGTCTCTTTCTTCATTTGTGTGCATTGAAACAAAAGAACTTCAGAGTTGATTGTTAGCTGGAATTACTTAATTAAGGGTACAAAGTGAAGGAGATTCATTAACCAAGTGATAAACAAGAGCTGGGAATTCACAACAACTTTAGGTAACATTTTGAACTCATCAATGCATTTAAGATTCATGGGATTTGAGCATGAATTAAAGGTTTTGTGCATAGTCTATTTCAAAGTGTTATTTATGTTGTTCGTAATCAAATTTAAGCATTGATTTAGATCTTAAGTCTAAGATTTTCAAATTTGAGGGTTTTGGCCAAAGTTGGGGTTTTAAGCATGAAAGTGATTTTGCTAAATTTACGATTATAAAGGTACATGTTTTTAAAATTAAACCTCATATTCGAATTTCTCACATATTCTAATAAGTTTGTTATAAAGAAGTTCAAGAATTGATTTTGTTTTGATACAATTATGAAATTACAAAATTCATGATGTTCTTGAGTTTTTATGTCAAAATGCATGTTTAGTTTCAATGGTATGATGTATATTATTGATTAAATTATTTATCCATGCTGTTTTTGAAATGGTTGTACCCTATTATGGGAGTTTTGGGTGATGGAGATGGTCTAGATGGGATTTGGGGGCAAAAACTCCAAATTTTGACATGTTGAAATACAGTTTGCAGCGCAGTTAGCGCATTATCTAGTTTCTACAGACGGGACAACTCGACATGTTTTCGTAAAACGGCCATAACTTTCTCATTTTAAGTCAGATTATGACACTACGCATATCATTGGAAAGATAAGATAGAGATAAACAACTGAGAATCATTAGTTTTTCAAAACTAAGACATATAATTTTTCAAAATGGGTCGAAAATCAGTGTTCATCCGTGAGGATAGCTCTTTTATAATTTTTTGAGCTGATTTTTGGTTTTTGACTTTCTAAAGTTTTCCACTCATTATTTAGCTCAGTTTTTCTAGATCATGGTTTCTTTATGTTATTTCATTGCTAGCAGATTTTCATCTCGTTCGGAGTTGATTAGCACCATTTTCGAGATGTGTTTTGGTTTAAAAATTCTATTATGTCAAACAAAACCATATATAGACTGAATTTCAGAAACTTGATTTCATACCATCTAATTGAGTTACAAATTAGTTTGTATCACTGAATTATGTTCAATTACACATGAATTGAGACTCGGGTCTTTCCGGTGTTCTTTTCCAGCATATAGGCATCAATTTTGGGTCATTTTAGACGAATCAAGTTAATAACAAGTTGCTACCAATGAATATGGGACTGAGATGAAAAGCATTAAACCAAGAACATGTTAGATAGACTTTAACATGCCAAAACCAACTAAAATGGATATCAGGGACTTAGTGAGCTAGAGTCGAACATGAGGGGGCTAGTTCAGGCCTATGTTGGAGCCACAAGAGAGCGTATTAGCATGGATCCATGGTAAGTAAAACTAGCTAGGAAATGCACAATAATTCATCGAGTTTTACATGTTATTATTGTTGCACTGTTATCCTTCCTTAGAATTCCTACTTCTATATGAGTGTCCGAGGGCCAAGTGAGTCAAGAAGGTATTTCTGATGGAGTGGTTGTCGCCTAGCTACCGGAGCCATGACCTCGATTCACTGGATTGTTTGGTCAGAATGAGATGTGTTTTACCAGGGAACCATTGATATCCCTCATTCGCGATGGTCTAGGTACAGCAGGCGCTACCGCATCGTAGGATTATAGTCTGCTTGGCATTATCGTGACTCTATAACCCCGACCTTGTGGCACTCACACTCGGTGGTCTTGGAATACTTGGGCACCTCTCTATTACTTCTTTTGATGCTCATTTCGCATTGTACTTTCATTATGAGGTCTTATTATCATGCATTTCTTATAGCTTTCTTTTTATCTGCATGAATTTTAGATTGCTTTATTTATTTTGAAGTACTGTTTAGATCCTACTAGTTTTTACTTACCGGACTCATCATTCTTGTGTTTAACATGTGCAGATCCGCAGTTGATCAAGGGCAAGGCAAGGCGCTAATACTAGGCAATCTATTTTGAGGACAATGGAATGGCCTTCCCTTACTCACTTTTGTAGGTTTTTTACTTTTGTATTACTTATATATGTCATTTTATCACACTTACGATACTTATTTAGGGTTGAGAGATGCTTATGACTTGTATATTGCTTTTGCATACACTCTACAACTGTCACTTGATATATAGGCTTATTTATATACAGGATTCCGCATATAGGTTGTCCGACTCTTTATTTTTTTACATGTTTAGTTATTTAAGTAATTCATTTCTTCCGCTAACTTGTAAAACTTACAAAATACTAATTACTTAACTTAAAATTATGAATTCATTTATGTTGATGGATAGGAAGGCTGACTATGCCTGCAATGACCTTACGAGGCTGACTCAGAGGTCCATGAAGGCTTGGGCCGAGCAAGGCCCAGTTTGTGGGAACAAGGGCCGTCACATTGGGCCCCGCCCGGTCTAAGCTAACATGGACTCCCGATTAACCCCCACGAAATCATCACATGCCTAGTTAACCTCTTTTCCATTTCATTATGTCATTAGTTGCTTATTAAGTTTGTTATTTACTTTAAAGATGTCTTAATAAATTGCAACAAAAGTTACTCAATTTAAAAAAAAAATTAAACAATTAATGACTAAGATTTAGGACAATCCTAATGTGGAAATCCTGCAAAAACAGATTTCATGTATATGCATTAAGTGGGAATCAGTACAATACAGCGATCAAGTCATCATATACATGTATCTCGAGTCTCACAACCCATAATATCCCAAAATATAACAAGAAACAACAAGCGTAGTTCATATGTACATCCAAAATATCAAAAAGAACAAACGGTAGTAGTGGAGAGGAGCTGACTCTTAGGGAAGCTCAGAGATAATCGTTGATCACAGGCTCCTTGTCTCCCCTACTAGAGGGACCTGTAATTGCCACCAGCAACGAAGACAATCTCAGTGAGTAAATCCAGAAGAAACTCAATAATATTTCAAGATAATAAATGACATATCTATAGATAATACAGCAAATGAAGGAAACATTTAATAAAGCAGTAAAGTGCATAATAAACAAACTAGAAAAATTAATGATAGATACCAAGCGACCGTAAGCAAAAGATAGGGAGAGAGTGGTCTATACAATCTACGTCGACAAAAGGCGTAAGTGCAGAAGTTGGTACCGTGGACCGAAGTCTCACAAGCCATACCAATTCACTCACCACCACCAGCATTACCCAAGCCACAGTCTGAGAGAGTCATAAAGGAGGTCACAACGACCCTGAATGCTTACTACTTATGGAACTTGAATGCCAATTGAGGAGCCACAGTGACATTAGATGCTCGCGTTAAAAGGATTTAGACTCAAGAGGAGCCGCAGCGCTACCCAAATGCTCACCTCATTAGTAATCATAGTCAACTAGGCCTAACCACTTGAACACCTAAGCCAACTGGTGGGGAATTATAGTCCAACAATTTTAGCTTATCATTTTAAAAATAATCAAAAAAAAGAAAGGAAATAGCATTGATTTTTTGACTGGTTTAGTTACCTCAATAAAAAATAATATATAAACTAAACACGACTCATACACGTCCATACTACACTCATTATACCCAGCGCTGACGCTCTAGGTCCTTAGTAGCTATTAGAGTTCATTCGGTATGTGTTAGAGCTTATTTAAATTTAATTATCCAGTTCATTATAATACAGTCCATTATTTGTCTCAATGTCTTTTCTACTTAACTTAGATCCAATCTCAACTCACTGTGTCCTAAAAAGGTTTATAATAAATTTTTAGGGTCCCTAGTCGCTTATTCTTACCATACACAAAGGCTCAATGCGAAGGAATAAACCTAAGAGACCTTTTTATTCATTTTAAATACTTCTTTAACACTTAACTTGGCCAACATGCTCAAACTTGGTGTTACAAGGTTGTAGACATTTTTCCTGTTATTTTTATATGTTATTGAATCATCGAATTTCATTGGAAATCATTTCAAGTTGGTTTAATGCATTTGTTTGCAAAACAGTCCCTTATGGACCTTAAAATAATTTCCAACAACTTGTTTTTTATGCAACTTGAAATGCAGCTAAAACACTCATAGAAATTCCCAAAATTCTCGGTATTGGTTCATTGAAGTCTATTAACTTAAAACCAAGGTTTTTTAGTGCTAAAATCTCATTATTATGATTAAGAACCAAATTTGAGACTCTAAGTCCTTATTTGTAAATATCGATCTCCTATTCAAAGCATAACTTGAAAATTAAGTTAGACACACCAAAATATCACGAAGCTTGATAGGAACCTTGACTATGATCAAATAATATGTTCTAAGAATTTTGGTTCAATTCTGACATCATTTGATGCCCAAAACACCTTAAGTCAAAAATCAGTTCATTAAGTAAGTGAATTTCGCTAACTTTAAGACTCATTCAAAAAATCATTCAAAACACCCCCGAAATCACTTGAAACTCTTGATGAACCTGACTTATAGTATTTCAAACTATTCTAAAGATTTTGGTTATTTTCAGACTTGTGGAGGCCCCCGAAAGATATCCCAATATACAAATACTTACAAAAGGAATTATCTCTACAGACAATTATTGAGTTTCAATCTATTTTCGATAAAGAAGATTACTCGATTTTTAAGAGATATTAATGTTAAGTTATTTTTCTATTCATTAGCTTTCTGAAATGGTAAAGTATGATCAAATCCGATTAAAATTAAAAAAGTTATGCTCAAAATGCCAAAACAACTCATTTTGATAGAGTTTTGGATCAGCAGTGTAAAAAAAACCATAATTCTCAAACCACACATCCAAATAATGTGGTTTTTGGTGAGAAGCTTGTCTAAATATTCAAGAATAATAAATAAATAATAAGCCAATTTCGAGAAGAAATGAAGGATTTATGCTATCTAGAATTTCAACTATAATTTTGGCATTTCATCAACGTATATTATTCATCAACAACGAAATTCACAATACATGGTTCAAACCCCTTGAAAATCTCAATAGGGCCCGGCCCAACCCAAGCCCGTGAAGGCTCGCTATTTTGTGGGTCGGGCTTGGGTTTGCACTTATCAACCCAAGCCCGGCCTAGCCCGCCCGCATACACTTGTGTCCAAAATGTAGAAATATGTATATATATATATATATATCTATAAAAAGTGAGGAAGTAAGGATTTGAACCCTGGTTGCCTAAATGCTACACTAAAGTCTTAACCAATGTGCTAATCGTTTGTTCTTGTCATCTAGCTGCATATGTATATATTTATTATAATATGTTATGGTTCACTAATCAATTTTAAAAATATTTTTTTAGTTAATACTTTGAAAATTAATAAATTATAATCTATACATTATCATTAATTTGGGACTGAGGCTATGTTGTTGTTGTTGTTGTTGTTGTTATACATTATCAATCAATCTTATATTTAATTTATTAAAACAACTAATGAAAGTGTATGTTTACATGTTGCATTTGTCAATCGACAATTTTTTGTAGTTCTATACTTATATTTTTAATAGTTATTTTTGTGTTATGGTAAGTTTAAAGTTTGGACATGAGAAATTTGTCGTTATATGTTGTTATTTTAAGTTGTGGAAGTTGGGTTCTTAAGTGATTGTTTTCAATCTTGATTCGATTTGATTTCTTAGTGTGATATAGCTAAAAATTTATGGTTAACTTTTTAAAAAAAAAGCCCATTTAGGCTCAGCCCAAGCCCGGCCCATGACGGGCTTAGGCGGGCTTGGACAGGGCTTTCGGAAAAAGCCCACCTAGGCCCGACCCGAGCCCACCCAAGCCCGCCTGATGATCGGGTCTACCGGCCACGTCACTAAGCTGCGGGGTCCCGCACTCGTTGGTGTCTCTTGCCACACCTGCATCTTCGGTGTACGTGCTAACTTGTCGTGTTGTCGTTATATTGTAAATCGTTTACGCAAATTACCTTTTTAAGTCATGTATATTTAGGGTTACCTTCTTTTAGTTTCTAAGTTTGCGAGTTAGACAATATGGCTTGCGTTTTACAGAGTTTCAAGCAAATAACCAGTTAATTAATAGCGGAAGTCTTAAACTGACATAAAATCATGAAATTTGTGTGTATGTGTGTGTGTCATAAAGCATCAATCCTAATATAGAAACCCCAAAAATAGTGTACTATATAAGACGACATAATAATCAAAAGATGTGCATATATGTTGAGGCGTGTGCCCTAGGTCAATCTACAAACATTGTTTATCTTATAGTTTTAGCTAATAAAATAGAGGTTTTCATTTGTTGTTTTATTATAAGTGATTGTATGTTTCCCTTATAATAAAATCCATAGGTATTTGTTGAAATATTTTAAATGTCCATAGCTGGTCATTATACAGGGAACTATAATAGATTAAGACTAATGTGAATCTTGATTGATGGTCATGTGATGATCATATCTATAGGGATACGAATCAAGATCATAAGTACTTGTTAAGAAACAAGGTATTGGACCAACTCGCTATGAAAAACACCACATGGATTAATTTATAGGTGTTACTCATTATAGCTATATCATTAAGTCCTTCGACTTAAGATTACCGTAGACTTCAATATTAAGAGCATGGTAATTTGACACAATCAAATGTTATCTTTAACCGAACGATTATAAATATTGTGATTTGTTGCCATGTAAATAATATGTGAAGGTGTGTAATCAAGATAGAATTTGTCCCTCTCGTATAGAGAGAGATGTCAGTGGATTCCTCGATATGTTATACTGATAAATGGTCAAGTTCAAGTGAATTGATATGATTAATGTCACTTGAATGTATTTAGTCTACATAAAGATCGATACTAGTAAGATTGAACATTAAGGGTGATTTTTCATGCCTTATGTTTATCAAAAGATATCGCATGACAAAAGGATATAATATATGGTATTCATTAGGTTGTATCGATTTTGATATTCATGTTACTTAAGTAGTCATAATGTCTTGCTAGAGACCGCTTATGACTCGTGTACCAAAATAGTGGTTCACTGCCAACATCGCATGAACCTATTAGGTTGCACATAAAGAATGGCTTTGCACGATTTCAATTGATCCAGAGTAATGAATTTTATATGATGAGATTCATGACTTAAAAGCCCTTATGATTTGTTATATGATAACTTATTAATATGGGCGTATAAGTAATTTGCTTAAACTGCATAAATACAATAGTTGTATTATGAATAAGATTTTAAGTGAGGGCTTATCACACATAAATAGACTTTGAAACCTTAAAATGAGAAAAGATTTTCATTTTTACTATTTTTGAGTTCTCTATATTTATGGAGAGAAAGAAAAACGTTTTTTATCTCTCTTAGGGCTAGCACTCCAAATTGTTGTCACCATTTGTGTGTGAATTTTTGATAGCGTGCTTGAACATCTTGGATATCAAACAATCAGATAAGGAAATCACGGATTAAGGTATGGTTTACTTTTGTAGATCTAGTTTAATAGAACTTATTTTTCGATCTTGTTGGGGTTTTCAAAAATTGATTTGAGTTTTTCACTTGGTATGAACCCGAAAACCCAATAATATATACATGTATAGTGTCTCGCTCGTCCCATTGATACCTAAAATAAAAAATAACAAAAACGAACACGTACAAGAGTGTCGTGGACAGTGGGCGGTCAGTCGCCTAGGATCCCCTTGCCCCCGCTCGTATTAGGATCTGCACTCAGCCATCACAACAAAACAAATGATGAGTCCAGTGAGTAAAATCTCAAGGAAATTCACTGAGCATTTAAGTAAATAAAGAAGCCAAATGTAATGTTAAATAAACATGCAGAAATAAATAGGCAACTGTAAAAGGATCATCGCATGCATACATAACAAAGTAGATAAACAAAGTGTGTGCTCGTCCCGATCAGACTAGCCTGTACTTCGGATCCCCAAGATCCCTTCAGTGCGTGCCCTCACTACTCTTTCACCTGGTTCCTTATGGTGATTGGCCTATTTTTGCGCTTCACCGACATGTGCACCGGAGAGCAGCTCGAGTTGTCATTCACCGAGGGCTTGGTCACACGAACTACAGTCTAGCATGTCATAAACACACAATGGAAGTGCCGGTGGAAATAAACTCACCCAACCATCCCAAAGATAGATAGAACAAAACTGAACAAGGCAAAATATAATAATAGTAGTAAAACAACAACATAAATACTCAAGTGACGTTCAATCGGGTTTTACGCACCTTAAACACGCTCTCCAACCCCCGAAAACACCCTGATCTGACCCTATCACACCCCCGACTATCGTAATATAGTCCTCGAATCCTCTGAGGTCAATAACCAGTATTTTAAGGTGATTTACATGTGTTTGCTTAGGTTTGATAGCTTAAGTCCTAAAACAGCCCCTTAGTATTTTAAAAAACCAGTATGTTTTGTCTTTAGTGCGCTAAGTGCGTCTAGTACACTAAGGAGCCATTTAGCGCGCTATTATTCTTCATGATGAAGAACAGTTGCACAGCCATAATGGATAGTGAGCTAGCGGCCCTGTCTAGCTCGTTATCTGTGTCAAATGGCAGAATTCTAGAACTGGAATTCTGCCATTTGACACTATAGATGTCCCCTTCACCGTCGACCCTACTCTCTCCTCGTAGGGGATCACACAAACTCCATATAAAAACATCAGAGACACAATTACAGCAGATTCATAAATTTAACTTTCATACATAAAGCTTCAAACTTACAATTCAATGTCAAATTTGGTTTTAAAACTTGTTTTGTAAACTAAATCTGCGTAGAAACCACAAAAACAACACCAAAGTCAAAGAATTCAATTCACAAATTCGTTTTCTTCAAAATCTACAAAATTGAGTTCATTTTCATGGACAAGTAATGAATAAGATGATTACCTTAGCTAATTTGATATAATTCTTAGCTCCTATTACCAATTTTAGCTCAAATTCCAACAAAAACCCTTATGATAAATTTGATTTTTCTCACGCAAGGAAGTGTTGGTCCAGAATTTTCCACTAATCTCTACTATTTATAAGTTTTATGTTGATCAATATCGTACACGTATCTCGTGGACGATCTTGCGGTTCTTATTAAAGCTGTCTAACACAGATTGATGATTTCATTGAGACACTAAATAACCTAGTATCACACATTTTAGGATCATCCTAATGTCCATCAATAGCTTAGACAATTTCCATCTAACTATAGGAAAATCAATTTAATTTTTTTTAAATAGTCAACTTAGGTACAACAACATTATAGTTAGTGTATTTGATCACATAAGTAACTCAAATGTGGTCCTATTAAAATCCAACTACTTGGCACCCGATGTCACGCGTCTTAGCTCGCATCACGAGGCGCGTCGATCATTGATGTACTCAATTATTATGACTTAGCCTAAAGTTTTATTATCCATTTTATGTCATATTTACCTTGGTTCTAGTCATTTTATTCAAGTTAGTATTATAAGACTTAGTATATCCGTACTACGCCTACCCGATACCAGCGTCAACAATCTTTACGAGGCGGTTACCCGTCACACAATCTCACTCGACATAACATGATATTTACAAACATGCAATGAAATTATGCCATACTAAATAAATACACCGCAATTAAGCAATCAATCATACAATATAATTACCTAGTCAGGTGTGCCCCTAGCCTATTTACAGCATCCACGTGGGTCTGAACTAGTGTCCTAGTCTGTAAATAATAAATAATAACGGTGTTAAATAAAAATGGGTCGTTACACATGTAACGGTCCAATATTTATTAATCGCGTTTATTCGCAAATTTTGAACTAGGACGCCAACACAGGTCTACGATGACACCGTGGAAAGGGTTAGGACATGTCGGGCTAGATAAAGTAGTTATTTTTGTGTGACGGTTGTTATATTGCGGTGTTTAAATTGTTAATTTTCATATTGCATCGCATGTGTGTACTAGAATGTTGTAATCGAATGAGATTGTATGCCAGAAGTTTGCCTCGAAAAGCTTCTCGATGCGGGCATCGAATAGGCGCAGTACGGGTACACTAACTTGAATAAAATGATTAAGAATCAATGTGACTATGACATAAAATAGATAATCAAACTTTAGAATAAGTCATAACAATTGGGTACATCAAGGATTGGCGCGCCTCGAGATGCATGCCAAGATGCAGGGCACTGGGTGTCGGGTAATTGGGTATTATTGGAAGTGGTAGTACACTAATTTAAAACCATAAATAGCTTTTATATGTATAATAGTGCTTAAGTTAAATTAATTGAATCAAATGATTACAAATGTCTATAGTTGGACATTGCAATTGTCGGAAATATTAGGCCCACTGAGGGCACCAAAATAGGGGGAGTCGAGAATTGTCATAGAATGGAAAAATTGATCATAGATTTGCCTCGAGATTTGCACTAGAATGGAATCCTAAAAGATTTATATTGAGAATTTGTGTCAACAAGGTGAAAGTTAGTGGAGTAGGAGTTAACAAGGACCATTATATTAACATCGAGATACGTAAACACAATTGATTCTAACATAACCTATATATAGCTAAGTTAGTGGGAAATCTCTTAATGCAACAAGAACAATGTTTGTTCTTGAGTTGAGGTGCTGGAGAATTCAGCATGAACTAGGAGAAAATGAAGGCCATCTACTGGAGGAATCAAGCTAGGAAGATAAAATCCAATAGTTTATCATCTAGGTATAAAAACTCACTCTTTACTTGCTTAAATTTATGAAATATGTTCATGAAAACTCAAGTTTTTGGGGCTTTATGCAAAATGAATTTCAAAGATTAAACTATTGATTTTCTTGTCTAAATTAGTGGTTAAACTGATTTTGATGATCAATAATGGTTTCAAACTAGTTTTGGCAAGAATCTGAGGTTTCTTGAACCCTTGATGTATGCATGTTAGTTCTTAGCAAATATCTTCACCTAACCTCTCTAAATTGAGCATAACTCTCGTATACGAACTCGAAGTGGGGCAGATTATACGAAATTGGAAAGCTTACCTAGAGATCTACAACTTTTGTCATTGGAGAAAATTTGAAATTCAAACACATTCTGGCTCAAAAATGCTCCGCAAGTAGGTTGTTGAAATGGTAATACGGGATTTTTAAAATGAATTTTGAAAAGGTATAACTCTCTCAATTTTTATCGGAATGAGCTCATATTTTAGTATGTTTTTTTAGGTATGTTAGATGCGTTGTGACCGAAAATCATGATTTTTGGAGCTAAAAAATTGGAGAAATGATTTTTACAATATTGTTGGTTGGATTTGATTCCAATTTGAGCTGTTTTAGTAAAAGTTCGATCTCTCTTTCATTTTAAATTGGATTTTTGCAAATCAAACCTTTTTAAAAAGCTAAGACATAGAGCTAAAACTTTTGTGTCGGGTGTCTTTGATGATTTGGAATTTATAATGGTCTAATTTGCGTTGCAACATATGATCCCAAATTGAAAGTTGAAACTTTATTTATTCTTTAAGGGTTTGTTTTAGGGAGTAGAACATTAAAGTCAATTTAAACACCTTAAGTCACTCTAAAACACTGAAAATTGATCATAGGGGACTCGGGGGCTATGGTACGGTAGGTGAGAGCGTAGTGGGGTCAGATTCGGGAGTCCTTGAAAGTTAGAGCGAATATTGAGGTACGTAAAACCCACGAGAATGCTTCACAGAATTCAGTTCGCTTTTAATATTTGTTTTTCTAGTTACCAACTATTTTTACTTATCTTATGTATTTTACGATTGTCGACTGTTTTATTTTGTTGTTTTATTCAACTAAAAATTATACTATGTTATCATGATTTATTGTTGTTTTGTTCAAGTTGAATAATCATGCTTTATGCGTGCATTTTGAGATTATTTGAAGACCGGTTGAGTTGGTTCGTCGGGGTTTTACAATGAAGACCGGTTAAGTTGGTTCACCGGGGTTATGTTATGTTATTATTGTGTAACAGAATGATTTACCAGTTGAGTG
Organism: Stephania cephalantha; assembly: GCA_039657325.1. Taxonomy (NCBI): domain Eukaryota; kingdom Viridiplantae; phylum Streptophyta; class Magnoliopsida; order Ranunculales; family Menispermaceae; genus Stephania; species Stephania cephalantha. The sequence goes on along the minus strand of CM077573.1, from coordinate 44,113,019 downwards.
GTTCACTAGGGCTTTAGAAGACGTGGTATAGGAGTGACTGATTAACCGGTTGAGTGGTTCACTATGATTATATGTGTTTACATCTTTGCTTACTTATATAATTGTGGTTCTGTTTTCTTATTATTTACCAGATAGCATATTTGCATGTCCTTCTATTTGTTGGGTGACTGAGTGCAGATCCTTCTACGAGTAGCGACGAGGGGAATCTTGGGCGACTATCTCTTTTTGTTGACAGTCTTGGACATACTTGTAGGTGTTTATATTTTGATATATTTTGTTATATTATGGGTATCAAGGGAATATGAGAGACGTTGTACATGTATATACCTATTTTTGTATATCTTGTTGCCTTATATACATGGTACTTTATTTTTGGGTTTTCCACTACTTAGAAATTTTGATAATATGTATAAAATACTCATATATTTTTAAGTCTTCCGCTGTAAAATGACAATGAAACCAGATAGGTTAACTAACTAGCTAAACAAATTCATTAGTAATTGTATGAAGAATAATTGGCTAAGCTAGTGTTATTTGAAAATGTGTAAACAACTAGTAGGTCGCAGGGCGTCATATATAAGCAGGTCATGATGTGGAAAGGCATGGTGACGTGTGATGTGACATGGCGGTTCTCAGGGTTGTCTCGGGATCTAGGGTCGTTGCAACACAAACTTTTTGAGACTTGGTCATTAGATTATCCTAGTATCATTCCATCCATCGAATCTTTAAATATATTCGTAGTTCGTGTTAGTTCCCACATGCATACCATAGGATCCATTATGACTTATTTGGATCCTCACATAGACACATCACTAGGTAAGTCAATATACTAATGGCATGTTCACTTCACATTTTAGGGAGACCTAAGATCATGGGATTAGTTTGTGATGGGATTAACACATGGGTTTATGTATTAGTCCCATTTATGGGACTTGTTCGATTGAGAGTTTGAAGGCTGTGAGTAAATGTGGTTGTAATGGTACATTGACAAAATTACCCTTTCATTTAATTCCATCACCAACAAATTTTGGAACTCCACTTCCTTCTTCACCTCTTGTTCTATGGCCGGTCTCCATCCCTGTTCAGCGGTGTTCTTCACTTCGCCTTCTCTATGTCCGGTCTCCATCGTCGTCAACGTTTCCTTCTTCACATCGCGTTCTCCTTGTCCGGTCTCCATCTCTGGTGAGCAGCGGTGTTCTTCACTTCGCCTTCTCTCTGTCCGGTCTCCATCTCTCTGTTAGATGGTGAGCAACCGGTTCAGGGTAGATCGATTGTTGTGGACGATCAGTTGTTTGAGGGTTGATCGGTTGTTGAGGATGATCGGTTATTATGATTAGGGTAGATCGATTTTGTTGTATAGTTTGTAAAGATGAGGGGTAAATTGGTAATATGTGATAACCAACCATGGGATTAGTTAATCCCACCAAAATTGGTGGTTTTGTTTAGTCCCCTATACTGCTCATTAGCTAATCTCGTGGCCTAGTTAATCTGCGAAGTGAACACCGGCTTAGCCATTCCAATGGGGTTAATACACCCTAAGACTGTGAAGCGAACAGGCCAAGAGTGTGGTCTCCATCAAAGTTTCTAACATTTCATGTTTTTGATAATCCATAAAGACTAAATGGTATTTATTAAGTAAATATGTTCCATAAAACTCATTTGATAAGATAGTTACTAATAATATGGATATTTTCTCAACGTTAGGCTTAATTTATATGCCTAAGCCTAATCACTCACTTAGAAAATTTATAGCTTTTCGATTTTTCTAAACTTAGGCCTTATTGAAATGAAACACATAGACTTAATTAATTCCATTCTAAATTCTTTTGAGACTCACTACATAGTTTAGATGACTAGTTAGAGTCTAAGTAAGTGAATTAAGTCATGAACCTAAGCCCAAGTTTTTAATCAATTTGATCGTCCCGCGCGTACCCATCTCGAGGTAACTTGGCGCACTCAGCTTTTATAAAAAACCATTTAAAAGTTGCGCACACGTATAGAAACATATAGTGCATGCATAAAAATCAAGTAATATTATTTAATTATTACTTCGGTGTCGATGCCCGAGTACCGACCGAGTTCGCTAAGCAGGACTAGCCGCCATGTAACAGTCCTACAAAAGTACAACTACGATTAGATTATTGGGGTCATTACATATTTCATAATCATCTCTTCATTTATTTATTTTTGGAAAATGATATTTTGATATACTTTGGGTACATACATTGGATACACAATTGTCCAGATTTTATTGGGATATGTGCGACACAAATCTCAATGAAATATGGACCATTATGTGTCCAATGTATGTATCCAAAGTATGTCAAAACATCATTGTCCTTTTTTGTCCAAGTTAAACCCCAAAAAACACCCAGATTCGACCAAAAATTAGAGAATTTACCAATGCGCTCCAAAACTCTCGGACAACTCATCTCGCACGCAATTCGAAGTGTAGGGTCACGTCAGCTTGTTAAGTCAAATTTAAATTCACATTTCAATTTTTAAACTTAACCTCATTAATTTTTCACGAAACTCGAAATCAATGTTCGGGTCAACATTTTAATCATCCCGTGACTCATTTCGACACGTATCTCGAAATAAAACCCCGTGAACTTCAAATTTACTTTGTCAAGTTCAATTTCGCAAAATAATATAATATTTTAGTATACAACACTAGACAAATATCATACAATAATAAAATTACCTATAAATCTTTGTTTCACCGGTCCTTAATTAGCTCCCGGCTCGCGGCTTAAACCATAATTAGGCTCCATTAATCCTTGTTTAGCTGTAATTATTGAATTATAATTTTGGGATTTGACACCAAATACTGAAAAGCTACTCAATACCAATTCTAAAATATTTTCACAGTCCATAGAGTCAATTTGGATAAAAATTAACCAATAATCAATTTGTCCAAAATCTCAATGTAATTGAAGTCAGCTAAAAAAACATCTTCAAAACAGTTCTCAACTAAATCGCATCAACTCAGTTTACCAAAACCCTAACCCATGACGGTGAGATTTATTTCAAATTGGGGCAAATCAACCCAATACACCAATTCACAACAATTTCTATCAATTCACATTAAAACCCAACGAGAAAAATCAAAAAATCGCGTGAATTCAAATTAAATTAAATGAAATGTCAAGAATTGGAAATTTATCGAATTCTAAGCAGAATACATCGTTTTCACCGTGGAAACTTGGCTTCAATTGATAGTCTCGATGTTCTACTTTTTTCCGAGATAAACTGGAAGAAAATTGGAGGTATGGAGATCGTGGAGCAAAAAATCGACTTGAAAGGGTTAAATAAAACTAAACTAATATTTCATTCTGTTTGTACGAATTTGTTTAGTTTTTTAGTTTATATAAATATATATGCATGTTCGAGCAGCTCAATTTTTTATTTATTAATTTCTAAATTTCATATTTTGTTGTGTTATGACTTTCGAGGCTCGTTTTGGATCCAATTTTTCACAAAATCGAGCCAAACTCTTGACAAAACAGTCCAATTGCATAAAATGTCCATAACAATCTCAAAAATATTAAATTTGTTCATAACATATTAAAATGCTACGGACCAACCCTCTTGCCATACTTAACTAAAGTTGCACTAATTTGGACCCGTTTTCAACCTCGACCACCGCCAATCGACGTATAACTCGAGGTAAGGTCTCGCACCAACTTCATTTTTATTTTTCACTACCACCAATCCCGATTTGCACAGAAATCAAGGCAAAAGCCTCACTTTATACTTAATGTTTGATTTGCTTGTTTTCGAGCAACTAATAATTTTTATTTTTACTTGTACTCTTCAGACACGCACTTGCAACCCCGATTGTAAGAAAATCGAAGATACACATCAACACGCTCCAAAAGCTTTAGACAACACTATATGATCTATATTCACTCTAATTTCACGATGAAATACCATATAATATGCACACTGGGCATTCACCAACGAAAAATAACATTAACCTAATGATTTCTTTTTTTCACTAATCACAACACATGTCATGAATAAGACTCATTAATCTCGTAATCAACTCTTAATACAAGTTTATTGAAACCTGAGATTTCATAATACTCTTCTCTTAAAATGTGGATATTAGTTTCATATATATGTTGGACCAGCTTAAGAAGTTTGTTTTTTATAAGAAAGAAATTTGGTCCCAGTAGGTTTCGAGCCCCAAACCTCTTACACCCGTACCTTAATCATTAAGTCACCCACTTGGTTATTACCAGCTTGAGAAGTTTTGGACAAACTTAGCTCAAAATTAACAAATTTAACACGTGAAGTCTCGACTTATGTGTAGCTGAAATTTTGAAGCATTTAGAAGTTGCTTCCAAATTTTTGAAGAAAGACCGTCTTACATATCCAAATGCTTTTGGAAATGACCTATTTCCTTGCATCGTTGCACTAGTCGCCACGCCATACCTAAACAATTAGTTGTGGAGATTTCTTTGCCATTCTTGCTCTCACAATTACGAGATTTGGATCTTTCAGGATAATTTCGAGAGACATCCCTATTAATTTGGGTATTTTGTGATATTGAATTGTGGAAGCTTGTCGATGAACTTCAATAGTGTCGTGTTGATGTAAAATTGCAATTCTTGTCTTCATTTTCTATCGAGGAGAGTTCGAACCTTGTTTCAATATTAAAATTACAGTTCCGATTGTAAAATTAGAGGTAGGAATTGAGTATTTTTCAAGCGTTCTACGTTATATCGTATACATCTCTTTGAATATTGTAAAATATTATAAAACTATGCAAGTCCCACATACTTAGGTTATGGACCAAATTGCATGAATAAATTTTGGTGTTTATTTTGTTATTTTCTATATTTTTCATTCACCCTAACTTCTTTTCTATTATCTTATTCATTTTTGTTAGGCATTAAAACTTTTACAATATATATATAAAAAAAAAAAAGCCGACCAAAAGAATTAAAGAAGAGAACCGTGAAGAAAAGAGCAATTAAAATTGAACACCATGGAACACTTTCAGATCTGTGAGCATTGGGTACATCTTTGAAACCCAAATCAGGGTTGTTAATGGAATTGAAATTGTATTGAATTAGGGTAAATTGAGAACAATAAGGTGCTCTTATTTATAGAGTTGAACAAAGCATAAAATATAGAAACTACATAAACTACCTAAATACCAAAATATAGAAACTACCTATAGTTTCCTTATCACCATCCCTCAAACTCAAGATGGTTCATGAAAATTAACTTGAGTTTGGCAATCGAATCAGTAAACCTAACAAATCTAAGGTTCGTTGCGAAAGATCAACGACAGCACGAGACGGCAAATCTAAGGTTCATTGCGAGCAGATCAACGACCACCTTAGACGGCAAATCTAAGATTTATTACAGAGCATATCAACAAACATCAGAATAACAAGACAGTAAAGTCGACAAAGTCGAATACAGACAGATAGCAGAGTCGACGTAGTCGAAGGGAGGCAGACAACGGAGTCGATGAAATCGATGGTAGACAAACAGGGGAATCGATGTAGTCGACAGCAGGCAGAGCGCGCAGCAGCGAGCAAGCATAATCGCAGACGAACAAGACGGACAGATTCTCCAGAGAAAGATGCGTACGTACTAGGGACTAATTCGAAATTTGACTGGATGCTTTGAGAGTTGGTTTGTGAAACAACTCCCAACTTCTTCCCCTATAGGGCCGCTAAGGGCACCCCACCATTTAATGAGGGCACCCAACTTATTTGAAAAAATTCCAGCAAAAATGGAAAAGACCATTTTGCCCCTGTATATATATAATGGTTTAAACCCCACAAACCATTTTGACAATGAGTTAGGGCACCCCACCAGCAAGCTTGAAGCACAAAGCGACAGCCACATTGCGTTTGGCGAAGAGTTGATCGATTCTTGCGGATTGACATCGTCCGACAGCGAGGTAATAATGTTTGACAACCATATTCGGGTTTTTTAGAACTGTTTAGTTGTGTATAACCGTGAAAATGATGATTTGTTTGTCAACGTAGGGTTTGGTAATTTCTTCAAATCCGAAGTTGTTTCCACTGTATAATGGAGGATTGTAATGCTTCGGTGCCAGAGGAGGTCGTCCTTGAGGTAATTTTGCAAATTTTTTGTGTTTTTTTGCAGTTATCCGAAGTTTCTGTCTAGGTGCGCGATCGTTTCGGCCTCGCAGGACCGAGATGTATGGTAACGTCTCGGTCATAGAGGACCGAGAGGTTTCACGTAGGTCACGGTCTGGAACGACCGAGAGTAATGAGTAACTATCGGTCGTACGTAAGCGAGACTCTGAAGAAAGTTTCGGACCTGTACAACCGAGAACATGTTTTTTGGGTTTTTTTGTGATTGTGCTGTACATTTTGGTTGATTATAATGTTACACTGTTTGTATTGCAGGTAATGCCGTTATCTAGTAATTTTCCAGACTACAAGGACACTTTTACACCTTCTAAGTCATTCCCCTCTCGAGAAGCGACTATTTCATGGCTCCAAATGATTGGTGGTGAGAACAAGTTTGTGTTAGTAACGAAGCGCTCGGATGCGGGGCATTAAGCGCGGGGAAGGGTGAAAATTGCCTCGTGAGAGGTATGGGACATATAGGGGGACTGGCTCGAGAGAGTAGGGAAGGGGAAAGCGGCAAAAATTTTAAAGAAATCAAGGAATGATGAAAAGGCGAGGAGTCACACTGGTACGAAGAAATGTGGATGCCCTTTCCAAGTTAACGTCAAGGAAAATGCTGACTCTTTATGGTATGTCACTGTGATTTGTGGGAGGCACAATCACGACACCGCAGAAGATTGGATAAGGGGAGGAGGAAGTTGAGGATGCGGGGGGGAGGACTGAAAGTGAGCAGCTTAGGGAGATTAGTCCACCTTCGTCTTTTGTGGAGTGCGATCAGGAAGTTGAGGATGCGGGTGGGAGGACACCGGGGTCTCCAATCGGAGGCACCCCTGTGTCGGAGGCACCCCAATCTCCAATCGGATTTGAGTCCTCCCACTCCACAAAAGCTTCTAGGCAGAAGAAAGTCAATGTTCCACAAATGCGTCGTGCCAGTCGACGCACGCAAAGTGGATCTAACATGGCTTATGGTCATTGCTTAGAACCGGATTGGTTGCCACATGTTGAGGCCATTATCGATGTCGTTTCCGATGGAAATTGTGGATATCGGTGTATAGCCTCTGGGCTTCGACTTGCCGACGTAGACGGGTGGAGGATTGTGCGTAGAAGGATGTACGATGAGATTATCGGGTATGAAGACCTTTGGCGGGAAGTGTTTGGCTCGAGTTTCGAGACTGTCAAGAATGCGGTGCATTGCCCAGAGAAGCAAGAGGGAGCATCTTTCAAAGAATGGTTGACACTTCCAGACATGGGATTGTTAGTATCCACCGCATTCAATGTCATTCTCGTCAACCTCTCGCATGGGAGTGCCTCCACATTCCTACCTCTACGTAGTACTCCACCGTCGTCATTGCACAACAGACTTATCATTGCAATGGCAAATGAAAGGAATATCCATTGGGTTAGGGTAAGTTCTATAATTTTTTGTGAATTGGTTTGTTTCCCCTTAATCGGGTTTGTGACAATATCTTCTATGTTCTATTGTTCACTTTGACAGGTGCAGTTGCGTGTGAATGCACCGCTGCCATCCTTATATCCATCGTGGGATCGGTACGTTGAGGACTGCGCCAAAGGTTGGCGAGATGGATTCGTTTTTCGAGACATCGCGCTCATCGCAACTGCTGATCATGAAGCCACTATACCTGTTGTAGATTTAGATACACCGTAGGTTAAAGCTTGTACCTAGATCGGCTAAACATTTAGAAATTTTGCCAATTCGTCCAATGTTCTATGTATATGCAAATGTTGTGCTTGTGTTTTGATTGTTGTTGTGTTTTGATTGTTGTTTACTTATGGATGGACCCTTTTTAGAGTCGGTTTGAATGTTACGGAGATTTATAATTAATTAAGTTTCGGTGCAAATTGTCGTGATGGATTTTCAATCTTGTATTGTTAGTTTGACATACAACCAAAATTTTTTCAAACCGTAATGTTCAAATTCATCCATTTCGATGTCTCGGTCAAGCGAGGTTCGTGAAACAACCCATATTTTCGGTCACCCATGACCGACAAGTATTCCAATATATCGGCCGCGTACAACCGAGTCCAATAGAAAGGTCTCGGTTGTACACCACCGAGATGGATTGACCATTTCAATTCGCCTGACTCTCGTCCTATGACGACCGAGCCTACTGAGACCCTCTCGGAAGTGGACAACCGATACGCGAGCTAACTCTTCCGTCTTCGTGGCGAGACTGCGTGTTCCCAAAATATTAGCTTCGTCTCGCCAAGGCGAGATTAGACGATTGACACCTGCCTCTCGGCCCGTGTGGCCGAGAACCACGATTTCCCAATTTTTTTACCATTCTACAAACCGCCACACACACATTACAACTACTCTACCAAATGTAACTTAATTCGACGATCTTCAACCGAGCCCTAATTTGGAGACGAAATCGGCTCACACACCGGACCCTACAAAATGCAGAAAACTCAAACAACGAAGGAGAAACACACGGCGAGGGACGGAGAACACGATTTCGGGGATTCCTCTCACTGGTCGGTTCAAAACAAATTAATTCTTCCACAAGGAGTTCGGTGAACGAGGGTGGTGGTGGGGGTGGTGGGGGTGGTGGGGTGCCCAGGGGTTCGCACGAGGGTGGTGGGGTGCTCAGGGGTTTGCACGAGGGGGTATTTTCGGTAGTTCGGGGCTAATTTTTGGGTGCCCCAGGTAAAACAGTTTGTGCCCACATTAACTGGGTGCCCTCATTAAATGGTGGGGTGCCCTTAGCGGCCCTCTTCCCCTATTATGATTCCATGCGCAGAGAGTGAAGACACTTTTTAATGTGCATGGACGTGGAGTGAGCACGATTTTGTAATGGGATTCAGAGAACGGTGGAGATGAGCAACGCTGGACAGATTGACACACACTTAGGATCACAAGGAACAGTGGACAACAGATCACAAGGGCTGATATGTGTTACAGGACGCACATACGTACGGACGCTCGTGATCATGGGGACAAGCAAACGACAATGAACAAGAACTTAACATAAATAAGAAACAAGAACAGCAAAAACGAGAACGACCACAAACGCGAACACCATGAATCGGACGTCGACTCGAAAGTCGACCAACCTAATACAAGTAACCAAGCTCCGGTATCATGTTAATGGAATTGAAATTGTATTGAATTAGGGTAAATTAATTGAGTGCAATAAAGTGTTCTTATTTATAAACCTGAACAAAGCATAAAATATAAATACTGAAATATAGAAACTACCTATAGTTTCCATAGCAAGGGTTGTGTATGCAATTCGACCATCTAAGTTTGAGAGAGAGAAAGAGGATAAAGCCCTAATTTGTTATGACAAGATGTGCAGAGAGACATGCTTGCATGTGTGCAAAAAGAGAGAAGGTAGTGCGTATAGAGAGAGATGTAGAAGGAGAGATATGGAGAGAGAGAGGTTGTGCGTATAGAGAGGGGGGGTTCAGAGAGAATAGAGAGAGATTCTCAATCTCTTATTTAATAAGACTCGTAACAAATAAGAAGTAAAAATAAGTCTTACTAAATACAACCTTTACTTTTATATTCATCTTATTAACTTATCAAACTTTAATGCAATGACTTTTATAATTAAATTATTGAATCTTTATTCAATGTCAATGATATTATGTACTTGCGTTAAGTTTTTTTTTTTTTTTGCATCGATTATTGCATGCTCGGGCACTGAGGGTCTCATATGGAGGATGACCGTCTCAACTCAATTTTTTTCCATTCATAAGACTAGAAGCCTTTGCTTAAGGGGACCAAATCCTTTACCACTTGGATCAACAAGTTGTTGGTCGTTGAATTTTCATTTATATATAACTTAATTTTATATTCTTAATTAATTCTTCAAGGCATGCCAAAATAACTTTTGATAAAATTGATGAGACATTATTTGCCAAAAAGCAAGATTAAGGAGGTTGTTAGTTTGACCGACGCACAACTTATTGCCTCAACCTTATAAAATTTCAACATAAACCCTTCTAAACTACATGTTTATAAGTAAAAACAACAACTTAATTGAATAAAAACTTTCTAATTTACTTTTCGTCAATTTCTTTTTTTAATTTACTAATTTTATAATTCCTAATTGTATTTGTATCCACCAAACTATTTGCTGTAAAAAAAAAAAAATTAAATGTATAATAAACGGAATCAACGGCCGTGATTAACTCTCTTTGTCTTCAAATTAACGGCAACCAATAACATGCAGACACGTGGCATCGTACCCTTCTATTACTGTCGGAAAGTCTAAGTATGAACCGAAATACAGCTCTCGTTTTCTCTGAAGAGAAAAAAAAAATCTTGAAAATGAGGATCACGAGAAACGTTCCTCAAAACTACTCTTCAACAACACAACACAACACAACACATCTCATCTCTTCTTCTTCTGTTTCTCTACCACACCACTCGTATTCATCAAGCTTGGTTTCTTGAATTCTACTAGTAGTATTTATGGTTGTGGTTCTCTCAAGGGGCGTCTCCCTTTCTCAAAGATTCTCTCGCCCAGGTTGGTTTTCTTCGATTTGAACAAGTTTCTGATGAGCCCACTTTGTGGGATGTCTAAATTTCACGTTTTTTATTGACAAGTTTTGATTTTTTGTTGCTATTGATTCATGGGTTTTTTTGTTCTGTTCAAGTTTGATTTTGGTTTTGATTTGTTGAGAAGAATTTGGGTTTTTGATCTTGAAGGGTGTACTGGTTTAACTTTTTTTGTTTCTTTACTTTTGGTGCATAGATTGATTGAGATTTGAGTGGAAGTCACTTCAATAAGTTGAAGACAAGGAGGGTTTCTGGTGGTTTTATTGAATTGAACAAGATTTACTAGAATTGTTGCTAGTAATAGTACTGCTAAGTTCAATGATTGAATGATTTTGAGTTCTCAAGATTTCAAAGATGTCGGAAAAGAGCTTGAAATCGTCAAGATTACTATTGTGCTTGATCACAATAGCCATGTCTCTTTTGATTCTCTCCTCGGTTGTTATGCTTCAGTCTACGGCACTATCGTCGATACCCAGTTCAGTTTTCAGGCAAATCATTGTTAACCGCACGGTGCTCTTCGATACTAATGGTGATACGCCTACCGAGGGGCCCAAGTTAAGGGATAACGTTTCGGGTTGCCGTAGTGCGAATGTTGTTAAAAGGGTTGCTGTAAATATTGGAGAGAAGAACAAAAGACTGTGTGGCCCAAACCAGGGTGAACTGAAAGTTTATATGTATGACTTGTCGCCGGAATTTCACTTTGGTTTGTTGGGTTGGAAAGGGAAAAGTAATCAAATATGGCCAGACGTTAGGAATCCGGATAACATTCCGTCGTACCCTGGAGGATTGAATTTGCAACATAGTATGGAGTATTGGCTCACTCTTGATCTTCTCTTATCAACCACTTCAGGTGTTTCCAGGCCTTGTACTGCTGTTAGGGTGGGAAATTCAAGTGAGGCAGATGTTATATTAGTGCCATTTTTCTCCTCTTTGAGTTACAATAGGTATTCTAAGCTACACGGGCGTGAGAAAGTGAGTATGAACAGCAGGTTGCAAAATAAATTGGTGGAATTCTTGACAAGCAGGGATGAGTGGAAGAGATGTAGAGGAAGGAACCATGTCATTGTTGCTCACCATCCAAACAGCATGTTGGATGCAAGAGGAAAGTTGGGGTCGGCTATATTTGTGCTTTCTGATTTTGGCAGATATTCAGCTGATGTAGCGAACTTAGAGAAAGATATAATTGCTCCTTACAGGCATGTTGTGAAGAGCGCTGTGAAATCAGTGTCCTTCGATGACCGACCAATTTTGGCCTTTTTCCAAGGAGCTATATATCGAAAGGATGTAAGTTGGCCCTTATACTTTCAATTGTTATTTTAAAGGCAAAACATATTTTTTGGTCCTTGAACTTTGAGTCTTTTATGCTTTTGGTCCCTGAACTTTTATTTGTGTACGTTTGGTCCCTGAACTTTCATTGTTGTACATTTGGTCCCTGAACTTTGAAGTTTTTTATGCTTTTGGTCCCTGAACTTTGAGTTTTTTCTATTTTGGGGGAAAATTAATTTTTTTTCGACTTTTGTTGGTTGATATGAGTCGTGCGGTTCAATAATATAAACCACTTCACTCTTCTTGACTAGTCACACGACACTTTTGTTACCCACGTTGGTGGAATTTAACACTTTAAATGGTGGAAGGACTAAATGTAGCATCATTGTAAAAGTTCAATGACCAAATGTGTAGTAATAAAGGTTCAGGGACCAAAAGCATAAAAAACAAAAAGTTCAAGGACTAAATCATTAGTTTTGCCTATTTTAAATTCTGCGAAAGCGCATTATTTTTACCTGTATCGATAATTACTCAAAAACCCCCCCACAGGTTTTTTTTTTTTTTTAACCTTATTTGATTACATCCAAATGACAATTGAATACTTAGATGCTAGTTAGGTTGCTACAATTATCTAACGGTCAGGTCCGGATGAATCTTTACCTATCAAGATGAAAGCCACAAGTCATTCAATTTTATTCTTTTTCCTTTTTCAACAAGTTATCATGATTTCATTATCAGAGAGAGACATAGAAACTTCCTTTCTTGGTTGGGGTGTGAGGTAGGGGGTCAATTACCATTTGATAATGAGTGAACAACTCTTCCAAGCTTGAGAAACTCACATATGGCAGTTTAATCATAAAGTTATCTATTTTTTTTGTAAGTGTGACTTTAATTTGGGAATATTGTGGCTGTGATTTGTGAGAAGCTTCTTGGTGAAGCATAGCTACTGTTTCCAGACTTGTCATTCTATTGTTATTTGCTTTTTACTCAAAATCGCTTTCTTGATTGATCTGTCTTCCTGATGAATTCAGAAGATAGATTGAACAGTAATGCAGATTTATCAAGATACAACAACGATAGCTTCAATCCACAATCTCAATAGTCCGCTACATAGATCAAACTCTTTCATTGCGCTCAATTTAGTGCAATTGATGTGTGCTTTCCAAATCCTTTAAATCCCTCATAATCAATGCATTCCAAATTAACTTCAATCTATCCCTACGTTGTTGACGAATTTCTTCAGTTTATATTTAGTCAAGTTTCTAGTGGGGGCATTTGTGAGCCGTCTTTAGAGGTGTCCAAACCACCACAACCGCCTTTCCCTAATCTTTGTGTCAATTAGTCCTACCACTGTTCTTTGAATCTCTGTATTACTAATGCATCGGTTGCAAGTTTTCCACGTGCAAGTAATTCAGTTGTTTCTGCTGGTTCTGCTTCTATGAAAAATCACTTCTCTTCATGGGTTGAGACTGAACGTGTTATTTTTATCTATCTACTGAACTCAAAATAGCCTCTCCAATGCTTTTAAACAAGTTAACTTTCTTCTTGAGTCGTGATATAATGTTATATGGAGGATTTTAAATGTGAATTATAAATTATGCCATTTCCAATGTCTAAGACAGTTTTCTTGTAGCTTCAGAAACATATTATAATAAGGATCTTTCATCTTTCTTAAGGCGTCATGTTTATTATATTTGTCATGCTTGTATTCGGGCACATTGAGATTTCAGATTTAACTCTTTTCAGGGTGGGGTAATTCGGCAAGAGCTGTATTATCTTCTAAAAGATGAGAATGATGTGCATTTTACTTTTGGAACGGTACGTGGGGATGGTGTCAGTAAAGCTGGCGAGGGTATGGCAGCCTCGAAATTCTGCCTGAACATTGCTGGGGACACCCCATCTTCAAACCGCTTGTTTGATGCAATTGTGAGTCACTGCGTCCCAGTAATAATCAGTGATGAGATAGAGCTCCCTTTTGAGGATGTACTCGACTACTCAAAGTTCTCCATCTTCGTACGTGGATCTGATGCTGTAAAGAAGGGATTTTTACTGAATCTACTTAGAGGGATTAGTCGGGAAGAGTGGACAAAAATGTATGAAAGACTCAAGGAGGTAGCACAGCATTTCGAGTACAGATATCCTTCAGAGCCTGAGGACGCTGTAGATATGACTTGGAAGGCGATTGCTCGCAAGATATCTTCTGTTCAATTGAGAAGGCACAGGGAGCATAGGCTCTACAGGTCTTAGTTTTTTTGTAATATATTGAAGGGGCTGCCACATGCATACTTGAAGAAGTTTAGGTATTTCTTACCTCTGACACAGTTTAATTGTGAAAATTTGTTTCTTACCTTAGTTTTGTATGAGATGAAACTTGCAACCTCTTGGTTGAGGTAGAGAATGTCAAGAAATGGAAAGAGTTCAATACCTGATACAAGTTTTTAGTTATTCAATAAAGAATTTGATTTAGCTTTATTTGTGTTTTCTTTTTCAAGTTGAGATAATCAATATAGTGGTTGCCTGTAGTCGCATAGGGGCCCCGACTACAGGTATGATTCTGGAAATCTGAATTTGAGAAGAACGGGTTGGTACCCTGTAGTCGCATAGGCCCCCAACTATATTAGAGTCGAGCAGTGTCGAACCCCATATAGGACGAAGCACTGCCAACATTGTATTCTCGATTCACTATACTTGAATATAGACCTTACTTGAAGGATTCTCAAACTTTTTCTACTTGAGCCAACAATCTGTTACTCTTTATCTATATTTAAAGAAAAGCAGTTCGGAAGAACCTTCTTTTGCTCCTTTAGTTTAGAATACTACCGCATGTGTATTTGCTTTTGTGCTTTAAAAATTTTAGCTCCTATTAAAGGTGATGGTCGTGTATTAATTGTATTACATACTAATGTTGGATTTAAGCAATCAAACAGTAGTAGATGTACTGAGAGCAACTAATGCTATAATTTTTTGTACTGTCAAACAAATGAGATGTAAATTCCTACATTAAAGAAATTTTATAGTGCTCTGGAACAAGAATGCAAATAAAACTAGTTCAACTTTGGAAAGAAAACAAGAACTATTGAGGTGATCCTTCGACGATGGAAGTGCGGTTGGGAAAAATGAAAGCGGAAATTGAGAAATCATTCAAAGCAATCAATATACAATGGTTTGCTCGTGTGCTACACAGATATGAATAACAAGCAGGAATGATGCCAAAGAATTTCACTATATTTTCAGAGAACTAGAGTTGCTGTTGAGGGAGAAATATCTTTCTTTTTGTTTCACAAAAAACGAAGTAA
Source organism: Stephania cephalantha (assembly GCA_039657325.1). Lineage (NCBI taxonomy): Eukaryota > Viridiplantae > Streptophyta > Magnoliopsida > Ranunculales > Menispermaceae > Stephania > Stephania cephalantha. The sequence continues at coordinate 44,097,804 of CM077573.1, read as the reverse complement.
GCCCATGTAGTTCTGTTCTGCTGGGGCTTGCTTCATCAATCCTCAACTCAACTAGCTTTGTCTATACACATATATCTCTATTTTCTTCTTTCCCTTCTTTTCTTTTTTTTTTTTTTTTTTTTCAATAAAACCCTCTAAACTACTAACTAACATATAAAAGAAAGAAACCAACCAACCAACCAACGCGAAATAACTGAAAAAGGGAAGCAAAGCATGTCCATCATCCATCCTTTAGCACTCTAAGCTCGGCATTAGAAACATCAATGTGTGTGTATATATGTTGCTCTGTCAATCACTTCTATGCTAGAATATTATTAAGCAGAAGAAATTACTTGTACACTTCAACACCTATTGTGGATTGGATCAGACCCTCGCCGAACTCTCCTCTTGCTCAACTGATAGGAATCGAATGCACCAGAGGGCCCTGGTGCCAAAGCATCCTTGGTGTTCAGCTTAGCCACTTGTTCACTCACAGCCATTAGAATGCGCATGTGCGGTACTTCTTCAATCATTTGTCGCCCTCGCTCTTCTCTACCCGTTCGCAGAACCATGTCTATGCTTCGCAGACCTGAAACTTGTTCTGGTTGAAGAAGAAGTAGGAGTCCCAAGCAGACAAGAAGGACAAGCATTCTACAAGGACAGAAACCCATGTTTCTTGAACTCATAGACAAGGAGAATAGAATATATCTCTTTGAGAAGTAAGGAAGATTGTGTGTGATGAGGACTGTAATGCTGCCTTGTCTCTTTTTATTGTATTCCAGTAGGCATAACAACAACAAGGGCCTCTTTAAGGTTTATCTCTTATGGGGATACTGCAGGGTTTAAAAGGCACAAAGACAAAGCAGATTAGAGAGGGCCCAACACACTTTAAGAAGTTTTAGATTCATCTCAATCATAAGCCTGTCATTCAAGCAAATTAAGGCTGTTTTTAGAATACTCTGACAGGTTTAAATAAAGAAGGCTTGGGACATATATCCTACAGCCTTAATAAGCTAAGCATCTTTTGCTATATATGTTCATTAAGTTACTATCACCCTGGTTTTTCTTGTCCTCATAACAAGGACATACCGTTGTCGTGAATCTCCATTTTTAAGTTGATTTGATCAAGAAGAATGGCTTGAACAACAAAACTCTCAAAAGGGTGGAATTAAATTAATATGTGGATTAATTTTGATGAGTTTTGATTACATTATCAATTAGGGGACAATGTGTGGTCATGTTGTGAATTGTTTAGAGGAAGAAAGGTGGGAAGTAGGCTTGGTCATGTTAATTTGTTGAATGCAACAGTTGCAAGCAAGCCATAAAAGGTGACGAGGGGGGAATAAGAACCATCTCAAAAAATACCAAATGCTTGCTTTATATATGCCATTCTAAGATCTTCCATTGTTACTTTACTTTTAGAATTCCAAGCTCTCCTCTCCATGCAAAAACAAAATAAAACAAGTCCTTGGTTTCTTGTGCTAACTGGGTTTCTTTATGCTTTTCTTTGCTCTTTATTTGGTATTGATAGAGAGACCCCAAAACCCACCATTCAAACTTTGAAAGAATTATATATAAAATATATATCTATCATATATATAAAAGCACGAATCACAAATTTTTGAGTGGTAATGAAATTTACCTATTTGCCCATATTTTTTTTTTTTTTTATTTGCCCTTTTTTTTTTCATCTCCAAATCAACATTTTTTTTTGTCTCCAAATCAAACTCTAACTCCTCCTTATCAATCCACCACACGTTTTTTTTTTTTTTTTTTTTTTCTTATCTCCAAATCAATCCCGAACTCCTTATCATCAATCCAATACACGATTTTCTCCTTCTCTCAGTCAATTGATCACTCTCGTGTTCCGGACGAACTCCTCATCAATCCAATACACAAACTCCTTCTCATCAATCCAATACACGGGACGAAGAGGTTGATAAATTGAGGGAGACTTCTAAATTGGAGTGTGCACTTGTTTCTGGGGCAAATCGGTTTATATGAATATTGTATCTGTTGAAAGCTTGAATTGCATGCTACCATTTGATACGTTTTAAGGGGGTGCATACCACTGGTCATCGTCTTCATCATTCTCACCCAAACCCTCATTGTTCTTCCCATATATATATATATATATATCGGTTGGAGATCAAATTCAAGGAGAGTCGTGAGTGTTGGTGGTGTTGTTGAAGAACAGTTGAAGGTGAGATAATATTTCAATTTTTGATTTTAGTGATTGTGGGACTGGTTTTGTCTATGAGTTCGAAATTGGAATTGGGAGGGGTTGTTGTGATTGGTTGTTGATTGTGTGATGAAGAGAGGAGAATGTTCGGTTTTATATATATATAAACAGTGAAGAAGAGAGAATCCGAGAGGGAGAAGAAGAAGGTGGGGGTTGAAAAAGAAGGTGGTTTGAAGAAGGTGTTGGGGGAGGGAACAAACCCAAAACCCAGAAGAAATTTGAATGAAAAAAATTCTGATTAATCATGTGAAAAAAAAAGTGTCTAAAGCTTTAATCCCAACTAATTCAATTATTTACATTCATAATTTCAAAGTTATCATTTCTATCTATAGAGTTTGAGGTGAAGATTGAACTTTATGTACAATTCTACTAATCTCCACAAGCAAGTGTTTACAAATTGATGGGTCAAACCATTTGTGTTTTTTTTTTTGTTTCCTTTTTTTTTTTTTTTTTTTGAGAAGTAATGTCCTAGCATGACTAGCTTGTTTTTTCATTCACATCTTATCTCAATCACATTAGAGAATATTGATAAGCTAAAAAAGGTACTTGTATTTCTAATTTTTAAATTTTAATTACAATTTTGAATTTTATTAATAAATTCTTAGAAATTAATTCCCGCGAGCGAATCGAGCGGGTCAATCGTGCGTAGCACGTCCTCAAACTAGTATATATAAAAGCACGAATCACAAATTTTTGAGTGGTAATCAAATTTACCTATTTGCCCATATTTCTTTTTTTTTTCATCTCCAAATCAACATTTTCTTTTGTCTCCAAATCAAACTCTAACTCCTTATCAATCCACCACACGTTTTTTTTTCTTATCTCCAAATCAATCCCGAACTCCTTATCATCAATCCAATACACGGTTTTCTCTTTCTCTCGGTCTTTCAATCGATCACTCTCGTGTTCCGGACGAACTCATTCTCATCAATCCAATACACAAACTCATTCTCATCAATCCAATACACGGGACGGAGAGGTTGATAAATTGATGGAGACTTCTAAATTGGAGTGTGCACTTGTTTATGGGGCAAATCGGTTTATATGAATATTGTATCTGTTGAAAGCTTGAATTGCATGCTACCATTTGATACGTTTTAAGGGGGTGCATACCACTGGTCATCGTCTTCATCATTCTCACCCAAACCCTCATTGTTCTTCCCCATATATATATATATATATATATATATTGGAGATCAAATTCAAGGAGATCAAATTCAAGGAGAGCCGTGAGTGTTGGTGGTGTTGTTGAAGAACAGTTGAAGGTGAGATAATATTTCAATTTTTGATTTTAGTGACTGTGGGACTGGTTTTGTCTATGAGTTCGAAATTGGAATTGGGAGGGGTTGTTGTGGTTGGTTGTTGATTGTGTGATGAAGAGAGAGAAGGTTCGGTTATATATATATATATATAATAAACGAGTAAGAAGAGAGAATCCGAGAGGGAGAAGAAGAAGGTGGGGGTTGAAAAAGAAGGTGGTTTGAAGAAGGTGTTGGGGAGAGAACAAACCCAAAACCCGGAAGAAATTTGAATGAAAAAAATTCGATTAATCATGTGAAAAAAAAAAAAGAAGGTGTCTAAAGCTTTAATCCCAACTAATTCAATTATTTACATTCATAATTTAAAAGTTATCCTTTCTATCTATAGAGTTTGAGGTAAAGATTGAACTTTATGTACAATTCTACGGAATCTCCACAAGCAAGTGTTTACAAATTGATGGGTCAAACCATTTGTGTTTTTTTTTCTTTGTTTCCTTTTTTTTTTTTTTTTTTGGAAGTAATGTCCTAGCATGACTAGCTTGTTTTTTCATTCACATCTTATCTCAATCACATTAGAGAATATTGATAAACTAAAAAAAGTACTTGTATTTCTAATTTTTAAATTTTAATTACAATTTTGAATTTTATTAATAAATTCTTAGAAATTAATTCCCGCGAGCGAAGCGAGCGGGTCAATCGTGCGTAGCACGTCCTGAAACTAGTATATATATATATATATATATATATATATAACCTCATACCAAACAAGGTCTTAGTACTCTTTTTATTCAGACATGATTTATGAAGGTACTAGACACAAATAGTTGGGTGCCTCAATGATTTAGTAAGAGGTTTGGGGGTGATAAGTCATAGGTATGAACCTTAGCGGTGGCAAGTTGTTTTTTTTTTATAACAAAAAATAAGTTACTATATCCCTGATCATGTGCATAAGAACATGCATTTACATTCTGTACAAACTAAAGGTTTTTTCATGTATTGGACCCAATCATGGTTCCAGCTCAGTGGCCCCGACTTATTGTGCATTGTAACGAATTGTCTGAGACTGGGCCCATACTTGATATATTCCTTAATTAAATGCCCAACCTGCTTTTAAGTTCAAACTAGTTGCCATAAATAAATAAATAAATAAAAAATCTAAAGCATTTCCTTTATTTAACATATTAATCTGATAGAACAAGTACAGAATGACCAATTTACATGTTATAAAGGAATATGCATCTCACTTCCTTCGGAATATTTGGCACCTAGTTCAATCTAATGCACCGAGGAGAAGATGTTCACCAACTCTTTGATTTTTTTTTGACAAAAATAAAAAATAAAATTCTTTGATTTCTAGGCAGATGATTCCATTTTCTTTTTCATTAATGGTGAGTCTTTAACTTTCTCCTCCTCTCACTTATAAACATCGTCGGGGAACTAGCTTGGATTATTAATCATGAATGTCCAAACTTTTTTTTGTCCCCTTCTAACCTTGAAAAAACTTTGTTTTAATTGGAAACTCGGATACATTACTTATTTTCCAAATTCTAAAGAGATGGTTCTAATTTCTTTCTTAAAGGTGCACCTTAATATCCTTTCATTTCTCTCTCTATCTAACTTAAACATTAGTTTTGGATTTCTTTTTTCTTTTTAATATTAAATTGTATGAACCTTCTTTCGCCCCTTCAGATCTTATTATATTTTGTTAAGGTAAGATTCGAGATTGTCATTTATTTTGCACACCCTTGCATTACAAGAATTTGTCAGGTTTAGCGACGGGGTATTTCTCGCTAATTGGCGAGCAGCGTTGAATTGTTGACTAAATTAGCGACAGGGTAGCGACGGAACCCGTCGCTAATTATTGGGCGGGAAAATTTTCGCCCAAATGGAGCCAAGTGTCACTTCCCCACGTCACGTAGCCCTGATGGCTTGGGCCACGTGGTGGTTTAGCGACGGGGGAGACCTCGTCGCTAATATCATATAAAACCATGCACGTACGTTTCTTTCCCTCCCCTCTTTCTTCTTCCTCCCTCCTCCCTGCTCCCTGCGTGCGCGCTCCTCCTCTTCCCGCCGCCTCTCCCCTCTCGAACCCTTGCCCACCGCCTTTCCCTCTCTCGATCCCTTGCCCGCCGCCTCTCCCTCTCTCTCTCTCGACCGCTCCGCCTCCGCCTCGGTCTCCGCCTCGCCGTTTGCCTCGGTCGCCGCCTCGCCCCCTCTGACTTGGCCTCTGCCTCCTGCTCCGCCTCAGCTTCCTCTCCGTTTTTGTTAGGTATAATTTTTTTTTGTATATTATTTTAATTCGTCAATATTTGTTGTTTGTATTTATTGAAATATTAAATGATTTGTAATTTGTGGTTGATATAAAAAATCTGGAATAAATATTGATTGAAAAATTCGATTAGAAATTTAAAATTTGTCAATATATTTTGTTGTATTTATTTATTCTGTTTTTTGCATTTTAATGTAAATTTTTTTGATATAAATTGTTTGTATGTAAAAAATATAATTAATGGTTTCATTAAAAAAATAAATGTATTTTGGTTAAAAATTTGGAATTAATTTTTTATGTGTTATAATAAATTATTGGAAATAAAATATGTATTTCATGTATATTTTTCGGAAAGAAACTTGTTAAATTGATTAAAATGTTAGAAAAAAAAAATTTTAAGTAGATATTTATTATTTATTTATTTTTGTGACAAATTTAATGCATGTGTGTGATTTGAATTTATATAGTTTTTTGTGATTATTTGTGATGTTTATTGTGTATATATATATTAGTATTGATATATGTACCTCTTTTGTAATTTGTTATAATTAAATTATTATTTAACGGTTTTTAAACTAATTAAAATAATCAAATTAAGGGTAATATAGGAAAAATATTAAATATGAGAGTAATTGAATCCTAGCTAGGGAGGATTGTTATTATATATATAGTATAAATATAAATAAAATAAAAGACTAAAAGGAATATATATAAATTATGTTAAGCTGAAATAAAATGAAGTATGAAGTTTACAAGTTAAATTAAATATTAATACACTAGCTAGTACATTGTACTAACAAAAATTTAATTAAATGCTACAAATTCATTGGACAAATTAAAATCTCGATTAGGACCAAAAGTAAAAGAGTATAATATATTATACTATATATACATATAGATTAGAGTAGTTAAAAGCAATTTAACTATAATAAGAAAATTTTTAATTGGTTGAACAAAATAATATTTATATAACAACGCTTATTTACGATATATATATATATAGTATCGCTATAGGGAGGATTGATATTCATCTATATAACTATATATATAAATTATGTTAACTTGAAATAAACTTAAGTATGAAGTTTACAAGTTAAATGAGATATTAATACGTACAGTACATTGTACTGATAAAAATTTAATGAAATGATAGAAATTCATTGGACAAATGAAATTTCAATTATGACCAAAAAAGAAGAGTATAATATATTATACTATATATATATATATATACACACACACATATAGAGTAGTTAAAACCAATTTAACTATAATAAGGAATATTTAATTGGTTGAACAAAATAATATTTATATAACATATATATAACTTATAATATATATGTAATGAAAAAAAAATGAAGTAAACAAAAAATTTTAGAACAAATTGAGCACTTTAAAATTAACTACAAATATTGAAACAAAATATAAAATTACTAAGGAAAGTATGTGCATATATTGCAACCAATGCGACTAATTACGGTAAACAATCGACTAAAATGTATAAAATATATTACGCAAAGTATGTGCAAATGCAACCGATTCGACTAATTATGATTAACACTCGACTAAAATTTATGTAGTGATTGATGTGTACGTGTACTCAATTAGGGTTGTTTAGGGCTTTCAAGATGTATGTGTCTAGAGATTGGTTGTACAACCGTATTGAAGGCGGTTACATTAGATTAGAGTTTGTGGTCATGCGTGAATGAGTTTATAAAATTTGTCATGCAACATTGCATCACTTACTTGAACGAAGCGCAAATTCGATGTCCTTGTCGAAAATGTCGCAACGACAAATACTACGATGTAAACACCGTAGAGTTTCGTCTAATGAGGGGTGGATTCGTTCTTGATTACTATTGTTGGACCGCGCATGGGGAGGAAGAAATAGTAAGCGATGAGGACGATGGAGGTGATGATCCAATAGATGAGTATTCGACATCACATCATCATATGATACACGACATTGCGGACTCCGGTTTCGATTGGAATCGTGAAGAGGAGCTGAACCCTGAAGCGAAGCATTTCCTTGAAATGATTGACGCGACGAATCAACCGCTTTGGCCAGGTTGCAAGAAGATGACTAAACTCTCAACAATGGCACGTTTATTGAAGATAAAGTCGAATCATCATATTTCGAAGCAAGCATTCGACGAAATTTTGCAAGTATGTAAATACATGTTGCCTGAAAACAACTATTTGATAGATAGCTTTTACAAATGTAAAGGTTTGATGCACTGGTTGGGTTTCCCATATGAGCGAATTGACTGTTGTCCCAACTTATGCATGCTTTATTGGGAGCTCGACTCCGAGCTTACATCTTGTAAACTTTGAGGAGAATTTAGGTTTAACTCTAACAAACTCTCGCATAAGAAAATGTTTTACTTCCCTTTGGCGCCTCGTCTCTAACGTTTGTACTGTTGAAAACTAATGCGAAACATATGCGGTGGCACACAGAACACGTTAGAGAAGAGGGCAATATGCAGCATTGCTCCGATTCCATGGCATGGAACCACTTCAATCAAGTGAACCCTACGTTCAGCTCCGAGGTTCGTAATGTTCGACTTGGCTTATGCACTGATGAGTTTCAACTTTTCGGAATGACCGGCAAACCGTACTCCTCATGGTCGATGATTCTAACACCGTACAACTTGCCTCCTTCAATGTGCATGAAGAAAGAAGTGATGCTCTTAACAGTGATCGTACCTGGGCCAACTAATCCGTCGCGAACAAATGATGTGTTTCTTCAACCGTTGGTGAAAGAATTGCAAGAGTTGTAGTGCCTACCTACGACGTATCGACTAAGACAAAATTTCAAACGTGTGCTGCACTTATGTGGACTGTTAGCGACTTTTCGGTGTACAACATGCTCTCGGGATGGAGCACGCACGGGAGGACTGCTTGTACTTATTGCATGGAAGATATCGACACTCTAACATATACATTTTAACTAACTTACTTCTACAAATGTAGGTATTTGAAACATTTAATGAATAAGGCAAGGGTTGAGGACTCAATATGCAATGCTTAATTAGTGGAAGAAGCAACCGCATTTTGTTCCTATTATTTTGAGGAACACGTCTCCACCTCGCACAACCGTCCGCCCCGCAATTATGATGGTGGAGTCGGACCAACTCAAAATTTTAATGGCAACTTCTCAATATTCACCCACCTAGGTCGGCATACTCGTATGTGTTGTTAAATTATCCCGAGGTCGCTCCATTCATTAGGTATGCTTTAATCTTAATTATTATCTTTAATTTATTCAATCGCAATCCTTACATTCTTCCATTCTCCTGTTAGGATGTACGTATCGGAATTGCGTTCCAAACACGTGAATATTACACAAAGTGCAATCGATGAACATCTTGAGAAACATTTCTCCAGTTGGTTTCAACAATTCGTAAGTCATTTGTACATGCAAATTAAAATAATTCTTTATTTTTGTTGTTTATTTGAAATTGAGTTTTATGAATGAAACATTTTTGGTGGTAGGCTCCATCATCTATTCAAGATACAACACTTCAAATGTTGTCATACGGCCCTAGTCGACTTTGCACCATATATTACACGCATCTTGTTAATGGCTACAAATTTCAGACCATGTCGCATCTCTCAAACAAAGATATGCGTAGCAGCAATGGGGTGTACGTTAGGGACACGAATTACGCACAATGTGACAATGACTTTTACGGTCAATTAGTCGAAACGTTGACAAAGGCTCTATAGAACAAGACGCTTTTAAGGAGCAGCTACCTGAGCATGATATTGAAGTCGATATTGGCAACAATGTTCCAACTTCGCTAGCTGATCCTAGTGGCACACACATGTCAGACGTCGATGAAAAAGACGATGAAAACGATAACTCCGAGTTTTCATCGAATGATAAGGACGGTGACGACGAACCATGATACTATCTTGTTCAGTTGGTAAATGATGAAATTATATTTTTTTACTTGTTACGTAATATTTCAAATGTTGGAGGTTCATGCGTATCTAGATTAGCCTTTATTTTTTATAAAGTCATGTCGTCAAAGCGTGGTTACGACCCATCTTCTGGTGAGGGATCCGGTGAACGATCTGGTAGTCGATCCAGCACTCTAGAGATCGATGATCGGGTGGATCACACCGACGTTCTCATGATGATGTTACTCCACCTGCACAGGCTAGTCAGGGACATTAGAGTCTGCATCTATATCCATACCACCCTTCTCAGCAGACCTCGTTTCTCCATTAGACGCCTCCCTCATATTATGCACATCCATCACATCCCTCTACATTTTTCATGTCTTTGCCATATGTTTTTGGTGATGATCCCACCTCTATGAAGATGTATTCCACTTTAGTTTCCTCCCTACCCACTCCACCCGTGGTACGTTTAGGCCGCTTATCGGCCTACTTTTTCATCGGGGGATCAACATCTCCCTCACATCTCCATGATCGTACGCACGACCACCGTACACCCCCACCACCACTCCATCCCGATTTGCATGCATCGCCATCTCGAGTCGGCCAGAGAGCAATCGCCGAGTTCTTCTAAGACATCGTTCAAGTGACTCGTCCATAGGTACGCCCCACGCGGACGACGACGACGGCAAGCACTACTAGCCAACCCTCGAGGCATATATTATTGGTCATGAAAGATGACATATAGTAAGTATAAATACGAAGTTTTACGTTTGCTTATGTCTTATAAACTTGGTCTAACTCATCGTTTTCAATTTGGTGGACAGAAATTACACCCATTTGACAGAGCTGCCCGGGAGATGACTAGGGCATACAAACACTCCCTGCACGAGGACAATTATTCTTGGGAGTATGTTCCGCAGCACATGCGAGATATTTACTAGAATCAATGGAAGGTAAAGTTGTTTAAGTTAAGGTTGTTTCATTTACATAAGATTTACAAACAATAATTGAAAACTATTTATAGATAAACTTAAAATTTTATTATTTTTTGCCTACAGTTGTCATTCGACTGGGAGCCATCGGATAACGCAGCTATTAGAGAAGCGTACGATAGGAAGATTGCCACTCGGTACGCAGATTTTATTAGCAAGATGTGCTCGAAAGATAAGAAGTCGATACATGTATTTACTGAGATCTTCGACCACTATAAGAAGATGCAGTCCACCCCTGATTTTAAGAAGAAGTCAGAGCGAGTAAGTAAGAATCAGAGAACTGAGATAGGGGACCCGGCACAGGGATTGCAGTGCATACTGGTGGCTCAATATCCATCTATCAGCGCGCAGAGAGACTGGTAAGTTATGTTATAATAAGTTTATATATATAATATACATGGATTTAGTCTCAAACTTAATCCTCTTTAAATATATGTTTTGTAGGCGGAGAAGTTGGGTCGACCTCCGACCGCTTTGGAGTTATGCCAATACTTCCATACGAAAGATCATGACGGCGTAACTTTCCTTTATTCGAGAGTAGAGAAGATCATCGTAAGTAAATAGTTTTATTTTTAAATTTTATTTAAGGGAGTTAATTAATGATAGGTATTAATGACTTGCAAATGTTTTAATTCTTAATTTAGACGGCGATCATGTGCAGGCGGATTGAGCAGACACAGTAGCGGCCTGACACCCCGATAGATGAGACCGAGCTATATTTGTCCGTCATTGAGCGTGACGACAAAGGACGGACATATGGACTAGGGTGGACACCGTCGGGGCTCGCGGCGCAGACATGCTACAGCTGGAGGAGCTAGAGGAGGAGCTGAAGGTGGAGATGGAGCTAGATCTTCTCGGCCTATTTCTTCTCCTAATAAGCCCGTCGAGCTTTTGCGGAAGGACTTCCAGGAGATGCAAACACAGATTCTTCGATTTATGCAGGATGACACTCTAACCCAAGATCAGTTGCGAGAGGTTAGGGCTGGCAAAAAAAGGGGACCAGACATAAACGGTACCGGACACCCCTTCCCTATAATGATTAAATTTAGTGTCCGGACCCGTTCCCGTTTTTAAAACGGGCATTTTTTTTGTCCAGACCCGTATTTTTGTAAACATACGACTCCCGTTTTGTCCGATTTTTATAAAATCAAATAAGAAACATGTATGTGAATGGAGGAGTAGAAAAAACTTACATTGAGAGCAGAGAGATGAGTGGGCAGAGCTGCGCTGCGGGCCAAAAATTGAGAGACGAGAGGAGAGGCAGAGTTGTGGTGGAGTGACCACGGCCACGGGAGAGGCGAGAGTCGGAGAGAGCGAGAGGCGAGAGCGGCGAGCGCAGAGATCGAGTGACCACGGGTCCACGGCCGGGAGATATGAGAGTCGGGAGAGTGAGAGGCAGAGCCGCTGGCGAGAGCCGGGAGAGTGAGAGGCGAGCACGCGAGCCATGCGGCGGATCGAATGACCACGGCCGGGAGAGAGGAGAGCAGAGCCGCGAGCGAAGCGCCGCCGACGCCCGATCGGCCGTGAGCTGCGCCGCCGCGGAGAGTCGAGCTCGAGACACAGTCGCCGACGCCCGACTGGACCTTATGGTTTTGATCTTGTGAGGGAGAGGCTGAGAGGCAGAGGCGAGAGCTGGAGAGGGGTGACGGGTGAGGGTGAGACCCGTGACTCGTGAGGGGAGGGAGAAAAAGAAGGCCAAAAGGGCAAAAGGGCCTATCGCATATGTGACAGGTTTTGACTTTGGGTCGTTTGGTTTGGTCATAGAGTGTGAAATTACTTATATGCCCTTCAAATTAATCATTAAACGGATACCCGTTTTTTTGAGATTTTTGTCCAAACCCGGTCCCGTATTTTTAAACGGACTTAAAAAATTGTCCCGACCCGTATGTTTTTCACAAAAATATTGCCCGAACCCGTTTAAAACGGATTCGGACAAAATCGGACAAACGGTCCGGACAACTTTTGCCAGCCCTACTAGAGGTCCAAAGTCAGTTGCATCACATAGAGCAGGCTCTAATGGACAGACTTAGGATTTCATTCGCGACAGTGCCTCCGAGAGATGTTCCAGCTGATGACTCAGAGACCGACGACGATCTCGTCGATTGAGTTGACTTCCTTGTATATTTAGTCTTAGGTTGTTCATATTTTATTTTGTACATTTTCATACTTGTAATTAACTTTTTTGTTGTATTTAATTCATTTTGGTCGATGGACTTCGATATTAACTTTAATTTTCTTTAATTTTTCTCTGTCCTAATAGTTATTTCGAATAAATTATATAGTATAGATTGAAATCTATTATTTTAATAATAATTTTTAATAAAGTTTTATAAAGAATTTTAAAATTTAAATATTATTTATAAATAATATTAATTTGAAACATTTCATTTAAAACTTAATTTTAATTGAATTAAAGAATTTAATAAAGTTTTTAAATATTATATATAATAGTTTTTGCATTTATATAAAAATATATAATAGTTAAATATTTAAAATATTTAAATTTAATTTCATTTAAAATTTAATAATTTTTAATAAAGTTTTTAATATTTAATATTTATAAATTATTTAAATTTTAAATTTTTAAATTTAAATTTGTAAATATTATATAATATTATATATAATAGTTTTTGCATTTTATAAATATTATATATTATATATAGTATCAAAAAAAATTAAAAAAAAAATTCCCCAATTTAGCGACGGGTCCGTCACTAACCCCCAATCCACGTGGCTGCCAACCAGCCACGTGGACAATTGGCGATGGTGTTTTAGCGACGGGTTCCGTCGCTAATTGTCCACGTGACAAGGTCAAACGAGTTTCGACCAAAATCACGTGGCACATTATTAGCGACGGGATCCCGTCGCCAAACCTGACACAACGTCACTAAAAGAATTAGCGACAACCAGGTTAGCGACGGGGTTTCCCTTCGCTAATCCCGTCGCTAACACGAGATAGCGATGGAAACACCGGATTAGCGACGGATTTCCCCATCGCTAATCCAGTATCATTTTGTAGTGTGGGTTTTATATGCAGAACTGTATTTCTATGTCGTGCCCATAAAGATATTATATGTGGGTGCACAGTCGTAATCTTTGACAGATATGCAAAATATTTCACAGATGTGAAAATATTCTTCAACTGACAGAATATACAGTTGGGATGTCTTTGAATATATTTTTCACTATGCTCTGTTTGGCAACACTAACTGATAGCGGATAATCTAGCTAAAAGCTGATAGTCTAGTTGATAGCTAAAAAACTAGTAACTGATAGTCGATAGCTGATAATCTAGCTGATAAATGCAAAATGACATAAAATGACTTTCTTTTTAGTTCTTAAAAAAAGACATATTTATATAAACTATTATTTACATTACATATACAAATAAATTTATTATTATAAATAATCTATAATACTTAACATCTTACTACTGTAGATTATATATTTACATATATTTCAAAATTAGTCATACTAGCCTTAAAAAAATTAGTAATGGTAAGCAATAAAAGAATTAGTAATATTAATACTTTGTTCCATATGTATGTATAATAATGTAATATTAATGTTTTAAATAGTAAGCATAACATGTCATGTTACGTTGCATATAGGGTATTGTCATTGTTGCGTTATCATCGTTGCACCGTTGCACTTGCACATTACACAAGTTTTTTTATTATATATTCGCTATTTTGTTTCCGAACGAATAATTGAACATTCGTTATTTGTTAGTCAAGAATTGGCTATTTACATGGGCAAAAAGAAAAAAAATGGGCAAAATTGGAACGAAAAACTAAAATGACGTCTTAAAAATAAAACGCTAGTAGGGATAGCGTTCATGATTGTAGCTGATCATCTAGCTTATTTTGAAAATAAGCTGCTAACCAAACACAACTAATTTATCTAAGTAGATTATAATCTAGTTGATAAGCTAGTTTGTGCATGCCAAACAAAGCCTATAACTAGCGCTGACTTTGGTTGTCAACCCACAATATTTGATAATCTTTCCTTGCACAAAATGAAGAATGTAGGAAATGGAAGATATGTCAACTCTGTGATTGAAGACATACATGGAAAAAATTTTAAAATATATTATATGTTTTCTTTATATATTCATGTAATCAGATTTGCTTCTTTCTCCATTCTTAGACCGAAAGCCAATCTTGAGATAAATGAACATTAATTCGATCTTTTTGTTTTTTTTTTCCAAACTTGTTAAGGAGACTTGACTTGTAAGCCGAAGGGATCTCAAGTACCAAAAGGATCTTCAATAATAGTGTAAGTTCATTGTTAGGGGAAGTGAGGAGTGTGTCAAGGCTCGGTGAGGGATCGCTAACTAGATGAGGGGATCACTAGTTATGAGCTTTATGTAAATTTGTTGATCAACTCTTAGTGAAGCTTACACTTGGGCGTGGCCCCGCAGACGTAGGATATGAGGTCTAAATTGTGTAAACAAGATCTCTCCACACAAATTAAGCATCGATATTATCCTCAACTTAACTACCTTCAACTCTTAAGTGGGGTAACTACCTTCAACTCTTAAGTGTGGGGTTTTAACTCAAAAGTCATCGGTGCTACTAGGAGGGAGATAATCACTTATGTACTTCTTTATTAAGTCATATTTAATCGATGTGGGACTAAATCTTTCGCTCCATATATCTTCAACACTTCACCTTTGACCGAAATGTCCAAGAGGTTTTTTTTTCAACAGTCACAATCAAACCATCAGCCCACACATCCGTCGGCTCTGACACCATATAAAGATTCTCCTGCACATGCGCGCGAGCTTGTTGATCTCCACCAACACCAATATTGTTCCTAACTTAACCACCTTCAATTCTTAAGTGGGGTTTTGTCTCAAAAGGCCTCGATGCTAGTTAAGGGGCTCCGCTTTGGACCGAAATTCATTCAAGAGGTTTTTTCTCGACAAGTCCCAATCGAACTGTCAGCTCTAATACCATGTAAAATTGTTCTAGCCCCGCTGCACATGCGTGCGCGAGCCCGTTGATCTCCGCCAGCACAAATAAACAGCCATGCAATTTTTGTTGTATAGTACTTAAAATGGAGAAAGGAAACATTTCGTAGGAAAATTGCATACATTTGATGCATAGCGAGCCGAGGCCTTGGTAAGACATTAAGATTTAGGGATGCGCATCTCAACACACAATCAGAAGAACCAAAAAAAAGACATTGAGATTTACCTATGCGCATCTCAACACACAATCGAAAGAACCAAAAGAAACAAAAAAAAAAAAAAAAAAAAAAAAAAAAAGAGAGATTTACCAAAAGAACCAAGAACCGAAAAACAAGACATTGATGGAGATGGAAAATTGCATACATTTGATGCATAGCAAGCCGAGGCCTTGGTAAGACATTAAGATTTAGGGATGCGCATCTCAACACACAATCAGAAGAACCAAAAAAAAGACATTGAGATTTACTTATGCGCATCTCAACACACAATCGAAAGAACCAAAAGAAACAAAAAAAAAGAGATTTACCAAAAGAACCGAGAACCGAGAAAACAAGACATTCATTGATGGAGATGCGGGGTATCGATCCCCGTACCTCTCGCATGCTAAGCGAGCGCTCTACCATCTGAGCTACATCCCCTTTATGTACAATTGGGTGCTTTAAATAGTTTATACCAAAAACTATGAATTCCTTACTTTATACAAGGGTTTAAAGGGAATTTATTTCTGGGGCTGGACACCACTAATTAATGATAACACAACCCAAACCATCAAGCCATTTATTTTTATTTTTTTATGGCTATGGATATCTAGACGATCCTGACAATTCTCTCGAGACCCTAATGCAATTGGCCTGAGCGTAACTTAGTGACACAGACAATCTTGATGCAACAGACAATTAAACTTAGGACCGTGCGTCTAACCAACACAATCCCAAACTCGCTTTTACAATTGAGCCAACCCGTCCCGGTTATGTAGGCCATTTATTTTGTACAAGTACAACTTCATTTTCTTCACAGACCTTGCACTTTTAGCAGTAAAGCTAGCCAAGACCAGAAAATTATTACACTAGAATAGAAGAATGAGGGCATAGGTGATCATTTACAAACCCTTTTACCTCAAAAGAGGAACATCTCTTCAACATATTATCTTAGTACACACATACTAGCCCAAACCACATAGCTAGGCACATACATATGTGTAAGATTTTGTTCTGTTCTCCCTTTTTTCTTAGTTCTCACCAACATTAATTCTATAGGTCATCAATGGGATCTCTAAAAATATTATTCATCTTATCATTGCCTAATTGATGAAGCTTGAATTTTGGAGAAGTCCCATCATCAACTGGCTTTTCTGAAGCCCTTACAAAATTGTAAGACAATGCTCCTAATAGAGTTCCCATCAATGGCCCGACCAAATACACCCAAAGGCCCTTGTAATAGCGACTTGCGATGGCCGGCCCGATGGTTCTTGCAGGGTTCATGGATCCACCTGATATTGGCCTAAGTACATGCAACTTCACCAAAGATCAGTACTCCAAATGCTGAAGGATATTAGGTGTATATGTATGTGAAATAGATTTGATGAGTGAACCAGTCATTTTCAAAAGTTGGAGAATTAATGGCGTTGGACTATAAGAAAATAGGCGTAATATATGTCTATTTTGTTTCGAAGTTTTTACGGGCTAAGTCTAATAAAAAAATTTATTAGTTTCTACTGCTGTTTAATCTACAACAGACTTAAAATCTTTCTAGAAAAGCTTTACCCATGGTACAAAAACAACTTTCTTTAACATGGGCTTAAAGCCTGTGTTATTAGGATATCTATGATATCCTCAACTCCGTCGTAGATTCGACAGTGGTAAGTAGCTAGAAGTCGATAATTCTTATCACGGAGTTTTAAGTGGTATAAAGGAAAATCTTCTTGTATTAGCGTTTGGCTTACCCAGCTAAGATGGATGTGATGCAAACTGCAGAACCAACTGCTATTCCACCCAATTCTCCTCTCTGTCATGAACAGATAAGAAGCAATCAATCAAATATATGAATGAATGGAATTTCATTAACAATCCAAAACACTATTATTTTATTTCAAGAGGAGTGGTAATAAAAGCATAAAGAGGAATATAAATAAAAGCTGTGCAGGGAATTAAAAAGGAAGCAATTCTTACTGCTTTAGTGTCGGTAGCAACCGCAGAGGTGATGAACATCATGGAAAATGTGACAACAATCTCAAAGACCAAGGCCTGCAAATCTGAGCCTGAAGGAGATGTGGTGCCTATTCTCTCAATGGGATGAAGTAACTCTCTAAGTGTAAAAGAAGCCACAATGGCCCCGGTTAATTGTGCTGCAGCATATAATGGAACCTACAAATTCAAATGAACAAACAAAAAAAATCCAAACATTTAAGTCCCCTATATATACTGTAAAAACATTGTATATAAACAAAATTATGCATATCATGATTAATTAGTTAGGCACAAATTTTTTTTTTTTCAGGTAGTCAATATTGACGGTGGGTATCTTATGATCCTAGTGTAATGGTTGGTGGGGAAAACAAATCTGAATTCTAACCGCAAAGCTCATAATTCAGGAGAATTATTGAATGCATGATTGGTCAATTGTGATGAGTAGTTTTAGATGGCTAAAGATCAAGAGACATGATGCCCCAACAAAATTAATTGATTTGCGGTTTTTGTGAACTATATTATACATAGGGCCATCTCAGGTGCACAAGTGACCCCACTTCACCTCATCCACATGGGTTCCCATCACTCAGCTTATCACATATATGTTAAGTCCAGTACTACCATGAATATACAAACTCAAACCAGAGACATGTAGACATTTCTACAATGATGATGGGAAAATCATTTAGTCTGTAGTGATTTCTATTTATGTCCATTGCTAGGATTGAAAAATACTATACGATGACTGCGAACTGGACATGACCACATATTGCATGTACTTATATATATGTTGTTAGATGCTCGTCATACAGTGATTTTACATGATTCTGACAATCCAGAACTAGAATATGTGGTTGATCATGCCATGGTTGTCATCCTATTATCACATCTGATCTATTGGATTAGCATCTTAATTATAATGTTGTAGATATGATTAGTGAACACATTTAAAGGTTATTACCTTAATTATAGCATGTATAATCTACCAATGTTTCAATTTTCCCATATTAACTACTCATCACTTTGAAGAGAATTAAAAAACCAAAACTCAAGCATAATGAAGTGTGTGTGTGTGTGTGTATATATATATATATATACATATTCAGATAGGTATGCACCTGTTTCCAAGGAAAATGTCTCACAGCGGCGAAGGCAATGGTGACGGCAGGGTTCATGTGAGCACCGGAGACATGTCCGACAGCATAGATCATAACAGTCACTATAAGCCCCCCTGCAACCGATGCTGCCATCTGAGATACCTTGTGTTGATTGCTCGTGGCGCTCAGTGCAGCCGAACCACATGTCACAAACACCAGCAGAAAAGTTGCTATTGTCTCCGCAACAACCTATTCACAAACACTCAAAATCTTCACATTAATTCAGAACATCTCCTGTACATGGAGAATGCTTAGTAAATGGTAGAATATACATATTAATTAGCTAACCTTTCGGAGAAACCCAGGAGGGTAGTGTTTCTCATAGAAGCTCAGTGAAACTGTGGCTTGTGGGTTTTCTGATGAGACCATGTTCTTATTTGTATCAGCAGTAGAGGTATTAGTGGAATTTGGAGTGGGTGCCATGCCTTAATTGGTATTGTAGGATTTTCAAGGCCTTCTCATAATCTATGAGTGAAGGACTGTATGTATGAAAAGTGCTGAGGTGATGAGCAGGTGGCCTTTGTGCCAAGAATTGTGGAGTTAATTCTCAGGACTTCTATGTCTTTTTATAGGAAAAAAGTGTGCTACTTTGTCATCTAATCACTGTTGGTTTCTAAGAACTGCCTCCCTCATCAATATATTTAAATGAACGTGTACCATAATAAAAGACTTGTATATTTTTCATTTGCCATTGTATAGTTAAAAATTACAAACTAAATAAATATAGTCCCAAAGCCCTTTTTTTTAATTTTTTGGAGCGATAGTTTCATAGTTTGCTATGCTAATTTAAAGGCAAAGCACATTATTTAGCTTCTGAACTTGTTTGAGATATCTTGATTCTGAACTTTTACTTAATCAATTTAGGTACTCAAACTTAATGTTTATTAACATTAATTTGATCCTTTAGTCGTTAAGATGAGAAACAGATGCCCTGCAAAAAAAAAAAAAAAAAAAAGTAATCATGTTGAAGAAGGAAAAACACAGGTTTTAGCCCCTGAACTTGCTGGTTAAACCATAACTTGGTAACTACTAGTGTTGGGCGGTGTTAGATTTCAAGACCAACCTATTATAAAAAAAAAATATCTCACATCTTCTTTTAATATATTGTTTATGTACATCAATTGGTCCATCTATTACACAGCACTGTATCCTTTACAAATTGGCTTATGCTGCCAAAAGAAACTTTCAGCTTATATTACCATCTAATACATATATATTGCTTTCATTTTTAGCAAACTCACCATTCAAAAATCATGTTAGAAGACTCGAACATTTAACCTCATGCATGTGAAGGTGAAGACATGCCAAACGTGAAATATTGACATTACCATATCAATTAGTTGCTTCCAAAAACAAAAGAATGTTTTGAAGCTTATATATCAGAGAAAAAATTAACATAAAAACCCCCCAACAAAAATCTGGATTTGAACCCTGGGGCCTGAGCAGAACTACCCAACTCATGACTTATATCCAGGGGGCATAAACATGATTACACAAAAGTTGGACGCTTTTGCATATATAAAAAGGAAGTGGCAATAAAATATATATAATCCAGTGTCATGGACTGAAATGAAGTCAACAAAGAGAAAATTAAAATCAGAAAAGAAATCAATGAACGTGTTAGCCAACAAAATGGTAAACTTAATGATGGTCTTAGTGTCCAGGGATGTTAACCTGCACCTTCTATAAGACGAACACAATTATTGACAAGCCAAGATATTAATCCTCAGAAAATGAGTTATCTTATCAAGTCTCACCATCTCTATCTAAAAGAGGAGAGAAATTAATGCATCTGCACTTGTTATTTGGCTAATTAATCTTAGCACTTTAGTTAAGTGCTAAGAGAAATTATATATTACAAGCACTTGTGCACATGCATTAATCAGCTGCTCTAAATATGCATATACCTGAATTTTTCTCCAGCTTGGGGAGGTTAGCTTGAGCATCACAGTTCAAATGCTGGTCCAAGGTTCTATCTTTAAGTCCCTTTCAAGTTTCAGGTTGAGATTCTGATGGAAAATGTCAGTGAGGTCAATTCCAATCTAAATAAAGTTGAGCACAAACAGAAACCACTACTTTTTGAACAGTAATATAGAGAGTGTCAAGTAATTAGTTGAAGAAACTGGAAAGCAGTATTCGATCTCTGACGTTAAGCACACGATACAAAGGTTAATTGGAAGGACGCAATGCAGCCATTTCAGTAAGCTGGTAAGACAATCAATTATTATGAAAAAATATTTTACAACACAATGGGGAATCTAATCATCCCCTGAAAATTTTCTACATCAAAAGAGAGACAAACCTCAATGTGCCCTCAAATAATGCGACTCCAATAAGGCTCCTAGGGGCAACAAAGTTAGGAACAAATTTAATTAATGCACTAGAACTACATGCTTTCCTACCTGCCCATCCTCATCGCCCAAGGGCACGACACGACCTATCATCTGCCAACTCGTGTGACAATGTAGTGCCCTTTCTCAAGATCATAAATAGTCTTTAACTGAGGCTTCCAAAATTTTGTTGTTGACCGTGCCATAAATATCACAACTAGGGAAATAACAAAGAGAGAAAATAGCGCATTTGAGTCACCGATGAGGAGAATAGAAATCCAATGCGGGCGTTCAACTTCCAAGTTAGACATATTATGTAAGATGAAAGCTCCTAGTGCCCAATCAAGAGGAATGCCACCCAACTGATTCACAAATCCAATCCTGAAAAATGGCAAAATACAATAAAATGAACGCCCCCTAAAGCACCCCTGTATAACTCGTGGAAATAGGCAGTTTATAAATTACAAAAAAGGCAGATGGTAAACCAAACCAGTAAATAGAGTTCAGGGTATGGCAAAAAAATCATAAGATAATTCCACGATGCAAATTGTAGAGAGCATAAAGTAATAATTAAGGGGGCACCTATCATCATTCAAAGCGATTCCAAGACTGTCATGCAACAGGGCCACAATATATGCTGAACTAAAGCAATATCGCAGCAAGTCTTCTTCATCAAGGCTTGGGTATTTCTTCTGTAACTTCGACCAATGTTCTCCACAGAATTTTTCTCCAGCCGATACCATATCAGAAAGAAATGCTTTTGGAGGCAACCCAAAGAACTGTCTCAAAACAAGCAAAGAGTATCATGAACATCAGAGATGTTGCATTTAAATTCTTCCAAGCCCTCATTTCCATAACATAAACTTAGGACCACCAGGAAAGTAAGGCATATCACCTCTGATGTATAGAAGAAATTCTCTGTGGCCATCACCTTCCCATGGAGCTTTGGAATGAAAGTATTCCCTATATGGCAAGATTTATAGGAGCATTCATCTGTACATCAAGTGGAACAGTGTCACCGTTTCATTTTTCAACTGAAAATGCATTTCAAATTTCGACTGCATTGGGACAAAATGATCTTTTTTGTTCTTTTTTAAAGGACAAAATGACCTTAATACACATCGCACAAGCTTTTAATAGAGTTCCCAACCTTTTCCTTTCTGCAACAGCATGAGAGCAGCTGATTTACACTCTGAGAAGTTACCCAAGGCTTCAAGCGAGGGAAGGTATTTGTTCTTCTCCAAAGCACCAGGGGAAAGATTCCATGAACCCATGCCACGAGAGTACCCTTTGGGGGTACATGGGTCGATATATGTTTCACGTGGAACAGATTCGGCTGCACAATAATGAGAATTCGAGTAAGAATATATGAATCAAGTCCCATGCACTAGATATTGACATCAATAAAAACCCCAGTAAGATCCAAGGTCTAGAAAATTTGCATCACAAACCATATCAATCAAAAGAAAAATAGAAAATACTGCTGTTGAACAGAGTTCTCACCTAATTCTTCATTACACATTTAAAAACAAACCTGAAATAAATAAAATGCAAGAAATGTAAACCAAAGAAATGAAAAAAAAAGGGGATAAGAATTTCTAGTTCTTTTCATTGGTTTCTAAAGCCTTTTTGAAGTAGCATCTTCGGAAACCCCTGCAAGCCTGAGCCCAATTGCTTCCAGGCAAGGATAAAAAATCGGTTTAGCCTTGAGTATCTTCTTCTCATAATTAGTTCAATCCATTCCTCGCACCTTTTGTTGTTGGTTTAATCCATTCCTCATACTTCACTAATATTGTCTATTATGTTTTTACTCTTAAAGAGTGTCTTCTAACAAAATTTAACACTAGCTATATTTCACTTTTCTTAACAAGTCATTGCTAAAATTTGCAAGTGTCAAATTTCCCAAACTTCGGTAGATTTTTTTTTTTTTTTTTTTTTTTTGCAAAATTTAGTTTGCACATAATTCTTATGTGATGTGTAAGAAATTCTAATAAATTCAAAGAAGTTTGGAGAAACCTCATCGGGAGCTTCCATGCAGCCTTATAATAATAAGAAGAAACAAACAAAGTAAAATAAGAACATCCAGATTAACCCCATAACTAAAAAACCGAACATGGAAAATAAAAGTAGGAAAGCCACTTGCTTTAGTTTCAGATAAAACTGCTTATAGTGAACAAATATCTTTACTTTCTTTTTCTTTAGTCCTTTCTCATATGCATTTCAATATTACAGTATTATGATAAACCGCCCACTACTAGGAGAACGAGGGGGTCGCCTCGGATAGTAGATTGATAGCCCAAATGGGAAAAATACACCACTCGAATGGAAGAAGAGGAGGCTCCCTCACAAGAACTCCTGAGAGCCTCTTGTTCTTCCAAACCCAACCACCGATTTACAACCAAAACTTCAATGCCCTACCGAAATACTGTGACCCCTTTTTATCTACACTACCTACTTCCTATTGACAACCAAACACACTCAACTGTGGACTCTCTGGACTGGACTGGACTCAACTGTGGAATGAACAATGGACTGGGCTTTTCTGTGCAGTTACTCCTGTGTATTTGGGCCCTCTGCAACAGGGCCCATTGAGGTCTTGGACCCCTTATTTCCCACTTTCTTTCGGCTATACATATGATGAATTGGAGGGCGGCCTCGTACCGTATCAATACTCCCCCACGGGAGAGCCACCTTGTCCTCAAGGTGGAAAGAAGGATAAGCTCGGCGAATGTGGGAAACCAACTCCCACGAAGCATCAGCATCAGGTAAACCGAACCAGCGAACCAGGATCATCGGACTCGCCGAGTCAGTTTTATAAGCTAAGACGTCCTCTGGGGTAGTGGGAAGAGTGAGGGTGTCGGTCAGGAGAGGGGGTAGGTCCGGGACAGCCTGATGATCGCCCAAAACCCTGCGGAGCTGCGAGACATGAAACACTGGGTGGATAGTTGCAGAAGGAGGTAACTCGAGCTTGTAGGCTACCGGCCCGACTCGTGCGAGTACCTTAAACGGGCCAAAAATCTGGGACTCAGTTTCTGATTGGCACGGCGGGCGACGGACTGTTGGCGATAAGGGCGAAGCTTGACATACACCAGATCTCCCACCACAAAGGAGATGTCACGGCGACCCAAATCGGCGTGCTGTTTCATCCGGTTCTGGGCTAGCACTAGCTGATCGCGCAATTCCAGCAGGGCGGCATCGCGTGCTGCCAACAACGCAGTGAGGTCCGCGTTGGCCGACGGAAACGCAGGGCCCGCACGCACCAAAGGAGGGGGATCGCGCCCGTAAACCACCCGAAAAGGTGAGCACTTCAAAGAAGAATGGTAGGAGGTGTTGTACCAATATTCAGCCCAACTAAGCCATTTAGACCATTCCTTCGGGCGCTGGCTGATAAAACAGCGCAAGTATGTCTCCAGGCAGCGGTTAACAACTTCACTTTGGCCATCCGTCTGAGGGTGATAAGCCGAACTCCGAGCAAGCTTTGTACCTTGAAGCCGAAATAGCTCGCACCAGAAATGACTGAGGAAGATTTTGTCCCTGTCCGAAACTATGCTTGAGGGAAACCCATGGAGCCGGACTATCTCATGAAGAAAGATCGAGGCCACTGATTTGGCCGAGAATGGGTGCTTGAGCGGCAAAAAATGACTATATTTGCTGAATCGGTCAACTACTACCAAAATAGCATTCCACCCCGAAGATACTGGTAAGCCCTCAATGAAATCCATCGATATATGCTCCCATATTGCAGTGGGGACCGGCAGTGGTTGGAGCAGACCGCCGGCGCTAGAGTCTCATATTTGTGTCGCTGGCATATGTCACAGGTGGCCACAAAATCTTTGATGTCTTTTTTCATACCAACCCAAAAAAGTTCAGATGAGATCCGTTTGAAAGTCTTGAGAAATCCTCCGTGACCCCCGATAGGACTAGCATGGAACTCAGATAGAATCTGGCCCTTAAGGGATGAAGTAGCCGAGATGACCATCCTATCATCATAGCGCAAATGGTCCCTAAAGAGAGACCAACCAGGAGGAGCCTCAGTACCTTGCTGAAGAGCATGCAGGATTGGACCCAAGAACGGATCTCGCAAGACCTCGGAATGAAGCCGATCCACATCTAGGAAGGAAATAGTAGTGAGTGATTGGAGATCCATACAGGGAAAACGGGAGAGAGCATCGGCAGCGGTGTTGGACGGCCCCGGTTTATAGTGAATCTCAAACTGATATCCCAGCAACTTCAAAATCCACCGTTGGTATTCAGGCGCGATAACACGTTGCTCCAGCAAGTACTTAAGGCTTCGTTGGTCACTGCGGACAACAAATTTTCGCCCAAGGAGGTAGTGGCGCCACTTTTTGGACGGCAAGGACAATGGCCATCAATTCCCGCTCGTAGGCCGACCGGAGTCGCGCGCGGGACGGACAATGCTTGACTAAAGAAAGCTATCGGCCGGTCGTGTTGCGATAACACAGTGCCGACACCTACCCCGGAAGCATCTGTTTCAATCACAAATGTGGCACCGAAATCGGGTAACCCCAAAACCCAAGCACATCCACCATAGCTTGCTTAAGGGCTTGTCAGACAGTGCTGTGGCCTCGCTCGACCAGGAGAACCCATCCTTTCGCAACAATGCGTCGAAAGGAGCAAATGAGCTTGCCATAATTCCGGACAAAGCGCCGTAATACCCCGTCGTGCCCAAGAACCCACGCAGACTCCTTTGGATTGGAAGGTGTAGGCCGGTCCACCATCGCCTGGACCTTCCCTGGATCGGCCATTACCCTTGTGCGAGAGATAATATGGCCCAAATAATCAAGTTGTAACTGAGCAAAACAACATTTCTTGAAATTAATAAAAAGGGAATGATCAGAAAGGATCGAAAGGACCTGAGAAAGATGCTCTACGTGCTCGGGCAGTGAGCGGCTGAACACGAGAATGTCATCAAAGAACACAAGGACGCTCTTACGCAGATGGCCTTTGAAGATCGAGTTCATTAGTGCCTGGAACGTAGCCGGAGCGTTCGATAGGCCGAAGGGCATGACCAGGAATTCATAATGGCCTTCGTGGGTTCGGAAAGCAGTCTTGGGAACATCCTGCGGCCTCACTCGGATTTGGTGGTAACCTGATCTTAAGTCCAGCTTGGAGAAAACCGTGGCCCCATGTAATTCATCCAAGAGCTCGTCAATGTTGGGGATCGGAAATCTATCCGGCACTGTCACTTTGTTGAGGGCGCGGTAGTCCACACAAAACCGCCAGCTGCCGTCCTTCTTCTTGACTAAAAGTATCGGACTGGAAAAAGGGCTGCAGCTGGGTTGGATTAGGCCTGCCTGAAGCATCTCGGACACCATCTTCTCAATTTCCTCCTTTTGGATGTGCGGATATCGGTAGGGGGACTGGACTCGACGGATCTGTGCCCTCCTGTAGTACGATGGCGTGGTCAAAAGCCCTAGGAGGAGGGAGAGCAGTCGGGGCCTGAAACAAAGCGGAGAAAGAAAACAGGACCGATTGGATGCTTGGATCGATTGATGACAGATCCGGTGTCTTCGAGGTAGTCGAAAATTGATATAGCTCAATCAAGAAACACCCGACTGCCTTCTCGTATGAGCGCTGGAGGGACCTACAAGAGATCAAAGCACGGTGAAGATTTGGGTCTCCTTGAACCGAATAATCCTTACCTTCGGAAGTAAAAGTGAGAGTGAGGTTCGGCCAATCAGCAGTAGTCACCCCCAAAGAGTACAGCCACTGCATGCCCAGGAGCACATCTGAATTTGGAAGGGACATTGGAAAGAAATCATCACTCACCGTGATCCCCTGAAATTGTATGTTGAGGCCTTTACATACCCCTGTTCGCCGAACCTGGTACCGTCACCCACCATGACGCCATGCGATGTGTAGGGGAGACCTAAGTTGGAGGAAGGCGACCAAATCATCGGAGACGAAGTTGTGCGAAGCCCCACAATCTATCAAAATCACGACGTCCACACCGTTGATCTGTCCCCAACCTTGATAGTGCGCGGCCCGGATACCCTTCAACCGCCTGCGCGGACAACTCGAGAACTGCCAAGTCGACTCCCTCTACACTCTCCTCCGGTTCTGGAGATGCAACATCATCAGAAGGATCATCATCGACTAACATGACTTGCAGTTCCCTTACCTTGCATCGGTGCCCATTGAAGTACTTCTCATCGCACCGGTAACAGAGTCCTTTGCTCCGGCGGGCTTGCGCCTCGGCTTCGGTCAATCGCCTGAACTTGGGTGGAAAAGCGGTTGGAGTTGCTACCGATGATTTGGTTGGGCCGGAAGATGACATCGAGGACTGAGGAAAACTCCGCGTCTGGGCCGCATTAATGGTGGATTGGGCCTTAGATTGGCCCCATGAGCTCTCCTTGTTTGGGCCCACCAATGAATGGGTCACCCATCCTTTGGGCCGTGAATCGGGCCCAGCATGACTAAAGCCCCCTTGTGGATTGGACCGCGCTGTTGGGCTCAACTTGGACAGGGGCCCAAGGTTGTCAAGCCCACTCAATTTGGCCTCGATCCACTCCGCGCGATCCAGCGCCACCCTCATCGTCTCCGGTGGGTCTCCGAGAAGCTCGAGTTTGATGCGTTCATGCAGCCCGTTGATGAAGACGGCCATCTTGTGATTCTCGGATAGAACTGACCCGAGATGCAGCGATAGTAGCTCGAATTTCTCTCGGTACGCCGCCACCAACGTCTCCTGCTTCACCGAGAAAAACTGTTGGCACAGCTCTAAGGGGTGAGCCCCCTTGAACCTCCGGGACAATCCTGCCTTCAGATCTGCCCAAGACTCAAAGTTCCGCTCCCTTTCCTCGGCCGGAGCCGGATCGAGCTGCTCTACCAAACAAATTCGTTTGCCGGAGTTTGGACGCTTCCGGCATATCGTGGAGGGCGAAGTAGTGCTCCGCCTGGTTGAGCCACACAATAAGATCCTCTCCATCGCACGTGGGCATCTTGATCTTCCGTACCTCCGGCCCTCCACGGTAAGGAGGTAGATCGGGGTTGTAGGCTCTCGGATCTCGTGCTCTCCGAACCGAGAACCCCAGATCTGGCATCTGGACATCCAGATCTGGTCCCGAGTCGTCCGGATCTGGACCGAAATGTGAAACGCGAGAGGTCCCTCCCGGATCTCCACCCTGGGGTGTCAGCAGAGCTTTCGCTTGCACGAGAAAAGCCTCCATCCTTTGAGACAGCCCTCGAATCTCTGACTTCACCTCGGTTACCTCCGATCGGACGTCCGACTGGAGGATCCCCATCCGAGCTGTCAGACCCGATATCGCCACCTCCAGATCCGGAATCTTGTTCAACTGCGCCGGCAATTTCTGCAACTTTCGGCCTCTATGTTGTCCACCCGCGAATCCATCTTCGACGGCATCGATGAAGGACGGAGCTCTGATACCAGTGATAAACCGCCCACTACTAGGAGAACGAGGGGGTCGCCTCGGATAGTAGATTGATAGCCCAAATGGGAAAAATACACCACTCGAATGGAAGAAGAGGAGGCTCCCTCACAAGAACTCCTGAGAGCCTCTTGTTCTTCCAAACCCAACCACCGATTTACAACCAAAACTTCAATGCCCTACCGAAATACTGTGACCCCTTTTTATCTACACTACCTACTTCCTATTGACAACCAAACACACTCAACTGTGGACTCTCTGGACTGGACTGGACTCAATTGTGGACTCTCTGTGGAATGAACAATGGACTGGGCTTTTCTGTGCAGTTACTCCTGTGTATTTGGGCCCTCTGCAACAGGGCCCATTGAGGTCTTGGACCCCTTATTTCCCACTTTCTTTCGGCTATACATATGATGAATTGGAGGGCGGCCTCGTACCGTATCATATTACTGCAAGTTTTTTACATGCATTTGTCACAAACTAGAGGTGTTTAGATTGTCAATTGCAATGTGTGAGCGTGCTTTTGATGTATGTCTGTAGGATTTGCAACAATTTTGTAATGAATGTATGTATCAAAGAACGTCATATAATGCCTACCAAAAAAAAAAAATGTCATCTAATTAATATTCAAAACTTAAACAGTTGAAAACAATAGGACAACAAGGCAACTGTCAGTGACAACCAAAAGTTGATTGATTAATCTGAAGAGAAGGTAGAGAGAGACAAAGAGTGCATATGAAAGAAAATAACCATGTCATAATTCAAGCCAAATACAAAACATTTACACATCCCTATTCAAAATATCAGGAGGCACAACAAGGATAGTATGACACTCTATTGTACTTCGAGCACAACAAGTCAACGACTAAACATGACTTCTTAGCAAGTTTAGCAACAGCCAGATAGAAAGCATAGTGCATATGTACAGTTGCTTAATTTCATAAACTTGGAAAGTGGTAACCTCAATAGAACACTTACCAAATGTCTGGTCCTTTGAAACAAGCAACTCCTTCAAAGAGTCATATGCTACATTCTGTGAAATTTTCAATAATTTTAGCAACTCCAAATCACAAATAATAATTCCAAGAATATGTCAAAACGTCAAAGCATGGAATCAAAATAAAGAGTAACTTAACGGTTTCAAATAAAACATTAACAGAAACAAAACCATATGAACAACAAAGGGTAACAACAGTTATCAGCCAAAGCACTAAAAAGAATGCTTCTCGTTGCAATGTTTAGCCATTAGAGAGGTTTAGTGTCTAAAAGTCATTGACACAAAGTAGCTGATCCCAATTACAGGGAGTAGTAGGCAGTCAATTTTATCATGACACAAAATATCAAGCCTTCGATTCAATATGCCAATATGCCAATAAAAGACTTGCGGGCTTGTTTTATAATCGATAGCTTAAGGGGATTTGAAATACTCAATGAAATCCCAGATGCATGAGAAATGATAGTATTGATAAAGCAAGAGGAGACTTGACAATTGACATTATTAAGGCATTATTGAGTTGGGTTTTCATAGAGTAGAGTTGAAGATGCAGATTCAAGGGCTAATCAATGTACTAGAAAAAGGCTTGGTGGAGTTTACTTGAACTAATTTTCACCTAGAAAAAAGCACGAGCTTTCAAGTTTCCCAATACGTTTTACCTCAAAACCGCTACTTCTTGGTGTGATGCCTTCTAGGTAATACCTAAAATTTTAAGCTCCATCCAAAGCTTTATTAAAGCATTCTGAAAAGGTACAAATGTGA
The DNA here is from genome assembly GCA_039657325.1 of Stephania cephalantha. NCBI lineage: Eukaryota > Viridiplantae > Streptophyta > Magnoliopsida > Ranunculales > Menispermaceae > Stephania > Stephania cephalantha. Next base: position 44,067,344 of record CM077573.1, on the reverse strand, counting down.
TATGCTATCTTCCAATTTTACATACTGTTCTTTCAAAAATATATAAAAAAGAAACAAATGTATTCTAGTGTTTCCTCCTTAAAACATAGTACATAACTAATCAACTAGCTAATACACGACGACACCAACGATGACTAATTAAATAATTATTTTCATCTATACACTACCTAGCTGATACATTTGCTAGTCACATTATGCATCAATGTTATGCAAGCATATCTCGACGTGTAGCAATATTGAGTTCAATGGATTCTTAACATTTTTGTAGCAAATGTGTTGCAAACATAAGTCACCAATTAGTGAACAGAAAAAAAAAAAAAAAAAAAAAAAAAAAAAAAAAAAAAAAGGAGAGAGATTAGCAAGAGCAGCAGAAAACAATAGATTCATTAAAAGATTAATTGGAAATCAATTGGACCCTCAAAACATGGATTTCTATTTCAAACTCTCATATCTAAATAGCAACAGGTTAACCATAACAAGAGTAAATATTACCACGCTGACCACTTAAAGTAATAGATGGTAATAGCTAGACCTTTAGTTAGTATCAAGTCCAAGACTCCAAATCCAAATGGATCTTGGTACAATAATCCAAGACCACTGTGGATCTTGGTAGCTATGCAAACCCTTAGTGGCCATCTAGGTTCGCCTAGGCTCGAGTCATTGTGACCCACCTAGGCTCTACGAGTCTATTTTGACTGTTTAAATCTATCCACTTCACTTCAACGAGACTAGAATCGCTCCTCGTTAGCTTGTAATTAAAGAAAAGGAAAAGAACTCCAAGTGTCACAAATCACAATTAAAAATTTTAAAATGATGATTTATAAATGCAAAGATGAACATGGAAGACAAGATCATAATAACACGCCTAATTGAAGCAATCCTCATAAAACGTTGGTGATATTTAACAGAATTGAAAAGTACAGAAGTCACTCAGCTAAGCATAAACTATTAAAGTTAATTTAAATAGTTTATCGCTTAAATCACCTGGCCAAGATGAAGGAAGCTGTAGCTATAGAGGTTGTAAGTGAACTTCCCAAATTTTAAAGAATGCGCAAACTCAGGTGGAAGTGGCTCACTGGAGACAAAAGTTACCTGAAATTAAGAACCGTAGAATATTAGTATGTTCCAAATTGTGGCAACATAACCACTCAGCAGTACAACAACAAGAAGAATAAAGCCTTAATCTTAAAGTAGTTGGGTTGGTGAACACCGAAATTGATCAATTGAATTGAGAGAAACAATGATTACAAACTCGAAAGTAACCCAGAGAAGAGTCTTAAGGCTCTCTCAACCCAAACTCCTAAGAGTTCCCAAATTACATTCAAGATGACAAGATGTTTTTCTCTACCTTGCAGCCTCTATTTATACTACTATTACAAACTTACTCAGCTACCCTTATAACTAACTTGGAGTCACTCCAATACTATTGTGGTGGTCCCCTTAAACTCTATCATTACTCCCCCCTTTAAAAATCTACCTTGTCCTCAAGGTGGTAAAGAGATAATGATGCAACCAGGAACATGGATCCACATGGGGAGAAGATCTTAAGGTATTAATAACCAAGCAAGGATCCATATCGTCATGCAGAGCGCCGGTGGAACAAGCAAGTGCTCGGCATAATATCGAATGAAGGCGCCAAGTGCAATAGAAAGCCGAAGTGCTCAAAAAATCACCATGAGTCCCCATCAATATGAAATTCAAATTAGTGTTGTCAACACAAGGCTTCGAGAACCCCAAAATAAATCTTCCATGAAGCACATATAGAATGGCATGAGCTAATGTTGGAAGCTCAGACCCAAGAAAGTAAGGCAACAAAATCTCAAAGAAAGCATTCATAGGCTCAATATCCATTAATGCCTTTTCATCAAACACTTGTAGCACACAGTAAATGGCGACCAAAGCAAGGAGTAACAAATATTCGGAGAGTGTGTAGTCGAGAGAACATGCAAGAATCCACAACAACCATGAGGCGCAAGGGTGAGAGAAATCAGACTGTAGATTTGCCCCTCAATAAGAGGACCAAAGACGCCAACCCATCAGCCCACCAGAAGATGTCGTATACCCACCAATTGGTCAAGAACATTTCAGCAAACACTTCCAATGCAACAAGATTACAGTCAATTTGCACGTACGAACCTTTCCCCATCCACATGAAACACCATGCCACAACAAACAACACTTCATGAGTGCACTCAAGAAAGCAATGAGTTGAAACCATGGAGTACCCACACATAACTGATGTCGTTGGGTACCAAGACAACACAAAGCATTGTGCCCTGCACCGCCACACAACAGGTCGTAACATCACCATGAAGGGAGTAACCATAGTGAAGACAATGGAGTAGATACCACTGTATTGATGAGAAAGATGTGAAGAAAAGCATGTGGTAGGAGATAAAACAAAATCCATAAGATATTTCTCAAATGACGTAGTACCTCGCCTTGTGAGATCTCCTCGACTCACCCACAATGTGGTCATCTTCCCAAAAAGATGTATTACCAGAAGTTCTGACCTAGCAAAAATGATGGAAACAACACACCTAAAGATGAGATCGGCGAGCTCTCGAAGGAAGATTGACGTTATCGATAAGGGTGGCGGCCACGGTGGCGAAACGAGGAAGGCGTCGTTGTCTTCAATACTCCTAACACTCAAAGCTACATTTGTGATGTCGTCGTGATGCTTGGATGTCATCGTTGAGTGTATGAGATGCAGGAGTTGCAGATGTTGCAAAGAGAATATGAGACATCAACATCTTGGACGCCACCAGATCTGATGGATCTGGTGGTTCTGGTTTGCCTACAATCAGTAACCCTTCGAATAACCCTAGATCTGACTGACTGGAAACTTTCAGCAACAACGCAAGTGGCGAAGTTTGAATCCACAAAAATGGAATCGACAATGGCTTCACGATCGATCGCTCACGACGAACGAGCTGAATAACCGAGTTGGAGAAGACGCCCGATTTGATATTTGATTTGACAATGGATGGATTTGAAAGCACTAGCGACTCAAAGTGCGATCACCATCATCATGTGAGATCATGGCTGGAGGTGAAGAATCACGAGCTGACCATTTATCAAGCTTCTCTAAGATGCAATCAAGCCCCCAACTTAAATTCGTAAAGACCTCTTAACATCTCATCCGACAAAAACCTTGAATCCATTCTTGATTGATTATATTTCTGATGAAGATGCTATGATACCAATGATAGAACACCGAAATTGATCAATTGAATTGAAAGAAACAACGATTACAAACTCGAAAGTAACTCATAGAAGAGTCTTAAAACTTTCTCAACCCAAACTCCTAAGAGTTCCCAAATTACATTCAAGATGACAAGATGTTTTTCTCTCCCTAGCAGCCTCTATTTATACTAGTACTACAAACTTACTCAACTACCCTTATAACTAACTTGGACTCACACCAATACTATTGAGGTGGTCCCCTTAAACTCTATCAGTTGGCTATAGCATCCAATGTTTCTATTCGGAAGTTATCCAATATCTACCCCTACACCTTCGAATTCTTTTTAAACCTGTTATAACTAATTCATCCCAAGTCATCCAAGATCTACCCATGCACCTCCAAATTTTTTCAGTTTCTAACATGCCAAGTTTTGCAACTGGGGCTTTCCAAGTCGTCTGAGGATGTTTTCTAAACCACAACCACACAACGACAATGACAAAAGGCACGCTTTCATATGATACACTATAGATACTTAATTAGCTTTGTATAATGGAACTTGGAAGTGCATAACATTTTGGTACCAAAGAAACACATGACAGCCCCACCACAATGAACGCACAGATACAAAGTGTACACATTTAATTTCAAAAACTTCATCATCTTCAAAAAAATTTCTAACTAAGCGATCACCTTCACATTTTCATTTCAATTCACAAAGCGGACATCCAACAGTCAAATGACTTTCTCATGCCTACATATTAGGTATTTTATGATAATTTACAAAAATAAACAAATCAAAAAAGGAGTCCTTTAACTTTCCTTCCATCTCAGCACTATTTATACTTTACAAATGCATAAGGTCAAAGCTAAACACTTGTTTATTTTCAAATTCAACAAATTGCTTTTAAGAAGTCACAAATATCTTCAATGCCAGTTGTTTCCAAGATTTTAAAGTCCTTGGAGCAAATATAATTTAATTTAAAATTCTTTGAACATCTAGTATTTATGTATAAGAGAAAACGTGTATATTATCCAATTTATTCAATTTTATCACCCAATGCATCTATTCAACATCTCGACAACATTTAATGAACATAGCATCAAGGGCATCCAAAACTAAACTTTTTTCAAGGAGAAAAATTCTCAATATCAACGACTTAATAAAAGTACAACAACATAGCCTCAATCCCAAAATTAGTTGGATCGGCATGCTTTCCACAACAACTTAACAATATAAAGGATATAAATGAAATCGTTATTAAAAATGACTAAAATATCTATGAGTCCTAAAAACACATTAACTACTATAAACCACTAGAAGCCAAGAAAAAAAAATGAAAACTGAACCTGAGCAGATGCCCCACCAAGTTCTATTATCCCAACTGTGTCCTGAGGATACTTGCCAAGAGTACCATGAGCATAGTTTGCTGCAACCCAAGCATATATTCCTTCATCCACACCTAAAATAGCATGCAGTATAAGGCCTCTGAGCATAATTCTTTACATAAACAGAAGGGAATTCGTCTATTTATCCGTTATTCATGCAATCAACAATAGTTCATAGATAATCATTGTTAGTGAGTGTATATTACAAACATTGAAGCACTATCCCAATCACTGCCCAACTGCTTACATACAGAGCTTTAGATAAAATAACAGAAACCGTTAGGTTGACTTGTATATCCTATTTAATCAGAGTGGAGCATAATCATCACCGGCCATTTTTCTCTTAGTTATTGTTTTTTTTTTTCTGCCTATTTCTTCAGGGGTGTCCAGGGAAACAAAAGACGGGTTTTCTTCAAGGATTTCGCAACAGCATGAGACAAATATTGTTCGTGCAGCAACTGTCGTAAAAGCAGACTTTACATGACATGGATAAGTAGGTCTTCCTTGCCAACATTGTATTTTTTTTCTTTTGCGCAAAATGCAAATGATTAAAAAAAAAAATAAAGGAAGGATCACAAAAGGTACAAGACATGCTCGACAAGAACCATCCGCTGAACTCGTATCAAATCCTCACTTATTAGCAACATTTCCCTTCCTCCGGCATTGATTTTTTCAATTTCCCAATCTCCAAAGAAAAACCCATCGCTTAAAGAACCAATATAGCATACAGTCATGTCTACAAAAGAACCATTTTGATCAAGATTTCATCACCCGGGTTCATTGTTTCTCCACCTAAGGTTTTAGTCATTCATATCTTCCTTTAAACAATAAGTAGACAGGGTAAACAACGTCGCATTATGCTAAGTTACTCAATTAAACACTAATCTCCCATACTTTTCACATTGGTGATTAACGATTTAAACCACTGCACGAGATGAAAAAAGCTCTCACCTTTTCCACAATCCCAATATCAAAATGCACACTATATTCAAATTGAACTCAAAAGCAAAACCGCAGTAATGTACCTGTTATAACAGAAGCCCAATCATCCCGAAACTCGAAACCAGAACTCCTCAAAACCCTCCTACAGGACTCCAATATCAGTTCCTGAACATCAGAAGCCAATAACCTCATCCCCGCAGTAGCCATTAACCTAATCTCAGTCCCTCCCCAGTCCCCCTCCGGCACTCTCCCCTTGGCAAACTCCAAAAGCTCCAACAACGACCGCCCCGCCCCCGCCGGATCCCCCGCAAAGGACGACAGCCCCGGGTTCACTCTCATCGACGCCAACCCTTCCTTCCCAAAATCAAACCTCCTCTTCCCCCTCTCGTCCACCGATAACTCGAATACATGAATCCGAGTCCCCGTACTCCCACCGTCGATGAAAATCCCAAACCGTCTCTCCAAAATTGAAGATTTTGTACAACTTTTTGAAACTACAAACACCAAAACGAACAAAAACACAAGAACGAACAACAACGAGAAGAGGTTTTTTCCGGAACTCTTCGGAGTAGTGATGAAATCGAAGCGAGAGTGAGCGGATCGAGGCGCGTTGGAGCGCAATTGAAGCTTGATTGAGTCCATGATCGGTTGTGCGACGAGGTTTCGAGCATTCAATCGTCGCATCAACGCGCCCGATCTCCACTGATGACGATGATGATGATGATGATGATCAAATTTAACAAGAGAAAACAACACGGATGCGATCTAGGGTTTGGTGAAAGTGAGAAAAGATTGATTTTTGATGAGGAATTGAAGAAGATGGAGAGAGGGCTTTGAAGGGTCGGCCCTCTCTTCTTCGTTGACGATCTTTGATATGTTGTTGTTGGTGGCAGGATTGACCGACTGACATTTTAAGGAAATTGGTTCCGCGTCCAACTCAGTTGAGTCGTCAAACCGTGTTGCTGTTGTTTGTCGTCCGTGAGAGTCTGACGGACTCAGGCTCGTTAGAAAGATCTCCAATGAAATCATGAATTGAGGTGAAAATAAATTCACTATGATACAATTTATATTCAACTCAAAAAATATTCTCCAATGAAATCATAAATTGGTAATGTTTATCTTATGTGGCGTGAAATCAAAGTGGAGGATCATACAAATGGACTCTTTTTTTATTTTTTTCATGCATTTATTAATATTATGAAAATTGAAAATAAAAGTATCAATTCATCAATTCATGATCTAAATTCACTATCCATTAGTGACATTTTTGAGATGTAAATCTACATATAATAGACATTCTCTCTACATCCATAAAGTAACATCAATTCATGGTCTAAATCCACATTACTATTAGAGATGCTCTTACAGGAGGGATGTAAGAGACTCACCTGAGATGTGCCACGTTTAAAGTTGGTAATATTTAATTATAAGAAATCTAAAATGTTTTTTGTTGTAATAAAAAAGTTCTTCAGTAGATTTTTGTAATAAAAAATTAAATTATTTTTATTTTTTCTTTGGGTGAGGTATAATAATTTTTTGTTCCTAACCCATGTCGTGGACAATTTGCGTATTAAAATAAATAGTTTATATACTTGGGATATGATGTAAATAAGAATTTGTGCTAAATTATATGATTTCTTATTTATTAGATAAGATTTGTTCGAGTGCGTGTCAAAGTTGAAGTCAATTTTTTATAAAATAGAGAAAAAAAAAGTTAATAGGTGTCGTTCTTTAGTTATAGTTAGAATACATGTTAAGTTGCGTTAGTTGCTTTGGAGTCATAATTGGAGTTTACCTAGTTTATGTGATGGCCCCAGTTCCTATAAATAGGGTCCCGCCCAGCTTAGACATCGATAAACTCCCGCAAGGTCAACGCACACCTAGTTAATCTATCTTTTTTATTAAGTATTATTTTATCGCTTATTAGAGTTATCATTTATGTGCAGCGGAAGCAATTATCATTAAAGTAATTTAAAGCAATTAAGTAATTAATTTTAAAGTCGAGACAAGCCTAAATGTGAGAACTGGGGCTGTCACTGTTGATCATGTGACCTTTGGGTTGGTTTATGAGTCTTAGATTGATTCCACTTTGGTCGTTTTATTTAGGACATTGTCCCGAAAGTCTATGAATCTATATTTATTTTTTATAAATAAAATTTGTTTAAAAACAAATATAAAATATATAAAGAATGATGTAATAAAGTTGTTATTGTGTAAAAAATAAAAAGAACAAAAAATAAAAATAATGTACTTAGGCTATTAATTAGGATACTGATATTAATTAGGAAGTTGACATGTGTCGACATGTACATAACTTTCTCTAATATATATATATATATATATATATATATATATATATAAAAAGCGGCACATTATTAATTAATTCGATTTTTGCTTTTGAATAATATTGGTATTTTGAGTATGGAGAATTCGGGAGAATTTTTTTTTGTGTGTTCTTTTGGTATGAGTATTATTTGAATCAACAAACAAAGAACATGTGTTTAATTTTACTATCGGTTATTCGAAGACTCAACGGTAGAAAAATTTTAAGTGTGTTTTGAGTTTTACGTAACTAGCACTTCAATTTCCATCATGATCCCGCACTAAATTGATCATAATAGAAGTGTTTGATTCATGTAGTTGACCCCAACTAATTTGGGATGAAGGATATATTATATTGTTGTTGTTGGATAGTTGAGAACCTATTTAGGAGGTAGGTTTAATTTATTAAGAACTCCATAATTATACAACAAACATAACAAACCATCAATTCAAATTTAATTGAGGTCGATTAAATGAATTTTCGAGTTGCGTTCAGTTTAATGTACATATTTGTGTTTTCCAGATCCTTTCATCCCTTCTTTGGGGTGTATTCAATTTGACAAATCCATTGATTTTTTTTAAAACGATGGATTTCTATGGATTTCATGAAATTTGATATATTTGGAAGGACTTGATCCAAATTCATCCAAATCTTATGAATAGGGGTAAGATTTGGTTATGTCTATTTTTTGAATAGAAATCCAATAAAATTCGTTAAAATCCACATAAATCTTAATGTAGTTTAAATATTGAATACACCTAGACTTTTTAGAAATTCATTAAAATCCATCGAAATCATATTTTCTTTTTTTGAAACAAAAGTCATTTATTTTTATTAATATAGTGCAGATAAGTATTTCCTTACAACAGAAATTTTTTTGAAATCCAAATTAAACACACCTTGATTTCAAAATCCTCCAAACCCTTTTAATCAATGCTTCCCAATTTTTTATTTTTTATTTTTTGCGAAAAAAAAAACATTGATTCAAATTTTCAACTCGCTAAATTATATTTAACTCACAGCACATGTGAGACCGATTAGAATTTGTGAAGAACTTAAGACGCGTCCCATATGTTATGCCTCAAATAAAAAAAGAAAAAAAATGAAAGTAAAGATCCTTTAATTTGATCTCAATTTACTTTTTTCTTAACAAAATCTCCACACTGGTTGAAATTAAAATTATCTTCCCAACCAAACAATCAACTGGTCTAAAATAATAAACCGTTAGCTAGGATCTATTTATGCCTAGTAGACCAATTTAGGTTTTAGATTTATTTTTTTTCACAATGCTTAAGCGACAATTTAGGCTCAACGTGTTCATTATGTTCTATTAAGCTATGTATGTTCTACAAAAAAAAATGAAGCTAGCTTTGTCTACAATGACCATCAGCTTCCAATCCATTCCACTTCATTTATATTAAGAATTTCGTTCTTACACTTATGAGACCAATCAGACAAGTGTTTGAATATCTATAATCAATCAAAAATAAATAAAATAAATCCATTCTTAGAAAAAATCTTGATTGAAGTAATAAGGGCAACCCTTTTTTCTTTTGCCTTTTTGTTTTAGCGATGAGGGTGACCTTTTTATGGTTATGGTAAATAGTCCTTTTTCTTTATCAATAAATATTCCTTTTAAGAAAACTAATTTGTTTTTTCCAACTCCCCCTTTAAGAAAATTATCAATTTATAGATGCATGTAATTATATTACGACCTTGTTTGGTTAGGGGTGGAGTCAATTTCCTCCCAAGTTATCTCTCAACTCACACAAAGGTGAGTGATAACTCTCTCACCTCTTAGGGGAGTTATCTTATATGAGTTTGTGGATACAATTACCCCTCATTTAATTACCTTTTATTACCCACATCCATATCTTTTATTTGAATGATATTTATGTCAATTCATATCTTTTATTATTATTTATAAATTTGCAATTTTTCTACAAGTTTAAAGTTCAACCAAACATGAAAATACGATCTTTCACTGCAAGGAACTCTGCTTGCACTGTAAATTGACAAAAATAAACTAAACGAGGTTTTTATATATCTAACTATATATGTATACTAATTAAAAGCAAGAATAATGTTAATTTCCTTTGTCACTTGAATTGACTTGTTTACCCTTCCTCACTTTCGATCGATTTACCCGAAACTAAATGTGCTCGCCCAACCTTCTCGCCCGCTCTTTCCACCTCTCCTTCACACTGTCGCTCACGTCTCTCGCTCATCCCTCACGTCTCTCGCTCTCTCCCCCTCTCCTTCACACGGTGTGCCTTGCAATCTCTCTCGCTCATCGCTCACGTCTCTCGCTCTCTCCTGCCGAATCTTCTCTCCCACCAACTAATTGGGACTTCAATTGTTAGGCTAAGTCTGAATTCTGATGTTGGTTTTGGATTTCAATTTCTATGCTTAATTCTTTGATCTTTTTGGTTTGTTTCGAATTTCATTGTTTATGCATTCTATGTGTTTGATGAATTGTCTATGAATTTTTATATGTGTTTGATCAATTGTTTATGAATTTCTATGCATAATTCTTTCATCTGTTTTGGCTTGTTTTCAATTTCAGTATTTATGCATTTTATGTGTTTTGTTGTTTTGAATTTCAGTGTTTATGCATTCTATGTATTCTATGAATTGTCTAAACCATAAAGTTAATGTTTGGTGAAATTTTTGTTCACACTGTCATACAAATCATAATGGATTGATATTGTTGTTACTTAAGTGTTATAATTTTTGTTTTGGAAAAATCATTACTTAGCATATGTATATTACTTTATATGTATTGCATTACTATTTTTAATACTTTTTTTTTATCTTACTTTAAAGGACTTCTAATGGAGATCACTCCAATAAAAGATATCGGCAAATCAATTAATGCTTTCAAAGTGAGAGAAAAAGTTACACAAAGAGGAAAAGTTGCATGAAAATGGAACTCGACGAATATACATAATGGTGCACTACTATCATTAGATATTATTTTAATAGATGAGAATGTGGGTAACTATATAATTTTTTTTTTGTTTTATTATTTTTTTTTAAAGAAAGGTTTCTTAAATACTCGTAAAATCAAGGTCTAATTAAAATTATTTTTTTACAAGAAGATCACATTCAATAATCCATAAACATTAGTTTGGTTCCAGATTTCAACCACTTGATGGAAGGGGGATATACGAAATATCAAACTTTGAAGTAAAAAAAAAAGGACTTCAAAGTAGTGAGCCATGATTTTTTCATCAATTTTACATTGAGTACATCCGTTGAAGAATATTCAGGCAACATACAACTTAGAGATAACAAGTTTGATATTGTACCGTTCAACAAGTTGTGTCGACGAATAAGCAAAAACACTCAGTTTTCTGGTAAGAAAAACACAACAAATATTTTAAAATTATTTACCTTTATGAGTTACATAACTTTTTTATGTTTATATTATTTTTCTTTTTCAGATATATTCGGATGTGTGATTGGTATAGGCGATATAGAAGATCAAAAACTACATGGCAAGGATAAGATTGTGAAGAAATTGGTTTTGCAAATTCAAGATATCATGTATGTTTCTTTTTCTAAATAAATATTTTTTATGTAAGTTTTCTTGATTTATTTTTTATATTTGTTTTTCGTAAAATTTGCAGCAACAACGAATTCAAAGTTACCTTTTGGGAACAAAAAGCTATAGAGGCGAAAAATATAATTAATGTTGATGAGTCATCTGAAGCGCCAACAATTATCATCATGTCAATTTTAGTTAAACCAATGTATAAAGGTAATTATAATTCTATTGTCTACATAATTTATTTTAAAATAAATTGTACTATTTTGTTTCACTTTATACAATAATTTTTTTGTTACATTTTAAAAATTATGGTATCAGGTCAACTATCACTTTCATCATCTGGTGCAACAAAAATTTACATAAATCTCAACTTTGCAGAAGTTCAAACAATCATAAAAAGGTAACTGTTTTTAATTACTTTATATTATTAAATAATGAAAAGTACATGACATAATCTATTTATTTTTAATCTATATCTTAGTTGTAAAGATGCACTGAAGAAAACAAAAGTTCAAACAATTGAAGAACAAAATAAAGAACTAAAGGTAGATGATGTGAAAATGGAAACCTTGACTATTGCGGAAATCAAATCTCAAAGGTCAAAAGACGAAAAGGTATACAATGCTAATTATTTAAAATAAATTTTTAGTATGTCGATTTTTCTTCTCACATTAACTAAATTGCTTACAAGTTAATTGCTTCATGCAGCTGGTGTTGATCATACTTTGTAAAGTTTATATTACTTCAATACGAAGTCCATGGTATTACAAATCTTGCAGAAGCTGCAATAGGAGGCTCAACATGACATATGATGGAACATATAAGTGTACCAGTTGCAACCTAAATACCGTAACACCAGTGCCGAGGTATAAATAAAATATTTATTAATTTAATTCTACTTTTAAGAAACCATTTATATTTATGCTTTCTAACAATTTTACAAGTGACAATTAAATTTTTTCTTCCAGGGTTAAGTTACAAGTGCAAGCACAAGATGATTCATGATTTGCAACATTCGTCTTATTTGAAAATATACTACACAAAATCATAAGTGATGAAGTAATAAATGACGTATTAGAGAAATTACCAAAGGTATGCTTAAAAATTCTTAAAATTTAATTAAATTTTGTTAAAACATTCTATTACAGTATAACTTTTATTAACTTTTTATATTTATTATTTTCTTAAATTAATTTTATTTTTACTTTATTTAGGACACGTGGGTCAAAAATAATGTTCCACATGAATTTAAAAAAATTGTAGGAAGAAGTTTTACATTCGTTGTAAAACTAACTTCCATCAATTTCAATAAAGGGCAAAAAGGTTACACAGTGACAAATATATGTCATTCGAAGCCTCAAACAAATCAAGAAGACATTGTGGATAAAGAAATTAAAAAGAAAAGAATCGGCACTTCTTTGGAAGATTCACGGAGTAAAAAGAACAAAGAAATTACTATTTTATAAATTAAGTTAATTCAACTTTAATTAAATAAATATTACATCGCATTAATTATATTTTGCTAAATAATTGTAATGGGGTATACTAACTATTAATTTTTAACTTTCAGGGATGATGATGATGATGATGTTGATGGAAAATCTACATCGGCGTGAATATGACTATTTAATTTAGATTTTTATTAGGATGCATAGTTTTATTTTTAATTATAAAGTTGTTCGCATATTCAATTACTTACTTTAAAATGTTCATTATCTACTTTACTCATTTATAATTTGGTCATTTCAGCTAAATTTTATATTAAAATAATAATTTTATATTTACTTATTAAATTATTAAAAATAAATTTCTACACATAATGAAATGGGCACGATCGTGGATAAGCACGTACTAAAAGTAATATATATATATATATATATATATATATATATATATATATATATATATATATATATATATATATATATATATATATATATATATATATATATATGCACTTGGAAAGAGAAATACTTGAGTAACCTATGTGCAATCGGTCACCCAGCCCAATCTAGAGGGAAAAAGTGAGTTAACCTAGCAAGTTTCCCAAAAAAAAAAAGAAAAAAAGAAAAAAGAAAAAAAAAGGTAGAATTACAGTTTTAGATTTCAATTGTCGTCCCTTTCAGTTCTCGCTTCTCAGTTCTTACTATAAAATCCTAACTAGGGTTTTGCAAGGGATCCCTTCCTCTCTCAAACACGGTGGCGCCAAACATGGCTGAAGTTCAAGAGACAGTCGCAGCGACGGCAGACGAGACAACGGCCATGGATGAGTCCATGGACGACGTAGTAGAACCCTCAGAACCCGCTCAACAATCCAGCCCATCCGAGACCTCGAACGGCGAGGCGAAGCGACCGAGGAGAAATCCGAAGGAGGAGAATAACGGATAGCGGTGCCGAGGCGAAGAAGCTGAAGGTCGAGAAGTCCGTGGAGGAGCAGAGGCTGGAGGAGTTGGAGGAGAAATCGCCAGAGATTGTGAGTTTGGGGCCGAAGAAGTTCAGTTCTTCTGAAGAGATGTTTAATTACTTCTTCAAGTTTCTTCATTGTTGGGCGCCCAACATTGATGTCAACAAGGTCAGTTTTTTAGGGTTTTTTTTTTTTTTTTTTTTTTTTTTTTTTTTTTTTTTTTTTTCTGGATTGTAGTTTCGATTTGTTTGTTTTGATTGTCTTAAAGTTTGGATCTTTTGCAAGTTAAGTTGTTTGGTATTGATTGGTTAAGAGAGTTGTGATTAGGATCTAGGGTTTCATCTTATGCACTTTGAATTTATTGGAAGTTAACGCAATGGATTCAGTGTTTTTATGTGGCGATTGAACTGGTTTGAGATCTAAGGACGAGTTTTGGGGAACCTGGTCGGGTTGCGACAATAGTGAGGGCGAAACGGGGTTGCGTTAGTTAAGGGCGTGACCTCGGTTTCGATTCTCCGGGTCACTGGGTTCTCACTTCTGGTCGATAGAGTCGGGCCTCAGGGCCTTGTGGGAATAGTGAGGGTAACCTCGACGCCTACGATTATCATAAAAAGGACGAGTTTTGGGGAGTTTGCAACTTGTGGAGGTTTGTCTGGGAGACAGGGAGAGGGTTTTTAGGGTGGTTTGTTCATGTAAGGATCTATTGTTTGTCCCGTCTTTTGTGAATTCGATGCCGAGAAGGTATCCCTTGTGTGTCCCTGTATATGATTGTTGGCTCTTCTATGGCCTCAGTGTCCTGTTTATGTGGTTTTATTGTTTTGGTGATATCAGCTGCTTTGTAGAAAATACCATACCAATTGGAGGATCTCTGTCTGATTAGAATGTGTCCCTTGGTAAAATCTCAAACTTAGTGCCATTGATTTACTCTAGAGTTTTCTTCTATAAAAAATAATCAATAACTTTTTTTCGCAAGTTGTTCTATTGTCTGCTGTATGAGGACCGGGGTGCCTTGGTGAGTTACCAATCCATGTTTCTTTCACTACTTGTTGCAGCGCAGTTAATGCCTCTGGATTGTCTTTGACGATTTAATCCTAAATCCTGGAAACGATTATTGCTGGAACTCTACATTTTGACTGGATGAGAGTGTTCCAATCTATTTTATTTATGTAATGCTACTGTTCACTCGTTAATTCATGAAGTTCACCAAATTGTCAATGCTACTTCGATATTATGATGTGAGGGAGCATCTCTCTCTTGTGGCTGACTGTGGGAGGTTCTTTTTCCTCATTATCTAGGGTTTTAATTGTTTTAACTTATAAGTACAACAAATACCAATAATACCCTTATATATGATAACACTTAAATAGGTAAATATATCAAAAGACATCAAATCAATTAATACGATATACATACAGTTTCATTTACTTAAAGATACAATGAAATTATAAATTTATACATAAATGCTATATATATTAGACACTTTTAGCCGAGTCCAAGTATCCGTGTCCTATTATTTGGACACATCTAGCCAAGCCCACGTATCCTTTTAATTAGAAAATAGCAAGCCCGACCCTCATATATGTACACATGTACCTAACACCCATACTCAAGTCCGGGTAACCTAGTGTAAAGCAAGAAATTAATGTCAAAGTATGAGTAATGAGTTCTATCTTATTACAAAAAACTGCTGCCATCCGACCCAACACACTTTTGCGAGCTATTTTAAAGATGAAAAAGGTGTTTCCTATCCACATGGAAAGCTGTCCCTCTTCCATAGAAAGAATTCAAAAAAATAACATCTGAAAGGATCAAAACCATGAAAATTAGAATTAATTATTTAATAAACAATGATTATCATAGACAACATGTTTCCCTTAATAGAATTTAGATCTTACTTGCACTTGGGGTGAAATTATTGATATATCTCTTCAGTATATAAATTTTATGAAAATTTCCTGCATTGAGTTATACTTTCCCGAAGGAAAATGATTGGGTAACCCACTTTCGACACTCACTTGTCGTTGTCCTTTGAATTTTGCGTTGAAATGTTTGAGCATGTGTCTTGATGTGTATCCAAAGGACTAACAACTAGGTGTCAGAATGTAGGTGTCAAAAGTGGGTTACTTTAGCATTTCCCTTGAAGTGGGCAAAGATAGATACGGAGCCAACTTTTAAATCCTTGTTCTTCAATTCTCTTAAGAGTTGGGAGTTCCCATTGTTATGTATGAGTAAATCATGTTTGTTGGTGAAGGGTCTTATTGTTGTTTAGGATTACACTTCAAGAATGCACCAAGATTGCTTGTAACTTGACCAAAAGGGTCTATGAATGACCTTATCTTCTTTGGACTTGTATTTTCCCGACATCTGCCCGTAATCGCTTGGTTAGGAGTTTTATTTTTTCATATTCTAATGTGGTTCATGCTGTGTTCTGTTTTTGGTTGGTATATTGCCACATCATGAGAGGATAGGTACTTCAATTAAACGAAGTGTTAGTCAATTTTCTAGATTTCACCTTCACAATATCTTGACATTTGAAAGCTGTTGGAATCGGCACTTCAAATCATAGTTGAAACTTGAATTGTAAAACTTAATTTTTTTTTTGGTTGAGTTTCATGCTGTCTGCTTCAGAAAGATTTTTTTTTTTTTTTTTTCAATGGTTGTCATGTTATCCCTACTACACCTAACTAATCTCAATCATGTTGCTTATTTTTGCCTGTTGGTATGGATGTCATGTTAATTGTCTATATTGTATGTTACTTGCATAGCTTCCAATGTGTATGGCTAGTGGCTGATTGGTTACCAGTTTCCTTCTTTCTTGTTTCTAATGATGTGCGTATGTATCATCCTGCAGTATGAACACTTGGTATTGTTGGACTTGCTCAAGAAGGGCCATTCGGAAGCTGACAAGAAGATTGGTGCTGGCGTGCGTGTTTTCCAAATTCGCAACCATCCAATGTGGAAAAGCAGGTGCTTCTTTATTGTAAGACAAGATGATTCTGTTGACGATTTCAGCTTCAGAAAGTGTGTTGATCGCATTCTGCCATTACCTGAAGAAATGAAAGTTAAACAAGGCGCCAATAAGGTGTTAGGAGGACGTGGTGGCAGCAGGGGTGGTGGTCGTGGAGGAAGAGGCGGTGGAAGAAGAGGTGGGCATGGTCGAGGAAGAGGTGGCAGGTGACTCTTATGATGTACAATCACCTAGAATTGAAGTGGGTGCCTATTTACTATTATTACAAGTGGGAAATTTTTTGGCATTACTTGGTTTTCCCAAGTTTTTAACTTAAAAAGAGATTCCGAGATAACTATATATTATGATCTTAAGAATTTTAATGGTATTTTTGAAATCTCTGCGTGGCATGATTTTGTTCCATTTCCTTTTGATTCTGTTATAAATCCATTGAATTTGGGAATATCTTCTTGCTTTAGATCTCATTTCAGTCCTGTAAAATTATGAAATTGTTTGGTTTGAGATTTACATGAGCTTGGTTTATCTTATTTTTCATCGACCATGTGTCATAGACTTCTATTGGAATATATGTATGAAGCGTCAGGAATATATGCGTCATACAAACTTTTTATCATCTGCCATTTATCT
The DNA here is from genome assembly GCA_039657325.1 of Stephania cephalantha. Taxonomy (NCBI): domain Eukaryota; kingdom Viridiplantae; phylum Streptophyta; class Magnoliopsida; order Ranunculales; family Menispermaceae; genus Stephania; species Stephania cephalantha. Next base: position 44,049,954 of record CM077573.1, on the reverse strand, counting down.
TTATTGGATTGGTGCTCTGAAAACTTGTTCATGTAATTCATGCTAGTCTGTTGGTTTTAACAAGTTTTGCATTTTAATTACTAAACTAAATGGGTTACATATAAGAAAGCACGAGTTATTAAAGTAATAAACTGAGCTTTCTACATTAAAAGAAGAGTAATAAACTTACCTAATTAGTGATGACATCACAAACGATTCAATGAAATTTACTGCTCCTTATCAGGACATGTATTTCCAACAACAATTAATAGAAGATACCCACAGTACCAATTAGACGCCTTTAAAGACAGTCTAAAAATGCCTCTACTATAAAATTTGATTCATAGGAATTGAAGAAATTCGACGAAGTAAAGGTTGATCAAGCGAACTTGGGACAGATTGATCGATTAGAAGGAATATATTGAAATAATTTGAAAAATACAACGTCAATTGCACAAAATTGAGCGCAATGAGAATTCGATCCATCCAACTGAACCTCAACTAATTTGAAATGGAGGCTATGCAATAGAAGATACCTGGCCTATTGTATATTCTGTATGTTTGATTCGTGTGCCCTTTGTTTATTGATTGAATGGATAATGCATGACTAAACAAACTCAAAAGTGAACCACTGACTTAAGAGGGGTTTTTCAAAAAATAAGGTGGGAATAATTTTTATTCCAAAAATAAGGTTGGCTGCTTTTAATTTACAAAACTAAGGTATGTCTCCTTTTGAAAAGGAGTCATTGGTGATGATGTGGCTCCATGTGGCGATGTGTGTTGACGAGATGGAGTGAATGACTCTTTTTGAAAAGGAGTCATTTATACAAAATGAATGACACCTTTTGAAATGAGCCATCTATACAAAATACACAACCTCTATTTTACTCATCAAAATGAGTATTTTGTTCAACTCGAAGCGGTGAACTTATGCAAACGTCATGTACGTATCGAGATGGACAAGCCGCATCACGTACGTATCTCGAGATGGACAACTCGCATCACATACGTATCTCGATGTAACAATTGATGTAAATGACACACGTATATGGACGTGGACAACTCATGCAAACACCATGCATGTATCTCGCGGCATAGAAGTCATGCAAACGACGCGCGTATGTTGAGGTGACCGACCTATGCAACCTCGTGCAATTTATGCAAACGTTACGCACGTATCTCGAGGGGCCAACTCATGCAAACGATACACACGTATCCGGCCATTGACAACCCTTGCCAATAACATGCATGTATGTCGAGGTTGACAATCAATGCAAACATTACGCACGTATCTCGAGGGGACAACCCATGCAAATGACACGCACGTATCGGCGGTGGGCAACCCATGCAAACAACACGAACGTATCTTAAGGTTGACAAAAAATTTGACCCACAAGTCACCCAAGTCTATCACAACAAAAAAATTTGACCCACCCCACTTTCTCTCTCGGTAACTCCAACTCTCTCTCGTTCTCTCGTCTGCCGCACCCCACCCTCTCCCTCTCTCTGCCGCACCCCACTCTCTCTGTCCCTCTCCCTCTCTTCTCTGCCGCACCCACTCTCTCTGCTCTCTCCCTCTCTCTGCCTCTGCTCTCTCGACGTCGCTCAACACCCGTCCATTACCATCAACCATAAATAACCCCCGCCCCCTACAGCCTACCCTCTAGTCCGCACACCTCGAGAACGGTCACGGGTGGTTTACCACGTGGCGCCACGTGGTGTGGAGCCCACGTGGACACCACGTGGAGCCCACATCGACACCACGTGGATTTGCCTTACACTAATGGCATATTCGGAGAATGCGCCATTAGTGTAAGGGACCCTTCCACGTTGGACACTAATGGCGCATTCTTGAGAATGCACCATTAGTGTAAGAGGCCGATCCACGTGGATCCCACGTGGACGCCACGTGGATTTGCCTTACACTAATGGCGCATTCGGAGAATGCGCCATTAGTGTAAGGGACCCCTTCCACGTAGGACACTAATGGCACATTAGTGTAAAATTTTTTTCCAACTAAAAATGCATTTGCAAAATGCGACTTACCTTACTTTTGTAATAAAAACTAAACCTAACTTATTTTATTAATTTATTTTATTTTCAACAGTACATTTGTAATTTTTCGACTTAAGATCCCACACAAAACACTGTTACGAGATTTCAAATTTAGCCGAAAACAGAAAAAGAGATTGCAACATTGCAAGTTCAAACACTCACATTGCTAGTGCGCATTCTCTTTAGTTCATTTGGTGGCATTTTCCTTGTCCATACTTCTTCCATGTCTAGTGCTTTTCTTTTATAGTAGTGTAGAACTGTTGATCCTTTATGTTTACATCAAAGCAACAAAAATTGTTCGCCAAACCTTCTCTACAGAGGATTTAATATATGCATCTGATATGAGCACCACAAAAACTAATGTGGCCATTTGAAATCATTATTCCTCAATTGAAGGGTCTTGTCTTGATAGATGAGCACCTAATAAGCTGGAATATGATTCTTACCAAACAACCCAAATGAACTATAGCTTTCTAGCTATCAAAAGAAAATTAATAATGAAAGAAAGCTGAGGTGAGAAATTAGGTTTAAAATAATTTCAACTTTGCTTTGTTTTCTTTTCTTTAATTTCAAAGTTGAATTAATGGGCATCTACTCATCTCCACAATCTCCTCACACGAAACCACAAAAAATGAATGACACATGAAAAGCACGACTTGCGCACGATATTGGCGAACATGTTAATTTTTCTCGCTTTAAGAAGAGCGGCTTCTCTTGTTAATGGTGAGTATTAGGAAATGGAAGTTCACAATGATGAGAAACTGGAGACCCAACATTCCGACCTGCAACCTTCCGAAGGCACAACTTTTCTAAGAACTTGTTTCAATGGTGTTAATGCCATGTCAGGTTTTCTCTTCTTCTATCTGGCTCAATTCTTGTCCGAGCTAGATCTATTTTTCTCCTCCTTAGCTGGAAAAGTGGCTTACTATTTTTCCTCATTGTTGAAAGAAAGCCTACCATGCATGACAATCCACTCTAAATGCTAATCTTCATAGAAGTCCATTTGGATCCTTTAGTACTATATATATCACATAAAAGTTCAAATTAAACAACAATGGATTTGCCAAACAACTGGTATATAATTAGTGAAAAAAACTGACTTTAATTAGTGTGGTAATTACATAGGTGATGTTACATCAAAGTATCACTAGGAAAGTTTTTTATATCTTCATAAAAGGTGAAAGCTAGCAATGATGTAAACTAATGCCAGAGGTTAATCACCATGTTTAAACAATAACGATCCTTGTAAAAACGTCAATCGCATGCCATTGTTCTAATCTTCGCATATATGTAGAAGACAACTGTACTTCCTAAACAATCGAGTCTTAGCTTTTGCAAAGGATTAAGATGTTTAATTTTTTTCCCTTTTGTGTCAACATTCTAAGCTGCAACTTTGAGGTTCTTGAATGCTTACATTAATTCTACTGTTTTCATGTTTGTAGCTAGAACAAAATAATTTCGGTTTAATTTGGTTTTAATCGTTCTCAGGAGTTGGAATATTATCTGTTCCATATGCATTATCGGAAGGCGGATGGTTTGGATTATTACTTCTATTAGTTATGGCAGTGGTTTGTTGGTATACAGGCCTACTTCTACGTAGGTGTATGAATGCTAATCCACTCATCAAAACATATGCCGACCTGGGTGAGCTTGCGTTTGGCTATAAAGGAAAACTTATAGTAGCATTTTTCTTGTATCTCGAACTGTATCTAGTAGCAATTGAGTTCCTAATATTGGAAGGCGACAACTTAAACAAGTTGTTTCCAAACATGAGCTTTAAAGTCGCAAATCTCAGAGTCGAAGGGAAACAAGGATTCACTTTGCTTGCAGCAGCTTTGTTTTTGCCAACTACATGGTTAAGGAGTATGGGACTGCTTGCCTATATTTCTGCCGGTGGGGTTCTGGCTTCTATCATTCTTGTGGTTTGTGTCTTTTGGGTTGGCGCAGTAGATGGCGTCGGATTTCATGAAAGAGGCCAATTCTTGAAATGGGGCGGAATGCCAACCGCTGTTAGCTTATATGCCTTTTGCTATTGCGGCCATGCAGTGTTTCCCACTTTATGCACTTCCATGAAAGATAAGAGGCAATTCTCCAAGGTAAACAATGACTTCAAACATTACTAAATAATTAACATACATAAACAATTTTTTTTTTTTTTTTTATATATATATATCTCTAACTTTGGTCTAAAATTGTTGCTGTTAACAATTTTCTGCATATACAGGTACTGGCTATTTGCTTTGTTGTCTGCACAGTTAATTATGGATCAATGGCAATTTTGGGCTACTTAATGTATGGCGACAGTGTGAAATCCCAGGTGACGCTAAACCTTCCTGTTAAAAAGCTGAGTTCGAAGATAGCAATATACATGACATTGATAAATCCATTCACGAAGTATGCAATTATGATCACTCCATTAGCGACGGCAATTGAAGATCATTTTCAATTTTATAAAAGCAAGTACTCCATCTGTATTCTTATCAGAACTGTATTGGTGATCAGTACTGTTGTTGTTGCACTAGTTGTTCCTCTATTTGGATACCTAATGTCTCTGATTGGCGCGTTCTTGAGTGTGACAGCTTCAATGTTGCTTCCATGTATATGCTACCTCAAGATTTCGAAGGCACATCGCAGTAATGGCTTAGAGTTATTAGTCATTATCGGTATCTTGATACTCGGGTCATTGGTTGCAGTCTTGGGAACTTACATGTCTTTAAGACAAATCATAAGTCATTTGTGAACTTTTTTCTCTTCACAGATTAAATAATAAGATGTATATACATATCTTATATCTCCTTATTAATTAGAACAATAAATCTATTTGGATTTCGATTGCACAATATATGCATAAATCGAAAGGAGCAAATATGGGAGTGGTAAGAACTCCGAAATCCTTTCGATGATGCAGACAAAAAGTATCTTAGACATATTGAAGGAGGTAAAAGACATCTTATTTAATTTCTGCAGTTATGAAATGTTCTCCTTTGAGATATATATAGGTTTGGTTTATCTAAATATTCTTCCTCCATTAATTTGCTGTTGTAGATTTGTTTTGATAGGAATAATAAGCGGTAGACTTGCACTGATGGAATGTAAGTATATGCTTAATAAACTGAGCTAATTAGTGATGAAAGCATTAATGATTATTCTAAAAAGTTTTGTAATAGGTTTGGTCCAAGTCGTGAGAGAGTGTGGATACTGGATAGTATACTATTGTGCATTAATTTCTTAAGTTCATTTGAAGGCATTTTCCTTGTCCAAATATCCTCCATGTCTAGTGATCTTCTAATTTTATAGTAGTATAGAAGTGTTCATCACCCCTTACGTTTATATGAAGCAACATTGTTAATCTGGATGGGTCGGCTCAGTGGTAAGGGTGAAGGCGGGATTTTGTAGGTTAGGCGCATAGTCTCGAGATCGATTCCCCACAACAACCAAACATCGAGCTACTAGTGGTCTCTTTCTGCAATCCAATAGGAGTATGTACCACCGAAACTAATTGGCTTGTGCTACAATCCAATCTATATGCACCACTTATATATCAGATCAACTCTTATTATATTTCTGATTTGGGATTATATACTCCAACAATTTATGCTGGTGAGGTTCTGGCTTCAATCATACTACCAAGACCAACGCTCACACCTGCAATGGCGTCATCAATGCGCCTGAAACTTAAGAATTTTAAATGGAAATTCGAAAATCTCGAATCCAAATCAAATGGACAAAAGTAGAGTACGTAGTTCAATACAATGTTCAATTAGTCATCAGCATTAATTCATAGAAATTCATAGAAATACATATATATCCACCCAAAATCAACTTCAAATCTTTGAAATCAAGTTTTATTACAAACCAATTCCACTTTAAACTGCGTTGATTCCAACTAATTAAACTTCCCAAACCCAACAAAACATAGCAATATAACCCCAATTCATAGCAAAAATTATCCAAACCATAGCAACAAAATGACAAACAGAGTGCTAAACAGTGCAATATGGAGAAGATTTTCTCTTGTATTCATTCACTTCATTTAGATGGTAATATATACAGAATTGTGTGCAAGTTAATTAGGAAACAAATCCTTCCAAGAATCACTACAAATCACGGAGAGTATTGCCTATACATATCATCTATAAATATTGATAAGGTAAAAATATGTATTGTCATTTTTGGTCAACCAATACTTGGTAAGAAAAAGATACGATATAATCTTGTGAGTTTTATGCAGAGATGCTGGTTCTGTACCTATAGACTTGTCTGTAGGTACAGAACACGTCCCTTAATTCGAACAATATCCTTAATAGATACTCGGGACAGCTGGACAAGATATTCATGCCAACCTATATACGTTCGGCAAAGCAAGAATATTTGATTGCCAACTCGCAAGAAAACTAAGGCAAGTTTCCTTTGATCAATGAAGAAAGAAAGAAACAAATGACCATGGTGACAATTATATAATTATGGACGCGGAAAAGTGAAAGGAATCAGTAAAAGGTCTTGGTAATAATTTTACCAAAAGTAGAATAAAAGTGGTGCACCACATGAAATATGAAGGACAAAATTATTGACAATGAGCATGCTCAAAATCGTGACAAACTATGTCACGTATGAAAGACCATCAAGTCTAAATATTGTCATATACATGCTCAAATATTTTGGTGACCTTTACCATGCCAATCAAAGGCTAAATTATGAATTTTATGACATTACAATCGACACATTGAGATGTGTTCAAATCATGACCTAAATAAAGACGAATAATGCATGTCTTGCTCATTTTGCTACATGCACATTATAATGTAAAAGAGAATATTTCTCAAATTTGAACTTAGCGGAGGTTAACGTTTAGGCAATATCTGATACAACAATTATATTGTTAATGTCTTATCATGAAGAAATATACTTAGAATAATAGAAAATTTCTCTATATGATTATGATTTAATCTGAGAATGAAATTCTCGATCGGCTTTAGCTTCTGGAATATAAAAGACATATTAAAACGAATGTCGTCATAAATCAAATGATCTAATGACATTCATAATGTGGAGTGATCGTTTTTTATTATCCATAATCATCAATTATGCGAAAAATATTGTAAATTCGCATGAACATCCTTTATGGAACCTTATTTCTTATCAGCTGGTGGTTATCTCAAGGCAAATCAATAGGAGACTTATATTGATTTAACTCTCCATTAATCATATTATAAGATTCCTTGAACCCCTAATTGGCCTAATAGATGATTTATATATAACATATCTTGATAATTGTCACTTTATTGAAGCAATTTTTCCCTCAATTAGGGGGAGATATAAGCCAATTCAAAAAAATAATGACATGAAATTGCTTGAAACGCATCAAATATATTGCATTGTGATCCATGTACAAATTCAATATGAACTTGAAGTTCAAATGATCATTGATTAGCAACAAAATGCAATTGTTAATATAAGAGTGACAAAATTATATGTTCCAGCATTAAAGGTTCATATAGGAAATGATGTCCGCGCGCAATAAAATGCACAAGAACCACCAAATGCTTAAGATGTAAAATACCAGATATTGTATTTTTAAATTACTTGCAATGATTTGTTGCAATGTAATATATGATGTCTCGTCCATGTGAACATGAAAGGGAGAATCAAAAGAAGTTATTTATTAGTGAATTGCACTCTTTTTCCCTTAGCTATGATTTTATCTCATTTGATTTTCCTAGCAAAGTTTTTAATGAAGCAATTTTAACAATATTAATACTCCATATCAAAATTGATAAGTGTATTGTACTATTTTTTTTCCTTCGCTAAAGTTTTATCCCACCAGGTTTTCCTAGCAAGGTTTTTATTGAGACAATTCTATCAATATCATACTTTATATCAACATTGATGAGAACGATGTACTCTTTTTTCTTTGCTGGATTTTTTTCCCACAGGGTTTTTCTTAGTAAAGGTTTTAACGAAGCATATTCTATTAGCAAGTGTCGTCCAAGGGGGAGTGTTGTAAATGTAATGGGAGTGCATGACTCTTCCTCTTTGTATTTCACTAATTCCATGTAACACCCACTTAATTCATGTATTAAATGGTTGTTATAATATGTAAATGTAACTTGTGCCCTTTGGTCTTCGTCTCATTAAGACCAAATGAGTTATATAAAGAGATGAGATCCATGTAATATGTGCACCATGTTGGAATGAAAAATTCTCATATTTTCTCCTCATCTCTTCTCTTGTTCTATTTTCTAGTTCTTTGTTTACTTCCTTGATTTAGTCCTAGTTAGTTTTACAACAATTAATTATTTTAAAAAATATGTTGTCATGACCAATACATTTTTCTTTTCCAATTTGTAAACCAAGTAGTTTGGTTTTTTCTGCCGTTATCCACTCTTATTTCTTTTGCTTGAATTTCCAGTGAAGTTGCATAATATTTTTTTCTTAGAAGGCACAAGAATTTCACTACAAAAAAACAGCTCGATTTGCATAAATTTCGTCTCTAATCTAGTTCGCAACGAATTAGAGACTTTAACATATTTCATCTCCAAAATCGTCGTCGCTAATTATTCGAGAGACGAAAATAAGGTTCCGTTATCGATTTCAAACAGATCAGAGACGAATTAGAAACGAATTTAGAGACGGACGTGAAATGGACCAAAGACGGACATTCCTCCAAGGTGAATGTTTTGGCTTGCAGTCCGTCTCTAATCAGAGACGAATCGAAACACACCGAGAAATGGACATTAAATTTTTCTCAGTTTCTGGATTAAACTTCGATGCTATTCCGTCTCAAATTAGAGATGAATTAGCAATAGAATTCATAAATTCCGTTTCTAATCCGTCTGTAATACTTCTTTGAACCCAGTTTACCAAATTTCTGAGTTAAATTCCGATGCTATTCTCTTGCAAATTAGAGATAGATTAGCAACTAAATTCATAAATTCCGTTGCTAATCCATCTAAATTCCATTTCTACACCCATATTTTTTTTAAAAAATAAAACACTTAACTCAAAATGGTTTTCCAAAACTTCAAAACCAGAAAACAACAATAAAAGAACCTACTCCATCACTTGCACCCCTCCTAGAACTCCTTAGGGGTGCTAACATCCCAAAAAAAAAAAATTTCACTTGCACACAATAATTAACAATATACATCAACAACAATGTATATATTAAAAAAACAATTATCAAACATTTTGCCAAAATTTATATACAAACAAAAATAATGTAAAAAAACCAATTAACTTTGAATTTAATCAAAAGAAATCTAAATTCGTTTAAATTGTATCAATCAATAGATCCTAAAAAAATGGATCATAACATTCAAGCTATTGAGAAACGTGTCTTCATATGGATGAAAAAATTCATATATTGACCACACTCTTCCAGTTTTGACAAACCATCATTTCAAAAAGTCGATGTTCCTGCAGACAATATAAAAAAAAAAACATAATTAATTTGATATGTGAAAATTGTAAAAGGATACAAGTATTAATACTTGAATATTAACTTCATAAACTATTGTTTGGTTAAATCTATCACTTCCATGGTATTCCTAGAATATGTATTCCGAACAAAAATAGATCAACTTGAAAGTAATTGATGCACTAGCAACAATAAATTTACTATATCATAAGGAATACCCATTTCAGTTTAGCACATCAGCCTAAGACCCACAATTCTAGTAACTCTCAAACCAGTTCAAACCCCCATCCTGTCCAATTAACTCTTTTGCACTAAAACCCAAGTCGCACTTAGTGTTGAGTCGTTAATTATGTAATATTATATATAGGTTATTTATATATTTTTATTGTCAAGTTTCCAAAATACTAGCATAATTACGTTTATTTATTATTTTCAGGGTTAACGGAGTGCGCAGTTGAATTCGTGGCGGAAAAATACTCAAAATGGAGTATTTATTTGCAGTGATCGGATGCCTGACAATTTGCCTCGAAATACGCGTTGCGCGGTGGGTCGAATAACAGTAAGTATGTCTCAGCCAATAAGAAGATGCCCCGTTAGTGCCACGCGTCACACAGCATTACCCAAGTGTCGGGCGCCTATTAGTCCACAACCACACACAAAAGCCGGCGCCACCAATGGGAAATCGCCACGTCGGCCGGGATAACCACGTCACACACGGCCTTTTCTTCTTCAGCGTTTCGGCGGCCTATCGATCGACCTCGCGATGCGTGCCGCCTGAGACTCCCGATATTTCGCGCGAGTGGCACGATTTCTTCCTCCGCCACGTCATGCCACTTGGTAGGCTCCCATTGGTCCAGCTTGTCACGTTGAGGTGTCTCCACCAATCACGTGCAACCACGTTTCGATGACTCAGTCACAGTAGCGTCATCACAAACATCCCTCGTCCAATCGCTGCTCGCCACGTCATACATGGCAGCAAGCTCACCCAATCAAATTCTGACACGTGGCAGGGGATGGGAGCAAATTCATGACAGCCGTTTGATCGTCCTCGGCGCACGCGTGACAAATAAAAACAGAGGCAGAACGCACAGGGGGGAATTTGGAAAGCAATTTTGAAAGCGCGAGTAGCGGTTTTGGGGGACTCGCTCGGCCTCTATGGCCGAGCTCTCTACCACTCGCCCATTCTATTTTTTTATTTGTTCTTTAATGGGAGGTTAAAAACTCTTAACTTAGGCAAGACGGCGATGGAGGTTCAATTACGCATATCAATGTATTTGTGAGATTTATATATTTTAATTTCAGGTCTTTTCATTAATATTTTATTTTCTTGGGTATTGTTTTAACAATCGAGGTTAAACAACGATTTAAATCTTGATTTACGTGCCAATGGGTCGTACGCACCGTGCACTTGTGCAATAAGACCACACTAGTGGCATTCAACCATACTGATTTATTAGACCATTTTGGGACCAGGTTGAATATCTTAGAAATCTAGGGTAAATCGGACACACGAGTGATCCGGTTGTCTAGGTGTAGTGCTTCACAAAGCCAAACGCGTGGGCTTTGTGAAGGCACTACACCTAGACAACCGGATCACTCGTGTGTCCGATTTACCCTAGATTTCTAAGGTATTCAACCGGTCCCAAAAGGGTCTAATAAATCGGTATGGTCGAATGCCACTAGTGTGGTCTTATTGCACAAGTACGGGTGCGTACGACCTACTGGCACGTAAATCAAGATTTAAATCAGTGTTTAACCTCGATTGTTAAAACAATACCCAAGAAAATAAAATATTAATGAAAAGACTGAAATTAAAATATATAAATCTCACAAATACATTGATATGCGCAATTGAACCTCCATCGCCGTCTTGCCTAAGTTAAGAGTTTTTAACCTCCCATTAAAGAACAAATAAAAAAATAGAATGGGAGAGTGGTAGAGAGCTCGGCCATAGAGGCCGAGCGGAGTCCCCCAAAACTGCCTGCGCTTTCAAAATTGCTTTCCAAATTCCCCCCTGTGCGTTCTGCCTCTGTTTTTATTTGTCACGCGTGCGCCGAGGACGATCAAACGGCTGTCATGAATTTGCTCCCATCCCCTGCCACGTGTCAGAATTTGATTGGGTGAGTTTGTCGGCATGTATGACGTGGCGAGCGCCGATTGACGAGGGATGTTTGTGATGACGCCGTCTGGATCGAGTCATCGAAACGTGGCCGCACGTGATTGGTGGAGACACCTCAACGTGACAAGCCGACCAATGGGAGCCTACCAAGTGGCATGACGTGGCGGAGGAAGAAATCGTGCGACTCGCGCGAAATACGGGAGTCTCAGTGCGGCACGCATCGCGAGGTCGATCGATAGGCTAACTGAAACGCGAAGAAGAGAAAAGGTCGTGTGTGACGTGGTTATCCCGACCGACGTGGCGATTTCCCATCGTGGCGCCGGCGCCTAGCTTTGTGTGGGTCGTGGACTAATAGGCACCCGACACTTGGCACTGGTGTGACGCGTGGCACCGACGAGGCATCTTCTTATTGGCTGAGACATACTTACTGCTATTCGACCCACCGCGCAACGCGTATTTCGAGGCAAATTGTCTGGCATCCGATCACTGCAAGTAAATACTCCATTTTGAGTATTTTTCCGCCACGAATTCAACTGCGCACTCCGTTAACCCTAAAAATAATAAATAAACGTAATTAGGCTAGTATTTTGGAGACTTGACAATAAAAATATATAAATAACCTATATATAATATTACATAATTAACGACTCAACACTTAGCAACACTTCCCCAATCCCCACAAGAACAACCTCACTAAACTCCACAAATTCCCCCAACAACTAAAAGGGCAACAAGGGAAGAACATAATCTTGGATTAACACCCACTATTGTATTACAAAAATCAAGACTCACATGAGAAAAACTAAAACTATGTCCAACACACACATCTACAACACCAATTTCAAAATTTTAAGAATATGGCCATACCTAAAAATTGATGATGAATCCAAAGCCAGAGCAACAACATCAATTGGTGTTGAATAAGTCAATTTTCTTCACTTTCGAGCCCACATGATGTTGATGAAGGCTTGTTGGTTTTGAGCATTCATTGCTAACCGACAATGAGACGATCATAATTAGATTTGTAAATCCATGGCCAATAAGCCCAACAAGCAAACTCAAACTAAACCATACAACACGCTCAGGATCTATAACGCAAGAGTAAATTATAAGGTACCACAAATAAGAAAATGATTTAGAATTTTCACATATTTAAAAGGGAAAAGAAATAGTCTCCAACTCAACCAATTTCAAGTCTTGAACTGAAATTTTTTGATTAAGCTAATGCCAAAGAAAGACAGGAAAGAGTTTACCCCACTAGAATCATGTTAAAAGCATCACATACTGTCAAACCCCTCGTCGCTAGAGCATCTGACAGACCTAGATTATCCCAAATTCTCTGATAATCTAGTAAGCCTCTAAACTCCTTTAAATATTTAATTCAGAACATAAAATTTATGTAATCCTCAAGATATGTGTTTATCCTCAAAATTAAATTCAAGGTTTTATTCTCCTGCGTGAATCCATCAACGATTTCAATTATCTAAAATCCTCATTATACATATCATATCTCAAGTCATATTCCAAGTCTTAATCTCCAAATGCAAAGCATTTTAAGAAATTATTCTATTAAAATTTCCAGTATTTTATAAAAAATTCAGCAGAGTCTCCCCTAAAATGGGTTGTCGGCACTAAAAACCTGATAAACAACAGCTTTGGGAGAAGGCCTAAAAAGACTCACATCTCCACAACAAATCACAATATAATATCAAATTGAATTAAAAGACCAAATTCCGCATCAAGTCCACAAGTTTCAATTTCGGGACTCGACTCCTTCAAACCTGGAGTTCGTTGATCCTTTAGATAGCCTACATATCCAAGTTAAATAACCAATTGAGCCCTTAGTCAAACATTTCCAATAACCTTCTCAAAAATCAAGTTAAACTAGCACCCTTGCAAGTTTTCTATACTTAGTCTATTTTTGGATGTGCACATTTTTCTATAGCAACACCCTATATTTTGGCTATAATTTCTTAACCCAAATCACCTCCGTTAGATGTAAATTCAACTTGAGTAGCAACTAAGGTATACAAGGTGTACAAAAAACTTATTCCTATGTGATTTGCACACATATAGGTTATTCAAAACGCGTCACAAAATTGCATGCTCACCAAAGTCTCATTGTCACAATTTGGATAGCTTGTTTTTTACCATTTTCACAACTATTTTTCACCAAGTTAGAGGTTGTACTAAGGTTTGAGCTTAAGTGCTATTCAAAGTAGAATATATAGGGATTCTAGAAAGTCCAACCTTAGTCAGTTTGGATAATAAATGTCCATTCAAATTGTCGTTCAAAAACAGCTCCTTGCTAAGTTCAAATTTGAACTTTTGTAAAACACTTGGTGCGTATACCTTGTTGCACAATTTTCTCAAATCAAACCAATCTACCAACCTTTCAATTATCAAAAATATGATCCTCTGATATTCAAACGAACCTATTCGCAAGTCAATCGAACCTCATTTGATGTTTCAAAACGACGCCTCAACTTGCCTAGTCAAAATAGCTTTTGGTACTTAGTGAAAAAAAAAACAGTGCAGTCCCATGTTTGAAGCCTCCTTTTCAACCTCCAAAACCTTTCGAAACCTACTCAGAAATCAAATCTGATTAGCAGGGGTTAAGTTTGATATATAAACACGAAAACCTACAAAAGATTTTGCTCAAAAACCTTCATTTGATTGCCCAGATCGTTACCCCAAAGTAGCCCAAAAACTGGACTGCAGTACTAGTTTTACAAAACTAGTTTTTATGCGATCAATTTGATTATAATTGACCCACGAAACTTCCACCAAACCTCATGCTGATTCTCATGGACTGATTTTGACATACAAACATCACAAATCATTGAAAATCAGACCTTAAAAGCATTAATTGGTCTACTGAAATCGAGCCCCAAAGTGAGACAGAATCAAAACTGCAAACTGTCAAACTATAAGAACTAGCATTGATGCACCAAATTTCGATTCAAAGGCATCATTAAATGATCTCTAAAACACAAACTAACAATTAACTGATGAAATATGATATACTACCATCAGAATCCATAAAATATATAGCCTTAAATACTTTGTTTGATTGTTCAAATCAAGACCCGAAGTCGACACACAAAAAAATGAGACTCTACAACTTGAAAACCATGAACGAGTTTAGTAAAACTTAATCAAATAGCATAAAAAAATTTCAACTGATCCTAAACTAAAATATACATCAAATCCTATCATTTCCCTCTGAATTGGATAAAAACTCAATGAGTTTTATGTTAAATTCATTAAAACTCACCTTCAACACCAAGTTGATATAGACTTCAAGTTCTTCCTTCCTTCTTTTCTTCTCCTTTCTCTTCTTCTTTGTTGGTCTTAATGGAGTGAGAGTAGATAAGTTCTTAGAGGAAAGGTGAAAGAGAGAGAGTTGTGAAGTGAGAGACCTTCCAACAAGATCATCAATCCTGGTTGGTAGACGTCTCACTCAAACATGTTTGAATGTGCAATAGACATTATGAAACAAGCATCAATCAACACATGGAAACCCTAAAAACTTGCATTTGGAGGCCTTAATCGAGTGGATTCCTAACAAACAAGTACCTTCGAATCATTTTCTACCCCAAATTAACTAATTTTCGTCGAATTTTCTACCCAAAAATTTCTCCATTCTGTTCTCAAATCAAGAAAACTGTGAAGTAGCAGATTTCCGAGAAATTTAAGGGAAAACAAAAATCAGATTTTGAGCATTCCCCAATCACCACCACCAGAGTAACACCCGAATTTCCACATTCAATGATCCAAGCTCCCCATCCTTCACAAATCACAACCATGCATTTGACATAGAAACAGTAATTACACGAACAAAATAAAAAAAGTAACGCCGCAACGCTAAAATAAGATAAATATCAAGAACCTAGTGCAATCAGATCCAAAATTTCAAATCTCCAAACCCCAAATCAAGATGGAACCCTAAAATGTAAGCGACAAACTTCGCACCTTTCAGCTTTTTGAGCCTAAAATCCATAGATAACAAACAATAATTGCACAGTATCATCAAATAACGAAACATTTCAGAAGTTTCAGTCACAAACCCTAGAAGAGCGAAATGTTGCCCCTTTTTAACTGATCTTGGTCTTGAGAGAAAAGCAGAACAAATCTTTCGTGGAGCAACGATGAACAGAGAGTACCTGTATTAGTGAGAGCAGAGCTAATGTAGTAACACCATCTCTGTGATGTTGAAGCCCCTTTGGTGGAGTCGAATGAAGAAGCGTGTCGTGAATCGAAATCGAGGAATCAGAAGAGAAGTGATGATATGCTGAGCCTCCAAAATAACACTCGGCTGCTTCTCCAAACTCCTCGAAGCCGATCGCTCAAACGACGCCTTCCCAACACAAAACACAAAGATCGCGATGAGGAGGAGGAGGAGGTAGGGCAGGGGATTGAGAGTGAACACACAACAACAACGAACCGAGAGATGTTGGGCAGGGTATTGAAGTGATGATCAACTCATCTTAATGGGTTTAGGGTTTGATTTTGAGAGTTTTAGGAGAGAGAACGCGAGGGTTGAAGACAGAGAACGCGATATGAGAGAGGAAAGGCACGTGTGGACTATTTTCATCAAACTTGTGATCGATCTTCCTGCGTGAATCTCGAGGCGTGATGGGCGGCTATAAAGCACCCAAGTGTGTGAACTTTTGGTGGAGAATTTGAAGCCACTTATTTAGCAACAGAATTTAATTTCGTTTCTAAATTCTGGCTCTGTTCGTCTCTATTTCGTTTCTCACTGGTCAAACAGTTTCTCTATATAGTCCATTTGTATTTCGTTTCTAATTAATAATTCTGGATCTTCCTGCTATTTCCGTCGCTAATTTACTATTTTTTTGTAAGATTTATATATAATTATATATGGTAATCTCCTCATTTTTGTCTTGTGCTAGCTAGATTGCATATTACATAGCCCCATATCATACCATATGGTTCTTTTTTTTTTTTTTTTTCATTAATTCTTTCTTTTAATACCATGTTTTGATCCTTGAATTTTCAAGGAAAGAGATGACCGAACATAAGGGAAGAGGAGGGAGGGGGCTCAACGAAGGAAATGAAAAGAGATGGGGAAGGGAGTCAATTTCGTTGGTTTTTTTTTGTTTTAAAGAACCGGTTTGGTTCACTTGAACTGTCGGTTCATATAAAAATCAGCCACGTGGCGCCATGTGGCGAGTTGATTTTGCCACATCATCAGTCTATATAGGAATAGTTGCAATCTATATGCGAGTTCAAATGTTTTGCGTGCTTGACTAAAATAGATGATCATATACTGTTTAACAATGAAAGAAGTTGTGTTTTTCTTTGTTTCAACTAGTTAGATATTGAGATTGAAAATGTTAGAATAAATTTTGAGGGTATTGCGGTGATGGAATCTACATGAGATGAAATTTGGCTGGAAAATTGTCCTTGGTACGATTATCGGGTTTCTTGGTGCTGCATTTGGGAGTGTTGGAGGTGTTGGTGGAGGTGGGATTTTAGTTCCTATGTTAACTCTTATTATTAGGTTCGATCCGAAGTCCTCAACCGTGACATCCAAACGTAAGTCTTCTTTATTTTTTATTTTTTAACTACTCAGTTATTCTTGATTTTTAACTCTGAATGAAAGACTTTGGCCATTGTAGTACTAGTACCTAATTGAGTTTTCTTAAGGAACATAGAATCTACTTACCCACTTCATTGGCATTCTGACTTTACATAAATGGAGTATATAGTATTGTTTTGCATCCTTTGAAACATATGGTTATTGTATTAAACAATTGTATATGTGTTAATGTACATGACCTGATGCAGCTAGCATTATCACAAATCTTGTTGGTTTTTCCAGGTATGATAATGGGTGATGTTGGTGCAACTGTATATTATAACCTTAAATTGAGGCATCCTACGCTTGATTTACCCATTATTTACTATGATTTGGCACTGCTCATCCAACCGATGCTTATGTTGAGAATCAGTATTGGGGTTGCTTTCAATGTGATATTTGCCGGTTGGATGGTTACTGTCCTTTTAATTTTTCTTTTTATTGGTAATAATTGATTGAATTTTGTGGTTTCTTTCCATTTGCTCAATTTCCTAGTGTTGATCGGTTTATGTTGGTTCCGAGAACATCAACTAAGACTTTTTTTAAAGGAGTTGAGACAGGTGACCTCCTGGTATTCATTAATGGGAATGATGATTACTTTTGTTTAGTTGAGAGAAAAAGCTCTAGAGAAAAAGAGTTGTTGATTCTTTTTTTGTTGTTAGTTGGTAAACCATGATCTGAAGGTCTTCTTCATAAAGATTTTAGAGGAACTGATTAAGGGGAATATCTACATTGATTGGTTTTTGAAGGGCTTTTGTTAATTTGTTGTTTAGGATGATGAGATGAGCACTTCAAGGTTCATCAAATGTGTAACCGTGGGAGATTGGGTCATTGGGAAGACTTGCCTTCGATTTCCTACACCAAATAACACCTTCCCTACTTGTACACACTTTTTTTCTCTCTTCCTTATCCTCTTTTTAATATTTGTGGTTTTTAATTCATTTTTAATTGTTCTCGTGTTTGCCCTTGTTTTTTTTTTTTTTTTTTGATAATATGTACATGACTATGTTCCCACTGTTTTTGACAACTTCAAGGTGCAAGTGTTGTGGTTGATGGGCATGATTTGTGAGTCTTGGTCTTTGGGACACTGCGCAGTAAAATCTCTATTAATTGCTTTAATTAACACATACCCATTTGTCCTGTTTGATTTTGTGATATATGCTAATTAATGTGTGCCTGCATTTTTAATCATACAGTTAGAAGTATTGTAGATTATAGGGTTGGTGTTCAAACTCACTAAACAAGTAAATTTTATGTTGAAGGAATCACTGAAGTTCTTCCATTGTGCTTGTTTCCAGATATGTTGGTATTGTTACTGTTGAAGGAATCACAGATGTTCTTTAGGTTCTTGTTTCCCTTCTTCTTGTTGAAGGAATCACTGTTGTTAAAGATTCAATCTTTGTTTGATTTTCAATCATTTTAGCGGGTTTCGTGAAATATGTGGCTATCAATTTGTTATTTTATTGATTGGTTGTAGAACACTGCAAATTTCTTGATGGAATAACAATATTGCGAGTGGAATGTAGATATGTTATATTTTCAATTGGAAATAAAATGGAAATTAGTTGTGGGCATTTTCAACTTTAAATGACATTTGATAGGGGTTTGAAACCCCTATGTAAGCCTTTGACGATACTACAGAGGTTTCAAACACCCTATGAAATCACTACAATTGATAGGGGTTTGAAATCCCTATATAAGCCTCTGAAGATATTATAGAAGTTTTAAACCCCTATGAAATAACCATAATTGATAGAGGTTTGAAACCCCTATATAAGCTTTGAAGATACGATAACACCTTAAAAAATAACGTTTTTTATAAAGGGTCAAAAACCTCTATGAAAAGTCTTTTATAGAGGTTTAAAACCTCTATCAAAAGCTGAATTTGTTCTAGTGATCTTTATTTTCTTTTCTAACAAGATAAGTTCTCACCATCTCTACTTTTGTCTATCATGTTTATATATGATTCTTTACTGGTTCTTGTAGCATGTATTGACGATAATCAATGGCTTTCTTAAGGTAATTCAACTTTTATTTTTATTTTTATTTTTTTTATATAGATTAATGATTTTTTTTTATCTTTCTCATATCGTCAATGTTGATCAATATTAGAAAGTAAGAATATATGACTCTTAATTAGCCTTCAACGCTGCATCCGCCCTTGTTGGCAACATTGTTGCATGTCTTTTTTTTATTCGATCCCTTAACATTTTATTTTTTGATTAATATCACGATTATACTTCTATATTTGTCACTGAAGTCATCGTAGACACTTGAAATTAAAGAAGACAGGATTCCCTCAAAAAAAGAAAAAGAAAAAGAGAAGACAGATTTATTATACGTTTCCTTGGAGAAAATATAGTTGACATATTTTCTGTATGCACATACCCTTAACTTCAACACAAGTCAAACCCCCTATTACTGACATTTGCCTTTGACAAATGAGACCTCATTGTCACTAGAGATGTTTTGAAAAATATCGATCTTAATTTGTTTGAAAGCCATACAAAAAGGTCGTCCTAATTAATACAACAACTAATTAAAGACACCAAGATAAGATTATGAGTAATAATTCTAATCCAAAATTATGATACCTCTTATGAATTTTGAGGTAGCATATACATGGAAATATCATCGATATCATTGAAAAAAGCTGCACTCAAAAATGCGCCAATGGAGAATTCTTGCTTCTGTAGTGTTGAAACTGATCTTCATCTAAGAATAGTAGTACTGCGGCAAGCATGGTGAATTCTTTTTTCCCTTCGATCTTGAGACTTCCTACTTTGATAGTCATATGAGGAAATAACTTGTGTTTAAGTTGCATGTCACCATCTATTGTCAAGAATTCCGCAAGTATATGAGATGTAACTCAAGATATATGAATAGTAATACATGTAGTTATTCTTTTTTATTTACCTTTGAGAATCGTCTTTTATCACTCGTAGAAGTGCCTAATTAACGTGAGAAAAACTATAAGGCCACAATAGCAAAATGCATACATAAAGTTGTTATGCCACCTCATTCTACAAATTTCCCTGTCCTGTGATATCAACTCTATTTTTGCACCAACACAAATGACGGAAACCACGAGGATGACAAAAAGCCAAAACCCCGCCAGTATAAATATATGCAAGTATAGTTTATGTTGGAGTTTAGGCTTCTGTCATCCTCATGGTTTCCGTCCTGTGTTGGTGCAATAAATGGAGTTGGATTTCACGAGTGTAGACAATTCATAGAATGTGGTGGAATAACAACTAGATATTAACTTATTAAGTATAAATGCATACTGCTACTGTGGCCATGTAGTTTTTCTCACATTATGCACTTCTACGAGAGGTAAATTAAAGACCATTCTCAAAGGTTAAAAAAATAACTACATGTATGACTGTTCTTATATCTTGAGTTATATCTCATACTAATATAATTTTTGACAATAGAAGGTGACAACTTACACAAGTTGTTTTCGCATAGGAGTATGTATCAAAGTAGAAAGTCTCAAGACCCAAGGGAAAATGGATTCACTATGGTTGCGGCAGTACTATAGTATTCTTAGATTGAAGATCAGTTTCAACACTACACCGCCGGAAGCACATTGAATCGTTGTTTCCCTCGCAATCTTTGCTTTCTCTTATAAGGAAACGCCAGCTGATCACCAACATCAATATATGTTTCAGCATCCATGTGCCTGCCTAGAGGTAGGCCTGTATACCAAGGAGTATCAATCCAATTCATCATCCTTTAGACTATTACACAAGGGACAAATAATATTCCAACTCCAGATTAATACAACAACAACATAGCTAGCATCAGTCCCAAGTTAATTGGAGTCGGCTACATGCATGGATCAAACTCTTCCATTGTGCTCGATTAAGTGCAATTGATGAAACTTCTGAGATTAATAATCGAAATAAAATTAGACCATAATTAGTTTTTGTTCATATAAGCATATCAAAACAATAAAACGTAAGCGTCCTAGAAATTTAAACTTGCAAATCAGAATGTCAGTCATTATAACGAAGGAAAAAAATTAAAGCATGCTTTTTTTGAGATAAAAGCATGCCAGTTTTTTTTTTTTGTCATAGAAGTGACACGGCCAACTGGACCGCCGGTGGTGGCCATTGAAGTGAGTTAACGAAGGTGGGATGGCCCGGGTAGGCAGTTTTCTGATCGAGAGCATGGCTTGGTTCCAAAGATGATAACTAACTTGTACCCTTTAAATACCCTTATTTTTGTGAGCCAGAGAACTATAGATTTCCTGGAGAATTAATCATTAATTAAGTATTACCTTTTGAGATCTCTGTTGGTGAGGCAGAGTCTGACTCACACATGCATATTGTGTGATGTCTAATTAACCCACACTTCAGTGGTTTTCCAAACATGAGAAGAAGGGCGATCTTTTTGTTGAGCATTTCACAGAGATAGGAGAGAATTTACAGTCTTTGGATCATGTGACACGAGGATGAATCTGGGCTATTGATTCATAAACTCAACAAACCAACTCTGATAAACAAATGGGGCGCCCCTTAGCTGCACTTGTTCACTTACTTTATTGCCAGAAGGCTACAAGTTTTTTGTTTTGGGTATAGTATATATGATGGTTACAAGCTGAAATTGGGTACCTTGAAATTTTGGTCACTCTTTATATGGATGCACGTGTGTTTGGTGAATACAACCAAAAACGAAATCAGCAGATTGTGGCGTGTAGAACTTCTGCACATTAAATATGATGGTGATGCAAAACAACTTTGAAAGAGGAGGTTTCATGCCTACCAAAAAAAGAGAGGGTCGAGCTAATTTTGCATTCTCTTTTTTTTTTTTTTTTTTTTTTTTTTTTTTTTTTTTCAATCTAACGTATTTTGAACTACTGTTTATAATAAGGGGCGAATTCAGAAAATCTTATTATGGGAGCAAATTTTCACCTAATTTTATTTTTTCAAACAAATAATTATAATAGTAAAGAAAAAAGTAGGATAATAAAGTAATACAACAACAACAACAACAACAACATAGCCTCAGTCTCAAATTAATTGGGGTCGGCTACATGGATCAAACTTTTCCATTGTGTTTGATTAAGTGCAATTGATGGTGAGCTTTCCAAACTATTCAAATCCCTCATAATTTAATGCATCTCATGTTAACTTTGGTCTACCCCTACCTCGTCGAATTTCTACAGTCTCTATTGAGTCAAGTTTTCTAGTGGGGGCATTTGTAGGCCGTCTTTGCAAGTAATCAAACCACCGCAACCGCCCTTCCCTAATCTTTGTATCAATTGCTGCTACTCATACTTGTCTTTGAATTTCTATATTTCTTATTCTATCTTTACGAGTTTTACCACACATTCACCTAAGTATGATCATTTCTGCTACGTTCATTTTATGTAATTGTTGTTGTTTTACCGCCCAACATTCACTACCATAGAGCATAGCTGGCCTAATTGCGGTCCTATAAAATTTTCCTTTTAACTTAGTAGGAACATTTCGATCACAAATCACTCATGTTGCACTCCGCCATTTCTTCCATCCAGCTTGAATTCTATGTGTGACATCATTCTCAATATTACCATCATTTTGTATGATTGATCCTAGATATCTAAAGTGGTTCACCTTAGGAACTTCTACTTCCCCTAATTTTACCACTTTATCATCTCGATGTCTAGTGTTTCTAAACTCACAGTGCATGTATTCAGTTTTCGTCCTACTCAACTTAAAGCCTTTAGATTCTAATGTATTCCTCCAGAGTTCTAGTTTTTTATTCACTCAATCTTTTGTTTCATCCACTAAGACAATATCATCTGCAAATAGCATACACCATGGTATATCCTCTTGAATATGCCTAGCTAGTTCATCCATAACTAAAGTAAATAGATATGGACTTAAAGCCGATCCTTGATGTAGTCATATCGTAATGAGGAATTCTTTTGTGGCTCTTCTAAATATCTTTATATACATGTTACTACTCCATCATACATATCATTAATAGTGTCTATGTATCTAGCATGCACTCATTTTCTTTCTAGAACCCACCAAAGAACATCTCTAGGGACCCTATCATTTGCTTTTTCTAAATCTACGAATACCATATGAAGATCTTTTTTCTTTTCTCTATACTTACAAGGAAAATCGCCTCCATAGTTGACCTCCCAGGCATGAAGCCAAATTGGTTCTCTGATATTGTTGTTTCACTCCTCAGTCTATTGTCAATTATCATCTCCCAAAGTTTCATAGTGTGACTCATAAATTTAATTCCTCGGTAGTTTGAGCAACTTTGAATGTCTCATTTGTTTTTGAAGATCGGCACAAGCGTGCTTCTTCTCCAATCCATTGGCATCCGTTTTGATCTTAGAATCTTATTGAAATGTTTTGTTAACTAAGTCAATCCAATTTCTCCTAGCATTTCCAAACCTCTATGGGTATCTTATCTGGGCCACATATGCTTTCCCTATTTTCATTCTTTTCAATGTCTCTTTAACTTCTATAATTTTAATATTGCGTGTATAGTTTACATTTCTTTCTTGGTGTGGGTTTTCATCTATTATAGTATCAACTTGGCCATCATTAAATAAACTATCAAAGTAACTTCTCCATTTCTCCTTAATATCATCATCGCGCGTTAAAACATTTTGATTTTTATCCTTAATACATCTTACATTACTTAGGTCTTGTTTCTTTTTATCTCTTAATCTGGCTAGCCTATATATATATTTTTTGCCATCTCTATTACCTAACCTTGTATATAGATCTTCCATGAATTTTTTTTTAACTTGACTAACTACTTTTTTAGCATGTTTTCTAGTTTCTCTATATTGATTGTACGCATCGTCATCTTGACACTTATGCATTTTCCTATACATCTCTCTTTTAGTCTTAATTGCTTGTTGGACATCCTCGTTCTACCACCATGTTTCCTTCTTTGGTGGTCCCAAGCCTTTAGATATACCTAATACATTTGATCTCACTCTCCTTATGCAACTACTCATTTTTAACCACATTGCATTAGCATCTAAGTCAAGATTCCAAACATTTTTCTTTAGTAGTTTTTCTCTAAACTTTACTTGTTTACTATTTTTTAGGTTCCACCACTTTATTCTAAAGTCGCTAACTCTTTTATTCATATTATGTCATCGTTTTAGCTTAATATCAAGTACTACTAACTTATGTTGGGTAGTAAGCGCTTCACCAGATATTACTTTGCAGTCTCTACATATTTTTCTATCTATTTTTCTTGTTAAAAGAAAATTTATTTGACTCTTGTTATGACCATTACTAAAAGTAATTATATGTGACTCCCTCTTCCTAAAATTAGTATTTGCTAAGACAAGATCGTAAGCTGAATCAAATTCTAAGACTGATTATCCTTCTTCATTTCTATTACCGTAACCAAAACCTCAATGAACTCTCTCAAACCTATCGTTACTTGCCCCAACATGCCCATTGAAATCTTCTCCAATAAAAACCTTTTCATCTAATGGTATGCTTTGCATAAATCCATCCATATTGTCAAAAGTTGCGTTTGATGCTCTCGATTAATCCTACTTGTGGTGCATATGCGGTAAGTATGTAGTATAATAAAGTAATAATCATACTAATTTGTAATGTAAATTAAAAATACCTCTAAATTCGACGTGCAGGGAGTTGAATCCTGCGAGTTTGCATATTTTGAAAACGCTGCAATATCTTTTATTTATCTACATTTGTGAATATGTCTCGCTCAATATAACACACCATTAAGTCATTCAACCATTCATCACCTATCTTATTTCGCTATCTCGTCTTGATGATATTCATTGCCAAGAAAACTCTTTCAATCATTGCAGTTACCACTGGTAAGATCAATGCTAACTCGATAAGACGATAATCTAATGGAAAGATCAAATGCTTTTGAGTTTGAACCATCATCACAGCAAGACTTGCAAGATTATTACAGCCTAAAAATGCAGAACTTATTCTCATATCAAGAATGTATACTTGAAGTTGGTGTTCCAATATTACATAGTCATGTGCAGAGAAATCATTAACATAAATCTTGGACATTTGAAGAAGCATAACGTGATCAAATCTAGAAAATGAGTTTCTTAGATCAAGACAACCAATGGATCTCAATAATTTTGTAGAAGATTCACCGAATCGATTATTCAGTACAACAACAAGTAAGTCAACTACAACAATAAAAATCTCAATACAATAATGGTGATAATAAGTAACTCATTGTCCATCACGCTTTAAATGACCTCGAGCCTATCACAGCCCAAATCTCTAACCCCTATTTTAGTTCCATAATCAGGATCACCGACCCGTGACGTGGGACCTACACCGTGATACGCACACCGACTGAGGCATGTGGCCAAGGTATATTGTATTTTTGTATTGATGTATGCCTAGAGTTATGTATTATGTAGACTTACTAAGTCGATTAGTACAGTTATAGGTGTCGAGACGATAGCGGGGACGTACCTCGAGTAGCGTGCGAGCCGGGGAATCGGGTAGTTAGCATTTTGGTAAGTCTTATTTAATATTAATATGAAATAATGAATTACTTATAAGCCTATGGTTGTGTTTGTTAATGTAAATCAAATTAAAGTCCTATAGTTTTGGTTTAAAAATTTACAACGCTTAGACTTACCTCGAGATATGCGCTAGCACACACTCCCATGATATGTGTGGCAGTATGTTGTGTTAGAGAGTTGGAATTAGTGGGTTAGTAGGAGTGAATGAGAACCACAAGACAAACCTCGAGATACGTAATTGCATGAGGATGAATGGCTAACAGTCAACCTTACATTGATATATATATATATATATATATAATGGGTTGATCAAACACATGCAAATGGAACTGTTTTGATCCTGAACATGTTGGAGAAGAAGAGAATGATTTTTTGCTGGAATTAGAGCGAGAGAACAACAAATTGGAGGATCCAAATTATGGTAATCATCTTCTCCATCATCTCCTCTATCTAATGAACCTATTTTGGGAGTCTTAATGGAAAACTGGATTTAAGGGTTAAATCATTGGTTTTGTTGTTAGTTTGTCAAATTTCATATCTTATGAACAAATAAATGAAAGATTAATTAATTGTTTTGAGGAAATTGGGTATTTGAATGATTTGGGAAAAACTAGTGAATTTGTGAGATTCGAGAAAACTTATGAAATTGTTGTTTTAAGGTTGTTATAATTGTTGTTTTGCGTCAATTTGATATGGAGAAGGTGTTAAATGGGGTTTAGTTAGCTAATTTGGGACTTTGGGACATAATTTTCAAGTTGAAAATTCTGTCACATATGGCAATTAGCGCGCTAATGATTCTAGGCAGAAACTTGGTTTTAGTTTCGCAATTAGCGCGCTAATAATCCCTATTAGCGCGCTAATCAGATACCAAAAATTCCGAAAAAATGTGTTTTAATAACGTAGCTAGTTCAAACCAACTTTTGACACACCGATTCTTAGATTTACGGGGTTTTAACATATTTTGGAGAAATTACCCCGATGAAAGACTATTTAATAATTTTTAGGTTTGAAATAAATATTGGTTTTAAGGGTTAATAAACACTAAATTAAGCTTAAACCCACTATATTTGAACTAATGAGACACCAAACTCAGGAACCTAAGAAAAGGGTACAGAAGAGCGAATGCAAGATTTGGAGTATCGGGAGGCCATTAAAGCTAAGACTTTACTTTGTTGTTGTGAGTATACCCAATGACAACTTTACTTGACATTTCATTTCTATTAATTGTTGTCCATGCATAGTCCTTTTGACTATTTTGCTTTTGTATTCTTATATCATGTGTTCTTTGTGTCTATGCTCATTTGATGAGTCTAGTTTGCATGATATCCATTCATTTGATTTGATTCATTGATTATATCCCATGCTATGTTTATTCTTGCGGTTTTAAATGTGAATTGAATGATAAATAACATGCTATTAGGCTAGTGAATATCTTATAAATGCTTAAGAGGACTTGTATTCCTTATTTCTTTAGGTGTGTAGATGTGCCTATGTCTTGACAATCCATACTTGGTATTTCTTGAAATTTATAAGTAGTTTTCGCATTTAGGTCCCGTACTCGATTGAGGTGTGCGAGACTCACGGGGTTAGAGTCCCTGGGGATGTCGGCACATGTTACCTGACACTGTATGGCACGCGGGGTTAGAGTCCCTGATGTGGTCTACAAACCGGGGTTAGAGTCCCTGGTAACACTTGAGTTAGAGTCCCTGATGTGGTCTACACACCGGGGTTAGAGTCCCTGGTAACACTTGAGTTAGATTCCCATGTGCTATATGATTATTGAGTCGGAGTGACGCGTTTCACTGCCGACTAGACCTAAATCACTACTACTTAGCCTAGTGTCAGTATCACTTGTTTAACTTTGGTATTTACTCGCATATGGTTTATTTTCCAGGTTTCCATTTATATGCTTTTAAATACCATTTGAATATTTGGAAATGCAAATTAAACTTGTCATCGGGGATTATTGTTTTATTCTTGTACTCATCGTCATTTTTATGATGGTGAGTGCAGAGCCGTCTACCAGCAGGGAGGGCAAGGAGAAGATCGGCGACTATCCCTGAGTCCGCGGCGCGTCACTGCATCGATTGTAGGTATTCTTTTGGTATTTTTGATTGTATATGTTATATGTCTTTCAGATACTATTTGGGGTTGTATATTGGGTTGAGCGTTAGTTCCCCGACTTGACTTAGACTATTTTACTGTTTCACTGCATTTTGAGGAATTTATATATGTGATGTCATTTCCTGGTTTTCCACACTTAGGATTTTATAAATGGCTTATGTGGCGGCCCCTGCTGCCCCTAGGTGACGTGTCTCCATGTACTCCTTGCCGACTGACCTAACTACACATGTCCGGCACCTGCCCGTCCTCTCTATGTCTCGTAAATCGTGTCTACGAGTTAATTATCCAATAAATTAGTATATTATCCTTATATACTTTGTCCTTTCCCGGTGGGAATCTAACTATTTCAATTGTGACCTAGTTGGCAATTTATTGAGATCCTAACCATACTAATGGGTTGTATTTTAAAGGTTAACATATTCAGCGGAAGTCTTACTTAATACCATTTAAACAAGGTAATTTAGCATGATAAAACATTGTTCAAAACCCTGGAAAGTACTCTGTATATAAGCGACATCACCACAACATGTATATATACATGTACGATGTTATCTCAAGTCTCCCAGTACCCAAAATATACAAAATATCAAAAAAATAAACACGTACAAGTAGGTCCTCGATAGTAGGCAATCAGATGTAGTCGCCTAGGATCCCCTTGCCCATACTGGTATTAGGATATGCGCTCAATCATCACAAAAAGACAAATGACGAGTATAGTAAGTAAAATCCCAAGGAACTCCTCTGAGCATTCATATAATAAAGTAAAGGAAATACAAGGAATGTTGTTAAGTAAACATGTGGAATATAAAACAGACAACTGTAAATGGCTCATTGCATGAATAAACAACAGACAAGCTAACAAATGTGAGTGCTCGCTCCAGAGGGGCTAGACTGTACTTCGGGTCACTAAGTTTCCACCATTGGTCGCGTCCAACTGGCCCGAAACTTGGTCCCTCGCGGCGCAGGCCAAATCCGCTGAGTCACCAATACATGCACCAATGCAAGCCCAGGTCGCCATTCACTAAGGGTCGGGTCACACGTGCTACAGTCTAGTGCCTCATGAACACACAACAAGGAAATCCGGGGGAGTAACCTCAACCCACGTCCAAGTAACCGAATGGAATAATGAACAACAAGGAATGATAGAAACAACACGTAAGCATAATAAATACTCAGAGTTTTTCAGTTGGGTTTTACAAACCTTACATCGCTCTCCGACCTCTTCGGACTTTCGGATCCGACCTGACAAGCTCCCCAACACCAAGCTACAGTCCACTAAGTCCGTGAAGTCCAATTTTAATAAGTTTAGGTTGTTTATAAGTGTTTAGACATGTATTAAGTTGAAAATAACCAAAACAACCCATAACTTCATAGTTCATCCGTCATTGGCGCGCTAATTTGGTCTACCTAGCGTGCTAGTTTTGAGTTAGTGCGCTAAGGGGGTGTACCTAGCGCGCTAGATGGGATTAGCATGCTAGAAATTTTAACTAGCACGTTATTGTTATTCGTTTCGAAGAACAGTTGCACACTTAGGACAATTAGCGCGCTAATAATTCCAATTAGCGCGCTAATTGCCTTCTGGGACATAATTCTCAATTCGAGAATTCTGTTCTAGCCCTCTCAATTAGCTATTCTAATTGATTTTTTCACCATCTCCTCATCAAAATAACTTCAATCCATAAATTAGAATACTCCGAAAACCTAAAATTACATCCATTTCCACAATCATGCATTTACCACCATCTCCATTAACAACCAATTTCATCAAATCTAACTAAACTAGTGATAAATTCTCCCTATATACGATCTAATAACATGAAATGCATCATATTTACACAACAAACCAGAGACTAAATCATCAACTCAAATTTCACTAAACATACCCAAAAATGGGTTCATTTGCAAGCATAGAAGGTGGAGAAGATCTAGGTTAGATCACTTGGTTTGATGCCTAGGTTGTTGAATTCCCAGCTGAAAGTCTCTTCTCCCTCCTCGGATTCTTCTCTAGTTTTGCATGAGAAATTGGTAAGTGGTTGAATCAAACTTTCCACTAACTTGGTTTATATATATGTTGGGTTGGAATCCAATGTGCGTACGTATCCCAAGGCATATCTTGTGGTCACAAGTATGCTGTCCCATACCTCCTGGTGACTCCAATAGCATTCTCGTCATCTAGTACCACTCACTATGTTAATCTAGTTGTCCATCTCATGACCCCTTTTATTTAATGTAAACTATAGGCTTCCATTTTTTATTAACGTCACATTACATTAAGCCTCATCCAACCATATGGCTAGTGTTTTATTTATCAAATTAAACCAACTCATGGTCACACTAACCCTTGGCTACCCCGTACTCGATGCCCCGCGTCTCGACACACATTTCGAGGTGCGCCATAGCCTATTGTTCAAGTTTATTTAATTAGCCCGTGTCTATATTAATTATGTAAATTTGATAACCTAGACATGTTTATGTAAGTTTATTGAGTTTTTTCTAGTGTACCCGTATCTTGCCTCTCGATATCCGCGTTAGCACGCATTTCGAGGCAACTACCTGTCACACAACCTCGCACGCTCTCGTGATTCAACATACACACATGCGATGTATTTTACCAATAATTGAATAAATTGCGCCGCAATTAAGCCATCCAACGTACAATTTAACCAGTGTACCTAGGTCGATGTGTGTCATAGCCTACCAGCGGCGTCCACATGGATATGAGCTGGCGTCCATGTCTGCAATTACGAGATAATTAACGACATTAATAAAATGGGCGTTACAGTTCTTCCTAACTAAATAAAATCTCGACCGAAATTTAACCGTAACTTAAATCTCATACCGAAAAATAGCTGAGGGTATCGCTCTCTCATCGTCGACTCGAGCTCCCAGGTGAGTCCCTCTGTCCTATGATGCTGCCAACGAACTAAGACTTTAGAGAGTTCCCTGTTCCTGAGAATCTGTACTCTAAGGTCAATGATCTCTATCGGCATCTCCTCGTAAGTCACGTCAGGCTGAACCTCAATATGTCCCAACTCAATTGTCAGTCTCGGTCCTGCCCTAGCTAGTCTCAACATCGAAATATGAAAAATGTAGGATGAACCCCAGCTAACTCAGTAGGTAGCTCTAATTGATACGCAACACTGCCCACTCGCTGTACAATCCTGTATGGCCCAATGAAACTCGACGCTAATTTCCCCTTCCAAAGGGAAACCTTCAAATATACCATGTCGCCCTCCTTATAGCTCAGTCCCTCGTGATAACAATCTGCGTATTTCTTCTGTCTATCCTATGCGGCTTGTAACCTTTGTCGAATCTGTCTGATCTTCTCAGTGTGATCAATAACTATCCCGGACCTAACTGTCACTGTATCTTCTGGCTCCGCCTAATAGGCAGGTGATCTACAAGGCTTCCCATACAGTGCCTCAAACGGTGGCATGCCAATGCTCGCCTGATAGTTGTTATTATATGCAAACTCACACAATGGCAGATAATCCTCCCATGAACCCCCAAACTGCAATATACAAGCCCTGAGCATATCTTCCAAGATCTGTATCAGTTGTTCTGACTGTCCGTCGGTTTGAGGATGATAAGCTGTACTAAACTGCAACATGGTGCCAAACTGCTCCTGCATAGCCTCCCAAAGCTTCGATGTCAACCTGAGATCTCTATCCGATACAATGGAAAGTGACACTCCATGCAATCTAATAATCTCCCGCTCAAACAATATGCTCAGCTGAGGAAACGTGCATCTCATGGAAATCAGAATGAAATGAGCTGATTTCGTTTGTATATTAATCACTACCAAAACTGCATCGTGACGTCTCGATGTCTGCGGTAGTCCACTAACAAAATCCATGGTGATGTGCTCCCATTTCCACTATGGAATGGGCAATGGCTGTAACAATCCTCCTGGTCTCATGTGCTCAACTTTCACCTGCTGGCAAATGTGACAACTCCTGACGTATACGCCTACGTCAGCCTTCATCCCTGACCACCAGAATAATTTTCTTAAATCATGGTACATCTTGATCCGACCAGGATGAACTGTGTAGCGAGACCGGTATGCATCTTCCAGGATCCCGCCCATATCTCTTGATCCGCAAGTATCCACAATCTTCCTCGGTGTCTCAAACACTAATTTGTGGTCTCTACCCAATCAGTGCACCCCAGATCCCGAGCCAGACTACTGAACCACTCATAAACCCATCAGCCCTATGACACTCGACAACCCTTTCAATCGATACGGTCGGAACCCTCATATGATGACAAATGTACTGCTTAGCCGTAATGGATATCTCTGTCATGCACATAACTGATGCCGCCTGTAACAGACTATGCTCGTGTGTCATAGCTCGCAAACCAATCTGATTGTCAACCACACTCAGACTCAATGCGTCCGCTACGACGTTCGCCGTTCTAGGGTGATACTCAATAACGAAGTCGCATCGTTCAGCAACTTCAGCCATCTCCGCTGGTGCATATTCAGATCCCTCCGAGTAAAAATGTAACGTAAACTCTGACGATCTGTATCCAAGATGAACTTCTCCCCGTTGAGATAGTGCCTCTAAGCCTTCAGTGCTAAGACGACCGCTGCAAGCTCCAAGTCATGCACGGGGTAATTTCCCTCATGGGGTCTCAACTGTCTGGAGAGATAGGCAACTGGTCTACCATCCTGCGTCAACACGCATCCAAGACTAATGCCCGATGCATCTGTATAAATTGTCAAAGTCTTGCCCGGTTTCGGCAATGTCAATACTGGTGCGAAAGTCAACCGCTTCTTTAGCTCACAGAAGGCCTGCTCACACTCCTCTGACTAATCAAACCTAACATCTTTCTTAGCCAGTCTCGTCATCGGCGCTGCAATTGAAGAAAAATCCTGTACAAATCGCCGATAATATCCCGCCAGTCCGAGAAAACTTTGTATATTAGCAATAGACTCAGGCGTTCTTCAGTCAATTATAGCCCGAATCATCTCTGAGTCCACCGAGATACCTTGGTCACTGATGACATGTCCCAAAAATCTCATCGCACTCAGCCAGAAGTCACACTTACTGAACTTGGCGTACAATCTATGCTCTCTCAGTGTCGTCAAAACTGCCCTGAGATGTCCCTCGTGATCCCACGAGTCCTGCTGTAGATCAAAATGTCTTCGATGAACACTATGACGAATCTGTCTAGATATGGTCTCAAAACCCTGTGCATCAAATCGATGAAAATTGTTAGGGCATAAGTCAGCCCAAACGGCATGACTGTAAACTCAAATAGCCTGTATCTCGTGCTGAAAGCAGTCTTCTGGATATCATATTCTCGAATCCTCAACTGATGATAACTCGAGCGAATGTCAATCTTCGAGAAGAATCTGGCTCCCGCCAACTGATCGAACAGATCATCTATCCTAGGAAATGGGTAACGGTTCCTAACTGTCACCTGATTCAACTTCTTATAGTCTATGCACATCCTTATCGACCTATCTTTCTTCTTCACAAACAATACTGGAGCTCCCAAAGGTGACATACTAGGGTAAATAAAACCTTTCTCCAGCAATTCATCCAGCTGTCGTCTAACCTCCTCCTGCTCCGATGGTGACATCCTATATGGTCTACAAGCAATCGGTTGCGTCCCTGGTATCAATTCAATGATAAACACAACAGCTCGTGGCGGTGGCAATCCCGGTAGATCATTAGGAAATACATCAACAAAATCTCTCACCACCAGTACATCCTCAATCCTGACCTCCGTCCTAATCTCCGGCTCAACTATCGCTGCAAATGCCTTCTTCTCCTACGGTGTAGCTAGTTGGCCTCTAGTGATAGGTAAGTCAGTCGCAGATCCAACCAGTGCAAACTCTGGTATCCCAGGAATATAAAACTCTATCCTCTTACCATAACAATCTATCCGTGCATGATAAGATGACAGCCAATCCATCCCAAGCAGCGCGTCAAACTCTAGGTACTCTAATACTCGAAGATCGATTGGTAACTGATGTCCTTCAACCTCTATCCTTACATCTCTACATATCCGGTTAGGGTATATCTTATCCCCAGCGGCCGTACTGAAGACAAGATGTATGTCTAGTGTCAGTGTATCTAACCCTAACACTCCAACAACACATTCATCAATAAATGATAAAGTACTACCAGAATCAAACATAGCATGCATAGGTTACCCAAAAATATGCAACGTACCCTCGACGAGCTATCTTGTCGCTCCGCCATCAGACTGTGCTACCGCATGAGCACTCTCTCTGGCCTGCTCTGGCTTTCGACGTGGTGATGGTGGCGTCCCGCAGTCTACCCTCAAGTGTCCCCTCCGACCACACTTGTGGCATCTGTGGTTATCTTGCCTCCCGGTATGTCTGTCTCCAGATCTTGGACCCTGACCCCGGTCTCTCTGACCACTGTCATGTCCCCCCTAATCTCAGCCCTGACGGTGTATCTGCGACTGTGGCCTATACTGATCTACTGGTCCTGATGTGATGGCATGAACTGACTGTCTCTCCTCATAATGGAACTGACTGCCCTAATGATCATCCCTACAGTCTCCGTCCCGTCTATCATCCATCCGGCCTCTATCCTGACGATCCCTCCGTCTCTTCGGCTTCCGATCTGACCGAGAACTCTGCCTAGTTTGTACCTCCTTACCAGTCACACGCCTGCCATATCTCTGCATCATATATGTCTCATGTGGTAATGCTCTGTCAAAAATGTCCTGCAGAGTAGATGCCCCAGATGATACAACCGCCGAAGCGATCTTGTCATCAACCCTTTGGTGAAATAGTAGATCTGCAGGTGCTCAGTCCCGACGACATCTATCAAGAACTGAAGTAAATGTCGGAACCTCTCCATGTACTGCATCAAGGTCCAGTTACCCTGTCTCAGGGTCAAGAACTCCTCTCGCAGTCTTAGTCTAACCTCCATAGGTATGTATTGGTCGTAGAATAGCTCTCTAAACTCAGCCCATGTCGTCGGATTTGGATGCGTATCCTGATACGTGGTCTACTATACTGCGGCGTGACCTCTCAAACATGCTCCCGACAGTAGTGTCTGAACAATCTCATCATTCCTTATTAGCTTATGGAATCATTGATGAGATACAATTCACTTCCCCGCAGCCTCGGGGTCGCCACCTCCATAAAAGAAGCCTGGCTGAAACTTCAGAAATTCCCTCAACATCTTCGCCTCTGGAGCTAAAAAGAATCCCGATATAGTAGCGGTAGTAGTGGTAGTGGTAGTAGTCATCTAACCAGTAGCCGTAGGTGGAGGTGTAGGAGTCTGCGTCTCCAAGGGAACAAAAATGGATGTGGCACTCTCCATTTGTGCACCCTCTACTACTCTCTCGACTGGTGTCTGGGGTGTAACCGGGACGACAACTGTCCTCGTAGGTGCCGTAACTGCTACTGGCTCTCTAAGTGTAGCAACTGCTGTCAATGCAACAGTCTGATCTTGTAGCAACCGAAACACCTCGGCCATCTGCCTTTCCTGAGCCGAGAGTCGATCCTCCATACTATGTGCAACTGGGAATCTCTAGCTGTACCACTAGGCTGACCAATATCTTGAGGAGTCGTCGACTGTCCGTCCATGATTTGCATCGAGAAGCATGCTCCGGATTAGTCTTGGTATATATACGTATATCATACATATAATGGAAATATAACACGTATATAAACTCTAACTCTACTCGCCTCACATCACTTCCCAACTAAAGTTTTAAGGCAATAACATATGGTTTCCACAATTAAGGCTTATTTATTATGTCTTATACTTTTTCATTGTAAATTTTTTCAAGTTCCTCAAACTCGGCCTCTGATACCAACTGTGGCGTTGGTATCAGGTTAAGGACACCTACGCTTCCTCCCATGGGCTCGACCTCACTCTAATACCAACTGTGGCGGCCCCTGCCGCCCCAGGGTGACGTGTCTTCATGTACTCCTTGCTGACTGGCCTAACTACACGTGTCCAGCACCTGCCGATCATCTTTATGTCTCGTAAATCGTGTCCACCAAATAGTTATCCGATAACTTAGTATATTATCCATATATGCTTTGTCCTTTCCAGGTGGGAATCTAACTGTTTCAATTGTGACATAGTTGGCAATTTATTGAGATCATAACCATACTAATGGATTATATTTTAAAGGTTAACATATTCAGCGGAAGTCTTACTTAATACCATTTAAAAAAGGTAATTTAGCATGATAAACATCGTTCAAAGGCAAAACCTACTATGGAAAACCCTGGAAAGTACTCTGTATATAAGCGACATCACCACAACAGGTATATATACATGTACAATGTTATCTCAAGTCTCCCAGTACCCAAAATATACAAAATATCAAAAAAATAAACACGTACAAGAAGGTCCTCGATAGTTGGCAATCAGATGTAGTAGCCAAGGATCCCCTTGCCCCTACTGGTACTTGGATCTGCACTCAATCATCACAAAAAGACAGATGACGAGTATAGTAAGTAAAATCCCAATGAACTCCTCTGAGCATTCATATAATAAAGTATAGGAAATACAAGGAATGCTGTCAAGTAAACATGCAGAATATAAAATAGACAACAGTAAATGGCTCATCGCATGAATAAACAACAGACAAGCTAACAAATGTGTGTGCTCGCTCTAGAGGGGCTAGACTGTACTTCAGGTCACCAAGGTCCCATTAGTGGTCGCGTCCAACTGGCCAGACACTTGGTACCCCACAGCGCTGGCCAGATCTGCTGAGTCACCGATACGTGCACCAAGGCAAGCCCAGGTCGCCATTCATTGAGGGTCGGGTCACACGTGCTACAGTCCAATGCCTCATGAACACACAACAAGGAAATCCGGGGGAGTAACCTCAACCCACGTCCAAGTAACCGAATAGAATAATGAACAGCAAGGAATGATAGAAACAACATGTAAGCAGAATAAACTCTCAGAGTTTTTTAGTTGGGTTTTACAAACCTTACACCGCTCTCTGACGATGTGACCCGACAAGCTCCCCAACACCAAGCTACAGTCCACTAAGTCCGTGAAGTCCAATTTTAATAAGTCTAGGTTATTTATAAGTGTTTAGACATGTATTAAGTTGAAAATAACCGAAACGACCCTTAACTTCATAGTTCATCCGTCATTGGTGTGCTAATTTGGTTTACCTAACGCGCTGAGGTGTACCTAGCGTGCTAGATGTAATTAGCGCGCTAGAAATTTTAACTAGCGCGCTATTGTTCTTCGTTTCGAAGAACAGTTGCACACTCAGGACAGTTAGCGCGCTAATAATTCCCATTAGCGCGTTAATTGCCTTCAGGGACATAATTCTCAATTCGAGAATTCTGTCATAGCCCTCTCAATTTGCTATTCTAATTGATTCTTTTCACCCTCTCCTCATCAAAATAACTTTAATCCATAAATTAGAACACTTCAGAAACCTAAAATTACATCCATTTCCACAATCATGCATTTACCACCATCTCCATTAACAACCAATTTCATCAAATCTAACTAAACTAGTGATAAATTCTCCCTATATACGATATAATAACATGAAATGCATCATATTTACACAACAAACCAGAGACTAAATCATCAACTCGAATTTCACTAAACATACCAAAAAATGGGTTCATTTGCAAGCTTAGAAGGTGGAGAAGATCTAGGTTAGATCACTTGGTTTGATGCCTAGGTTGTTGAATTCCCAGCTGAAAGTCTCTTCTCCCTCCTCAGATTCTTCTCTAGTTTTGCATGAGAAATTGGTAAGTGGTTGAATCAAACTTTCCACTAACTTGGTTTATATATATGTTGGGTTAGAATCCAGTGTGCGTACGTATCCAGAAGCATATCTTGTGGTTCACAAGTATGCTATATCATACCTCCTGGTGACTCCAATAGCACACTCATCATCTAGTACCACTCACTATGTTAATCTAGATGTCCATCTCATGGCCCCTTTTATTTAATGTAAACTATAGGCTTCCATTTATTCTATTAACGTCACATTACATTAAGCCTTATCCAACCATATGGATAGTGTTTTATTTATCAAATTAAACCAACTTATGGTCACACTAACCCTTGGCTACCCGTACCCGGTGCTCCGCGTCTCGACACGCATTTCGAGGTGCGCCATAGCCTATTGTTTTAAGTTTATTTAATTAGCCTATGGTTACATTAATTATGTAAATTTGATAACCTAGACATGTTTATGTAAGTTTATTGAGTTTTCTCTAGTGTACCCGTATCTCGCCTCTCGATACCCGCGTTAGCATGCACTTCGAGGCAGCTACCCATCATACAACCTCGCACGCTCTCGTGATTCAACATACACACATGCGATGTATTTAACCAATAATTGAATAAATTGCACCACAATTAAGCTATCCAACACACAATTTAACCAGTGTACCTAGGTCGACGTGTGTCCTAGCATACCTGCGATGTCCGCGTGGATCTGAGCTGGCGTCCATGTCTGCAATTACGAGATAATTAACGACATTAATAAAATGGGCCGTTACAGCTTCCGTATAAGTTACTAATTGCTTCCGCATAATCAATAACACTTCCGCTAAATAATTAATTTAATAAAAAGTTTTAATTAACTCTAAATTTATAAACTGGTAGGACTAGTGTATTACTTATCCTGAATACGAGAAATGAGGCGTTTAGGTTGTAAAGGCTGACTAATACGTAGTTGAGTCCTGCGTGGATATGATTTGGGCTTAATTACGGGATTAGGGCTTAATTACGGGACTAGGCCGGGCGGTGCCTAGATTAGGAGAGGGGCCGTCACAGAGCCATTATTTTATCTTCCATATTTGGCACCGGAATATACATTTTAACACAAAATGCATTAACTTCCTCGAGCAATGAACCCCTTCCATTTTTACTCAAGTCTTGCAAAAGATATTTTATAGTTGCAATCAATCCCATTACATTAACAATGTTTTGATTTTTTTGTTGCAACGCATATGACTAGTTATTTGTCAATCCCAACAATTTGATCATCAAATGCAAGATAAATACAAATTCAAAGCTCTCCATTTTTCCATAAGATCTAATGTCTTGCCTTTTTGTTCTTTCACATATCCATCAAAATATACAATTTGCAACACCTCTAACACAACTTCCCACATATTAAAATGCAAATTAAACTTGCATGATGTGAGCCCCACTGAGTGTCACCTGGTCTTGCAAGACTAGCCTCTTGATGTTTGACTGTCCCTAAGAAAATCTCACATTTCTCTAATTTCTCAACAAGCTTTTCATGATGCTTTTGAAGCAATGCATCTTTTCTTTTATAAGAAGAGCCCACAATGATCACGATCAAACTAGTGTAGTCGAAGAAATCACTTACAATGTGAATGTTCTTTGCATAGAAACAATAACCAATTGCAATTGGTGAACAAAGCAATGGACATAAAAAGCAAATGGATTTTCATTTGAAACAAGTATCTTTAACCCATTAAATTGCCCTTTCATATTTGAAGCGCCATCATATCCTTGCCCTCTTAATCTAGAGATGGATAAACCATGACAAGCAAAAAAATCATCTAGACATGCTTTGAGTGAGGAAGCCGAAGTATCACTAACATGTTCTATAGCACAAAATCTTTCAATATCCCAAACTTCTTTGTTTACAAACCTTACGACCACGACCATTTGTTCCTTTATAGAATTACCACGAGATTGATCAATGAGACTAGAGAAATTACTATATCTAATCTCATTTAAAATAACTTTTGTGGTCTCCTCATCACAAGCTTTCACCATCTCTTTTTTGAATACTTCATTTGATTATTCCCGGAGCATTTTTATTAATCACATTTCCAACACTCTCGACTTTATCTCCATACCAGTTCAATATCTCCAAGAAGTTCCCTTTATTTTTAGAGCTAGTAGATTCATCATGTCCATGAAAAGCCAGGCCTTGCATAAGAAGTCTTATCACATCTAAAATAGCAATCAATCGAGTTTTATAAGCAATTTCAGTAATTTTGCTATGATAATAAAACTTTTTTGACACTCTTTGCCTTTGATTGTTAAAATCTTCACAATGTTGTCTTGCATTATTGTGACTACTATCGACTCCACCAATATTTAACTCAAAATTCTCAATTTCTTTCTTCCGACTTGTTAAAACTTACTTTTGTGAAGGTTTCATTACCAAATCTATCACCCCTTGATTGCTTAAAAAGATAGCAATAATAGCAACAAGCCGCATCTTTTTCCATGTTATATTCTAATCAATCAAACCTTTTGAACCATGCTTCTTTAAAACTCTGAAAATCCTTTCCTTTTTCGAGGAATATCATGACCAAATGGTTGACATGGACCCACAAAAAGATATTTTCTTCTCACTTGATCTCTAATTCTTGCATCATACTCTTCAATTGATTTTCGAAGTATGGGATCGACAATAACATCACTCGAATTAAACTCAATACGACGTTTCTTTTATGCCACATTACTCGTATCGGTTGTTGAGCTTGCATTAGGTCTAATACTTTTTGGTATTGACTTAAAAAACTTCTCAATATCTATAAAGTGAATTAAATATAAATTTTAGATTAACTCAAATTCAATAATGAACTCAACAAAAAAAATTATGAACGAAGAAAATAAAAATAGTGATTCGCAAAACGAAAAGAGAAATTCTCTTACCCACAATTAATTTAAATTCACCACTTTCTATTCTTTAAGCACTTTAAGTCAAATTCCTCAATTTAGTACCTAAACTACAAAGAGAACATCGATTAGATGCTTGGTGCAACATGTGCATAGAGAAGAAGCTTTTATTTTTGACAAGGGGGTATTCACTATTCCCAGTTTATTGTTACATATGACACGGGCATTGCCTCCTAATTCTCATTAATTAAAAAAAAAGAATGGTCCCTGCCTCCCTAGACAATGTGGACGTCCCTGCCTCCTTAATGTGGACATTTTTTTTTATAAGCATGGGCTTAGGAGTCAAGAGCATTCCATTTTCACCGATTCACATATGTCACCAGTTACTCCTCCCCATAAGGTCCATACCTTATTCAAGATTAAAGACCGCTCACTTCTCCATATGTGCGAAGATTGAGGAGCTTCACGACAGCGTCGACACAGTGACACCCATCGACATTTCCATTTCTTAAATTAATTTTAGTAATCAATGAAGATTGAAGAGTTAGATATCATACCTTTGAATCACTCAATATTTGATACTTCTCCTTCTCTTAAGCTTTTCCCCAATTTGTTAGAACTCCAAACAATAAAAAATAGGGTTTGAAAAGCCATTTTATGTTTGATCTTGTGCAGGGACATTTTTGTAATTAAGTATAAGTTTTGCCCTTAGTCGAGTTTTTTCCTCATAACTTTTTAACCGCAACTCGGAATCAAGATCCATAAAATTCAAGTGGAAGTAGACTTCGAGATATTCCCAACAAGTATTTATATGACCCATTTAATATAATTTTTGTAAGTTGTTACTTAACTATATACATAAGAAAAACTAATTTTTTTAAAAAAATTACACTATCCAATACATAACTGGCATGATAAAATATACACTACAAATACATCATATAAGAAACTTACATATCATATTTATAGTCTATTAAAAACGTTTGTTGACTGTAGTCGGGCGGGGGGGTGAGGGGCGGGATAAAATTATATAGGTACTTTAAGGGGGTCCGGGAGGGTAGGGGCGACCACCTATTATGCCCTCTGGATTCACCACTGTCTATAATACTATATATGTATGTAAAGGGAATTAATGATTGTTTGACATTGCCGAACTCACACCTCGAAGACACGTCGATTTTGAGAGTCGCGGTGCGTCTTAAGATATACATCTCACATGTTATGCATTGCGCACATATTTTGAGGCGCGTACAAATGGCTCAAACGTAAGGGTGATGTTACTTTGAGGTGCGAGTTCGGTGATGTCGTAAGTGTCAGATTGCCCATATATAAAAGTTTAGATAGATAAAAGTTCAAAATTTACTAAAATAGGATAGTTATCAACTTGATTAAGCCTCATTGCTTTTTAAATAAAAAGATTAATTAATCAAATAAAAAATTAAATATATAAAAATATAAAAAGAAACGATAAAAGAGAGAGAGAGAGTAAAAATAAGAAAGAGAATAGAAAACATATATACTTTAAAGAAATATAACTAAAAAAATATAAAGGGTAATATTGGAATTTCAAGTAACGAAGGAATCTTTCAACATTAATTGGTGCTTATTATATATACTAGTTTATGGAGCGTGCTACGCATGCTTGAGCACGCTCACTACGCTCGTGCTAATTAATCTAAAAATCTACTTTTATATTCTAAAAAGTATACTATTTCATTTTTATTCGACTTTTTTGACAACTAATTATAACTTTTTGGATTTAATAACGGAGAAGCCCTTAATTAAGGGGATAGTAAATTTAAGTGAAGGTTGAAAGACTTAATCAATGGTAAAATAGTAAACTCAAGTGACGGCTGAAAGATTAAAAGACTTAATTAAGAGTATAATAGTAAATTTAATTTACGGTTGAAAGATTGATTATTCGTGCTTATTAAGTATTGCTCTCACTCGTGAGGATTCCTCGCCCCGTGCCCCACGGAGATCCCTATGTGGATTCCCCACCTCCCACCCCGCTACCTACATAAAATCCTCCATATTTTAAATTTTTACTAAAACTTTATGAAGTTTCTTACTAAAAATTTGTATAATTGTATATGGAATAGAATTCAAGACCACCAACAATAAAACATAACTTGTACCATTAAACCAATTCTACTGTATATTATATGATAAGGATATATTTAATTATTTTTAGAACATCATTGAAATGTATTGGTCATACTAATTTAAGAAATCTTATATATTTAATTAAGTATGATAATATTAAAAAAAGCCAAAAAATTTATTATGTAAATAAAAAAAATTATAAAAGATTTTTATTAAGTAAAAATTTCATTGCTATTGCATGTACCCCTTATTTGTTGATAAATATATTTTTTTGATGAATATTTTTTTGATAAATAGTTAATATTTTTATAAAAGATTATATGGAAAAGATTCATAATTGGTGATGACACGTTATTAAGGTTTCTGTTTTTTTTTTTTTTTTTTTTTTTTTTAAATGGGAAGTTGAATTTCATTGAAGTAATGCTTTCAAGTGCATCAAGTTATACCAGTGCTTGAGCATTAATCGGTACATCACTCCAAATTTTTACTCCTTCGTGACCTCGTGATGACTTGCCAAATGGTGAGCGACTTCATTCGCTTCTCTTAACAAAGACCCCAATTAATTCGAGAAGATTTTGAGCAGGCTTTATGATGCCTCTTACTGAATGGAAAGAGTTAGATTCAACGATGAGCCTCTGGATCCCTAAATCGTCTGCCCAACTTAACGCCTCCTTTATACCAAGTTTCATACTATCGGTTAATATAATGTTAATATAAATCGGCTAAACGATAATGTTTGATTTGGATAATTGCGCCGTAGAATTTTATCCAAATTGAGATTGGTTAATTAAAAAAAAATTCTATAAATAGGCCAAAAATACCTATAAAATAGGCAAAAATAAGAAAAACAAAAAAATCACAAATATAGGCATACAATATAAATAATTGGCGATCAAATAAAGAATACCTCTTATTTTTCGAGAAAACAATAAACCCATAATACTAATCCTTATTCTATATATATGCCTATATAAAATTTATATATATGTCATACTTATATAATCACCTATATATATGTGATTCTACCATGGTGATGGGGAAAAATCACCATACATGGTGATTGTTATTTTTTACCATTAGATTTCAATCTAATGAATAATATAACTTATTGGTACTTGTGCACACATTGAAGTGTCATTAAT
Organism: Stephania cephalantha; assembly: GCA_039657325.1. Lineage (NCBI taxonomy): Eukaryota > Viridiplantae > Streptophyta > Magnoliopsida > Ranunculales > Menispermaceae > Stephania > Stephania cephalantha. Next base: position 44,006,302 of record CM077573.1, on the reverse strand, counting down.
GTAGTCAAAAATAAAAATCACCATAGATGGTGATTTAAAAAGATCACTATAGATGGTGATTTAAAAAGATCACCATAGTAGAATTTCCTTAATATATATATATATCCTATCCTAATTGATAGGAGATCTCGTATAAATAACAAATCAATCACAATCATTGAGATAAATAAATTTATAGTTATATATTTAATAAGTAATTAAAGGGTAAAAAAAATAATTCATGTGACAAAAGTATCTTTTGCTATTCGTGCTTTTAATATATATAGAGCGTCATTAATTAATTAACTATATTTTTTATATAGTAATTAATTAACTAAATATATATTTAATTACTTGAATTAATTACTATATTTTTTATAATTAGCAAATTTAATTAATCTAATAGTCTATATTTTCTATTCCAAAAAATATACTATATTTTTATTCTAATTTTTTGGACAACTAATTATAACTATTCGGATTTAATAGCGGGAAGACTCTTAATTAAGGGAAATATATGTGAAGGTTAAAAGACTTAATCAAAGGTAAAATTGTACAGAGGGTGACTATTTCCACTCATTTATATGCTTTTAGCACTCATACTGTGATTCACCCAAATATGTGCTAAATTAATTCACCCCTAAATTTAGCCCTTAATTTCCTAAAATACCCTCATTAATGCAATCTCCCACAATTAAACCATTTTCTTTGCTTTCGACATCTCCCTTCCGCCCATTCATCAGTGTTGCAGTCTAGCACTTCATCTCTTCATAGATCTCTCGATCTATTCGTAGATATCCCTCCAATTATTGGTGGTGCCCGAGTTTTAAGCTTAATTTTCAATCTCTTCATGCTGCTAGTTAGATCCAACTGGGACCACGAGCAAGGAACCTGGTTGACTATAACTGGACTTCAAAGCTCGCATTCTGGTTGGACCGAACTTGTAATAGTCCATATTAATTAAACTAAGATTCACGTTAATCTCGGGGATTAACGGTTGTAATCCGGACGTTACGTGGACAACTCGGTTGACTCGGACATGAGAACTGAGGAAATATGTTATTTGTGGATGATGGTTGCTTAGATGTGATATTTTAAACATTATATTATTGTAATATCACATGTGCGTACGTTGCTATCAGGCGAGTTAGTGTGAGGGTATTGGCTTCGTAAGGCGTGTTAATGCAGGTATCGAGTAGGTGAATTACGTGTACACTAGGAAACTCGATTAGTTCACGTTAATATGACTATTTGATCAATTTAATTGGGTAATGTGATCATAGGCTAAGTTGATTATATTAGAACAATATGCTATGAGGTTACCTCGAAATGCATGGTGAGACGCAGGGAAATGGGTGCCGGGTAGTCGAAGGTTAGTGGAAGCACAAATTTATCAATTTTGGTGAATAAAAACACTAACCATATGTATTATAATGATCCTAAGCTAAGGTAATTTGATTTCATAAATAAATGCCTATTGTTTGGTAAATTAATTAGAAACCATGAGATTGTCTTAGAGATACGTATTGGCATATCTAGGAATCGTGTGAGTAACACTTGGTGTCATTTGGAGATAGTAAGTGAGAAATGTGTCAAGGGTGGACCATAAGATGAACCTCGAGATACGTAAATATATAGAGATTAATGGTTATGAATTAATCCCACCTTGATATATATATAAATTAGTTGATCAACACATGCAAATCAAAAACCATTTGTGGTTCAGAAAATCAGAGAGTTAAGGAGGAGGTTTGGAGTTAGAAATCATCAATTGGAGGTCAATTTGTGGAATCAAACTTAAGGTAATCTTATTCCTCATCTTCTACATATGAAAATGAACTTAATTTGGTTTGTTTTGGTGTAATCCAAATTTGAGAAGTTGATCACTAGTTTTTATGTTGGCTTGATGAATTACAACTATAATTAGTATTTCAAATGAGAATTTATACTAGTTTCAATGGAAACTTGGGTTTTGAGTGAATTGGGAAAAACTAGTGGAAATCATGAAATTGATGAATTTGATCCAATTGGTGTTGTTTCTGTTATGCAAATGATGTTTTGGAGTTACCATGAAGTGGTAAGTGGTTTTTTAAGGCTTGGTTAGCTAATTGGGGAGTTGGTGATAGAATTCTCGAATTGAGAATTCTGTTACAGAACGCAATTAGCACGCTAACCAGTCTGGGCCTTGAACTATTTTTCAAAATGAAGAACAGTAGCGTGCTAGATAGATCCCCTAGTGTGCTAACTCTACCTAGCGCGCTAAGTAGACCCATTAGCGTGCTAATGACAGAAAAAACCTGGATTTAAGGGGCTGATTCTGGGATTTTTGATTTAATACCCATTTAAACACTTGTAATCATGCAAAACTTATAAAATTGGACTTCAAGGACTTAGAGGACCGTAACTTGGGTATTGGGGAGCTAGTCGAGTTGGATTCAGGAGTCCGGGGGGAGTCGTAGAGCGCTTTGAGGTTTGTAAAACCCACATGAACGTCACTTGAGTATTTATTACTTTCATTAACATTTTATATTATCTTGTTCAGTGTATTTTTGATTATATTCCTTATTCACTTCAGTTATCTATATCTGTGTCATTGTTTGAACAGTTGGTTGAGTTTACTCCCGCCAAATATTTCGTGGTGTGTCTATGGCACGCTAGACCATAACATGTGTATCAGGAGTCCTCGGTGGATAATGACCCTAGCTACTTTGTCAGTCCATGTGTCGGTGTGTCGTGGGTCTACGCCAGCCACTAAGAGGACCAGGTGACATGACAGTTGGGTACGCCCACTAAAGGGATCCTAGAGGGTATCTGAAGTATGGTCTAGTCTGCTTGGGAAAGGCATACATGTTTCCGCTTTATTGTTATTTACGCATGCGATGAACCATTTACAGTTGCCTGTTTATATTCCATATGTTTATTTAATAATATATATTAGATTTCTTTTACTTACTCATATGAATGCTCAGTGAATTTCCTTGGGATTTTACTTACTGGACTCATCATTGTTTTTGATGTAATGGCTGAGTGCAGATCCTTCTACGAGTAAGGGTAAGGAGATTCTTGGCGACTATCTCTGAGCTCCCTTACTGTTCGGCACACTAATTGTATGTGTGTATTTTGGATTTATGGGATACTGATGAGACAGGTGTACTTGAATATATTTACTTTTGTCGCCTTATATATATTGTACCCTATTTTGGGTTTTCCACAGTAGGACTGATGCTCTATAAAACCTAAGAGTTAATGAAAATACATGTTTATGCTTAATTTAAAATTTCCGCTGTAAAATACTGTTTATCTACTTGAAACTTTGAAAAATACAAACCACTAGCATGGCTAGGACTTGAATAATCTACGGACAGTTGAACTTAACGAAATAACTTAAGACTAATATGGATAATCAATTAACTACACAATGTACCGTGGACATGATTATCGAGACATGAGATGGACGAGCAGGTGCCAGACACGTGTAGCTGGGCCACTGGGCGAGGGCACGTGCCAGATGACACCGTGCGGGGCCGCCACATAACTGGTATGCTTTCATGTTTCTCAGTCACACATGTTTTATATGAATGATGAACAAAAAAAATGTGAAACATAAATTCATATCTTAGCCAGACAAAGAAATATCTACATGTCTTTTAAACTTTCTTCAAAACAAGATTTTGGTTATATCATATGCCAAAATGAGCAATTGTTATGCCTTAAACCAAACAAATAAAACTCAATATAAAAGTTTTGAAAGAATATAAAATTCATTGGAGAAGATGATAGCGTGACTTACTTTTGGATAGTTTATTCTTCTAGTCGCTGGAGTTACATCGAGAATTTGTCAACAAGGTGATTTGATGATGAATGAAGCAAGAATTGGAGAGTTAATATTCAAATTAGATGGATGGTATATTATATTAAGGTTAAACTTGTCAATAAAATAAGGGTTTTTCAATCCAAAGTTTTATTTTTTATTTTAGGGTGCTAAAAGCACATAAATGGGAGGAGATAGTCGCCCTCAATTGTAAATTCAAATAACGTTGAAAGATCGATTATGCCCTTAATTAAGGGTAGAATAATATATAAGTGACTGTTGAAAGACTTCATTAAAAGTACAATAGTAAATTCAAGTGACCATTGAACGATTGATAATTCATACTTATTAAGTATAATAGATATATATACTATTTAATTAATCTAATAATTAAATTAATCTATTTAATTAAATTAATAGTTTATTTTTATTTTCCAAAAAGTATATTACTTCATTTTTATTCTGACCTTTTGACAACTAATTATATTTATTTGAATTTAGTAGCGGGAAGAGGGTACAATAATAATTTTAAGTGAAGGTAAGACTTAATCAAGGGTAAAATATATAGTAAAATTAAGTGACGATTGAAAAGCTTAATTAAGGGTAAAATAGTAAATTCAAGTGACAGTTGAAAGATTGATTATTCATGTTTATTAAGTATAGTAGACCCACTAGCGGATTTAATTAATCTAATAATCTATTTTTATATTCCAAAAACTATATTACTTCATCTTTATATATTCTGACTTTTTTGATAGCTAATTATATCGGTCTATTTGAATTTAATAGCGAGAAGACATTTAATTAAGTGTAAAATAGTAATTTTAAGTGAATGTTGAAAGACTTAATTAATGGTAAAATACTAAAATTAAGTGACGGTTGAAAAACTTAATTAAGGGTAGAATAGTAAATTCAAGTGACGGTTGAAAGATTGATTATCCGTGCTTATTAAGTGTGTGTACATATTATCTACCTATTATATAAAAGCACGAATAACACGAATAGCAAAAGATTCATTCGTTACTTGAATTTTCGTTTATACCCTTTCACATTGAAGTACCTATTTCCTTGTCTTGCAAATTGTTTTTTTTTATCTGCTATATTTTTGGTCTTTTTTTGCTTTATATTGATGAAGTGTCATAGTAATTAATATGTTCAATTTGAATTGCTAATTAAAACATAGCTAATAAGGTTGGAGAATTAAATTTCCAGACTAATTTCTACGTTATTATACAATTACAATCTTAATTTGATTCGATAGTTAACTTGAAAATAGCTGATCAATCTAATAAGGATATGGAAAATCGAAAGTAGCTAGGTAAATAATCGAAAAATAGGTGTAAGCAATCTCTACACATAAACTACCGTAAAATTAAAATAGGTGTATCTAATCTCTATATATGAACTATCGATAAATTAAGAAATAAAAAATAGAAGCATCTAATTATTGTTGGGGTATGTGCCCTAGGCCAATTCTGTAAACGTTGTTTAACTATTATAAGTAGATGCATATTTCTTTTATAATAGTATCATTGGATATTTATTGTATTATTTGTTGTAAACTAAGTTGAACTTGCTAGAGATTTAAGCATGGAAGACATAAACTAAGAACTACTAAAATAAGTAGAGAAGATGAGACAAGAGAGAAGAGAGCTAGAGATGAAAATGTAGAGATTTCATTCATACATTGGTGTGTGAATTATAATGAAGTTGACACCCTTTATATAGGCCATTTGGTGATGATGATAATTGTACTTATACAATGTGTACAAGTTATACATACACCACAAGTCATATAACACATCACAAGCAACATAAACAATACATGGAAGAGTTGGTGTACAATGGAGAGGATTACAAGTTACATAAAGTGTGAGAGCCATGCTTGATGTTACAATTCAATGTAAGAACCATGTTTCACAATGTGGTCACCTACATGCACAAGTGTCCATCCATTTCATAACACTTCCCCTTGGATGACACTTGTTTAAAGAATGTGTCTCGTCAGACTTCTACTAGAAAAAAATCCTGTGGGAAAAAATCTAGTACAGGAAAAAAAGTATAATATTTGTTGATTGCCTCATTAAAAACCTTGATACGAAAACCCAGTAGGACAAAACTATAGCTAAGGAAAAGAGTGCAACACATTGATACACTTAGAGATAATATAAATGTTTCATTAAAACCTCTACTAGAAAAATCCCGTGGGAAAAATCTAGTATAGGAAAAAGAGTACATTAACTGCTCTCATAATTTATTTTTTTTATTTTTTATTTTTATATAAAGTATAATAATGTTAGGATTTCTTCATTAAAAACCTTGCTAGGAAAACCCAGTGGGATAAAACCATAGCAAAAGGAAAAGAGTGCAATACACTAATCAATCTAGATACAGAGTTTTAATATTGTTAGAATTGCCTCATTAAAAACCTTGCAAAGAAAACCCAGTAGGATAAAACCATAGCAAAAGGAAAAAGAGTGCAATACACTAACCAATAACTTATTTTGATTCTCCCCCTCATATTTACATGGGTGAGACTACTTGTGCATTTTGTTGCACTTGGACATCGTTTTCTATATGAACCATTTAATGCTGAAGCATATGATTGCCACTCTTTTGTATATAGTACTTGCATCAAGTAATTGATTCATAACTTGTTGCTACTGAATGATCCTTTGAACTTCGAGTTCATATTAATTTATACATGGATCATAATACAACAAACTTAATGCAATTTGATGTGTTTCAAGCAATTTCACGTCATTCCTTTTGGATTGGCTTATATCTCCCCCTAATGGTGGGAAAATTGCTTCATCAAAGTGACAATTAGCAAAACTTGCTATAAATAAATTATCTATTAGGGATCCAAGACATCTTATAATATGATTGATGGAGAGTTAAATCGATATAAGTCTCTTATTGATTTGCCTTGAGATAATCTCCAGCTGATAAAAAAATCCAGCGATAAAGGATGTCCGTGCGAATTTACGATATTTTTGCATTATTGATGATTATAGATAATCAAATAGATCTTTCCACATTATGAATGTCATTTGATTTATAACGACATTCGTTTTAATGTGCCTTATATATTCCAGAACTTAAAGCCAAGAATATTATACTCAGACTAAATCATATTCAATAGATAAATTTTCTATTATTCTGAGTAGACTTCTTCTGAACAAGACATTAACAATAAAATTGTCGTACCAGATATTGCCTGAACATTAGCTTCCGCTAAGTTCGGATTTGAGAAATATTCACTTTTATATTATAACGTAAATGCATGGAGCACGATACACAAGACATAAACTCAACTCCCATATTTAGGTCACGATTTAAACACATCTTGATGTGCTTGTTTTATCGAGCCATTTTCAATGATAAAATTCATAATATTTTGCCTTTGATTTTGAAGGCATGGTAAAGATCACAAAAATATTCGGGTATATATATGACAATATTTAGGCAAAATAGCATTTCATATGTGACAAAAAATATCATAATGATGAATGCTCATTGTCAATAATTATTTGCCCTTTCTAGTGGTGCACAACTTTTATTCCTACTTTTAGCGGAATTGTCAATACAACCTTTACCAAATCTTTTCATCTTTTCCACGTCCATAAATTTATTATTGCCATCATGTTCATAATATGCAACATATGCTTCTTAATTTGAAGCTGAACCAATTGAACGGGAGCGATATTATATTTTATCTCATTATTTTACTCAGCTACCATGAGACAAGAAATCAGTCCTTAATATTTATTGGATTGACGTGCACACTCGATATTTGTTGCAGCAATAAATCAAGGCGGGTCACGTGACCTTTTTATTGTCTCATCAATCATATTTCCACAAAGCCTCAACATAGAGGTAATTAAAATTGCAAAATTATAATTAACATTTGATTGATTAAATTTTGTAGCTTGAGATCTAACCGCTCATTTTGAGCTTTTGGAGCATTACCCTTTTGGTATGTATATATATAACTCCATAAGGTGAAAAGATATATAAAGTGAAATATTCACATTTCAAATCTCTAAGGAGGAATTGGTGAATGATTGTGTATAACACACAGTTTTGCATATATGCTTTATTCACAAATTGTAGTATCTAACTGTCATGACAAGAAATTCTTGTCGGTAATATAATAAGGCAACAAATTCAACTATGGTTGAGTAATATTTTGAAAGTAAATAAATATAAATAAGTTTCTCTTTTATGTAAGAAAAACATAACATATGATTAAATATATGTTCACAACTTGATTCGTTAATAAATAAAATGTACTATTCGTATGAGTTGGTGGGAAAACCTCCAAGTTGGGTGGTGAGATAAAGTATACTTAATATCATGCCTCATCGAACGGGAAAATTCGTCTCACTTTCAATGTTTAGCTTTACCGGGGAGAAGGCTTACCCACTATCAACTCAAATTCATAGTAATATTTGTATTATAAAATCAATGATAGAGCATAACTAAGCGTTTGTAGTATAGCGAGAAAACTAGTTATGTCACATATTGATCTTTGCTTTCTGATGTAGAAGATCATACAAGACGCAACTACAGAGCATACTTTTGCAGTGGGTGACATTATAATGCATAGTGTATGAATAAAGTATACATATATAAGTGATGCATGTAATAAAAGAAAGCAACCATCATAACATGGAAATGAAATTGAACTTGTTTAAATTAACAAAAGTTATACCTTCCAAGCATTGTTTTCTTAGCAAGCCTTCTTGAACTTCAAGATCTCCTTTATGCTAGAGCAAGTGTAAACTAAGTTTAACTTGCTAGAGATTTAAACATGGAAGACATAAACTATGAACTACTAAAATAAGTAGAGAAGAGGAGACAAAAGAGAAGAGAGCTAGAGATGAAAATGTAGAGACTTCATTCATACACTTGTGTGTGAATTACAATGGGGTTGGCACCCTTTATATTGGTCATTTGGTGATGATGATAATTGTACTTATACAATGTGTGCAAGTTATACATACACCACAAGTCATACAACACATCACAAGCAACATAGACAATACATGGAAGAGTTGATGTACATTGGAGAGGTTTACAAGTTACGTGAAGTGTGAGAGTCATGCTTGATGTTACAATTCAATGTGAGAACCATGCTTCACAATGTAGTCACCTACATGCACAAGTGTCCATCCATTTCATAACATTATTCTAAATGTCCATAATCAGTTATTATTATGGGAACAATAATAAATTAAGACTAGTATGCGTCTTGATTGATAATCATGTGATGATTATGCGTATACGGATATGTATCAAGATAATGAGTATCTGTTGGGAACAGATGCTGGACTGACCCGCTATGAGAACACTACATGATCAATGTCATAAGTGAATCTCATGGGAGTTATATCATTTAGTCCTTTGACTTGAGATCACCAGATACTCCAACATTAAGAGCACAATGATTTGATACAATCAAACGTTGTCTTTAACCGGATAATTATAAAGATTGTGATTGATCATTGTTCGACTAGTGTGTGGATGTTGTGTGATCAAGCTGGAATTTATCCTTCTTTTAGGGAGATATATATTGGACCCCTCGATATATTAGACTGATAAATGGCTATGTCTAGTGAATTGATTGGATCAATGTCACTTGACAATTTCAGTCTACTCGGAGATCGAGACTAGTAGATTGAACTATAAGGGTGACATTCCATGTCTTATGTTCAAAAAAAAGAATTTAACGTGACAAAGGGATATGATATACACTGTCTATTAGGTTGTATCGATTTATTGATCTTCATGCTACTTGGGTAGTTATAATGCCTTGCTAGAGACCGCTTATGACTTGTGTACCAAAATGGTTTTGGTTCACTACTAACGTTGTGTGAACCTCTTGGGTCGCACACAAAGAACGGATTTGTGCGATTTAATATTGTCTGGGTTAATGAATTTTATTTGATAAAATTCATTTTGAAGATTCTCATTAAATGTTCTAGTTTGACTAGGATTCAAGATTCTCATACATTTCTAGTATGACTAAAAATTTTGTCTCTTAGTAAATCCTATTTTGAATGGGACTCTAATTAGAATTATAGTATGAATTTAATTCTTATTTGAGATTTAAATAAATTACAACTCTTATTGGATTAGTAATTGTAGATTCACTATGACTCTATCCTTTTTAGAGTTGGACTTTATCTAGGAATCTATTTGGAGTGTGACTAGGAGGTGGAGTTCTTTTACAACTCGACCTAGTGTACTATAAATAAGACATTAGGGTCATAGTTGTTGTAGTGAATTCCCGATAGAGATTTTTCCTAGAGAATTTTGTTAGAATTTTTGTCCTAGGATTTTTGGGGCAAGCACTCCGGATCGTGATCGTCCGTTCGTGTGTAAATTTTTGATGGAGGACATTTGTCTCTGGCAGCGTCTTAAAGGAATCGATCAACACGAAACAAGGTAGACATGGAGTTATTCTTGCTAAGGTATGATTTTTTATTGGCACATCAATTTAATGGAATAAATAAGATCTTGGTTCGGGGATGTTCGAAAAGGTTTCGAAAACTTTCGCTACGCATGATCCCCGAAACCCAACAATTATGTGTCACGTGTTACATTCCCACCAAAATATAGAAAAAGCCTTAAAAAGTAGGCAAAAAGAAAAAACTAAAAATACAAACCCCCACACAAATATGCCACAAATAGATATGCACTTTCCTTCCTAGATGTGCGTTTGCTTCAAAAACTAATATATATCGATATATTATACTTAATAAAAAATAGTATATTTTTAAAATATAAAAATATATTATATTAGATTAGTTAAATTCGTGGATAATATTACTAGTTTGCCCTTATTAGTATACATTTTAAAATATTAGGTGTTTTCGAAGCTATATATATATACTAGTTTCATTATCGTGCTTCGCACTACTGAGGTCGCTCGCTACGATCGGGATTATTTAATTCCTAGAACTTGTTATTTTTATTCAAATAATGCATATATGATTCATATAAAAGTCTATATATATAGTGATTTGATTTTGAGATATATATTTATACATAATATTTGATATTCTAAGTATCTATTATTAACAAAGTAAAAAAAAATTTAAAACAAATACCCAACGTGAGTGAAGCAACGACCAATAGATACAATAATAAATTATTATTGTTGTAGGACCATTCATCTCCAAACTCAACAAATCTATAGCTCATGGAGTGTCCAATGGTCTTATCAACAACGTCCTTAACTCCCTAAACATAGCTACAATGACTACCCCTAAATTTATCATGCGACATGTAGAATGCAACATCAGACAACGTCAAATCTTAAGAAAGATTGTATAGTTTAAGTATCAATAGCCTTTCTCCAAATCCTAAAAAAGCCTGCAAAAATCCCTTAGCACAGTAGCTTGACTTACACACTCAATAAAACCATAATATTTTGATTGGTCAGTCGTTTTGTTGCTAATAACATTCGATGAGAGAACCTATTACATATATATGTGTACGTGTACGTATGAAAGAAATAATTTCTTTAAAAAAAGCTAGAGTCAGTCTCGAATTGACAATGCATGGGAAACCATTCAACATTAAGATTAGTCATCAACTTCATCATCCACACCAGCTAGTCCATGTTGTACACAAATATGAGTAACACACAATTTGCCTTAAAGTCAAACATCAACTCTAATTAAATTTGAGAGACGAACAATACGTACATTATTTTGATAGACACACAATATATGTAATATTTATCCAAAATAAACATAAAATCCAATTTGTGTAAAATCATAAATGGTATATTATGATTTTTTTAGAAAAAAAAATTCCAATCAATGGAATATATCAATTTCTTAATGCAAGTAACCTAGTTGTGACACCCCGTCGTAGACACCTATTGTAAAAGTAAAGAGAGCCCAACCCATGATTTGCAATTGATAATGACTCCCAAATTCACTGTTCACACTTGCACCTACAACCATTTACATTGATTCCAATTACCCATACATTTTACATCATCTTAAAGTAGCAAAAATTGCAGCTTTATAGTCACATTGTACTCAAAAGGGGCGACAATTACATAGTATACATAAAATCAACATACACAATAATAGAGAACATCACAACACAGTTATGCTCATCAACCACAATAAACATATCAAGACTTGATGTACAATTGATGTAGTAAAGAAGGGATATTATTACCCTCAATCGATTGGAGAGAACATAGGGAGTGATGAGCTTGTACTTGGGAGTTTCAGACATCAACTTGTCATAGGTTCTTTAGTCAGATTTGGTGTGCTTGGAAGATAGTGAAGAGACATTTTACTTCTTTGGTGCTTGTCAATCACTCAATGCATATGTGAGTGTGGCATCAGCGAGCGAGAGATTAATAAAGTGAGCAAATAGAACTTACCATGTGATCAACGCACACTGGAATACAGATTTGAGATAAAAAGAGGGATAAAGAAAGAGAGAAACATATACCTAAATAAAGCCCTAGAACAAGGCGCGAAAAGGTGGATCATGCTGATCTCTACTGGTCCAACACGATTCACAGTTCACACCAGTTGAGATATTCTTGTGAGCGTAAAGAGAGGTAGGAGGGTAGAAGACATAGATTTTGGAAAGATAATAAGAACTGAGAGAGCTTGAACGAGAGATCTTTTGTGAGTTAAAGGGTTAAAATCAAATTTGTTAAGATTGCCTCATTAAAAACCTTGCCAGGAATACCCTATATGATAAAACCATAGCTAAGGGAAAAAGAGTGCAATACACTAATCAATAACTCCCTCTCATGTGAACATGGGTGAAACTAGTTCTGTTTCTTTACTTGCAATGTCATTAAGTTTACGCAAGCCAATACCATATGTAAGCCTCTTAAATGTTATAGTTGGTAAGGCTTTTGTGAATAAATCAACAAGATTATTACTCGATCGTATTTGCTTGACATCAATTTCACCATTCTTCTGAAGCTCCTATATATAAGAGAATTTTTGTGAAATATATTTTGTTCTGTCCCTTTTTATGAATCCTTCACTAATTGTGCGATACATGTTGCATTATCTTCTTATAATATGGTTGGAGAATCTTGTATTGAAGGTAACCCACATGATCCTTGAATATGTTCAATCATGTTTCTCAACCATACACATTTACGACTTCCTTCATGAATTGCAAGTACTTCAGAATAATTGGAAAAAGTAGCAACCATAGTTTGCTTTATCGACTTCCACGATACAACAATATTACCACAGGTGAATACATATCCCGTTTGAGAATGAGCCTTGTAGGGATCAGATAAAAACTCAGCACTAGAATAACCTTAGAGATTCAATTTTACTCCCTTCGAGTAAAATAAACCCATGTCACTTGTTCCTCGAAGATATCAAAAAACATGTTTGACACCATTCCAATGTCTTCGAGTTGGTGAAGAGTTGTATCTTGCAAGTAGGTTGACAGCAAAAGCAATGTTAGGTATTGTACAATTTGCAAGATACATAAGTGCACCAATTGCACTTAAATACGGTACCTCCAGACCAAGTAGCTCTTCATCACTTTCATGAGGTCGAAATGAATCTTTATCCACTTCAAGTTATCTAACAATCATTGGAAAGCTCAATGGATATGCCTTGTCCATATAAAATCTTTTTAATATTTTTTCAATATAATTTGATTGATGGACAAGTACTCCACTTAGAAAATGCTCAATTTGCCAACCAAGACAGAGTCTTATTTTTCCAAGTTCTTCCACCTCGAATTCCTTTTTCAAGTATTCGAATGTTCTAACGATGTCATCGTGGTTTCCCACTATATTTAAATCATCAACATATACAACAATAATCACGAATCCTGTTGATGATCTTTTAATAAAGACACACGGGCGAAGTGGATTATTTGCATATCCTTCTTTAAGTAAATAATCACTAAGGTGTTTGTACTACATTCATCCGGATTGTTTCAATCCGTCAAAAACCTTTGTAATTTTATAGAATGCATGCTATGAAGTTTTGATTTTATTTCTTCGAATATCTCAAATCCTTCAGGGATTCTCATATATATCTCACTATGTAAGGATCTGTACAGATATGTTGTAACGACATCCATTAGATGCATATCAAACCCTTCAGAAATCGCAAGGCTTATCAAGAATCGAAATGTGATTGCATCTATAACAGGAGAATATGTTTCCCCAGAATCAATGCCAGGTCTTTATGAGAAACCTTGAGTTACAAGTCTTGCCTTGTACCTTGCAATCTCATTTTTTCGTTTCTCTTTCGCACAAATAATCATTTATATCCAACAGGCTTTACGCCATCTGGCGTTTGAACAACCATTCCAAAAACCTCTCATTTTTTCAACGAGTCTAGCACTGCTTCGATAGCCTATTGCCATTTTTGCCAATCAGGTCATTTTCGACATTCGTCCACTGATCGTGGTTCTGGATCATCATCATTTTCATATATTTCAAAGGACACATTGAAAACAAATATATCATTAGGAACAATATTATTTCTATCCCAAATCTTACCAGATTTTAAATAATTTATTGAGATCTTATTATTTTCATCTTTTTCCTATTTTTCTACAGGCACTTGTTCCTCGTCAGAATCAACTTGTTCTGACAAATCCTTACTAAAGGATTCTTATGCTTTCTCGAGAGTATTTTGACTTGCATTTATTTTTACTCCCGTTTTCCTCTTTCGAGGAACTGTATCCTTTGAACCAACAGGTCTTCCACGCTCTAAGCGTTTCGTTGATTCATGTGCATTTTGTTGCACAAAGACATCATTTTTTGCAGGAGCATTTGCAGCTGGAATATATGATTTTGTCACTCGTTTTGCGTTAGTAAATGCATCAGGTAATTAATTTGCAATTTGTTGCAAATGAATGATCTTTTGAACTTCAAGCTCACACTAATTTGTGCGTGGATCATAATGTGATAAAGTTGGTTCATTTCAAGCAATTTTGCGCCATTCCTTTTCAATTGGCTTCTTGTCTCCCCCTAATGGTGGAAAATTGTTTTATCAAAGTGACAATCAGCAAAACATGCAATAAATAAATCTCGTGTGAAGGGCTCAAGGTATCTTATAATGGACGATGAGTTAAATCCAATATAAATCCCAAGTTTTCATTATGGATCCATCTTAGTTCTAATGGGAGGTGGTATAAGAACATACACTGCACAACCAAAAATTTTCAAATGTGAAATATTTGGGTGTTGACTTAAAATGAGTTACATGGGAGAATGTTCATGGTATGTAGTAGGCCTATCACAAATGATAGATGCTGCATGAAGGACTGCATGTCCCAAACTGAAGTTGGTAACTTAGTTCTCATGATTAAAGGCCTAACAATTAATTGAATGCGTTTAATCAGAGATTCTGTCAAACCATTCTGGGTATGCACATGTGGAATAGAATGCTCAATGGTAATTCCTATAGACATGCAATAATCTTTAAATGCTTGAGATTGAAACTCTCCAGTATTATCAAGACGGATGATCTTGATTGGGTTGTCAGGGAATTGTGCTCTTAATTTAATGATTTGTGCTAAAAGTCTAGCAAATGCAACATTGCGGGTCGAAAGCAAACAAACATGTGACCACCTAGTTGATGCATCTATCAAGATCATGCAATATCTAAATGGTCAACAGTGAGGATGAATAGGTCTACATATGTCTCCCTGAATGCACTCTAAGAAAACTATAGATTCCACAACAATTTTACTTAGGGATGGTTTAACCATCAATTTACTTTGAGAACAACTAGCACAATTATAATCACCAGCTGAAAATATTTTGTGACTCCTAAAAGGATGTCTATGCGAATTATAAATTATTCTTCGCATAATTGATGATCCTAGATGACCAAGTCGGTCATGCCATAAATGAATGTCTTTGGATCATTAATTTTCTTATTTAAGACAACATTCGTTTCGACATGCCTTATATGAGTAAAATATAATCTTGATGATAAAACTGTGAGTTTTTCTTACACTTCTTTCTTCCCATTTGAAACCAGTGTGACATAGAGAAATTCTCTATTATTTTCGTTCACAGTTTCAATGTGATATCCATTTTGTCGAATATCTTTAAAGCTAAGTAAATTCCTTCTGGATTTTTCAGAGTATAAAGCATTGTCAACATGAATTGTTGCTCTCAAGAGCTATTAATCAAATTGGAGATGCCAGATATTGTTTGAACATTAGCCTCAGCTAAGTTCAAATTGGAGAACTATTCTCTCTTTTTAAGGATTGTGTGCGTTGTAAATCAGCAAGACATATATCGCTCTTATTTGATTCATGATTTGAACACATGATTTAATGATCCATCTATATAAATAATGTTTGACAAATTAGAAAAAGAGTCATATTTTATTCATAATAAGAAACTAGTACATATAAACTAAAATGCATAATAAAAACCAGTGCATAGAATTATTGAAAAACATTACATATGATCATTAAAGATATCGAGATTAGTGTTTAAATCATCGTGAAAATTGGGACATCCATATAATTAATGTCCGATGAGCCATCTCCGACAGTGAACTTCATCTCAACTATTTTGCCTTTCTCCTTTAAGGAGGCTTGATAAAGATCAATAAAATGCTTAGGGGTGAGGCATATATGAGCCCAATGGCCTTTCAAATCACACCTGTGGCATGGTTGGTCGCCATTACGAGCATGCCCATTTTCAGCAACATTCTTTCCCTTATTTTGAGCGGCGTCATTTCTATTCCATTTATTTTGAAACTTATCACTACGAAATTTAGAATAGGGCTTGCCACGATCTTTGTCGATTGATCCTTTCCCCTTTCCACGTTCATGGTTTTTCTTTCCTTGACTGTTTTTATGGTCATTATAAGATGCAACATTTGCTTCATTAATTGAAGCGAAACTAGTTGGACGAGAGTTGTGGTTCTTTAATAGAAGCTCATTATTTCGTTCAGTCACCATTAGACAAGAAATTAATTTCAAGTATTTTTTAAATTGACGCGCTCGATATTGATGTTGCAACAACAGATTCGAGGCATTAAAAGTACTGAATGTTTTTTCCATCATTGCCTCATCGGATATATTTTCTCCACATAGCCTCAAACGAGAGGTAATATTAAACATGGTGGAGTTATACTCACTGACTATTTTGAAATCTTGTAGCCTAAGATTCAGCCAGTCATTTTAAGCTTTTGGAAATGTCACCGTCTTTTGGTGATCATATCGCTCTTTCAAGCTTAACCACAAGGTGAGAGGATCTTTTATAGTTAGATACTCACTTTTCAAACCTTCATGGAGATAATGGCAAAAGAATATTAGTGCTTTCACACGATCTTGCATTGATGTTTCATTTCCATCTATAATATTTTCTTCCGAGTCTTTAGCTTGGAGACGTATCTCGGCATCCAGTTGCCATGAAAAATAATTATTGCCAGTGATATGGAGGGCAACAAATTCAAGTTTTTAAAGGTTTGCCATAGTCTGAAAATATGTCAAGAAATTGGGTAAATATTTTTTCTCTTTTATATAAAATAAATAGTATACGATTAAATATATGTTCACAACTTGATTATTAATATACAAAATGTACTACTTGTATGAATTGGCGGGACAACCTCCAGGTTGGGTGGCGAGATGAATTCTATTTAAAACTATACCTCCTCGAACGGGATAACCCGTTTCCCTTTCAATATTTAGCTTTACCAGGGATAAGGCTTACCTACAATCAACCCAAACTCATAGCACTATTTGCAATATAAAAATCAAGAATAGAGCATAACTAATCATTTGTAGTATAGCGAGAAAACTAGTTATGACACATATTGACTTTTGATTTCTGATGTAGAAGATCATACAAGACGCAACTACATAGTAACTTTCCCAGTCGGTGATGTTATAATGCATAGTGTATGAATAAAGTATGCATATGTAAGTCATGCATGTAATAAAAGAAAGCAACCATGATAACATGGAATAAATTGAACTTATTTAAATTAACAAAAGTTATACCTTCCTAGCTTTGTTTCATTAGCAAGCCTTCTTGAACTTCAAGATCTCCCCTTTGTGCAAGAGCAAGCTCATGCTAATAACGTGTTGTAAATTGAGTTGGAACTTGCTAAGAACTAGAGAAGGAAAATAGAAGACTAAGAACTTCTACTACTACAAACTACTACTACAAAGGAGAAGAGAAGAAATTAGATAGTTGGAATGAGAAGTTTTTCATTTAACTTGGTGTGTTTTTACAATGAGGTTGACACCCTTTATATAGGCCCTTTGGTGATGATGGTAAATGTACTTAGACAATGTTTACAAGTAACACATACATCACATATCATACAACTTTTCACAAGCAACATTGACAATACATGGAATAATGAGTATATTGGATATGAATACAAGTAAGAGCAATGCTTGATATTACAACTCAATGAAAAAGCCATGCTTGACAATGTGGTTATCCAAAATCTTGGTCAATTGTTCATCCATATTATAACAAGATTGGCTCTTTTATATATTTGATATATATGTCTACTACTATGTTAAAAGAGGTAATATCGACCGTGTGGAAAGGTTGATATTGCCCTTCTTATTTTGCAATTTTTGATTCCAAATCGAAATTGAGATCTCCATCCACAAACTGTTTTGCCCTTTTTATGTGTTGTTTCGTATTTGTTCATCTTCATTCACAATTCCAACACCTATTCATCTTCTTCTACAACAACTCCAACAAGGTTCTTCATTTTCGACAACAACCCCCATTGAAATCACGTAGCCTAATTCTATCTCTATGTCTCTCAAAGCTCATTATGCTTTCTCAAAGTTTTCAAATTGCCTTATTGCTTTCAAAGCCTCGTCAAAATCGCCATCTTCATCGCAGGTATTTTTCTACCACAATATTTTATTTTGGTCACAATCCTGGATCAATAGGGAATATAGTCAACTTGATCTTGAAAGTAGTGTTCTTAACTTGGTTTTTTCAAACGTTTTGATATCCGATTTCGATACAAAATGGCTCTCTTTATAGCAGGGCTCTTAACAGTTGTTTGATTTGTGTTTAGAGAGTCAACTTGATCTTGAGAGTAGTTGTGCACTTTTGATTTATAATTTATTCAAACTACAGTTAAAAGCTTGTGCTTTCAGAATTTATCTTTTTCTTTTTGAATGTTTCTTTTGATTAAATTTATGAAAATGGTGTGTTTCTAATGTGGGCTTTTGTTTGCTTTTTGTTTTATTTTTTTCAGTTAGAGTTATTGAATGGATTGTGTCTATTACGATTGAGCGCATATGTGGTGTTTGATAAAATGCCCATGAGGTCATGGATGATTAGCTTCATAACATTGAGATGGCGACATGTATTGATGGTTTTAATTGATAATTTGGAGAGGCATTCACTACTTAAATACTCTTTCTTAGAGATTATTATTTCAGGGTGTGAGTTCCTTTATCAAACGAATGAGTTCATGTAGAAAGACAGGTCTGAATTGATGTTGGAAAACAACTTTTTGTATGAAACGAATGGCATTGCATCTCAAATGTCAATTAAAGCTCTTGATTTTAGGAATCTTTTAATCCTTTATTTTTTAAACTGTGAACTTCCTTTTGAGCTCTTATAACCTTGCATTCTTGAATTTTTTTTCCACATTTATAAAACAAATTACAGGAGCATTGGAACAACAAAAATTATAGAATTTGTTTCTTTGCTTGTCTATTGTACCAAGATCTCCCCATGGTTGGGGTTTGATAAGGGCCATAAGACCAACATTCACAGCCTGCTACAATGAAGAGGAGCTGTTAATATGTTCAAACTTTTGAGCTTAATGCTACTATGAAGATACATATAAGGATAGATTGCATTTCAGCTGAACTTATTTGTGAAATAAGGAGTTGAGGTTCTTTGTTTGTCTTGCTCGTTTATGCATTTGATTGACCATATCACATCTATTTTGGACTTGATTAATTTAACAACAACAACATAGCCTCAGTCCCAAATTAATTAGGGTCGCCTACATGGATCAAATTTTCCATTGTGCTCGATGAAGTGCAATTGATGGTGAGCTACTTGATTTATTTAAAAGCTTCTAAATTGTAATTATCCTCTACATATTTTTATTTTGTTTGTTTGTTCAATATTGTTGTATAGAGCTATGGTTTTTAAATTAAGGAATGATCAGAGGCCCCTTAAGAGTTTAAGTTGGCTTTATTATGAGTGTAAGTTGGCTTTAAGATTTTCCTGAGAAGTATTAGATGACATGGTTGATTAACTTGGTTCTGAATGGGATGAGTCGAAGATGGCTTCCTCTCATCACCATCTCTATAGACGATTTGGATTAGTTTCTCGCATTCTTTCTCTCTCCCATCTCTTTGATACGCTTGTATTTTGAAATAATATTGTAACAACTTATCTTTTGATTTAACTACTAGGCAAGGTGTGGAACTGTTTTGTTGATATGAAGTTTGTATGTTTGTTTTTCTAGAGTTGTTCTTCAGGTTACAATATTCTCTACAATTCTCATATAAGTCTAATTTTATAGGTTGAGCTTTTTAGGTTTTCTCATCGCTCAGTTTTTTGATTGATGTTTGAGAATTATCGTTTAATCGTAATATGATGTATTCATATAAGAATCTTGCTTTATTCAATAAGTAACCTTTAAAGTAGATATCTATATCCATATTTGTATTTTAATCAACTGCAACTTTGCCTTGCCTTTTCTACTCTGTTAAGTAATATTCTTCATTATTTATATAAAGTTGAACAGTAAATTCAACGCATAATAACATTTAATGACTTATTTCTCATAACATAGTACTTGCACTAGCAATTCAAATTTGGCAATATGTTTGAATGGTTAAAATATAACTTCTTATTATAGATTTCAGATTAAGAGACATACAACGTCATTTGTGGCATCAATGTCAATCGAGGTAGGGCTAATGATGGTTCAATTGCTAGAATCCTTTTAAGTCATTAGCGATGGATTGGGGAAACGTGACAGTTGAAGATTTGATGGACATTCTTCACCAAGTCAATTGGTCACCACTTCCTTGGACTCTCTCTGAGTTCTCTCAAGAATCATGATTCAGAGAAAATGAATCTAATGGTGCATACTAATCTGGTGCACCCAAATCTCTATCTGCATTCTCATACTCAAGCTCCTCTTTAACTCCAACTATATTCTACTTTATTGTTTATCCCTTTTCTCTCGTCTTCACTAAATTGCCTTGTGCCTATGGCATTTTTTTTCTCTTGCGGAAGAGCTTGATTTGTTAGCTTTGGTTAACTACATAATTATTATCTTCTTAATTGTGTGGTCATAGTTGATATATTCTTGAGAATACTACTAGAAATATCCGGTTTGAATGCTATAATCTGGTGAACTCATTGTTTTTGTCGCATTGTTCCAATTTTACATGACTACACTATTTTGATATTATTGGTTTTCGCTGCATTTTCTTATGGATGGTGCAGATTAAAGGCAATGTTTCCCCTACTATAAGTTATGTATGTATCTTTGTCATAATTGTACATGAGTTAGTTTTTATTGGGTATTGAGCATACATGATATACATTTTTTTACGTCGCTAAGAAAATTTCTTATATTTCAAGCTTTTCTTGTTGAAGATCTAGTATAAAAAATGTTGAAGTGCGGTAAAGGTCAAAATATCCGTAGTCCATGTAGCTCATATTATTTGTGAAAGTTTTTGTTCTTACTTGAAAAGAAAAGAAGATAGAAGTGATTCATGAAGAGTTTATCTAAGAACAATCCTAAAAACTAGCAACAATTGAAGTAGTTAAAAAGTGTGTTGATACTTTTACATAACAGTTCACGGATGATATTTATCGAACATTGATGTTCATCTGGTATGGCTTTAGTAAAAATGATGTCAACATTAACTTTCATCTTTCTAATTCATCAGTAAAGAGGCGCTAAAGAATCTCTTTCCCCATATCTAGCTGGTATATACAAAATGTAAATTTATTTGATTACAAGTTTCTGGATCTTTATTTGTTTCTTTATTTGTTTCTGTGATCTTTTTTATTGCAACTTGTGATAGCTTAGCCTGAAAAGTACTCTAAAGGGTGCCCCAATCAATGGTATTCCATTTATACTATACACTACTAAATCATTTCTTTGACCTAAAAAGGTAATGGACTCATTTCACCTGTTTCTTTATAAGTTTAACACAGTTATTAAGCGAGGTACTTGTATGTCCTTTTTTGCAGGTGTTGTAGTCAATTTCTAAAGGTGTCTATAAAGAAGAAAATATGTAGATATATTTGTCACTGATTAATATATTATTTTAATTTTTTAGTTGTACTCTTCAATTTATTGTTATTCAAATTTTGTCTTACTTCGCTCTAAACTCTTTATGTATTAGGAAGTTATATCCCCTGTGAACACAAAAAGAGATTGCAACAAATCAACGGT
The DNA here is from genome assembly GCA_039657325.1 of Stephania cephalantha. Classification (NCBI taxonomy): domain Eukaryota; kingdom Viridiplantae; phylum Streptophyta; class Magnoliopsida; order Ranunculales; family Menispermaceae; genus Stephania; species Stephania cephalantha. The sequence continues at coordinate 43,984,087 of CM077573.1, read as the reverse complement.
TGATTTGCTACATACAATTGATGAAGTTTTTTCTACAGGAATTAAAATGACAGTCATTCAACATGTTGACTGTCCTTGAAAAATATTTACAAATATAATATCGACTATGAATTTCTTTATCATGATTTGTTTGGAGTTATAAAAAAATTTATATTAAAACTTATTTTGCTAGGGAGCAAGCACATTATGTAAAACTAAACAACAAATATTTAGATGAACAAATTAATATTAACAAGTGATTTGGCAGTTGGAATTGACCAAAATGACACTCTTCAATAAGCAAAGCTTAAGAAGTATGGTGAGTTTAGGCATTCTATAAATACATAATTGAAAAATGACTATCAAAGTAACTGATTTATATACATAAATACTGTTTTTTTATAACAAAAGTGATTATTTGTTGAATATATAAATACTACTATTTTTTTAAGCTTATATAATTCTATCTCAAGTTTTCAACCAAGTGAAAAGAAACATGTTATTCCAACATGTTTTGTGAGGCTATGTTGATTTTTTTTTTTTTTGGATTATTGTATCTCGGTAGTTTCAATTTTCACCAATTATGAGAGCCTTTGTTGAATAACGATGATTTGTTTAATCATAATTTGTTGTTGATTTGTATAATTTTTTTTTCAATTTTGAAATATATAAGACTAATTGTTTTTAATCTACATTTAACATGTTCATTGTCACTTTAATTTATTTAGCATAAGTGTTTATATTTATATAGCTAGTTTAATTTTATAAACATTATTTTACATATTGCGCGCGTTATGAAAACTAGTTATATTAATAAGTGGGAATAGCTAGATTTTCCTTCATGAGATGATATTACAAATTTTCCCTTATTGGGAGTTACAAGTTTACACTTATTGTAATTTCTTTTGTGGGAATAGCTAGATTTTCCTTCATGAGATGATATTACAAATTTACCCTTATTGGGAGTTACAAGTTTACACTTATTGTAATTTCTTTTGTCTTTTTCCCTATATAGTTATTAATCCGTGTGTGCTTTCGTTGTTAAATCAATTTTATATAGTTATTTTCTAAAGATCGCATTTACTATAGGAAAATGATTTTTTGACATACTTTGGGTGCATACATTAGATACACAATGGTGTAAATTTCATTGGGATATGTGCAAAATATATTTCAATAGAATCTACACCGTTGTGTATGTACCAAATGTATAATTTAGCATAGTCCTTTACTATATATGCTTCCATACAGAGTTAGATTTTTTTTTACTTCAACGGGAGTCGAATCTGGTGCCTCCCGAAACCTTGCTTTCTAATAAGTGATATCTCATCTATCTAATTGAAGACGCTTTGGTATAAGTCTGAAGATTTAATAATAATAATAATAATAATAATCATAATAATAATAATGCATGTTATGGATTTTTTTTTTTGGCAACTAGCTACAACAACACATACGATTAAGGTATACGCTTTAGGTCGACGTGTGTGATATGTAACCCTCCACAGATGACAAAGATTCGAAGGGGGAAGCTTTGTCTCGGAGCTATATGGTCCCAACTCCCAAATTATCATGTCTTAGAATTTACGGTTTAATTTACCGTGAGACTACAATACAGCGTACAAGGCGTCAAACTCAATCCAACTCAACAACTTTGCTACTCCACACTCGAATTTTGACTAGAAACTCACTCTATTTTCGACACTTGAACAAAATTATCCCAATGTACGCGCTTGGACAAAAAAATATAATTCATATATTTTCTAATATCACATGTGATTTATGTAAAAAAATAAATTGTCTTTATACTCAATTTCGGTAAAGCAAACTTCCAACTTTCCAACTTGTTAGGAGTATGAAATGAAATTGAGACTCTCTCTTATGTTTAGGGGAGACGCTCTCGTTTTTTTTTTTTTTTTTTTTTTTTTTTTTTTTTTTTTTTTTTTTCGAAATTAAAGTTAAGTATTCCTAACTCCATCAAAAGTTATTGAGAGGGTTTTCCCAAAATACAAGTTATGCGCTCCCTAATACATGAGTTCTCTTTTTCTCTTAGTCACAGATAGATGAGTGATAGATGCAAATACACTCAAAGTGATCACAATACACTACACCGGTGTCAACGTGGGAACCCTTAAACAACTATATAAACAGATTAGAGTGATAGATGCAAATGTACAAGCCTCCAACTATAAATAGAGGCACATTGTTGTAATTTTTTTTTTCAGAAACGATACAGCTAAGTTTGTGGGTTCATTTTACTTAATTACATTGCATAACCACTTAATTTCTCACTTTTTTTGTTTTTTGTAATAGCATCAACAACAATTAAACAATGGAACTTGGTCAAGTAGAAAACCACCAACATCAATCTTCCCAAACAACATTTATGAGGACTTGTTTTAATGGCGTGAACGCCATGTCAGGTTTACAATTTTCTTTTCACTATTCTTCGTTTCTTTAAACTTTAGTTCTTAAATTGTACTCGATCTATTCAAGTCTTATTTGACTAGCTAAAATTGGTGTTTATATGGCTTTTCAATCAAATAATTACCGCTCGATCTAATTGAAAGTCAAGTGATCGATGAGCTTCACATAGAAAATTCATTACAAAAGTAAACATTGCTTCATTATTATTATTTTTTTTTTCGTAATGAAATAAACATTGCTTCATTATCTTTCGGGAATCGGAGCATAGAATTCTATTTATGACTTTTTTATCTTAATAATAATTTCCATCCTGGGATTGACGATAACTACTTCAGTTATATTGTGCTCATCATCTTTTTTTTTCAATAAGAAAGAAACCACTTACGTCTAATTGCCCCATAGTAGCTATTCAATCTTCTTATATATTTGGCTAAAATTTGGTGTTCATGATTTTTCAATCAAATTACTGAAGACTCGATCTTATATTGAAAGTCAAGTGAGCTATTAAAATTAGTCGTTGAATATTATTAAAAGAAGATGAGATAATGTACAAAACAGGCACATTTAACTATCACTTTTCAAATGCCATTAAACAGTCTATATATATATATTCATTTTGTAACCAAAAAGAGTCCATGCATTTGGCAACGTACGTTTATGTCATATATGTAAATTAATATCTATATATGTTATGAATTTTTTAATTATTTTATTAAATGTTCTTGGTTTCTAATTTCATTTTAATTGATATCAGGAATTGGGATATTATCTGCCTCATATGCACTATCTCAGGGAGGATGGTTTGGTTTAATCATTCTTTTTGTTATGTCAGTAATGTGCTGGTATACAGGAGTTCTTTTGGGTAAGTGTATGAATTCTCATCCACTCGCCAAAACATATCCGGATATAGGTAATATTGCTTTTGGATACAAAGGCAAAGTCATGGTGTCACTATTCCTATATTGTGAATTATATTTTATTCTAATTGAGCTTTTAATATTAGAAGGAGACAACTTATACAAGTTGTTTCCTCATATGAGTATCAAACTGGGAAATGTCAAGATCCAAGGGAGAAATGGATTTATTATTCTAGCAGGGTTAGTGATCTTGCCCACTACATGGGTAAGGAGCCTGGGATTGCTTGCATATATTTCTGCAGGAGGGGTTTTGAGTTACATCGTCCTTGTAGTTTCTGTTTTTTGTGTCGGCACAAATGATAGAGTAGGATTTCACGAAGGAGGACAAGACGTGATATAGGGCGGATTAACAACTACTTTAAGCATATATTGTTGGATCATAAACTTGATCCATTATAGGAGCCCAAACCCAAATCAAATCAAATTGGAGTCCAAGTCCATAATCAAGGTCCAAAACTACAAGTCTTCTATCTAGAATCTTCTAGGGTGTGGTAATTATGTTAGAAGGATGGAGAAGGATGTAGAAGAATGGGGTGTAGATTTGTTCTTAAGTAGTATAAATACCCCTCCCCATTTTAGTTTAGGCATAAGAAAAATTAAGAGCTTCTAAGTGAGTGAAGAAGCAAACTCTAATAAGAGTGAGTTGTAGTATCTTGTTTTTTTGAGTGAGAGTGTTCTTGTAATATTTGTTTGAGTTTAAATAAAAATTGTTTTGTGTAAGTGTTTCATTTCCAACAAAGTGGTATCGTAGAAAGTTGGAAAGTATACACTATTACATATCAAATCGAAGGTCTCGACGAAAGGAATTCGACGCCGCTGTAATCTTCCCAATCCGAGTTCTAACGCGCCACCACGAGCCGCCGGAAGACTGCTGCCAGAAAATTGAGTTGACTCACCGAGTTGAGCCGAGTCGCCGAGTTGGAGCCATTGACCGAGCCGTAAGCTTGTTGACCGAGCCCCTCGACCGAGCCGTCCAAGCGAGTTGATCGAGCCGTCAAAGTCATTGACCGTTGACCAGGTCCCTCCCAAGGTTTTTCTACGTTCGGATTCATCCGTGCAATCGGATTTTGCAAATTCTCATTATATTGAGAGAGATGGCAAATGGTATGGCACCATTCCAAGTTCCGACACTCAACAACAACAACTACGACAATTGGAGTATCAAAATGAAGGCACTTCTTGATCACAAGATGTGTGGGATATCATAGAGAAAGGCTATAACGAGCTCATGGATGATGCCGCTTTTGTCGCTTCTTACACCGCATCAAAAGACAACTTTGAAGGATTCAAGAAAGAGAGACAAGAAGGCTCTCTATCTCATCTATCAAGCATTAGATGATGATGGCTTTGAAAAGATTTCGAGTGCAAGCTCTAGCAAGGAAGCGTGGGAGAAGCTGCAAACCTCTTACAAAGGATCCGAGCAAGTGAAGAAGGGTCCGTCTCCAAACATTAAGAGGTGAATTCGAATCCTTACACATGAAAGTATCTCGAGTCTATTTCAGATTATTTCTCAAGAGTAGTAGTCGTTTCTAATCAATTAAAAAGAAATGGTGAAAAGTTAGAAGATGTGAGGATAATAGAGAAGATACTCCGTTCGTTGATCCCAAATTTGAGCACATCGTCGTGACGATTGAAGAAACTAAAGACTTGGAAGAAATGACGATCGAGCAACTCCAAGGATCATTGCAAGCATACGAAGAGAAGCATAAGAAGAAGCAAGGGTTTACCGAGCAACTCCTCAAGCCGCAACTCAAGGATATGCATGAAAGCCAAGATAGAAACCAACGTGGCCGAGTGCAGGTAGAGGCCATGGACGAGGTGGAAGTCGCAGTCGTGGACGAGGCTGGAATTACAACAACAACAATTCCAACAACAACTATGAGAAAGGAGAAAGCTCAACACGAGGCCGTGGAAGAATCAAACCGAACTCAAGGTATGACAAATCTCAAGTTCGATGTTATAATTGTCAGAAATTTGGGCATTATGCTTCAGAATGTAGAGCTCCCAACAACAAAATTGAGGAGAAGGCCAACTACGTGGAGGAGAAGACAGATGGCAAAGAAACTCTTCTTCTAGCACGAGAGGAAACTGATGGTGGCCAAGCAAATTCCTGGTATTTTGACAGTGGTGCAAGCAATCACATGTGTGGAAGGAAAGACATGTTTGTGGAGCTAGACGAGTCGAAGTTAGGAAATGTTTCGTTTGGAGATGATTCCACAATAGCAAGAAAGGGAGAGGTAACATCCTTATCCGCTTGAAAGATGGGAGACATCAATTTATTTCCAATGTCTACTATGTGCCCAATATGAAAAGTAACATCTTGAGTTTAGGGCAATTGTTAGAGAAAGGTTATGATATTCATATGAAGGATTATAATCTTTCTATAAAAGATGATAAGAATAACTTCATTGCTAAAGTACCGATGTCAAAGAATAGAATGTTCTCAATCAACATACAAAACGATGTTGCAAAGTGCCTGAAAGCTTGCTACAAAGATGCATCATGGCTTTGGCATCTTCGATTTGGGCATCTCAATTTTGGAGGTCTGAGTCGCTATCTAAGAAGGAGATGGTGAAGGGACTACCTCGCATCAACCATCCCGACCACTTTGTGAAGGGTGTCTAGTCGGGAAACAATTCAGGAAAAGCTTTCCAAAGGAGTCAGAGTCAAGAGCCAAGAAGCCACTCGAGCTCATCCATACCGATGTGTGTGGTCCGATCAAGCCAAGCTCTCTCGGTAACAAGAATTATTTTCTTCTCTTCATTGATGATTTTTCAAGAAAACCTGGGTATATTTCTTGAAACATAAGTCGAAGTTTTCGAAGTCTTCAAGAAGTTCAAAGTCATGCAGTGGAGAGAGAAAGCGGTAGAAAGATCAAAGCCATGAGATCCGACCGAGGTGGAGAATTTACTTCCAGGGGAGTTTCAAGAGTTCTCAGTGAAGCAAATGGAATTCGTCGACCAATGACAGCTCCTAGATCCCCCAAAGAAATGGCGTGCGTAAAGAAAGAACAGAACAATCCTCGACATGGCACGAAGCATGCTCAAAAGCAAGAAACTACCCAAGGAATTTTGGGCGGAAGCGATAGCGTGTGCAAGTGCGCCTACTTGTCAAACCGATCTCCAACAAGAAGTGTATGGGGAAAGACACCGCAAGAGGCATGGAGTGGAAGAAAGCCTGGCATTTCCCACCTGAGAATATTTGGAAGTATAGCCCATGTTCACGTACCGGACGAGAGAAGAACGAAGCTTGATGATAAAAGTGAGAGTTTTATCTTCATCGGCTATGATGCTAACTCGAAGGGCTACAAGTCAGTACAATCCAGACAATAAGAAGATTGTGATTAGTCGAGATGTGGTCTTCAACGAAGAAGGAGAATGGGATTTTGAATCTCATGCAGATGACTTAAATTTCTTTCCTCAATTTGAAGAAGATGAGCAGACAACGAGGGAGCAACTAGGACCTCAACAAGAGCTTGCAACTCCACCCACTTCACCAACATCAACCACTCAAGGAGACTCATCACCTTCGTCATCATCAAGTGGGAGTCAAAGTGAAAGAGTTGTGCAACGTACAAGAAGCCTTAGAGATCTCTATGAGGTAACTGAACGACAAGATAATCTTACATTATTTTGCCTGCGTTTGTCGATTGTGAACCAAATGAGCTTTCAAGAAGCAAGACAAGAAAAGAAGTGGAGAGATGCGATGGACGAAGAAATCAAGGCCATTGAGAAGAATGACACATGGGAACTCACCTCACTTCCCAGGGGACATAAGGCGATAGGTGTCAAATGGGTGTACAAAACAAAACAAAATGCCAAAGGAGAGATTGAAAGGCACAAGGCGAGGCTAGTTGCTAAAGGCTATAGTCAAAAGGCTGGAATTGACTATGATGAGGTATTTGCTCCTGTTGCTCGATTGGAAACTATCAGACTAATCATTTCTTTGGCAGCTCAAAACAAGTGGAAGATACAGCAGATGGATGTAAAGTCTGCCTTCCTAAATGGAGTTCTTGAAGAGGAAGTCTACATTCAGCAACCATCAGGCTATGAAGTCAAAGGCCACGAAGACAAGGTGTTGAAGTTGAAGAAGGCTCTTTACGGGCTAAAACAAGCACCAAGGGCATGGAATAGCCGAATCGACAAGTACTTCCAAGAGAATGGCTTCAACAAATGTCCCTACGAGCACGCTCTATATATCAAGATCAAAGATGGAGATATTTTGATCGTGTGCCTCTACGTGGACGATTTGATCTTCACCGGAAGCAACCCAAGCATGTTCAATGAATTCAAGGAAGTGATGACGAAAGAATTCGAGATGACAGACATGGGGCTTATGGCGTACTACCTTGGCATTGAAGTTAAGCAACAAAATGATGGAATTTTCATTTCACAGGAAAGCTATGCAAAGGAGATCCTGAAGAAGTTCAAGATGGAGAATTGTAAGTCGATAAGCACACCAACTAATACGAAATCAAGATGTCCAAACATGAAGAAGGTGAAAGTGTAGATCCAACATTCTTCAAAAGTTTGGTGGGAAGTCTACGCTATCTAACTTGCACGAGGCCCGATATTCTTCACGCAGCTTGGATTGGTTAGTCGCTACATGGAATCTCCAACAACCACCCATTTTAAAATCGCAAAGAGAATTCTTCGCTATCTCGAAAGGTACAATTGACTTTGGCTTGTTCTATTCGGGCTCTAATGGTTACAAGCTTGTTGGATATAGCGATAGTGATTGGGGTGGAGACATAGATAATCGAAGGAGCACTACGGATTCGTATTTTTCATGGGAGATACTTGCTTTCACATGGATGTCAAAGAAACAACCGATTGTCACATTGTCCACTTGTGAAGCGGAATATGTTGCTTGCTACCTCATGCGTTTGTCATGCAATTTGGCTTAGAAATCTATTGAAGGAGATAGGTTTGATACAAGAAGAGCCTACCAAGGTTTGTGTCGACAACAAGTCACCTATTGCCTTAGCAAAGAATCCAAAGATTCCATGATCGAAGCAAGCACATCGATATTCGCTACCACTATATAAGGGAATGTGTTGCAAGAAAGGATGTGGAAATTGAATACGTGAAGTCAAAAGATCAAGTTGCCGATATATTTACCAAGCCACGACAAGCGAAGACTTCATAAGATTAAGGAACTTACTAGGGGTCACAAGATCAAGTTTAAGGGGGTGTTGGATCATAAACTTGATCCATTATAGGAGCCCAAACCCAAATCAAATCAAATTGGAGTCCAAGTCCATAATCAAGGTCCAAAACTACAAGTCTTCTATCTAGAATCTTCTAGGGTGTGGTAATTATGTTAGAAGGATGGAGAAGGATGTAGAAGAATGGGGTGTAGATTTGTTCTTAAGTAGTATAAATACCCTCCCCATTTTAGTTTAGGCATAAGAAAAATTAAGAGCTTCTAAGTGAGTGAAGAAGCAAACTCTAATAAGAGTGAGTTGTAGTATCTTGTTTTTTGAGTGAGTGTGCTCTTGTAATATTTGTTTGAGTTTGAATAAAAGTTGTTTTGTGTAAGTGTTTCATTTCCAACATATATACATTTTGCTTTTGTGGTCACGCCATTTTTCCCACGCTATACACTTCTATGAGAGACCGAAGACGATTTTCCAAGGTAGGAAAAAAACTACATAATCACTAATTAATATAGTTATACTAATTTATTTTTTGTTTATAATTATTAATTAGTTACTAACTTTTGTCCAAAAATATTTAATGTTTGCAATTTATAGGTGCTAGTTATTTGTTTTGCTGTGTTGCTTTACGCATCAATGGCGATTGTGGGCTACTTGATATATGGAGCCAACGTAAAATCCCAAGTGACGTTGAATCTTCCTCTTCAAATGGTCAGTTCAAAAATAGCCATTTACATGATGCTAATCAATCCGTTTACCAAGTATGCAGTCTTGCTATCTCCAATAGCAACAGCAATTGAAGATCACTTCCAACAACACAGCAGCAAATTCACCGGTGCTATTATCAGAACACTATTAGCGATTAGCACGGTTGGTGTCGCGGTAGCCTTTCCTTTTTTGAGTACTTGATGGCTTTTATTGGTGCATATTTGAGTGTAGCTGTTTCAATAATATTTCCATGTATATGCTACCTCAAAATTTCTAAGAGGTATCGCAGTTTCGAATTAGAATTATTTGTCATTATTATTATCTTGGTAGGAGGGTCTCTAGTTGGTGTAGCAGGAACTTACATGTCTTTAAAACAGATAATAAATCATATATAAGTTTTTTCTCAAAATAACTGTATTACCTAAAAGAATTGGATTACCTATCTATCTTTTTTAATTTTTGTTAAGCTGCCTATTAAAATTAAAGGAAAGACTTTTGACCTCGAAAAAAAAAAATCAAGGAAACACTTTTCATCTAATCAAACAAAAGGTGTAAAAAAAAAGGGATGAGGTAGTTTTTTTTTTTTTTTGGTGAAATAAGGAGAACTGCAACATTAAGGTCGCCTGAACGGGATGCCTTAGTAAATCCAAAAGCTCAGAAGGCGGAGACCAAAACTCTTGGGCAGGCTGGCTCGACCTCAGGGAACTCTGGATGGCTTTGTTGGCCAACCAATCTGCACATTGGTTCCCTTCCCTGCAAATGTGGGAAATTCTGAAGCTGAGGAGACGTTGAATCAGCGCTTTGCATTCCTTCATCAGCGTCTTGGCTGGATTATAGGGGTTGGAGTCCGACATTCGGAGGAGGGGGAGGGAAACTTGGGAGTCCGTCTGGATGTGAAGGTTGAGGCGCTGATGCCTAAGGGCCAAGAGAAGGCCTTGCTTAACTGCCCAAAGTTCTGCGACTAGGTTAGTAGTGATGCCAATGTAGCCTATAAATCCTAACACCCATTCCCCAGATGCATTCCTGAAGAGCCCACCATAAGAAGACCTTCCTGGGTTACCCTTGCACGCCCCATCTGTGTTCAAAGCCAGCCAACCAGGATCAGGGGGTGCCATCTAATCCAACTCAGCTCTCAAGGGGGAAGAAGATCAGTACGCGCGAAGCATTCTTCGAACTAGTGATGAAGTTGCTTCCAATTCCAGTTGATGGTTGAGATGGAGGGGTTAGAATGTTGGATAACCTGCACATTTCGAGAAGTCCATACTATCCATAGACTAGACAGGAAGTGCAGGCACAGTTGGGTATCCGTTTTTCGACAATGACGAGATATCCACTCATTGAGGGGGAGATTGAAGAAATCCCTGTCATTGCTAGGCGCGAAGTAATGGCCCCAGATCACTCTAGCGAGAGGACAGTCTCTCAAGGCGTGGATAATTGATTCATCTCCACAATTGCATCTTTTACAAGTGGGATTAGGGGCGAGCTGGAGATGGAAACGGAGGCGACGAGTGTGTAATCGACCATGAAGAAGGAGCCAAAGCAAGTGTTTAAACTTAGTGTTGGGGTTACTTTCTTCAACAAGAAAGTAACCCCTTCAACTCGAGAGACAGATGAATAAAATTCACTAAGCCACGAACAATGCACCAAATCAATCACACCACAAAGAACACAAGATTTAACGTGGAAAACCCTCCAAATCGAGAGGAAAAAACCACGGGCCAAACTCCGAATAAATCCACTTGTATGAATAAAGAGTACAAGAATCTCAATTGAGGAAAATACAATATAACTCCTTCAAAGAACTTCATTGGTCACACCAAGATCTTGAAGAACTCCACCCTCAAATTGTACCCTTTCTTGATCACCAAGAAACCACCAAAGACTTCGCCGCGAGTCTTCGATTCAAGATCTTGATGTATCTTCAATGTACGAGAAAATTGTTGTTGCATTCACCGCCTTGAACGCACAATCTAGAAGAGAGAAAGAAAATTACCAAAAAACACAAAAAGTTTGGCCGATTAGAAGAAATCCCCCAATTCGTTAATTAACTCCAATTTTCTTTCCTATTTTTTCTCTCCAAGATTCCTATTCCACAACCAATTCGTTGCTTTATGTGTTGGACTTTTCCATTTTGTGTGGGGCCCACACAAAAACCAACAATCTCCCCTCCAACACATGGGAGATCTCAATCATATTTGATGCTCAATAACAACTCAGCCCCACCAACTTGGTGCAGGACTGATGCTTCTCACGAGTCACCACCTTCGTCAACATATCAGCTGGATTCTTATCAGTGTGAATCTTCTTCAGACTCATCTCATGATCATTCACAACTTCTCGAATCCAATGGTATCGGATATCAATGTGCTTAGTGCGGCAATGATAAGTAGCATTCTTGCTCAAATCTAGAGCACTCGACTATCACAAGCCATCGCATACCCATCTTCTTGCTTCAACCCCAACTCTTGAAGGAATCTCTTCAACCAAAGCATTTCTTTGCTTGCTTCGCTTATAGCAATATATTCTCGCTCGTCGTGGACAAAGCAACACACTTTTGCAATTTTGATCGCCAAGATACAGCTCCCCCGCAAAAGTGAGCACATACCCCGAAGTAGATTTTCGCCATCAAGGTCACTGCCATATCCGAATCTGTATATCCCTCCAAAGTAGGTTTCGAGCCCCCAAAACATAAAGACATCTTCGAAGTACCTCTCAAATATCTCAAAATCCATTTCACTCGCTTCCCAATGAACTTTTCAAGGATTTGAGATAAATCTGCCGACACGCCAATCGCGTGAGCAATATCTCGGTCGGGTGCAAACCATCGCATACATCAAACTCCCAACTGCAGAGGAGTAAGGAATATCTCGACATCTCCGCTATATCTATAGAAGTAGAGGGACATGATTTCTTGCTAAGTGTGAAGTGATTAGTAAGAGGTGTGCTAACCGGCTTAGCATTGTTCATATTGAATCTCGCTCAAGACTCTCGCTTCAACATACTTTTTCGCGACACCCATAACTTTTTGGATCTCCTGTCACGAATGATCTCGCATGCCAAGAATCTGTTTTGCTTGGCACCAGGTCTTTCATATCAAAAGAACTAGATAATTCTTTCTTCAAGTTTCCAATCAAGGAAACATCATGCCCCACTATCAACATATCATCAACATAGAGCAACAAGATCACAAGCTTCCCATCTCGAAAATTTCTTGAAGTAGACACAATGATCTCGCATCTGTTCTAGTGTACTCTTGACCCATCATGAAAGAGTCAAATTTCTTATACCATCGCTTGGAGCTTGTTTCACCATACAAGCTCTTCTTCAACTTGCAAACCAAATCTGTTTTTCCCGTTACTTCAAATCCTTCAAAGTTGATCCATATAAATCTCTTCCTCCAAATCACCATGGAGGAATGCGACTTTTCACATCTAACTCGCTCAAGCTCAAGATCCAAGCTAGCAATCGGACCCAAAATCACTCGAATAGAACTCATCTTCACAACAAGGGAAAAATCTCATCAAAGTCAATTCCTTTCTTCTTGATTGAACCCTTCACTACCAAACGAGCTTTATGTTTTACTAGATTATCTCCATCTGTCTTCAACTTGTACACCCATTTATTCTTCAAAGGTTTTCTACATTTTGGAAGTTCCACCACCATAAGTATTGTTCTTCTTCAAAGAACTCATCTCCTCCCGCATTGCTTTCATCCATTGAGCTTTGTCTTTGTGAATCGAACTCCCCGAAGCTCTCTCGGCTCCCCTTCTTCTCGTAATTGTAACATAATTAGAATCGGGGTACCTAGTAGAAGGAAGCAACCCTCTCTCAGACCTTCTAAGTGAAGGTTCAACTAAAGCTGTTGGTGGAGGAGTTTGCTCCCCCTGCTCAGCATCATCAACTGGTTTTGGCACATCAACCCCATGTTCTTCAAATGAGTCTCCCTCATGTGTGGCATCAGTAATGGAAGAAGACTCCAATCCAGAAACATCATCATCATCAACTATGATTTTCTTTGATGTCTTCAAATCTCGCTATGGTCTCATATTCATGAAAGGCCACATCCCCGGACCTCGACAATCTTTTTCTTCTCTGGATCCCATAACCTATAACCAAACTTTACATCTCCAAATCCCAAGAGGATACACTAACAGCTTCTATCATCAAGTTTCTGTCTCGCTCCTTAGGCACATGCATAAATGCCTTGCATCCAAACACCTTCAAGTGAGAGTAAGTAACATCTTTCCCGAACAAACTCTCTCTCGGAACATCAAACTCCAATGGTGTCAAGGAGAGCGATTCATCAAGTAGCAAGCAAGATCGAGAGCCTCACCCCAAAACGACTTTGGCAACTTAGCCATTTTTAACATACATCCGACTTTATCAAGGATGGTTCTGTTTGTTCTTTCAAAGAACACCATTATGTTGAGGAGCACCGAACAGCTTTCTCATGTCCGATTCCATGTTCTCGAGCAATAATTCTCGAACTCCTTTGAAGTGTATTCTCCCCGTTATGACTACGAAGGCACTTCAAAGATACGCCTTTTTCTCGTTCCACCATCATATGAAACTTCTTGAGGTACTCAAGAACCCGACATTTTGTTCTCAACACAAACACCCAAACCTTCCGTGAAGCATCATCAATAAAAGTAACAAAGTATCGCCACCTCCCATAGTTTCCACATCAATGGGACCACAAACATCGAGTATACTAACTCAAGTAAATTTCTTTTTCTTTCGATGATGAAGAAAAAGAAACTCTATGTTGCTTACCGAATAAGCAATCATCACAAGGGTTCAAATATTTACCTTTGGCAAAGGGAATGTGAGACTTCTTTGCCAACACCGCAACCCTTTCTCACTCAAGTGACCTAGCCGCCTATGCCACATATCTGGGTGAAGAATCATCTTCAATTGCGTTCGTGTCACCTCGACGGTCTTCAATTGAGTCTTGTAAAGTGTATAGCTCAATTTTCCTCTAGCAACAACAATTGAGCCTTTGGTGAGTTTCCACTCCTTGCCCCCAAAGATGTTGTAGTAACCATCTAGGTCCAAAGCATGAGTAGAAATCAAATTCGACGCAGATCCGAACATGTCGCACATCTTTCGAATTACCGTGCAACCCATATTTGTTTGCACACATACATCTCCAATGCCAACTATATCTCGCAAAACCGTTGTTCCCCATCTTTGCCTTACCAAAATTCCCTCGCTCGATAAACAGAGAAGAAATCCTTCCTCGGAGTAGCATGGAAGGATGCTCGCGAATCAACAACCCATTCACTATCTCGTATTAGTGACATGACCTTGATCCTCAACTAAAGAAAGCACAACCAAGTCTTCAATTGCATCCGATATAGCACCGTAGTATTCTCGATCATTCGCTTTATTTTGATTTTTCTCATCATTCTCGTTCTCTTTTTCCACACTCTACAATTTTTCTTTATGTGTCCTTCCTTGCCACAATGATAACAAGAGAATTTTCCTTTTCCTTGAGACTTGCCTCTAGATTTACTCCGCCCCCTCGACCTCTGGGCGACTTCGCCTCTATGTTCTGCGGTAGTAACAAGAGCTTGTGAAGTTTCAATGCTTTTATCCTTTCTCCTAGTCTCCTCGTCAAAGAGACTATCCCGCACTATGGATGAAGACAAGACACCGCCTGGAGCAGAATTACTTAGAGACACCACCAAGGTTTCCCAAACTTTTCGGCAACGAGCTCAAGAGTAAAAGTGCTTGTAACTCATCCTCAAGCACAATCTTCATAGCACTTAATTGATTGATCAATGCTTCAAATCATTCAAGTGCTCTATCATCGACCGCCCATCTTTGTACTTCATATTAACAAGCCTTCTAATTAGAGAAGCCTTGTTCGAGCCCCTTCCTCTCACACATATTCTCAATTTTCTCCACAACTCCCGTGCATCAACCTCTTTGCTTGACATGGTGATAAATACCGAGATCGATCCACTTTCGAATAGTCCCAGCAGCTTTTCTAAGTGCAACTTCCTCCAATTAACATCATATATTTTCTCTCGGCTTGTTTTGTCCAAATTCAATTGGATCAAATAAATCCTTGCAATAAAGATGATCTTCCATCATCGGTTGCCAAATTGAATAATTCGTAGCCGTCAACTTGACCATATTGCTTGATTTATCATCATCATCCACCATCTTGATTCCCACAAAGATTCCCTAACACGAATTAACCGCGCTCGATACCACTTGTCAAGGTTACTCAACAAGAAAGTAACCCCTTCAACTCGAGAGACAGATGAATAAAATCCACTAAGCCACGAATAATGCACCAAATCAATCACACCACAAAGAACACAAGATTTAACGTGGAAAACCCTCCAAATCAGAGGGGAAAAACCACGGGCCAAACTCCGAATAAATCCACTATATGAATAAAGAGTACAAGAATCTCAATTGAGGAAAATACAATATAACTCCTTCAAAGAACTTAAATGGTCACACCAAGATCTTGAAGAACTCCACCCTCAAATTGTACCCTTTCTTGATCACCAAGAAACCACCAAAGACTTCGCCGCGAGTCTTCAGATTCAAGATCTTGATGTATCTTCAATGTAGAGAAAATTGTTGTTGCATTCACCGCCTTGAACGCACAATCTAGAAGAGAGAAAGAAAATTACCAAAAAACACAAAAGCCGGCTGATTAGAAGAAATCCCCCATTCGTTAATTAACTCCAATTTTCTTTCCTATTTTTTCTCTCCAAGATTCCTATTCCACAACCAATTCGTTGCTTTATGTGTTGGACTTTTCCATTTTGTGTGGGGCCCACACAAAAACCAACGCTTAGGGGCCAGGGACATGCCAAGGCCATTCCCAGTCTGATTCGAGGAGCAAAATCTTCTTGAGGAGGCGTAGGCCGTCCGTCCGCACAAGAACCGCCCATCACACGGGTAGGGCCCCAACTAAAACAATCCTTATCTTAGTCTAGAGTGAATGGAACACCTTGAATTTGTTCGATTGCGAGAGTGGAAGGAGGTGTTGGATTGTCGATAGGGGCCGTGGCCCGATGAGAAGATCAAGTCACCGACAAAGAGGCTAGGGTTAAAAGGGCCAGCTGCTAGGTGAGAGAAGGGACCGAGACTATGCTCGAACAAAATCTTCGGACGAAGAATTACAAGATGAGAATGAGAGAACCAAACAAAGACTTGAGGCGCGTAATCGCTCTATTTTAGAGAAGATTTCTCCATACCTGTCGAAACCGCATATAAACAATGGGATTAATCGAAACTTGCCTTTAGGATACAATTAAGTCTCTAATGATTGTTGGATGATGTGTGTAACAACTCCAATCAAGAACACTTTTTGAGGAACTTTTGAGAGAATGATGCTATGAACTCAAAAGACACACTTTGACTCAAAAAACTTTTGTGTTTCAATGTGTCTCAATCTTTCAATGTTTACTCGATGGTTTTTGTACGTACTGGAGCCCTTTAATTTATAGAAAACTAAGGGACTCAGTGTTTATCCACAAAGGGGTGAGTTTTGGTGTGAATTGGTGCGAAGAAACGAATGAAAAAAATGACCAAATAACACCAAAAAACTCACATCTACGTTTTCTGTGGCTAGCGCTAAGCTGGCGCCATAGCGCCAGGGTGTTGTATGTGGCGTTGTGGTGCCAGCTCACCGCCAGAAACAGTAAGCCTTTTTTTAAATCCAACAATTTCCCTTATTTTCAAATTATATGGACATATAAATTGAAAATTACACTTAGGAAATGAAATGACCAAAAAACATATAGCATCATTCCGAAATCGATACATAAATGAGAAGTGTCTTTTGGACTTGAACTTCTCATTTAATGCAAACACTTCAAAGTTTCATTAGGTACTATGGTGAACGTATCTTGAACCAAGAACCCTTGCGACAAAATCGGAAATGTCACACATACCAATTTCATGTAAGTAAGAGTATTATGTTGATTGCACATTATGGCCTTGTGCAAATCTGTATTTCTTGGGTCCTCTAGTCGGTTAGGCTCATAAGAAGCGACCACACTTCCACACCTATATAGGTAAGTCTACTTAAGTAAATCTGTGAGTCACTCTATTCGATTAAGACCCAATTGTCTACCTCCGTCATGTAGAACCAACACTAGAACTAGGAATGGACCTTTTATAATATAAATTTTCTAGTGTTCCGTATTCTTCACTTGACTTGTTAGTACCACATTGAACTTATTCTATATTTTCAAGAATTAAGTTGGGTTCCCACCAAACGACGATTGATTTAAGCAAACCTAAGTCCCATTCCTTTTAATGTTTGAGACACCATACCTCTAACAAGACCTTTTATTAATGTATCCGTTAAATTCTTGTTAGAGTCCACGCAATCAATTGTGACAAACCCATTTTTGAGTAACTGTCTCAAAAGATTATGTCTTAGATTTATATGACTAAACTTCCATTATAAGTCTGGCTCTCGACTTTATAAACATTCCCTTGTTATTACAATTGATCACTATATCTGGTCATGACTTCTTCCATAATGGTATTTCCCATTAATAATTTTCTAAGTCATTCCAATTCCTTGCATTTGCTAGGGCTTAAATTTATAATTCTACTATGAATCACTATTTCTTTGGGTCCCCTAATAAACAACCGTTCTCCCTAGCATATTAACACCCGAATGGATGTAACTCTTGTAATTGGTACTCAAGTATCGAAGTAATTAATGTCATAGTTTGTTTGTTGCCCTCAACTACCAAACAAGCCTTGAAATAATTATTTATAGTTCCGTTGGCATTTAATTCCCTTTGAATACTCAATATGCTGCATTATTGCCTTTGATCTTGGTAAAAGATCAATAAAACCCAAAAATAATTCAATAGAATTGAATTACCATTTCATCATTGATCGCTTCTTTCCGAAAAACAAAATACCCCTTGATGAAGAATTATGTTGAAACGAAACATGATCATGTTTCAAATTAAGGACAAATCTTATTTGTTCCTTAACTTCCCATATGCTTCTTTCAACCAAATTAGTTAATCTAGACACTAAGATTTATCCATCATTTGTCTTCTACTTCTCCTTACTTTATCATTCTTAGTAGGAGGATTCCTTGTTCATTATAAGATTTTTGAAACCAAATCTTCTAGATTCCGTGACTATTCCCATTAGAAGAGTCTCGACGCAACTCTTCTAGATTCCCATGATATGATTACATAGGCGTTAATTGCGCAAACTATATATCAAGTATATTCATAGATATATGCACTATCCTTAATATAAGGCACATCGCAAGTTTTCATAAGATAATTATTTAATTATCTACCACTTCAGTAGCATATGAATCATATAGTAATTTCGATGATATCGATGCCATGAGAATAAAATTTAACCTTAATATATAGATGCTAGAAGAAAATTTGTGAAAGTTCTACTTGATATTCAAGAATAGAATCCCCATCCACATAAGCTTTGATTGTAATAAAATCTAAAAATTCCACACCACCATGCATATGTAAAACATATGTGCAGTATATAACATGAAGTATTAAAATACTTGCATCAACATCAATGTATAACATGCATTATATCACATGCAAAAATTTAATGCCTCTCCATATACCTTGGTAATCCTTTTGTATATAATTACCCATCAATAAAACTAAAATGCATTAAAGCATTCATGATGTCGGAGTCATTCCATGATCAAACAATATGCATGTGTGATTATATAAGACAAATAAATTATGTCTTCAACACGTGATCACCAAATTAAGTAATTAATGCATCATATCTCGTACTTGGATTTGTAAATCCTGCTAGATCACAAACCTTAACAATCGATTCACCACTTCGTTTGAATCATCCGGAGTTGGTTCAATGCGGGTCTTAAGCGCATCATCGAGGATGTACGCCAACTTGAGAGATGTGAGAAAGAACATCACTTTCTCTTGCCATCGAGTGAAGTTGTCTCCTTCAAACCACCATTCTCATTCGTTTGCGCAATTCCGTACGAAGATGAAGAAGCCATTGTTGAAGAGTAAAATATCATGTCTAAAAATTGTTGGAACAAAATCTTCGGACGGAGAATTAAAATATGAGAATGGGAGAGCCAAACAAAGACTTGAGGCACGTAATCGCTCTCTTTTAGACAAGATTTCTCCTTACCGGTCTAAACCGCGTATACACAATGGGATTAATTGAAACTTTCCTTCAGGATACAATCAAGTCTCTAATGGTTGTTGGATGATGTGTGTGTAATACAACTCCAACCAAGAACACTCTTTGAAGAACTTTTGAGAGAATGATGCTATGAACTTAAAAGACACACTTTGATTCAAAAAACTTTTGTGTTTCAATGTGTCTCAATCTTTCAATGTTTACTCGATGGTTTTTGTACGTACTAGAGCCCTTTAATTTATAGAAAACTAAGGGACTTAGTGTCTATCTGCTAAGGGGTGAGTTTTGGTGCAAAAAAAATGGACCAAATAACACCCCCAAACTCGCACCTATTCGTTTTATGTGGCTGGCGCTAAGCTAGAGCCACAACACAAAGCTTAGCGCTAATAATAGTAAGCCTTTTTTTTAAAAAAAATCCAACAGACTAGTCCAGTTGTCTAGCCAGAACCTCGTAGTAGAGCCAAAGGCGATTCGCGGTCGGAGGCCATCATGCAGCACATGCACACCAGTCAATATAGCCTTCTAGATCGGGGATGCTGACGCAGGGCAACCCTATTCTGCTATAAGGAACTGTTTGGCGTACTTCTACCTAACGATCCGCACCCATAATAAGGGATGTTTAGACACTAGTTTCCAGCTCAACTTGGTGAGGAGCGCCAGATTGAAATTGTTCATCTTCCGAATACCCAAGCCTCTCTTCGATTTGGCTTTGCAAACTTCATCCCAAATTATCAAGTGTAGTCATTTTTTACCTGGGGTTGAGAACTGCCTATTTAGTTGATCTAGTTTATTACAAACCCCGAGTGGAAGTTTCAGGCATTGCATTGAATACAGTGGGAAAGCTGAGGTGACTGATTTGATGAGGGTGGCTCTACTTGCCAGATTAAGGAACTTCGCCTTCTACCCAGCAAGCCTTTGTTCCATTTTATCTATCAAGGGTTGGAAGGTAGACTTGGAGACCCGTTCATGGAGTAAGGGAATGCCAAGGTATGCCCCAAGATTAGAGGTCTCTGCAACTTGGCAGTGACTACTTAGGCGCCGCCTCTTACGGCCATTGACGTTTGGGGAGATAAAGAGTTTTGATTTGGAGAAGTTGATTTTGGCACCCGAAGCATCACAAAACCATTCCAAGGATTTGCATCATCACTTTGCACTACTTTTTCGAGGCCTGGCTAAAGAGGAGTAGGAGATCGTCGACGAAGAATAGATGGGAGACTCTAGTGCCGCCCTTACTGATTGAAGGTGATTTCCAACTTCCGTGCACAACGCCCTCATGTATACGGTGACCGAGCCTCTCCATACAGAGGATGAAGAGGTTAGGGGACAGCGGGTCGCCTTGACGGAGGCCTCTCTATGGTGAAAAGGAGGAGGTCTTCCCATCATTGACTAAGATAGTGAACTGCAAGCAAACTCGCTTGCTTTGCTCAGGGGAAGTTAATTCTAACAAGGCCATGCCTCTAGCTCTATAATGAGAAGAGTATTGATGAATTACATGTATTTAAATTTTCAAAATAAGTCCTTTATTTTGCTTCCCCTCTCGAATTGTAGGATGTTAGAGTTATGACCTCATTTCTATGTTTACTTGCCATCATAGACTTAGGCCTTGTTTGGTACGTGGATGAGATATCTCCCCAACTTACAGGGGAGGGGGTGAGTTATCTCCCCCTCCCCCATAGGGAGATATCTCCCAGGAGTTCAATAGACAAAAATATCCTTCACAAATCATATTTTTCCTAAGTCCCTCACAAATCATCTTTTTTATTTTAAAAATCTGTTTGAAGGGCATTTATGTCAATTCCCACATTTTACTGTTTTTAAAAATTTGCAACTTCCCTGCAAGTTAAAAGTTCAACCAAACATGAAATATGAACTTACACCGTGAGTTAACTCCATGGAGTTATCTCCATTCGCACTGTAAGTTGACAAAAACGAATCAAACAAGGCCTACAGTCGTGTAAATGATAAAAAAACAAGTTTAAATAAAATAGAAGAAAAGTGGGAACAAATATACACGCCCATCACTAGCTAATAATTTTTATTCCTACTTCATTCTTTTATTATGATTAGTATCTTGGTTTGTATGTATCAGCATCACAATCATATTCGACTATTTGGCAACTCACTCCACCCATAGCTCCAAAGCATTGTCTAGTACCTTCTGCTCTATTCCTTTTTAAAACAGGTTGTAAGAAAAAATTATAACACGGGGAAACACATACCCTGAAGCGAAGCAAAAGCGGAAGCGGAAGCGAGCGGATCTATTGCTTGTCTACTGGTCACGATAAGATCACAAAAATGGGAAGTTGCCAAATATCACAACTTAAATACTCTCTTGCAAAGATTCATAAAGGAAAATAAAAATCTCTGCATCGGTTCACACACTTGTGTTTGGAATAAGAGATAAACCTTATTTTATCCCACTAAGAATAACTACTTTGTAGTTATCTAATCTTTTAGTTACTAAAACTACCAAAACACCCACATGGTGAAATCACCAACACCAACATGGGAGGTTTTTTCCAACATCTCCCACTCGCACATAACGAGTTTAATTTATCATAATTAAACACTTACGTGCATACACGTGTGTTGAACACAACATCTCCCACTTGCGCAAATAGATTTAACTTCTTATAAGTTTCTTCTTTAGAGAACAACATTTCTTATCTCTGTAACAACGTATTCATACAAGTAAATAGGCCATGCGACCAACATATATATGAAAGCTCATTGCTATACAACTGTTAGGTATATATATAGCAGGTCAGATTACGAATAGAGTAAGTATGCAGCACCTTATATACATCAGTCACATTTGAATATATATATATATATATATATATCAAGATCTCTTTTCTTCTTTATTTCAAATTCACATGCATCCATAATTATATTTAACAAATAAATATAATTGGTTAACCGGTGGATACAACTCAAAGCTAATGAGACACTACGATGATCTTCCTTTTCTCCTTATCTTTTTACATTTTAAACCAACTGTTATCTAGAGATGCCCTGTTAGATTGAATGATTCATAATCATCGGTAACACTCTAAGATAACTAACATTAGGATAAAACTTCAAGATTAGTCAAAAAGTCTTAAGGGTACTTAAATGAGATTCTATAATCTCAAAGGCTCATAAAACTTGGAAGTGGAGATCAAAAACTTTTGTTACCTTTATTGGTCGCTAAATGCACATGCATGTGGTATGCAAATCATGCTACAATATTTATTCTCCTTTTGCTATGAAGCGTATATCACAAACAAATATTGTACGGTGATAGTTCATATATACTCAATATCTAACTAGAGTTTACAACTCTACTATTGAACTCTTAAATTATGACTACAAGACTTCCACCTGGCATACAAAGATAGCTAAGTTGAACTAATGTGAGATTTCACCTTTCGGTCACAAATGACCTCATATTGATTCATTATCAAGGCGATTCTTTGTTTTAAGCTTGAGCTCTCCAATTTTATATCAAAAAGCTTAAAACTTATCTCAATCTTATGCACCACTAAGTCATAGAAGCAATTGCCTGTGCGAGAGGGCCAATCTGCTATCCAACATACCTTTCCTTTTATGTACAGAACATAAATGCGTGTATGCATCAATCATGATAAAATAAAGCATGAAACTTTGATATGCATTAATATATAACAAACATTATATTACAAAAATATAAAGGAAGAGTAACCACAAATTGTTTTCCATCAAGTACAATACATACATGTTAAACTCTGTGCAATCCTAGAGATTTCACATGGCCATTGAACACATCTCTAGGATTAGGCTTTGTAGAAGGATCGATAATCATCTTGAGCATAGATATGTATTGTACTTTCACTTCCTTTTGTGCAACCATGTCTCTAACAAAGTTATACTTGATATCAATTTGTTTGATTTTTGAGAGATACTTGGGATATCTAGTGAATGCAATTGTAACTTGACTATTGCAATGCACCAAAACTGAATTTGGTCTATCTCTTTGAAACCAAAGTGACTCGAAAATCTCTTAAGCCAAATCAATTTTTGCACTACTGCTGAACATGCTACAAATTCAGCTTCCATTGCTGACAAGGCTATACAAGTTTGTTTCTTACTACTCCATGAAATTACTCTATTATTCAGTAAGAAAACATAACATGAGGTAGATTTTTTTCATCTAAATCTCATCCCCAATCAACATCAGTATAACCAACTATGTAACGGTCCAAATTAATTAAACAAGGATTAACATTAATCTCGTGGATTAACATTCGTAATTCGGGCATTACGTAGACAACTCGGTTGACTCAGACATGAGAACCGAGGAAATATGTTATTTATGAATGGTGATTGTGTATACGTGGTGTTTAAAATTATTATTATTATATTGCACACATGTGTGTATGTATCTAGTGGGCGAGTTTGTGTGACGGGTGTTCGCCTCGAAAGGCATGCCAACGCGTGTATCGGGTGGGCAAACTACGGGTACACTAGGAAACTCGACTAATTCACATTAAGTTGACTAGTTAAACAATTAAAATGGGTAATGTAACCATAAGCTAAGTTGATTAAATTTAAACAATAGGCTATGTCATACCTTGAAATGCGTGTTGAAACACGGGACATCGAATGTCGAGTAGGCGAAAGTTAGTGGGTCCATAAGTTGGTTAATTTTGATAAATAAAAATACTAACCATATGTATTATAATGGGCCTAAAGTAATTTAATTTAAATCAAATGAGAAAGGCAAATAGTTTAGTTAATAAATTGGAAACCATAGGATTGTCCTCGAGATATGCATTAACACATCTAGGAACTTTATGAGTATCAATTGGTGTCACTTGAATTTAGTTAGTGGGAGTTAGTGGGCTAAGCGGCTAGAGGTGAACCACTAGATAAACCTCGGGATACGTAAATGCATGAAAATCAATGGCTAGAAACAAATCCTACTTTTACATATATAGTGGGTTGATCAAATACATGCAAATGAAACCATTTTGATTTCTAAATTTCCTGGAGAAGAAGGAGTTATTGGACATGAGAGGGGATCCATGGAAGATTGGTGAGGAATTAAGCAAGCTAATTGGTACATCAATTAGGTAACAAATCTACATTAGTAACTTAGCTAAATTTGTTGTTTTAATGAGAAATTGTTGTAAATTGATAAGGTATGATTAGGCTACTAATGTTGATGAAATATTGATGAATTACAAGTGTTATTAGCATTTCAAGTAAGGAATTACAACTAATTTTGAAGAAATTATAGCATTAGGTGAATTTGGGAAAAGTTAGTACTTTCATGGAATTGATGATTTTGATCTAATTGATGATGTTTAATTGATTTAAATGATGTTTTAAAGTCACTTTTTGGTGTGGAGAATATGTTTGTAGAGTCTAGTTAGCTAATTGAGAAGTTTGGGATAGAATTCTCGAGTTGAGAATTTTGTCACAAAGGACAATTAACGCGCTAACTAGGCTAGTCAGTGCGCTAATCAGTCTGGGTACTTAACTATTTTTTAAAATGAAGAACAGTAGCGCGCTAGAAAGATCCCCTAGCACGCTAACTTCACCTAGCGCGCTAGGTAGACCCATTAGCCCGTCGATGCCAGATAAAACTGAATTTAAGGGATTGTTTTGGGACTTTTGACTTAAATACATACCCATACACCTATAATCATACTAAATATGTAAAATTAGACTTCAAGGACTTAGTGGACCATAGCTCGGGTATCGAGGAGCTAGTCAATAAAGATTTTGGGAGTCCGGGGAAGTTGGAGCGTGGATTGAGGTGAGTAAACCCATTGGAATGCCTTACAGAATTGATGGTTAGTTTTATCGAAATCAGATTACATGTGTAATTGCTGGTGGCACATAGGGTTTTCTACTCCTATTTTGGTTTGCGTATATATTAATTGTGGCTAAATCGCTTACATGGGTTACTTGTGTTTAATGTTCATGTTGACGACAGTAGGATATATTTACGATCGCCGGGAGGGATTTAGGTTGTTCCCTTGACTTGAAATAGCGTCTGGAGGAGTTCATCCGGTAACTTAAGTTAGGATTTAGTCACTGTAAGCCTGTAAGTATATACGTGGTTCTTATTCGATTTTATTGATTACTGGTTGGATTAGGTCAGGGTTTTCTCGTGATTATATGTTTGTGTACTTATTAATGCTTTATTTCCGAGCATGTTTAGTTGGAATGTGTTGTTTATTTATTTTATCCTACTGATTTTGCTTGTCGTGTACTGCCTACATTCATGGGAATATGACGTACTGTTGACAGGTGTTATATTCACATGTCTCGTAGTTTATCTATTTTATTTCATCAATATTGTGTGGACTTCTCTTGAGATTTTACTCATTGTACTCGTCACTGTATTTGTTGGGTGACCAAGTGCAGATCCTTCGATGAGCAAGGGCAAGGGCAAGGAGGTACTGGGCGACTACCTTTGAGATTGTGGTGCCAACTCGTGTGTGACTACAATATGTATGTATTTATATTTTTGTCAGGTTTTGGGGATCATAGAACACTGATTACATGTATATGGAACCTTTGTTATACTTATCTCACCTTGATATATTCATGGTATCTTTTATCGGGTTTTCCATTACTTAAGATTATTAAATATTGCATAGCTTACTCATTAAAAGACTTATGCTGTAAAATGGTATTATAACTTCATAAGTTGATTAAAAAGCTAACTAAATCAGTAATACTTAGATAAATATTAATTAGCTAAGTTAACGTTAGCTAGAAAAGTGTAAGCAAACTCTAGATGGGTAGTGATGGGGTATATATACGTGTTATGTTTTTTATTGTATATATTATATACATTTATACAGAAGGTGATCTGGTACACGCTTTTAATGTAGATCACGATGGATGGTCAGTCGACTCCACCTATGATAGATGTTGGTCAGACGAGTGATCAGACCAGAGATGAGGGTTTGGATCCGGAAGTAGCCATACGATTAGCAGCTTACGATAGACAGTTTGAGCTATCGATGGTATGATGCGTGCACAGACAACAACAATTGCATCATTCACCGCCGCTAGAGTACAGAGCCCGATTGAGACGACAGATGCTCCGACATTTCCATCGACTATCCAAACTATATTGACGCATGCAGTAGTATAGGAAACTCCGTCAGTGGTTGCTACACTTACAGTGGCACAGATCGAGACGTAGACTGCTATGCCAGCACAAACTGACATGTTCTAGACTTCGAGGATGGCAGAGGTCAAGTTGATGAATGAGTTCATCAAATTCGATCCCGGATACTTTCATGGAGGTGAAGACCCAGAGGAAGCTGGGAAGTGGCTGATTGCGCATCAGAGGTTACATAAGCTACTGCGGATTTATGAGAGCATATAAGCCAGGAAATTAGGGCATATGCTTAAAGGCGATGCTGTTGTGTGGTGGACAGTGTATACATATACTTACCTAGAGCCGACGACATGGGCATAGTTCAAAGAGTTGTTTATGATAAATATATACCCATAGAGGTAAGGTTGAGAGAGGAGTTTCAGGCTTTGAGATAGGGCAGCCGGTCAGTGTCACAGTACATGGATAGATACTAGTACTTGATACAGTTTGCCACCAACGTCGCAGGCACCGAGAGACTACAGATTTATTACTTCGTCCGAGGGTTGATTGAGAACATAGCCAGTGCCATTGTTTCCTCTGGAGCTCAGACACTACAGAAGATGTATGACAAAGCACTTACCCATGAGACATATCTGATGCAGAGGTCTGACAGGCATTCGTCCACCAAGTCAAAGAGACGAACTAGATAGAGTTTTGGGCAAAACAGACCGAGAGATCGGGATGATAGATAGGATGAATAGTACGGTCGAGGCTGTAGGGATGATGATTGGGCAGCCAGAGCTTATGCTGTACCTACATTACCAGCGCAACCGCAGAGGTAGACTCAAGACTTGGGAGGTAGAGATTTGAGATCACAGGGTCCGGGACAGCGGTCAGGGAGTCAGCGTGCAGGACTAGGATGGAGGATCATATGTTAGCGATGTGGACAGGAGGGTCACGTCAAGAGGGACTGTTCAAGGAGATCGGCGACTCCAGCAGTGGTGACATTGATGCAGACTCGAGAGTTGGTGCACGTAGTGACTGAGCTAAGTCCGGAGATGTCCCAGCAGCGGGTTCAGGGAAGGTTCAGGGTACGTAAGTTTAATTTTTCTAATAAATTACAGTTAAGGTTTATGCATGCATGGTGATACGATGGTAGCTCATTGTGTTATGACAAGGGATTGTCATAGGTCGTAGCATGACATGGGATTGTCATGGTGAGTAAGAGTAGGTTGTGGCATGGCATGGGATTGTCATGGTGAACAAAGGTAGGTTATGGCATGGCATGGTATTTTCATGGTATGTTACAGTTGGTTAGGACTATTATGTAGTGATACATAATAGGAGAGGTTTACAATTACCTATTATTAGGTAATTGGGTTAAGGAAACTTGGGCACAAAATCAAGCTAAAAATAAGTTGCGGAGGTGTTGGAGAGAGTGACGGATTTTGATCACCTCGGCAAGACGCGCCTATGTCTCAGTGCAACACTACGTTCCTTGCGATGGGAGTAGTGGGGTGTTCAAGGTAACATAAAATGGGACTATCAAGGTGTGAGGTGTGGTCACACGGGGATAGGATAGTTACACTGGAGTTTACTCAAGATCTAAATATCGAGGACAAAATCTCTTCTAGTTGGGAAGAATTGTAACGACCCAAATTAATTAAACTATAATTAACGTTAATTTTGTGGACTAAAGGTCGTAATTCGGGCGTTACGCGGACAACTCGGTTGACTCAAACATGAGAATCGAGGAAATATGTTATTTATGAATGGTAGTTGTGTATATGTGTTGTTTAAAATTATTATTATTATGTTGCACCGCATGTGCGTATGTTGCTATCGGGCGAGTTTGTGTGACGAGTGTTCGCCTCGAAAGGCGTGCCAACGCGGGTATTGAGTAGGTGAACTACGGGTACACTAGGAAACTCAACTAATTCACATTAAGTTGACTAGTTAAACAATTAAAATGGGTTGTGTAACTATAGGCTAAGTCGATTAAATTAAAATAATAGGCTATGGCGTACCTGGAAATGTGTGTCGAGATGCGGGGAATCAAGTGTCGGGTAGGCGAAGATTAGTGGGTCCATAAGTTGGTTATTTTTGATAAATAAAAATACTAACTATATGTATTATAATGGGCCTGAACTAATTTAATTTAAATCAAATAAGAAAGACATATAATTTGGTTAATAAATTGGAAACAATAGGATTGTCCTTGAGATACGCATTGGCACATCTAGGAACCCTATGAGTATCAATTGGTATTGTCACTGCCCAAATCTCAAACCCCTATTTTAATTCATTAATCAGGATCACCGACCCTTGACGTGGGACCTACACCATAATACGTGCACCGACCGAGGGACACAGCCGAGGTATATTGTATTTTGTATTGATGTATGCCTAGTGTTATGTATTGTGTAGACTTACTAAGTCAGTTTGTACAGTTGTAGGCGTCGAGACGAGTGGGGACACGCCTCGAGTAGCATGCGAGTCGGGAACCGGGTAGTTAGCATTTTGGTAAGTGTTAATTAATACTAATATAAAATAAGGAATTACTTATAAACTTATGGTTGTGTTTGTTAATGTAAATCAAATTAAATGCCTATAGTTGAGTAAATTAAATGGAAAACATATGATTGGTCTAGAGATAAAAATTGGCACATCTAAGAACTAGGTGAGTAATGAAATTGTGTCACTTGAGGTTGAGTTAGTGGGAGTTAGTGGGATATATGGCAAGAGGTGGACCATTAGATATTCTTCGGGATACATAAATCCATGGAGATCAAGGGCTAGGAAGGAACATCACCTTAATATATAACATTAGTGATCAAACAACATGCAAACCAAATCACTCATTCATTTTTGCTAGAGAAGAAGAAGGAATTGCTGGAGAGGAGTGAATCATCAAGGTGTTGAAGGATCTATGGGAGTTGGTGAGAAATTCTCAAGCTAGGGTGCTACATCAACTAGGTACACATCTTTTTAGTTGAAATTAGAACAAGTTATGGTTTTAGGCTAATTATAGATGGTAAATTATTGAGTATTTGCAATTGATTTATATATTTGGATTCCTCATTTTGAGCTGATAATTGAGCTATATTGAAGTTCTTAATTTGGTTTTGAAATCATAAAGATATGAATTTTTTGAAGTTGCAACACCAAAACTAGAATTCTGC
The DNA here is from genome assembly GCA_039657325.1 of Stephania cephalantha. Classification (NCBI taxonomy): domain Eukaryota; kingdom Viridiplantae; phylum Streptophyta; class Magnoliopsida; order Ranunculales; family Menispermaceae; genus Stephania; species Stephania cephalantha. Next base: position 43,954,472 of record CM077573.1, on the reverse strand, counting down.
ATGTTGTACTAGGAATCAACTTGGGTAATTTGGTCATAATCTGCCCATTTTAGATCTAAATTGATCCAAACCAGTGACATTTGAAAGATTATTTAAAGGAGAATAACTTTGTTTAACTGAAGGTATTTTTATTCAAATGTTTTTATGTCCAAACATGCTTCACAATTAGGTGTTGGAATTAAAAAGGAAAGTTTTGAAACTAAACTTGTTCAGGGCATAACTCCCTAACTACTTATCCAAATGAGGTGATCTTTTAGTATGTTGTATTTGGGTATATTTGCTACCTTGTGAACAAAAATCACATTTTTAGGAACTATCGATGATAGAAATAGATTTTCTAAGTCCGCTGGTCGGATTAAATTCCTATTAGACCTATGTTTAGTAAAATCATGACATCTATTTCATTTTAAATCAGAATCTTGCAAACTAAACCTTTCTAGAAAGCTAGGAGAGAGACCAAAAATAATTATACTAATGTGGGATTTCGATATTTGCACCATTTCATGCCTAAAAGTGCATTAAAATGTAGGACTAAAATTGAAACTTAATTTAGTCTTTAGGGGCTGATTTAGGAAGACTGATTTAAAGTCTATTGAACCATTTTGAATACACAATAAACACCATGAAGCTGAGCTTAAACCCACTATATTTGAACTAATGAGACACCAAACTCAAGAACCTAGGAAAAGGGTACGGGAGAGTGAATACAAGATTTGGAGTATCGGGATGCCAGTAAAGCTAGGACTTTACTTTGTTGTTGTGAGTATACCCAATTGCGACTTTACTTGGCATTTAATTTCTATTAATTGTTGTCCTCGCATAGTCCTTTTGACTATTTTGCCTTTGTATTCTTATATCATGTGTTCTTTGTGTCTAAGCTCACTTGATGAGTCTAGTTTGCATGATATCCATTCATTTGATTTAATTCATTGATTCTATCCCATGCTATGTCTATTCTTATTGTTTTAAATGTGAATTGAATGATAAATAGTATGTTATAAGGCTAGTGAATATCTTATAAATGTTTAAGAGGACTTGTATTCCTTATTTGTTTAGGTGTGTAGATGTGTCTATGCCTTGACAACCATACTTGGTATTCTTGAAATTTGTAAGTAGTTTTCGCATTTAGGTCCCGTACTCGATCGAGGTGTGCGCGACTCATGGGGTTAGAGTCCCTGGGGATGTCGGAACATGTTACACGACACTTTGTATGGCACGCGGGGTTAGAGTCCCCGATGTGGTCTACACACCGGGTTAGAGTCACTTGTGCTATATGATTATTGAGTCGGCGTGACATGTTTCAAGGTGCTGACCGGACCAAAATCACCACTACTTAGCCTAGTGTCAGTATCACTTTTTTAACTCTGGTATTTACTCGCCTATGGTTTATTTTCCAGTTTTCCCATTTATATGCTTGTAAATACCATTTGAATATTTGTAAAAGGAAATTAAACTTGTCATCGAGGATTACTATTTTATTCTTGTACTCACCATCATTTTTATGACTGTGGGTGCAGAGCCGTCTACCAGCAGGCCGGGCAAGGAGAAGATCGACGATTATCCCTGAGTCCGCGGCGTGTCACTGCATCGATTGTAGGTCTTCTTTTAGTATTTTGATTGTATATGTTATATATGTCTTTCAGATACTATTTGGGGTTGTATATTGGGTTGAGCGTTAGTTCCCCGACTTGACTTAGACTATTTTACTGTTTCACTGCATTTTGAGGACTTTATATATGTGATGTCATTTCCTGGTTTTCCATACATATGATTTTATAAATGGCTTCCGCATAAGTTACTAATTGCTTTTGCATAATCAATAAGACTCTCATTAAATAATAAATTTAATAAAAAGTCTTAATTAACTCTAAATTTTATAAACTGGTAGGACAAGTGTATTACTTATCTTGAATAAGAGAAAAGAGACATTTAGGTTGTAAAGGCTGACTAATACGTAGTTGAGTCCTGCGTGGATATGATTAGGGCTTAATTACGAGATTAGGCCGGGCGGTGTCCTAGATTAGGAGAGGGGCCGTCATAGTTGGTATCAGAGCTAGGTTTTAGAACCTCAGGGATAAATAAGAAAAAAACACGAACTCTTATAAAACACAAACCTTATAAGTGGAAACCAGATGATCCTTGCGTAGGAACTATTTTGTTGGGAATTGAGTGAAGGTGAGATGGGGATTTCTTATATGTACGTGTTAGTTTCTATATGTATATATATGCGTTATGCCACGTAGTAGCTAAGCTTGTATTATTTGTAATAAGATTACAAAATAAACGTTTATATTGTTTGTAATGGGATTACAAAATAAAGGTTTATACTATTTGTAATGGGAGTACAAATTACTTATAGTTTTAGTAAAATACAAGGAGATTTTATGAAAAGGAGGGATTCGATCCGTAATACTCGAACTCATTGTGGTGCATTAACCATCTTGGCTATCCATTCCAAGTTGTAATAGGATTACATCTCTATTTATATTAATTGAGTTATATATATTAATTGAAAGAAGTTTTAATTGATTAATTACCATTAATTAAATGGAGTTATTGTTCATTAATCGGATTGAATTAATTTAATTGGAATGTGTTTTAATTGAACTAATATCAATTTAAATTAGTGGAATTTGTTATTAATATTAATTAAAATATTTAATCAAAAGGGGTTTTAATTAAATAGTGTCTGATAAAAATTATATTGAGATATATTTAATTAATAAGATTAATGAAAATATAATCTTTCATGCACTCGGAAGATTTTAAGGTATTTAATTTTCTTGATTTGTTTTATGATGCCTTGTTGATATATGAATATGTTTATTCTTGTTTTATATAAATGATTTTTATTCTATGCATATTGGGTATATATGATATTCCATAATTAAATAAATGCTAGAATTAATCATTGTAAAAACACTACATGGATTATAAAACTTGATAAAAATTCATCGATTAGAATTTTAAGTTAATGCCACCTGTTTTAAACATTTGTCAATGCCTCGATCACATCAATATGGGTCGGCCTTAGCAGGGTGTATTGTGTTATCTTGGTGAGGCAAGCTGGGTAAAGGTTACCTGGATGTTTTAAATTGGTTTGACTTAATAAAGCTATCAAAACGGTTTTGGGCTTTGAGCATAGATGAGACATAACATGTTGTGACATATGATGTTTAGGTCTCATAAAGAACCTAAGAGTTGCATATGATGCAATTGGTAATGGTTACATAACTAAATAACTTGATTTTGAGTGCCATGCCTTAGTTGTCTCAAAATTAAGTGAAATGTGGATCTTAGACCGCTTAATTAATATTTACGAGGGTTATGGATTTAGTGAGAGTTTAATTACTCACTAATAAATTATTCTGCATAATCTTCTAGGTGTAGATGTTAAACTTCTAGTAACACTAATCCAGAGTAACTGCGATCAATCCTTGATAAGGATAAAATAATTTCTAAGACTAATTTCCCTGTTTTGATTAGAAAATTGATAAATGTTATCAATCATAAAACAAGGATGTATGTCTTAGATTAATGATTCATTTAAACTACCATCTATTAGTAAAAAGATTATATGTCATGTTAGCAAATATAAAACCAGACTTTAAGAAAGATTCGGGCCGTGAAAACTAATGACAAGATAATGACACTGAAGGAAATGTTCCAACAGTAAGTCACACAGGAAATGTATAAGATTGTAAAATTCCTAGATTCTTGTAAAATGGTTGAGAACCTATTAATATGTCTTTATGTTTGGAACATGAAAGAACTATATTAATTATCTCAAAAGACTTGAATCTTCATGTGCCAAAACTTGGCAGTAGATTTGATCTATAATTCATCAAAATAGTTTTAAACTACATAATATGAAATACATGGAGAACATTGTTTACTGTTGCATATGATGTTTAAAATTATAAGATAGAATAATAAAAAGGGCCTTAAATATATATTTGATGGTTCGTAACATAAATGAATTTAATAAAGAAAGATAAAGAGAATGTAAAAGCTACAAAAGGTGTTTGTGTCAGACACAGAAACATTAGTTTTGAGCTAGACTTTGTCAAGTTCTAAAGAAAGCCTTAAAGAACGGATTTTGTTTTTCATAGAATGAAATTGTTCATTTTATAATGAATTACAAATCCTATCAGGAATACATAATTTTGAATTGTTACGAACATTTTAAAATTAGTATAAAAAAATCACTTGGCAAACTATTAACATACTTTGATGAGATCAAGGTGGATAATATTTGAGCCACGGGTTTAAGTGATCATCTTTGAAATTGTGAGATTGTCTTGCAATTAACTCCACTAGGAACGTCATTTGAGAAATAATGTTTTAAAAGGAGAAATCAAACTATATAGTATATAATTTGATTTATGATGTGTCACACAGACTTTCCAATGATGTCTTATTGAGGCTATACATTAGAAACCAAGGCACTCACACTAAACCTTATTTTCGTTAAAGTGGTTAATAAAACTCCATATATGATATGGAATAAAAGGACCTAGTTTGTCTTATTTTTTTGAGATTTGAGGCGGCGAGACTTGCGTAAGAAGTTAAGTCACATAAAGTTTGATGCCTAAATCTTTTAGTGTCTAATTGAGGTTGAACACTATGATACTATTTTATACAATTGAGAACAAATTGTTTGTTGCTAAAAAATGATGTCTTTCTAAGTAAAGTGTTTATTATAAAGACACAATTAGGAATAAAATAAATCTTGAAATGTTCATGTGCCACAAATGAGAACCGAACCACTTTAGGAAGATCAACAAAGTTTTGAACTAGTTGAGTATACACAAGTAACATATATCTCTTGAAAATCTAGAATAATTAAAAATTGACCAGAGAAATTTGGAACTTCTTATTATTAATAGTTATGATGTATTTTTGATACTGGATCAGAATGAATTACTACTTATCAAGAGACATGTCTCGTCTAGATTGAACGAAGAAACTAAGTGTTATTTACTCTGAATTTTAGTTCATGTATGTTAACCAAGTTTGGAGCTTGAATTATTTACCTAAAGATGGTATGACCATTGGATGTAAATGAGTTAAAGAGACATGAAAAATAAAAGAATGTATACTTAAAAGCACGGCTTATTGAGAATTCCAATCTAAATCAAGGTGTTGATTATGATAAGATTTTCACTGGTAGCTAAGCTCAACTTCTAGAATTCTATTGTCATTACTTCATAGTTTGACTATAAGATATGACAAACGGATGTCAAAAAAGCATTGCTCTATGCTCATTAAAGATGCGTATGATACAACTTAAGGGTTTTTTTATTATTTTGAGAATTTGAGAAAGGTATGCAAGCTTAAAGGGTTCATTTATGGATTATAGTAAGCTTATCAGAGTCGGGATCTTTGTTTTGATGAAATAATTAATGAATTACATTCATTGAATCGAAGATAAACCTTGTGTATACATAAAGGTTAGTGGGAGCGCAATTATCTTTCTGAGTATGTATGTTAATGATATATTATTCATTTGAAACGACATCTTAACCTGCGAGAATGTTAAGTCTTGTTAAGGAAAGTTTCTCAATGAAATTCTTAGCAAATTAGGTCTATATCCTTGTGATATAGATCTATGGAGATAGATCTAAGAGGCTAATTTCTTTAAATAAAAGTGTTTATATAGACAAATAACTGAAAAGGTTTCAGTTAACGAGATTCTTAAAAGAATTCGTAATTATGTCTTATAACATAAGTCTCTGCAAGACTAAATGTCTTAAGACAAATGATGAGCGAGACAATATGAATAAGATTTCATATGCATAAGCTATGAGAATCATCACATATGTTATACTTTCCACTCAACTTGATATGTCATATGCTTTGGGCGAAACATACATACATATCATAAATTCCAGTGAAGGTCACTAGATATTTATTAATAACATTCTTAAGTACTTTAAAAGCACTTGAGAGATGTTATTAGATTTGTAAAGGTTTGAAAGATATGAGTCTTGTAAATGGTTACACGATGCAAACTTTCAAATTAATATAAAAGATTAATGATCGGAATATAGATATGTGTTAACTTCATAGGAATGAGTTGAAAATGTTCTAAACTCACCCTAACATGTCCTATAACATAAACTGAGTTTTTAGCGGCATTTGATGCAGCCAAAGAAAATATTTAGATCGTAAGGTTCATGATTGAATAAGGTATTGTTCAAAGTGTTGGAAATAATATTGGCTTTTATTGTAAAAGCAATGGACAAATTTAGGTTATGGAACCTAAATCACACTATAGATCTAAACAATCACTTGAGTGTTTTATCTTATAAAAGAGAGAACATAAAGATTTGCATAACATCAATAACAAACAATGTAGCAGATACATAACAAAACTTCTTCCACTAATAATGCATTAAGGTTACTCAATATTGGATACGTGTTGGATTGCACCTAGTGCAAGTGAGAGATGTTGGGGTATGTGCCCCGGGCTTATTCTGTAAACGTTGTTTAACTATTATAAGTAGATGCATGTTTATTTTATAATAGTATCCATGGATAATTATTGTATTATTCTAAATGTCCCTAGTCAGTTATTATTGTGGGAACAATAATAAATTAAGACTAGTATGAGTCTTGATTGATAATCATGTGATGATTATGCGTATACGGATACAGATCAAGATAATGGGTATATGTTGGGAACAGATGATGGACCGACCCGCTATGAGAACACTACATGGTCAATGTCATAAGTGATTCTCATTAGAGTTATATCATTTAGTCCTTTGACTTAAGATCACCAGAGATACCAACATTAGGAACATAATGATTTGATATAATCAAACATTGTCTTTAATTAGATGATTATAAAGATTGTGATTGGTCATTATTCGATTAATGTGTGGATGTTGTGTGATCAAGATGTAATTTGTCCCTCTCTTTTACAGAGATATCTATTGGGCCCCTCGATATGTTAGACTGATAAATGGCCATGTATAGTGAATTGATTGGATCAATGTCACTTGACAATTTCAGTCTACTCGGAGATCGAGACTAGTAGATTGAACTATAAGGGTGACATTCCATGTCTTATGTTCAATCAAAAGATATTGCATGACAAAGGGATATGATATACAATGTCTATTAGGTTGTGTCGATTTATTGATTTTCATGCTACTTGGTTAGTCATAATGCCTTGCTAGAGATCGCTTATGACTTGTATACCAAAATAGTTTTGGTTCACTGCCAATGTTGTATGAACATATTGGGTCGCATACAAAGAACGGATTTGTGCGATTTAATATTGTCTGAGTTAATGAATTTTATTTGATAAAATTCATTTTGAAGATTCTTATTAAATGTCCTAGTTTGACTAGGATTCAAGATTCTCATACATTTCTAGTGTGACTAGAAATTTTGTCACTTAGTAAATCTTATTTTGAATAGGACTCTAATTGGAATTATAGTATAACTTTAATTCTTATTTAAGTTTTAGATAAATTAGAACTCTTATTGGATTAGTAATTGTAGATTATTTATGACTCTATCCTTTTTAGAGTTGGGCTTTATCTAAGACTCTATTTTGGAATGTGACTATGAGATGAGTTCTCTTACAACTCAACCTAGTATACTATAAATAAGACATTAGGGTCACAGATTGTTGTAGGGAATTCCCGATAGAGATTTTTCTTTGAGAATTTCTTGTGAGAATTTTTTTGTCCTAAGATTTTTTTGGCTAGCACTCCGGGATCGTGATCGTTCGTTCGTGTGTGATTTCGATAGAGGACGTTCGTCTCTGGCAGTGTCTTGAAGGAATCGATCAATACCAAACAAGGTAGACATGAAGTTGTTCTTGTTAAGGTATGATTTTTATTGAGCACATCAATTTAATGGAGTCGATAGGATCTTTGTTCGGGGATGTTCGAAAAAGGTTTCAAAACTTCCGCAACGCATGATACCCGAAACCAAACACTTCTGTTGTAGAATCTACCACAATTTCTTACTTCAACTTTTCCAACTCACTGCGCCTCCATTCAAAGTAAACACATATCCAGACTACAATCTGAAGTCATCTATGTCAATTTGAAAACTTGGATCTTTGTAACCATTTACAACAAGATCGTCTTCCAAACTTCCATAGATCAAGAACACTTCTTTCATCCTTTTCAAGTACTTAAGAATGTTCTTTACTGCTATCTAGTGACTCTCACCATACTAATATCTGCTTGTTTTGCTCAAAGCATATGATACATCAAGTCGGGTGCATAACATGACATACATGATAGATCTAATAGTTAATGCATATGGAATCGTAATCATGCGCTCTCACTTATTATTAGTCTTAAGACATTGAGTCTTGCTGAGACTTATACCATGAAATATCCGCAACGACCCACTTTTAGAGTCTTGCATGTTGAACATATTCTTTACCTTGTCAATATAAGTACTCTGACTTATATTGATTACATTTTTAGATCTATCCCTATAGATCTTAATCCTAAGGATGTAAGCTGCATCTCCTAAGTCCTTCATTGAGAAACACTTCCCTAACTAAGACTTGACACTTTGCAAGGTTTGGATATCATTTTGAATGAGTAATATATCATCAACATACAGTACCAAGAAAACAACTACGCTCTCACTGACCTTTTTGTTTACACAAGGCTCATCTTCATTTTTAATGAAACTAAATTTCTTAATTACTTAATCAAAACGAAGATTCCAACTTAAAGAAGCTTGCTTAATCTATAAATATATCTTTGAAGCTTGCACACCTTCCAAGAATTCTTAGGACGAACAAACCCTTCATGTTGTATCATATACACGTCTTCAAGTAACTTTCCATTTTGAAAATTTGTTTTGACATTCATTTGCAATATCTCATAGTTATAATATGCGGCTATGGCAATTAGAATTATAATGGATTTAAGCATGGCTATAGGAGAAAAAGTCTCATCATAATCAACACCTTAAGTTTGTCTCAAAACATTTTGCTACTAGTTGTGCTTTATAAGTATGCATATTTCCATCCATGTCAATTTTCTTCCTAAAAATTTATTTACATCCAATGATCTTACCACTTTCAAGTAAGTCAACTAGGTTCCAAACTTGGTTACCATACATGGGTTGCATCTCAAAATTCATGGTAATAAGCCTTTTATCTATCTCATGGCTAGACACAACCTCCTAATAAGTAGTAGGCTCATTTTGATCTATAAGCAACACCTCACTACTATCGGTAATAAGAAACTCAAATCTCTCAGGCTGATGTCTTACCCTATCAGACATACGCGGGCCTTGTGATACCTATGGAGGTTCCACTAGTTTAAGACTTTGTTGATCTCCTACTGGTAGTTGAGTGTTTATTTGTAGTTCTTGAACTTCTTCAAGACTTACTTTATTCACATTGTCATCTTTTGAAATAAACTTTTTTTCCCATAAAGACACAATTCCAAGCAACAAACACTTTGTTCTCAGTTGGCTTATAAAAGTAGTATCATCTAGTTTCTTTAGGATAACCAACAAATACATACTTGGTAGATTTGGCTGATAATTTTTTTGAGATTTTTCGTCGTATGAAAACCTCACAGTGTCAAATCTTAAGGAAATACAAACTTGCTCTTTTCTTAAACCAAATCTCATATGGTGTTTTATCAACCGCTTTAAAAGGAACACGATTCAGTGTAAACAAAGTAGTTTCTAAGGCATAACCTTAAAAGGAAATAGGAAGATCTGTATGACTCATCGTAGATCTAACCTTATCAAATAAAGTCTGATTTCTCCTCTCACAAACATCATTCCATTAAGGAGTTACTAGAGCATTTAACTGTGAGACAATCCCACAATTTCTAAGATGTTCATCAAACTTTTAGCTTAACTATTCACCACCTCGATCTAATCGAAGTGCTTTAATAATTTTACCAAGTTGATTTTACGCTTTATTCTAAAATGTTCGAAACATCTCAACAGATTCATTTTTATGTTTCATGAGATACATGTAACCATATCTACCGAAATCATTAGTGAAAGTAATGAAATACTGATAATCATCTCTAGTCGTTGTGTTTATAGGATCACATACATCAGTATGTATTAGACCCAATAAACCACTTGTCATTTCATTGTGTCCAGTAAAGGGACTCTTTGTCATCTTGCCTAGTAAAAAGATACACATGTTTCATATGATTCAAAATCAAATGAATATAAAAGTCCATCTTTATGGATTTTGGAAATGCATTTCTCATTTTTGTGGCCAAGACGACAATACCAAAGGTAGGTTTGATTCAAATCATTTGAATTGAATATCTTTGTATTTACATTAAGAATAGGGGTATCTGTAGAACTTTTCATGTTTAGAATATAAAGACCATCACACAAATCAACATTTGCACAGAAAACGTCTTTACAATAAATGAAACATTTATTATTCGCAATAATGAAATTAAAACCATCCAAATCCAAGCATGAAACTGAAATGATGTTTTTGCTCAAGTCGAGACATAATAACAATTATTTAAAACTAAAACAAGTCCACTAGGTAAAATTAACTCATAGCATCCTACAGCCAATACAACAACCTTTGCTCCATTTTCAACTCGTATGATGACTTCTCCTTTCTTTAGCTTCCTACTTTTGGTGAGACCTGCACATTAATACGAATGTGAGATCCACATCTAGTATCCAATACCTAGGAATCACTAGTAGTCAACTTCAATAATGTAAATACCTAAAGTAGTAGTCGCACTACTCTTCTTTTTCTTTAGATCTTCAAGATAGAACTTGCAATTCCTAAACCAATGCCCTAGTGCATGGCAAAAATGTCAATTTCCTTATTTTTCTTTTTCCTTCTGGGACTGTGTAGTAGAAGCAGCCTTAGGCATGATTTGTTTCACAGGCTTCGTGACAGTCACAACAGCCTTGACAACTTTAGCCTTGCCTTTGCCTTTGAACTTCAGAGTCTTTCCTTTCTGAACCATCAACACATTAGCAATGGATTTCTTAACATTTCGCTCAGTAGTTTTAAGCATCAAATGCAACCCAGAGATAGACTTCTCCATGTTATTCATGTTATAGTTCATCACAAATTGTGAATAACTATCAGGCAATGAATTCAGAATCAAATTCGTAGCCAACTCTTGGCTTATGGGAAATCCAAGTCTGTCAAGATGGTCAAAATAGCCCTTTATTTCTAGAACATGTCTAACTAACGTACCCTCAGCCATTTTGCAAGAATGAAGTTTCTTGACTATCTCGAACTTTTTTGCCTAGCTTGCTATTGAAATATTTCCTTTAGCATCGTAGCCATGTCGTAAGCTTCCATGTGTTCCATATCATTCTGAAGTTCAGAAACCATGGTTGTCAACATAATGCAGAAACACCCGTTGAGTCGTTGACATGGTTAGCTTATACATCCTTCACGCTCTTAAAGCATTGGCTGGTGGTTCCTCTGGTAGGATTATCCAGGACATACAACTTGTGTTCATGCTTAAGAAACAATTCTCAAATTTTTGAACCATTCAAGAAAGTTTGTCCCAAACAACTTATCCTTCTCAAGGATCAATCGCAGTGAAAGGGATTAACGTGATTTGAAGAGGCTATAGATCTACAATAAAGATTATGCAAAAGTTCATTTTAGTATAGAGGAATAGAGTCTCATTAAATTAACAACCATTTTAAAAACGTTATGTTAATTTAAGAGACTAAAATCCATGTTTCACCTAATTCCAAGATAGCTAAGGCACGACACTTTGAATTAGGTTATTTAGGTAGGTATTAATTACCAATTACATCATATTTAACTTTTAGTTGTTTTTATGAGATTATGACATCTTATGCTTAGCATGTTTTATCTCATCTAGTGTCTAAAGCCCAAAACCATTTTGATAGATTTATCAAGTCTAACCATTTCAAGCAATAGAGTAACCGTTACTCAATTGCCTCACCAAGATAACACAATATACTCTGTAGAAGCAAACCCATATTTGATGTGATTGAAGCCTTGAGAAGTGTTTGAGAATGGATAGCATTTGACTTAAAATTTGGAAGAGGGGTTTCTTTTATTTGTTTTAGTGATCATAATTTAAACGAGGTAAATATCATATATTACAATGCATGTGCAATCACTAAACTAGTTAGGAATTTTTACTAATATTGACTTTTATATGAATTTCCTTGTGTTGTGAACAGTAGCATCGGTCCCGCTGATCGCTCAATGGTGGTGGTTCGGTTGATCGGTCAGCAGATAGGGGGTACACGGGGTAGCGCCCCTATTTTTTTTGACAACAAATTTCAGTCCGAAAATTGAAAATCGCCTAAAAGTTCTCATTATTTTAATCAATCCAACTGGCCAAAATTGCCCCTATTTTAATTTCAAAAAATATTAATTAAAATGTTTTTATTTAACTCGGGCTCAACTCTAACTTAATATCTAATCATAATCCAATTAGAATTTAAGATACTTCTAATACTTATCTAATACGAATTTGTTATATATCTCACCTATCTTATAAGATTTGTAATTCTTATCCGATTACAAGTTTATCTCCCATCTAATAGGAATATACTAAAAGATAACAACAATGAGATATATGACCAATTTCAATTCTTATCCATACAAAACGAGCAATTGAATCAAGAAACGAAATATTAACCATGCATTCAACACCATAATCATATTAATTAATCATATTAATGTAGTCATGATTTCTATCATGGAGACAAATATAATTATTGAACAAAACGAACTATGTACCAACACCAGAATCACATTAACATAACCATGACTTCTACCATGTGAACATACAAGATTTGCATCGTTCAATATGAAAATATATGTTAATCGAAATATCATAATCATGAATTCAATCATTGAATCAAATCATGCGTATGTATCGATATAAATGAATTAACAACATGCTTTAAAACCAATTATTGGTAACAATCATCATAGAGCCTATATGTACATCATATATACATTAATCAAGATCATGTTTTCACACATATATCATATATACATCAAAGAACACATGCAAAAGTTTAATAGAATCGAGCCTATAGCTCCGATACCACTGTTAGGTTTTGGGGTTTATACGCAACAGAAAATTCAAAACAATTTTTGAAAAACCTCAACAAGATCGAAAATAAGTTCCATTAAACTAGATCTATAAAAGTAAACCATACCTTAATCCGTAATTTCCTTTTTGATTGCTTAATTTTCAACACGTTTAAGTGAAAGTCCTTTATCGAATCCACACACACGAACGGTGACCACAATTTTAAGTAATAGCCCTAAGAGAAATTGAAAATATTTTTTCTCTCTCCTAAAATCTAGAGAACTCGAAAATAGTACAAACGAAAAATCTTTTATGTTTTTCAAACATTATTTATATATGCATATAAGCTTACTTAAAAAACTTATTCGTAATATAACTATTGTATTAAAGCAATTTAAGCAAATTATATGCTAGTATTAATAAGTTACCATATAACAAATCGAAAGGGATTTTATGTGATGAATTTTATCATACAAAATTCATTACTCTAGGCCAATTGAAATTGCGTAAAGTCATTCTTTGTGTGCAACCCAATAGGTTCATGCGGTTGATAGTGAACCAAAATCATTTTGGTACACAAGTCATAAGTGGTCTCTAACAAGGCATTATGACTGCCCAAGTAGCATGAATATTAAAATTGATACAACCTAATGAATAACATATATCATATCATTTTGTCGTGCGATATCCTTTGATTAATTATAAAGCATGAAAAGTTGCCCTTAATATTCAATTGTACTATTCTTGATCTTTAGGTAAACTGAAAACATCCAAGTGATATTGATCATAGCAATTCACTTGCACTTGGCCATTTAACAATGTAACATATCGAGGGATCCATTGATATCTCTCTATATGAGAAGGACAAATTATATCTTGATTATACACCTTCACATATTATTCATATGGTAACCAATCACAATCTTCATAATCATTTGGTTAAAGACAACATTTGATTGTGTCAAATTACCATGCTCCTAATATTGAAGCCTATAGGAATCTCAAGTTGAAGGACTAAATGATATACTTATCATGAGTAAGACCTATGACTTAATCCATATAGTGTTCTTATAGAGGGTCGGTCCAGTACCTTATTCCCTAAAAGTACTCGTAATCACGATTCGTACCCATATATGCATGATCATTTCATGACCATCAATCAGGATTCACACTAGTCTTAATTCATTATAGTTCCCAATATAATGACCGCTATGAACATTTAGGATATTTCAACAAATACCCATAGATTTTATTATAAGGTAACATGTAATCACTTATAATAAAACAACAAATGAAAACCTCAATTTTATTAACTAAAATTATAAGATAAACAATGTCTATAGATGGACCAAGGGCACATGCCCCGACAATCGTCTCCTCAATGAGTCTTCGTATGGCGTCGGCATCACGCTGTGCTACTATGTGTACTCCCTCTAGACTTTATGATGCAAATACTACTGCTGGCTATGGACAATCTCTCAACATATTCCCAACTCGACCACACCTATAGCAAGTAATCAGCTTACGTTGAGTCTGTGCCTGATCCTGGGCTTGTATCTGTCTTCGTCCCTATTGAGAACCATCTTGGCCTCTACCCCTACCTCTGCCTTAACCTCTACCACCCTACTGCTGCTGATGTGGTACTGGAAGAATGGTAAAGTAGTAGGAGCTGGCAACTCAGGTCTTTAACAATTCAGAGTTAGTTAAAAGTTTAAAAACTTAAAGATTATTCAATGAAAGTCTTAACTCATTATCGGAAGCTATTGATATAAATCATAAATATGTGGAAAACCAAGTAACAAAGATCACATGTCTACATATAATAAAAGCGATAATAATATGTCAACATGTGTCTGGTCGGGTAACTATCTCACAACCCACAACATACATTCCCCAAAAGTATATAAAGACATATATAAGTCATACAATAAAACCAAAACTTACAAAATCAAACGTAGCAGCACTCCACTGGCTCAGAGGTAGTCATCGATCTTCTCCTTGCCCGGTTTGCTCCTCGATGGATCTGCACCTACCATCATTAAAAGGATGGTGAGTATATGAAATTAGAAAGTTACACTGAGAGACATTTGTTCACATTTCCAAATGTACAACAAGTGTCTGAAAGCATAATAATAGTAACTATGCTGAAAAGAAATCAGGCTATAAGATATTCCACTTAAACAAAATGAAACTTACACTCGGCTAAGCAGTAATAATCTAGGGTCGTTTGGCTGTGAGTTACATCATGTCAGTCGTTTCCATTATTTAGGGCGTAATCAATCTCTTATATGCCTTCACATCATTACAAATGCCCATTTAAATATTTATAAATACCCACAAATGCACCTTAATTGTGTAGTATACTTGTCAACAACCCCGGGTCCCATACCCCATGTATTGCATAAGTTAGTGGTGATATCCCGACATCCCCGAGAATCTAGTGACCCCATGTTCCACGTTCATCTCTATTATATCATGGTTATAAACACAAGAACTGCTTTCATAATTCAAGAAATGACACAGTTTAGGAGTTCAACAATGTGATTGCATAACTAATGCATGAAAGAAATTGGATTTACAATACCATAAATCACCTACCTATTAGCATGTTATTTCATTTATCTAAGTAACTCAACAATCAAGAATGACATAGCACATGATTTGGAATCAATGAAACCATTTAACTAACAACAATGTCACAATAATAAACTCATAAAAAATGAGATAGAACAACAAAGTCATGGCATCCATAGTACAAGGTAAATCAGTCCAAATGACTATAATTGAAAGGCATAATAGGAAAGAAATGAAAATAAATATCTCAATCAGTTTACTTACAATCCACGCAATTTTTTTAGCTAATCCGGCCTCCCGACACCTCAAAACACGTGCTTGAACCCTCGAGACTCTTCCCTAGGCTCGTTGTATCATTTAATATGTTTTAAATTGTGTTTAAACCTTTAATTAGGGTATTGGACTTGTTTAAGGTGTCTAAGTTTAAGTTTAGAAAATTCAAATTTAATTGTCGAGCACCTAGCACGCTAGGTAGTTTATCTAGCACGCCAGTGACCCCATTAACGCGCTACACGGAAGTAGCACACTCGCAAGCACAATTAGCACGCTATGCACAGAAAACCCAAAATTATGCACTTTGAATTCTCGAGTTTTCTCTCCACATGGCCAACCTCAAAGCCTTTGATCTCTATACTTCACCACAGAGACCTAAGATATCAAACATAACAACAACAATAACAACAACAACAACAACAACAACAACAACAACAACAACAACAACAACAACAACGACAACAACAACAACAAAAACAACAACAACAACAAAAACAACAACAACAACAACAAAAACAACAATAATAATAATAATAACAACAACAACAACAACAACAACAACAACAACAACAACAACGACAACTCATTCTTCAATTATTTCACAAATTCATCTAATTAAATTAAGCTAATGGTGTAGTTTTAACTTACCAAGTTGTACATCCCTTTAAGCTTGATCGATCACCTTCAATCCCTCTAGAGTTCCACCACACCTTGCTAATCTTCCTCTCCAAAACCTTCCTCTCCAGATTCCTTTTTATCTAAGTTATGTTTGTAAATGATTATATATACATGATACGATTGATTAATAGCCATGGATCTTGATGTCCACATGTATTTCGATACTTATCTAATGGTCTGCATCTTGATTTCAAATCCACTAACTTTCCACTAACTCCATCTTACTAACATCAATCAATACTCAATTGGTCTCTTGATGTGTCTACACGTGTCGAAGAATATCAATGACTATTGTTTTAACTTGCTAACTTAGGTTTCATTTAATGTAAATCAACTATAGCCATATCAAATTTATATAATCATTCACGCTACATTAACTTAAGTTAGCTTACCACATCACTCTCCACCCCAGTTCCACATCGGTACTCATCTCGAGGCACGTCCCAGCTCATATCTCGACATCTAAATATAAGTAGGAGTAACTTAATAGCCTACACATATATAATACACTAGGCATACATCACAACAAATCTAATATATACCTTAGCCACATTGCCTTTGTCAGTACACATATCTTGATACGGGTCGCGGGTCAATGATCCTGATTAAGGAATTAAACTAGAATTAGGAATTTGAGCCGTCAGTGTTAGTTTCACTTGTTTAACTTTGGTATTTACTGGCATATTTTGGTTTCAGCAATTCTTCGCTATCATTGTGCTTTTAGATACCATTTTTATATTTGAAAATGTGGATGAGAATCTCTAGATGTTACTTTTTACTTTATTGTACTCACCATCCTTTTTACGAAAGTTGGTGCAGATCCGACGACTAGCAGGTTCGGCAAGGAGAAAGTTGGCGACTACCCCTGAGCTTGTGGCGTGCATGTAGTCAAAACCTCTTTAGAGGTCTCAATCTTGTGTGTTCGAAACCTGTCGGTGAGAAGAAAACTTTTTTTCCAAATCACACATAAAAAGTACATGAAAATGACAAAAAAGTGGTTTTGTTCGAAATTCCTATATACTCCCGATTCCATCGACATTTTGTGCCCAAAATGTGAGATTCAAGCCTCAAATCTAAGCCATCAAGCCAACAACTACAACACAAAAAACTGACTCAAAAATAGCAAAAAACTCCAAAAAAATCTAAAAATTGACACGAATGAAAGGTGTGAATGCACTCATAGCGTCAAATAGATGTGGTTTCATTGGTGTTTGACCAGAGGTGATGGGCAATTCGAGATAAAAGAGTTGTTTGAGTGACTAGGGTATACGTGAGTAGGGTGAGCAAGATGAGTGGGGTATGTGGGAGCAAAATCCCTTTTATATAGAGGGCAAAATGTCATTTCATAGAGGGACAAAAATGGAAATTGAAACTGGTTTCCATTTAGCAAGAATTTGGGTTCGTTTAGCGACTTCTAAAAAATCCTCTAGCCAACATGGATTGCCACATAGGTGTAGGCCAAAATATGTGAATAAGAGCATCTCCAATAGGTTGTGAATTGGGGAGAATGTGTGCCACCTAGGATATAATGCACATTGGTATGAAAAATACTTTTTCAATGGGGATATGGATTGAGAGTGTGTAGATGACATGGCATAGAAAAAAGTTGACATTGTCTATCACACCCTCTATTTCTAGAGTGCAATAGACAATGTCTATGTTGCCAACTCATCAAAACAACCGAAAAGGTAAACTAAAAATTAAAAAATAGCCGACACTCCAAAATTACTTTACCCTATCTTTTTTGTCATTTTTTTTCTTCATGTCTTTGTTCATATATAGGCGATGATAATTATGATAAACTCGAGAGATAAACACAAAGTTAACAACTTTAGCTATATGTTTGTTATATTAAGATGAAGATAAGGTTTTTTTTTCTTTTGATAAATGAAGATAATGTTTATTTTTTTTCTATTTATATGGTACTAGTCAATGGGCACGCGCTATGCACGTGAGGTGTAAACAATAAATGTATCAAGAAACATTTGTGAAAGTTAATATTAAAATATTATCTTAATGACATGTATGATTTATTGAGTTTATATTTAGAAAGAAAAATGTGTGTCAAAATTACCTTCCAATAAAAGTGCTCAAAATTTTTAGTTTGGTCTAAACAATTTTTTTTAGGTGAAATTAGATATTTGCAGTGCTCATGAATTTAGAGTATCTCATGATAGATACATACAAACCATAAAATATTTATTGTGATAAGTATTTAGATAATATTATAAATATCATTTTGATCAATTCAATTTTACGAAATTAATTTAAACATGATCCTGATCCATAACATGTATTAACATATACCATTTACAAAAAAAGCCTTTTAAAATAGTTTGACAATGAAAAGGAAAGAAAAAAAAATAGATAAACATATTGTATGTATAACAATCATCCAACAAAAAAAATGCAAAAATATATTTTTTATAGATAATAGTAGGTGTGCTCATGGAAGATATTATAACTCAAAGAATGTATGTACATGGAAGAGAGCATGTTCTTCCGAATTTGAGCCACACAGGACCACTGTACAAAAGAATTGGTGCATAGAAATGGAGCTGCATCAATTACTCGCACATCATCAAAGGTACAACACATAATATGTCGCAGCCAAAAATAAAGTCAAAGCTTTCAACCACCTAACTCATCCTGCCACAATAATAACACCACTGATATAGAACTAAACAGATCAATGGATGAGCTAGGAAAGACATGTGGAGTTTAAACTCTTGTCAAGGCATTGCCTCAAGTCATTGACCCTATCATCCACGTTGCAACCAGATGTGGAGTAGGCAAGACCCTACAAAATATAGAAATGAAGACAATACCAGCACCACCAATCACGATCCTCCAAAAATGCACACAGATCCAAAACCAAGGGCAGTAAACCTCTCTCATATAGGGGCTCTGACCAGTCTAACTTTGTGGCTCCAAATCAAGACGCAATCAACACAACTTGCCCCGATCATATAAGATCTCAACCAAGTAGTGATGTCCAAAATGCATCACTAATAAACCCTTTCAACCACAACGCACACAATATATTCCCTACAAAAAAAACCAACAGTAAAATGACTAAAACGACAAAACCTTAAAAGACTTACCAAGGTAATGAGTTCATCTCTATAGTAAAAATGATGTCATTACGTAAACACCAACTACGAAGACTTCCGACGTATCTCAGGTACGATGTCTATGTCAAAATGTTTTTGACGCCGCTGCTACCACATCTTATAAGAAAAACCTCACCACCATGGCTATTAGAGTTCATCAAAACATTATAAGGAATATGAAATAAAAATAAATAAATTAAAAATTTTCGAAAACAATTCCATCATGTATTTTTTTAAATAACAAATAAGCTAACCTTGTCGTATGATTTTACTTAGCTACGTACAATTGTGGAGGACGTCGCGATAAACTACATTTTTGTGAATGTACTTATATGTCTATCTAATTTTCCATTTTTAAGTAAGATTTTTGTTTGACTTATACGCACACCTCGAGATAAAGCTACATATAGTTGGTCGTGACTAAAAACATGTTCAGGAAGATAAATTACTACGTTGGGTATAGTTTGTCCTTGGAATTTATTAATTGTCAATGCGAATGCTAGTTTTATTGGAAATTGTTTTCGAATAAGTTTGAAAGACATTTTTACATTATCTGAAGGTCTTAGTGGGATTCATGGTATAAAAACTCTAGTTCCTTTAAAAGGTCCATTAGCTATTTCGGCATCTATAATATTTCTATGAAAGACGCGACAAATCAAACGTGTTCCATTACATAAGCCTATTTGTGGATCTAGATTTCTAAGTAAAATTATTGGACATCCTATTTTTAGTATCAATCTATGAGGTGGTAATCCTCCTGGAGAAATAGAATTTAAATATTCTTGTTGATAAAGATGTAATGAATCGTCCACTACACTATCAAATGAATAATAAATATATGTTTCACCTAAAAATTCAACTAAATTATTAATTTGTTCAACTGATTCATTTGTTGGGGTTAGTATAGCCCTATTGATTATGCATTCTTTGTTATTAAAATTTTTGTGTAATGATGAAAATGTAAAATCTATTAGGTCATGTATTGTTTGATCTCCTCGCCAAGGAATATTTATTTCATCAAGTACTTTAATCATATCTTCTTTAATAAGATTTTCCTCTCCATTTCCTATTCGCAAAAAAAAATCAGCAAACAAACAATCGTTTGTAGCACGCATATTGTTGATTAATTTTATTTTTATTACGTCTTTCCAAAATGGTGTTCTAATGAGAGAGGCATCTGTGGTTTCAGATCTTGTACCATTTGGGACAACCAAAGAATACTACTCGAAGTCGCCTCCTAATACTATGATTTTTCCACCAAAAAAATTATCTATACCAGTAATATCTCGTAGTGTTCTATCCAAAGCCTCTAAAGCGTGCCTATGAGTCGTAGTTGATTCATCCCAAATAATGAGAGAAGCATGTCGTAAAAGGTCTGCTAAGTCCATTTTTTGCTGATGAAACATGTTAAAGTGGAATCTAATAGAATAGGGATCTTAAATCTTGAATGTGCAAGATTTACCCCGGCAATGACATAGCAACAAATTCTGATGATGTAGCTGTAGCCAATGCAATTAATCCTTTACTACGTATGTATGCTAATATTGCTTTGTATAAGAATGTTTTCTTGTACCCCCAGGTCCATCTATAAAAAAATTGTATGTGCATGACTATCGATACTATGGATGACACTATCAAATGCATTTTTTTGTTGACTGTTTGATTTTCTTATTGAATCTAAATCTTTTGTTGATATTTGTATAGATTTTTCTTCAACTATAAATTTGTTAATGTTGGTTATTGATTCAGAAGTTAGTTGCGGTAAATCGTAATCGCAATATTTTTTTGATGTTGTGAGAGATAATTGGTTAAGTCTTTAAGGCAACAATTTATAAAGAAAGATTCATTTAGAGAATGGTCGTTTTTATATGCATTTTTGTAATCTTCAATCATATACGTCTTGTATTCATCCCATAATCCGCATACCCTAATTGGTTTGCAAAAAACTAAAATAGTAGCGAATAGTCTTCTTAAAGAACGTGGCATATGTACATTTGCAGCTTCTCATAAGCATTGAGTTACACTATCATCATCTTCTAGTAAACCTCTTTTTTCAGCAGATCGTTTAAATGTTTCATATGTAAATCCATCAACTGTACGCAAATCTTCAAAAGATATAGTCCCCTAACATGATTGAGTAATAATCTTAAATAGTAGCGTTCTCTGCCTGATGGTGAAACAATGTACATTCTACCAACTACCTTACATATATTTTGTCTTCGAGTCCACTCTTTAAGTCTTTTATTCCACCAATATCTTTATGAAAACTCGTAATATAAGTATTGTCTTGCATCTGAGTCAATAACATATTTCATACAAAACTCTATTAACATAGTTTTTGATCTATCACTATCATTTAATATGTCTTCTATAGACTCATCTATATTAAATTGGACTTGTTGATGATTAGGTAAGTGTATTTGTAGTCCAACTACCGAAGGTGAAATTCCATTCAATTGAAATTTGAATATTCTCCACAAAGCTTCTTGAGCACAGATCTACCTAGCATTAACAAACTGAGCTATCTTGTCATCTCGACTTGTATGTGTGGATACTCCAAAAGCAACGCGATCTGGACCTTTAAAGACATATTTGTACAAATATTTGACATATTTTATGCTTGAACAAATTTATATATTTATATGACAGTTATATTTTAAAAGTAGGTAAGAGTTATATGGAACTACCCAACGATTGTCTAAAGTTCTATTACCTATTGTGACTTATTTTCCATCGTCACGCTGCCTATATATAGGGTATGAATCATTACCTTGCAACATAGATGCAAAGAAAAGCTTTCGGATATGATTTTGTACATTTATTATTTTTCATTCATATTGCGTTTGTGTTTAACGATCCACATGGGTTATGCATCATATGTTTTGTTACTATAGAATACATCCTAGACTCTATTACAGACATGGAATTTCCGCTCTAACTAAAGAGTAATAATTATCAGGACAATTTAACTTATCACCTTCTTCTAAAATTAGCAACACATGTGAATGTGGCAATCCCCTCTTTTGAAATTCAATAACATGTAAATGAGCTATTACTTTACCTAACACACCTCTAACAAATAAGTCATGTTTCAATTCTTCTAGTTTTGATCAAAAAACTCTCGTTGTTACGTCAGGTCTATCTTGAGCCTTTTGTCTAGGTAATAGTTCTTGGGTAATTTCCAACTAATTAGTGTTGCAAGTGATGGTAATAAAAAGGTCGAGTTTTTCATACCTCCTAACGATTGCCATTGCATCTTGGTAGCAGTTATACATATCTCTTGGACTGCTAGTATATGATGAGGGAATAATTATTCTTCTACCAATATTACCTGCAAAATAACAAAGTCAAAATATTATAAATTATAGTAAGCATAATAAACTTATTTGTAATGAATACATAATATATAAAAATCACATTTATATCAACATGCAGTTGTTTCTCCTAAATTCGTTGCATCTTATAAACCTTGATATAGTTCAGAACGAATGATATATTGGTTCGTCTTCAGATATCGTAACCGCATTGTTTCTATCTTCACATACATGTCTACCACAAATTGTTGTAAAAGACGTCCACTGTAATGAAGTAGTGACATGCGTAATGGGCGAAACTGATATGTAAAAGTTAGTTTTTGTTAAAACAAATTAAATAGTTTATGTAATAGTAATAATATAATTATAAAAAAATTAAAATATTACGATATAGTAAAATTTAATAATTATACCTTAAGAACGTAGGAGTAGTATTGTCTGCAACTGATTCTTCAGTTATTTGAGTTACACAATTCCAAATGCCAACCGTGTTGCCCCAAAGGCAATAAAAGATGATATTGTAAGGGATTGTAGTATGCGGCCGTGTCAGCAATGTTACGATGGCTACCACTTTTTGTTTCTATTATGATATCTCTTTCTCTTAAATCTTCTAAACAATCATTTCCAATTAGTATTGTTGCAACTTGTGGTGTTGAAGGGTTGAAGGTAAAGCATCAATATGTCGATTAACCCTTACTTCTTGTATCAGTATTCTACAGTTCATCACATCCTCATGTCTACCTAATTGACTGGATGACATAAGGATTGTGTGCATCTAATATTAATTTTAATTTATGTAATAGACTTGGTCGTGTTATGTTTCGCTCTTGATGTCGGTGCTCAATTTCATTTTGAGTATCATATATATACATTTGTAAGTATCTTGGTCTTAATTCATTTATTGGTAGTAAACTTCCTATTCTATGGTAAATAGATCCTTGTGCACGATAAGTAAAGACTCCTTGTCTGGCACTTGCTAAGTTTTCATCTATATTAACTCTTATAGAGGTGAAGCAAAAAACATGATTATAAGAACGTATGTTTTCTCTAAAATGTTTACCTTCATCACTTTGATCTAGGAATATGTCTATTAATTCTTGTGGATTTTCGGGTGTTGGTAAATTTATTTTTCCATTGGAGCAACACAAATCTAAGGTCTCATGAACAAATAATCTGGCTCCACAATATGAACAAATTTTGGGTTCTTCAAGTATTATAGTTTGGAAGTTGTCATGTGC
This sequence comes from Stephania cephalantha, assembly GCA_039657325.1. Classification (NCBI taxonomy): domain Eukaryota; kingdom Viridiplantae; phylum Streptophyta; class Magnoliopsida; order Ranunculales; family Menispermaceae; genus Stephania; species Stephania cephalantha. The sequence goes on along the minus strand of CM077573.1, from coordinate 43,930,245 downwards.
GGGGAAATTTCTACCACTATTATGCCTATTAGGAAATGGTCTAGCGTTAGAAGAACTTGAACATGTTACTTGACAATTATTGATCAACGTAAAATTTTGATTGCTTTGCGTAGTAGTAATGAAACCTACATGAAATTAAAATTTGTATACAATTAATAATATTAATAGAAAGAGCATAATTTAAAATATAGTAAATGACAATAACATCTAATTACCATCTCTTTGGTTGCAAAGTAACCTTGCTTGTTGACGAATACATGTTAATCTTAGGGTTCTTGAATGGTTTACAATGTTAATGGTAGAGGTACCTGTAAAAAAAAAATTTAAGTTAATTGAGGAAAATATAATAATTATTTTTTTTGGAAAAAAACTTTACTTTCATTGGTACCTTTGGTTTCAGAAGACCTTGACCTAGCTTGTTGACAAATGTGCGTCAACCTTGAAGCGGTTGTATTATGTTTTACAAAATTACTTGTAGATGTACCTATGAAAGACATAATAATTAGCATGGTGTATTATATTAGTAAGAATATATAACTTAAGTAATGAATAAATTATTTAAAAATATAATTGTATGTACCTTCCATGGAATTGTAGCGTTGTAAATATCTTTGATGTCGAATATTCCTTTGTTCAATAGTCTCGGGAGTCTCTTGATTTCGTCGAGCTACGAGTAGGTCCTCCCTAGCTGAGTTTGACATATTTTGACGTCCCTGCCTTTGAGATAAACGACGACGATTTCGTTGTTCGTTCATGGTAGCAGTTATATTATTGAATTGTTGATCCATATAATCTAATGGTCTACAATTGATGGAGGAATTTGTTAGATCATAAAAGTATGTATATCTAACAAAATACTTCTACTTTTATTACAAAACACCCAAATCTAGTTTAAAGCAATTTTGAGCAATCAATCAATAATTAGTGGAAAGCACCAATGTAAAATTGATTTTTTGTAAATTATCACATGACCCAAAAATTTAAAATTTGGATGGAATGGTTAAGAGAATTATTGAAAATCTTAGTCATAAATCATTGAAGGTTAAAAGTATTTAATCAATCTATATGGATTGCAATTTTTGCAATCAAGTCTAATGTAAAAAACTTAAATTATGAACCAATTAGAGTTAAATGGACTGGATCTAATTGGATTTGCGGATTCATGAACACCCCTAGATGTGATCAATAAATTTCATGTCCACAAAGTTTTTGGTACAATTTTACATTACACGCAATGTTGTCAAGTTGTAAAGGAGATGTGAAGGAAATAAAAATTAAAATAGTTTAATAATTGTAGAGAATTTTTAGTCATAAACAAAATTAATTGTTTGAGCTTTGAATTAAAATTAGTGGTTTTGTAATTCACGAAAAGAAAAAAAATATATTGAATTAATATTAGTTGTACCTACATATATGTTGTAGGATTGTTTTGTTTCTAAGAAAAATTAAAATGTTTATCATAGTTTTGAAAAACTTAAGCCAATTAGATTGATTGGTATTGTTATTAAATTCATTAATTTATGCATTTCATAATTTGTCTCCATGCCTTTGAATAAACTTTTTCTATAAAGTAGTAATATAGTGGGACAATTTTTAATAGAACTGCAATAAATCCTCTAATTTGACCCATTTTAATTTAATGCTAGCTACATTTGACGAAGAGTTTTAAAATTTTTCTTATTTCTAGGATCGAACTCAAGACATTTGATTAAGGAAAGATGGACCCTTGCCACCTTAATTACAAACATTGAGATGCACATGCATGCATACATTTTTCTTGCACAATGCAAAACTCAACGGACATAAACAATTGTAGGTATCAAATCCACCTCTATGAGGTTAGTTGGTCCAATCCTTAAAAAAATACATTTAAATGTATACCAAATCATTGTTGAAAGTATGTAACCTAAAATATACGTATGATGAAAGTTGCAATTGTATATTAGGAGGACCACTTGGCAACTTTGTATATATAGGGCTAATAATAAATGTGGTTAAACAAATGAAAGAAAAATCTGTTTGTAATTTATACAAATAATTCACAAATAGAATTCACAAATAATTAACAAACAAAATTCACAAATTAAAGCAAGTAATTGACAACCAAAAATGGTTTTTTGAGATTTTAATTCAAAGCAAGTGTTTGAAGCTTTGAATTTTCTTATTAAAAAAAGAAGCTTTGAATGTTTCATGTCTAAGAAAATAAAAATTGTTCACAAACATTATTACTAAAAAGAAGATACGCAATATTCAAGTATTAATCAACCACAATAACACCACCAATCTCTATTTTTGTAAGGAAAAAAAAAGAAACATAGACCAATGTAAAAATCCTTAACCCTTTTTCTCTACCAACCTCAACTTCTCCACTATTTATAACCATTGGAGATAAATCTATGACCATGTGGTATATTCATGGGAAATAAATAATTTTCACCAGATAATTTTGCAAATCAACAACACCTCCTCAACATTATTATCCAAAAATTCATATTGTTATTGCTCAACGCCCAATTATAAATTGAAACTAAAGTACCATTAGAGTGCATCGATTGAAAAATTTACATAATTCAACAATGATGAAATAATTAGAATACTAAATTTTATCAAGGAGATTAAAATGCAAATTGAACCTTTGATGGACTTGGATTGTATCATCTGCCACTTAATGTATCCATCTTCGATATCGGATAATTGTGCATAGCAAAACAAACCGTTGATACAATTGGTTACTGAGAAAATCGAGAAGGCAACTATTACGATTTTGAAACTTTTAAGAAACGTACAATAAGTAATCTCGCTTATGTAAATTATAGGAGGCGAGACAACAAATGAAAATGTATATTTTTTTCCTTATATTTATCGCAAAAAGAAAGTAATCAATGATAGATATAGATAAATAGATTATATAAAGACACACATAAACTTATTTTTTTAAAAAGAAATACATGCGTATAAATGTAACATAAATAATGAAAGTAGACTCATATAAAATTGAGGACAATGAATATAATCTTAATCTAATCTAATAATAATTAATGAAAGAACAACTTAATTGATGTCAAAAATAGTGTGACATTATGGATCACTTGTTTATGGTGTTATACATAAAATAAGTTTCATAATTTGAATGAACATTGAATAATAGAATAGTTTAATTAATTTTTTTATAAATATAAAATGTAATGGTCATGTATATTTTAATGTTATTTGTCCTTAAAAAATATTTAAATTTTATTTATTTTCACTTTTTTTTATAAGACTATGCTTGCATGTTTCTATTTTTTCATATAATAATAAAAAATTAATGATCATGTGCCATGTATTTAGGATATTATAAAAGTATTTTAAGCAATGTACAAAAAAAATTTATTTTCTTATCATATTTTTTACATATTTTTTTGACATAAATTTTCTTATCATTTGTTTTAAGTAAGAATAGAATTCCTTGATTTAAGGAATTTATGTGTACTACTTTTAATTGTTTAGCAATATAACAATTAGGGTAATCTCGTTTTTTTAAGTTAACAATAAAACATTGTAGGATATTGTTTCCATTTTTAAGTAATCTTGAAAATTTTAATTTTTGGGTTGAGAAAAGAGTGGCGATGAAACTCCTAAATTAGTGGACCATTAGTGGACGTTTTTGTGTGAACTCATAAATTAATGGTCAATTTTAATTTAACCATAATTTGACTTAAAAAAAAGAAAGAAAATGTAGTAATTGTAGGAACACCTTAATTAGTGGACGATTTTAATGCAACTCTATAGTGACAACTTACCTATTAAATCTATTATTTTATGCAATTAAACTCTTTTATGACATTTTATCTATTATAAATCTCTTTTTTTTACACAATCTATTATAAATCTCTTATTTTAGGCAATGAAACTATTTTATTTACGTAAACCTAAATTAGTGGAATATTGAATCAATTTGATTAATTCTTATGCAATCAATTGAATACATCACCTTAATTAATAGGCCTTTGTTGGTCGAATCAATTGAAGGGATGAAGATGAACTAAAAAATTCACTTGTTAAGTACATTTAACAAATATATTAAGGAAAAAAATTCATGTAAAGTATTTTGAATGATGATGAAGACTATTTAAAAAATTAAAGAAGACAATCAACGCAATGGGAGTAAATAAATTTTACACTAATGGAATAGAATCATGCAGTACCTCACCTATTGTAGTGTGGTAGAAACTTTTGAGTGTCAATTAAAGAGTAGGAAGGAGAGTATTGTCGCATATATGAAAGGAATACAAAAAAGTATGAGAGGAGAAGAAGGTACATGTATATACGGGAAGAAGTAAGATTCTAAAAAGTGGATCTGAAATGGATAAACATGTTGGCATGAGTGGATACAAAAAAACAGTTTTGAAAACTAAATTCAATTCAAATCTCTAAATATGTGGGGACCCGGAGATCACAAAATTAACATCGCCTCTTAATTAGCCACCGTGGCCAAAAAGCCTTTATTTTGGAAAGTTGTTCAACAATCCTTATTTATAGAATAATAATTAGGGATGCAGGTGGGCCGGGGAATCTCCATTTCCCACTGGGATTTGCCCCGACGGGGTAGGGATTCCCCGCCAACTAACCCCCATGGGGCCGGGGACGGGGGCAATTTAATCCCCACCATCGGGGGTGGGGCGGGGCGGTATTACCCCCCCCCCCACCACCACCATGGGGAATCCCCATGGGGATTCCATGGGGATTCCCCATAGGAATTTTGAATATTTCATGTAGGAGTTGCATTAAAATCATTAAATTTTATATTTCCCTTTTTTGTATGGTGAATGTTTCACATAATGTTTGAAAAATCGACCTACAATTGCGAAGAAAAAGCTTTTAATGATTTTAATTTCGGATCTATAATGTATTTGATCTCTTTTTTTAGACACTATGTAAAAAAAAAAAAAAAAAGTAAAGGTGATGGGGAATCCCCATGTGGGTGGGGATCCCCGCCGGATGGGGAATGGGGTCAAAAATTCCCCAATGGGGAATTTCAAGCGGGAATCCCCGCCCCGCTATAAGTGGGGATGGGGATGGGGATTGCATTCCTTGCTCCAAACTCGCCCCACTTGCATCCCTAATAAATATCTATATATTCTGCTTGGCGGAGAGAGAGAATCGTGGAATAGAGAGAGAATCGTGGAATAGAGAGAGAAACGTGGAGGAGAGAGAGAGAGAGAAACGTGGAGGAGAGAGAGAGGAAAAACGTGGATGAGAGAGAGAAGTAAATCTCCAAATCCCACTTTATTAGGGAACCACCTATTAATTCGAGTACTTTTAGAAAGTAATTCAATTTTGGTCCGCACATTTAAATTCAAAATCGCCTATTAATTTGGAGTTATCAATTAAATTACTAATTTATCCCAAATTTTAAATATTTGTATCAAAACACTTAGGGGCATTGTCGGGACTTTTAGCCAAAAAGGCTTCACGGTTAACCGCTTTGGATTTGCTATTATAATAGTTTAGATATATATATATATATATAAAAACACAATTGTGATGTTTTTTTTATTAAATATAAAAAATCACCACTTCATATGATATAAAATATGTACAAGGTCTTTTAAAAAACGGGTACGAGCTTTAAAACTATATTTATTATTTATTTCTTATTATATAAAAATGGTTTATAATTGGTATAATCTTTTTGTCAAAAAAAATCGGTTTTTTAATTTTTATGTTAATTATTCAATAATTATTTATAATTTGTTTTTTTTAAAAAAAAAAACTGTCACCTCATCAATTGAAGGAGGTAATCAACATTGTTCATTGGAGAGCATTTTTAGACTTCAATGTCTATTTGAGCCACGTAAAGGGCTCTGTTTGGTAAGCACAAACTAGCTGATAAGCTAGTTTATTTGTTAAGCAGTGTTTGGTTTGTAGCTTATTTTAAAAATAATCTAGATGATAAGCTCCCAATTGAAACGCTACTCTTAGTAGCGTTTGAACCGAAAATTCGTCGTTTGGGTTTTTTCTCGCGATTATACCCTTATTTTTACGGTATTAATAAATTAATGCCCTTGCAAATTAGTAAACAAAATACGTACTTAAAAGAATTTCTTTGGTTCCGGTACCTTCGTTCTAGGCTTCGCTGCGACCGCACCCTCCGAGGATCCGCCCACTGCTCGCTTGAGTAGGCCCACCTCCATGGCCATGTTCGTGGTCGTTTCCGTGGTGAGTTCTCCTACCGAGCGCACATCCTCCGCCAACTCCTCAAATTTGGCTTTCCACATTGATAGCATAGCCTCTAATGACTCTCTTCTAGCCACCAAGGAAGCCACCAACATCTCTAGGCCTTCAAGGCGCTACGCCATCCTTGAAGACTCCCCGTCTCCACTGGGACGGCTAACGTTGTCATCATTTGTTCTAGGTGAGCTACCCTATCACCAAGATCACTCGCTGCTCGGGTCGCCATCGCCACCGAACGAGGCTCTGATAATATTAGTACCCTGCGATTATACCCTGGTAGAGTTTGCACTAGACCAACAGTTATATAATACGTTATTAAAACTTATTGAATTTAAAATTAACATATAGCTTAATATTGTAAATGAAAAAAAATAGTGATTAATAATTAACTAAATATTATAAAACAAAGAATTTCACTAAAATTAAAAATCATTACACATTAATTTCTTAATTATAAATAATCTTGTTAGATATTTATTACGTATTAAATAAGTTTTAACAACATCGAGTATAAAAATATTTTTAGATGTTATAAAAATATTTTTAGATGTAGTGTTCGAGTGGTGGGCTATCTTACATATTTTTAATTTTTTTTACTAATCTACTATTTTTTTTAAAGTTATAGAGAGATTTCTTTAGAAATGAAGAATATTCGCAATAACATTGCTTCTCAATTATGGATGATGCGTTAGGTGTATGTATAGTTATTCAAGTCGTTTATTGTATTTTATTTACATCTGTTTATTTTTTGCGAATTATTATAAATTAATATAGAGTTATTTTCATGTAAGCATTTATGAACACACATAATTATATTTCTAAATAATATAAATTATTTTATGGTATTAATTTGTATTTTGTAAATAAAATACAGAGTTATTTATAACAATTAATTATATGATTATATAATTAATACACTTAATTGTGTCATATGTCCTTTATTGTCATTTTGCATTATCAGCTAATCAATCAACTATCATTCCAAACGGTTTTTAGTTGATCAGCTAGATTATCAGCTTTCTGCTACCAGCTAGTAGATTATCAACTATTAGCTAGATTATCAGCTATCAGCTAGTTTATCAGCTATCGGCTAGATTATCAGCTAGCCTTGCCAAACAGAGCCAATTAATTTGGAGTTATCAATTAAATCTCCAAATCCCACTTTATTAGGGAACCACCTATTAATTCTGGTACTTTTATAAAGTAATTCAATTTTGGTCCGCACATTTAAATTCAAAATCGCCTATTAATTTGGAGTTATCAATTAAATTACTAATTTATCCCAAATTTTAAATATTTGTATCAAAACACTTAGGGGCATTGTCGGGACTTTTAGCCAAAAAGGCTTCACGGTTAACCGCTTTGGATTTGCTATTATAATAGTATAGATATATATATAAAAACACAATTGTGATGTTTTTTTTTATTAAATATAAAAAATCACCACTTCATATGATATAAAATATGTACAGGGTCTTTAAAAAAACGGGTACGAGCTTTAAAACTATATTTATTATTTATTTCTTATTATATAAAAATGGTTTATAATTGGTATAATCTTTTTGTCAAAAAAAAAATCGGTTTTTTAATTTTTATGTTAATTATTCAATAATTATTTATAATTTGTTTTTTTTTAAAAAAAACTGTCACCTCATCAATTGAAGGAGGTAATCAACATTGTTCATTGGAGAGCATTTTTAGACTTCAATGTCTATTTGAGCCACGTAAAGGTGTACATTCTGCCCACTCTGCTAATGTGGCATGAATCCACAGCTACAATTAATCCACATTTACCATAGGAGGATGCTCTAATACTTTGTCCACGTGGCATACGTGGAAGACGAAGCAACTGATAGTCTAATGGTACCAGCTTTCGATCCAAGGTTTCCGATTTGCATTCGAGCTTCCAAGACTTAGGAACGGTTATTTAGGTAATTAAGTTGGCCGGACTTTTTTGTTGGAAAAGGGATACGGGGTGCTCTAATGCAACCAAATTGGCATCTACTCTCCTTTTTGATTTTTAATTATTGTCAAACTGGCATCTACGTTTTATTGGTGCTGCAATTGCATTTGAATTATTGAAGGCGACAATTGATATTAGATCTCATTTTCCGTTTAAATTAAAAGATGGAAGCTTGCAACGAAGAGAATCTGGAGACTCAACATTCAGATGAACAGCAATCTCTTGAAGGCACAACATTCATCAGGACCTGTTTCAATGGAATTAATGCTATGTCAGGTTATATCTCTTCTCTATATGCTTTGTCTCATCATATAATTTAGTTATGGGAAATTATAATATATATATTTATATATATATTTATAACAATTAATAGCAATCGAACATGATTGATATATCCATGTAAACTACCCCAATTAATTTGGGAATGACCCGATAGTTTGGTAAGAGATTTTGTAGTAAGAGGTCATGAGTTCGAACCCACTAAGGCAAGTTGTTTATTTCCTATCAAGGAAAAAAAATAAAAATAAATAAAACTAATTTGTTACTGATGATTTGTTCTTTTATCTGTATGTACTATGTAGCAATCAACACACAAGTATGTAACAATTAGGTCAAAATCCAAAGATCTTAAGTGATCTTTCCAAGTTTCCATGATATGAATGTTTAGGTTTTATTGTAGTAGTACCCACTGGCGGGCCCAAGTACTTGTGGAGATGTGTAGACCGAATATAGTCCCATATTAGTTATAAATGGCTTCTTGAGAAAGTTCATAAGAGTGATTCTCTCATCTCATAATATTGATGTCTTTTTGGAGTAAAACATCACACCGATGTTGAAGGTGGTTAAGTTGGGGTCAATATCGGTATTAGCGGAGATCCACGCGCTTGTGTAAGCGTGCGCAAATGGGCCCAACAAGTGGTATCAGAGCCGATGGTCAAGTTCGGCCTGGACAAAACATGTCTGTCAGTAGTCGCATGTGTGACTCGAGTTGTTCTCCTTCGAGATGGTAGTGACAATATTAGATCATGTGATGTGCTCATCTTGGATGGATTTCGGTCCTAGGTGGAGATTGTTGGAGATGTGTATGGACCAAAATATAGTTCTACTTCAGTTTAATGTGACTTCATAAGAAAGTACTTAAGTGCATGTGGATCTCTTCCCAAGTAGTACCGATGCCTTTTGGAGTAAAGTCACACACTTATATATATATGACCTCAAGGTGGTTAAGTTGGGGACAACATCTGTACTAGTGAGATTCACGGACCCGTGGATAAAGGCACGGGCGGTCCCATAGTTTTATGAGACCCCCCATATATATATATATATGCATTCTTCATCCTATGAAATTAAGAACTTGAAAATGTTTGAGTTAGTCTCGGGCTAATATTTATACTTTCACCCAACAAAAAATAAGCCCACCTAGTCAAAGTCGATTAACAGAAACAAATAATAATAATAATAATAATAATAATAATAATAATAATAATTAATTTGTTCAAGTGCACGACCCAACAATGCGTTTTTTGTTTTTTTGTTTTTCGTTTTTTGTTTTTTGTTTTTTTTTTTTTTGAGGAAAGGCCCAACAATATGTTAGTGAAAAGTAAAAAATGGTGACCAAAGCAAGTGCGTTGAAGTGGTTCGACACTCAAACGGCTTAAGAGAAGGTCTCGAGTTCGAAACTCTACGAATCAAGTCCAGATACTGAATAATCTACTAGACCCAAAAATAAAAAAAGTTAAAAAGGTGATTGGATGACATTCTTTTATTTGGGTACATACAATTGCTACAAAGTTGTTGGACTCTTTTGCACACGCAATATTTATGTAGTTTGTATGCATGCAATGTCACTCAATACATAGTGTAGCAAATACATATGTATGCTAATAAAAGATAATATTTTGCTTTATTTCAACGAAAATTGAAGTCACAACCTCCCTAAATTTTATCTTTTAACAAGTGATATATTTAATTTATCTCATTAGAAAAGCTTCGACAAAGAAAATTCCTTTTTAAGATAAAAAAAAAAGTGTTTTTTATGCTCATGTTAAACAACTCTTCGGAAATATTCATCAACATTAATAGTTGGAAGTTTGTTGTTTTCATATATAATTTAGACTCTAATTAATTTGATATCTCTTTTTTCTTATAAATGTTTCTACTTATTTTTTTAATTTATAAATTATTATGAAATCTAATATAAATGATCGATTTCTTGGTTATTTAATCGCGTTGAGGGTACAGTTGTGATAGGACTCCACTTGATTTTTATTTTGCCTTGATAATTAATAACGACTCGATTTGCGTGGCTAAACATTTAGTGGTGCGATCATGTGCCTTAAGTCATAGTTCAATCACAAGTAATCAATTGGTATCTTCATAAAGAGAATGCTAAGGTGACCATGTACGGACACTCACTATAAGTTATAAGTCTGCCCCTTGTAATACCTCCGGCCTTATTAATTACTTAACCAATAACTATAACATTAAATCACTAATGGTGGAGCCTTATTAATTACTTAACCAATAACTATAACATTAAATCACTAATGGTGGGAGCGGCTATTTATGTGAGAATTGCTAGAATGACAATGGGATATATGTCACACCACAAGACATATTGGCTCACAAGAGCCATTCATGTGTGTCTTGAAATGCAAATATATATAGATCTCGATGCATAACACATAAGTTAAGGGCACATGAAGGGCTCTTGTGAGCCAATATATCTTGTGGTGTGACATTTTTTGTTGTGGTTCTAGTATTTTCCTATATATATATTATTGCCTGGGTCACACCCTCCAGTAGGGGTACTCATACCTTCTATAAAGAAATTAAAGAAGTATATAAAGACATAAAGATAATAATTAAGTTAATAAAATTACCAAATTACCGAAATTGACAAGTAGGAGTAGCACTAATTGATACAAAGATTACGAAAGGGTGGTTATGGTGGTTTGGTCACCTGCAAAGACGTCCTACAAATGCTCCTAGAAAACTTGACTCAATAGAAACTGTAGAAATTCGACGAGGTAGGGGTAGACTAAAGTTAACATGGGATGAATTAATTATGATGAATTTGAATGGTTTTGAAAGCTCACCATCAATCGCACTTAATCGAGCACAATGGAAAATTTTGATCTATGTAGCCGGCCCCTATTAATTTAAGATCGAGACTATGTTGTTGTTATTGTTGTTGTTGTTGTTGTACCGAAATTGATAAATACAAATTGTTTATAGCTCGATTAGGTAAAGCTAACTAATAATTTAGTTGAAAGATGGTAATATAGTTGAGAGCTAATAATTGAATCGCTGATGGTTGACAGCTGAAAGTTGATATTCAACTAATCGATTATAAAATCGTTTTGAACCAACTGACTGAGGACATATACACATAGAAGGACATATTTACTAATAAATAAATCTTATAATAAAATATCAAAAAATAATTAATCTTATAATAAATTCATACATTATTTTGACATATTAAAAATAATACTTATTTGTGTTAATCATATAAATTATAGTTTAAGCTTTAATTTGATTGGGCAATCAAGGATTAATTCAATTTTCATACATTTTGGTAAAAAAAAAAGTTTCTGCCAAAAAAAATGTTGCATTTGGTTGTGATGCTGTGAAAGTCTTCCTAATTGATTATTCGACTCCATGAATAGTACGATTCAGGATATTGAGAATTAAAATTCTAATTCTCCATAAAAAATACTCAATTTCTTATTTCATAATCAAAATCAATCAACTAAAAATATTACATAGCCTTTATATATAGGCTTAATATGCAAATATATCTTAATGCTTCAAGGTTTTTGCAAAAATATCCTAACGTTTTGATGTTTGCAAAAATATAATGGAAAATGCTAGAATGATACTCCAAGCGACACTCAAAATGACACTCTTATGACGTGACATGCGGGTCCTACGTAAAAATGTGATGTGGCGTGTTGACCCACATTCATGGGAGCCGTCGTGCACGCTTCGAGATACGTACCACACTTGTTATGCACCAGGAACTATTTTGCGCTCACTCGTTTTTACGTGAGACCCACATGCCACGTCATAGAGGTGTCCCTTGGAATGTCATTTGGGGTGTCATTCAAGTATTTTCTAAATATAATAACATTTTGGTTTCATGTATGCAAATTGTATCTTTACTTGTAATTATTATGTGTCAAACTACAATAAAAAAGATGAATGTTCACTAGATTACATACCCATTATATTTATATGAAAAAATATTTTCAATTGTATGCATAATTTTTTATATTTTTAAATGTAATTCACTAAAAAAAAAAAGGAAATGAGGATACAATTTACCAAAAATAAAAGATTATGATATTTTTACCAAAATTCAAACGTTATGATATTTTTGTAAAAACCTTAAAATGTTATGATATATTTGTCTATTAAACCTTATATATAGGCTTTGAAAAATGCTAGAATGACACCTTAAATGACACCCTAAGTGACACTTCTATGATGTGACGTGTGAGTCCCACGTAAAAATGAGTGTGTGCAAAATAGTTTTTGGTTCATAACTCGTGTAGTGTGTATCTGGAAGCGCGCACGACGGCTCCTGTGGATGTAGGCCAACACGCCACATCACACTTTTACGTAGGCCCCACACGCCACATCACACTTTTACGTAGGCCCCACACACCAAATCATAGAGGTGTTACTTTGGGTGTCATTCTAGCATTTTTCATAGGCTTTTCATTAACAAAAAAACAATAAATAAAGAAACTTCTAATTCAAAAAAATGTAAAATCGTTAATTAAAGTCTCCTAATGTATCGATCAACTTTCATAATATTCACCGATTAATTAACTTCCTAATTAAATTAAACTTCTATTATTTAACTTACCTAATAGACTTAATAACGCAACAAAGATCTTCCAAATTGAATTGCTCAAAAAACTACGAACAAAAAACCTAAGGCCAAATAATTAACAACTAAATTCTCAAAAAAAAAAAAAAAAAAAAAACTCAAGTTTTTCATTAAACATCAAAAATCAAATCCAAAATTGTTACGAAGTCTTTATATATAGGCCTTAGTAAACAAAAACCCAATAAAAAAATAAAAAATTAGTAATTAGAATCGGTTGCAATTTAAACATTCCAACTTGAACTAGAATTCCTAATATAGATAAATACTAATATCCTAAATAACTAAACTACCTTAATTAAGTTTTCTAGCATAAGCTGCGTTGCTAACTTCCTAATAATATTATAAGACTTTTCTAATTGACTAAAATTCCTAAATATTAATATTTAAACAAATTCACCCTACGCCGACATCATAATCTCCCTATTGATAAAAATTCACCCTCGAATTTTTGTACCTTCTCGTGATTTTCGATTCGGAATAACCTTTTCCTCAAAATTATGCTTGATTGACTTGATAATAGGAAATAAGAAAAATTAGCCAGTCTCACTTTTAAGACTCGCCAAATCAATGTGCTCGAGAAAGTCTTGAGAAACTTCATTGAAGTCGACATCGCCCGCGATCAAGTTAACGAACAAAAAAGTTTTGCGAATTTGATTTCTTTTCATGCAACTGAGAAACTTCCATGGAACATTGATTAACGGTCGCATCGTCAACCGCTGCTGAGGAACTTGTAGATAGTAGAGTATTCTTGACAACACGACCATCATCTCCAAAGACCACCACCGTGTCTTCGATGAAGCCTTGGTTGTCGTTGTCAAACTTTGGCGATTCATCAAAGTTGACATAATTTTCCTCGTCTTCAAATTCACATTCTCCATTAAAAGAGGAATTTCCTTCTGTTTCTTAAAAAACAGTCCTTCAACTGTTTGGGACAAGGATCCCATGAATCCTTAACAACTTTGTCATCCCTGTAGATAACTCATTTAAGTTGCACACACATTTGTTCCTATGACGCAAGAAATTGAGTGAAAAACTGCTTAGTTCGAACTTGGTCATCTTGTTCATAAACATTGTTGACTTGATGTTGGTTCTAATTCTTCTTCGGCGCCATGATTATCTCCAAATCACGGTTGATGAAGGCTCTGATAACAATTACTGCGACGAGGATCTTCCAAATTGAATTGCTCGAAAAACCACGCAAACAAACAACCTAGGGCTAGAGAATTAACAACTAAATTCTCAAAAGAAAAAAAAAACTCAAGTTTTTCATTAAAAATAAAAAAATCAAATACAAAATTATTACAAAGTCTTTATATATGGGCCTTAATAAACGAAATCCCAATAAAAAATAAAAAAAAATTAGTAACTAGAATCATTTAAATATACCAACTTGGACTAGAATTCCTAATATAGATAAATACTAATATCCTAAATAACTAAACTACCTTAATTAAGTTTTCTAGCATAAGCTACATTGCTAACTTCCTAATAATACTATAAGACTTTCTTAATTGACTAAAAATCCTAAATATTAATATTTACACAAATTACCAATTTCTTGACCGTGGCCCATATTCCCATATGTCCATACACTATATATTCTTGTGATACACATCCCCGATTCAACCCACGCCACGCCGCACCCTATATTTATATCCTAATTCTCTATATATAATACTAATAAATATACAACAACAACAACATAGCCTCAGTCCCAAATTAACTGGGGTCGGCTACATGGATCAAACTTTTCCATTGTGCTCGATTAAGTGCAATTGATGGTGAGCTTTTCAAACCATTCAAATCCCTCCTAATTAATGCATCCCATGTTAACTTTGGTTTGCCTCTACCTCGTCGAATTTCTACAGTTTCTATTGAGTCAAGTTTTCTAGTTGGGGCATTTGTAGGCTGTCTTTGCAGGTGACCAAACCACTGCAACCGCCCTTCCCTAATCTTTGTATCAATTGGTGCTACTCCTACTTGTCTTTGAATTTCTATATTTCTTATTCTATCTTTACGAGTTTTACCACACGTCCACCTAAGCATCATCATTTCTGCTACGTTCATTTTATGTAATTGTTGTTGCTTTACCGCCCAACATTCACTTCCATAGAGCATAGCTGGCTTAATTGCGGTCCTATAAAATTTTCCTTTTAACTTAGTAGGAACATTTCGATCACAAATCACCTCTGTTGCACTCCGCCATTTCTTCAATCCAGCTTGAATTCTATGTGTGACATCATTCTCAATGTTACCATCATTTTGTATGATTGATCCTAGGTATCTAAAGTGGTATACCTTAGGAACTTCTACTTCCCCTAATTTTACCACTTCATCATCTCGATGTCTAGTGTTTCTAAACTCACGGTGCATATATTCGGTTTTCGTCCTACTCAACTTAAAGCCTTTAGATTCTAATTTATTCATCCAAAGTTCTAATTTATGTTTTCTCACGAGATTTCTGATTAGAAACCACTTTATCTTCAAAAATAAGCTTTACCTCATCATCTAAAATGCTAACAAAAAGTTCTGATAGTTGAAAAAGTCCTTCATGGAAGACTTGTCGTCGATTACCAACTACCACTTCAAGTACCTGAGGATTTTTGTGAGAAACTACCTCGATGACAAAGTCATCGTCTCCAAATACTACCTTGTCCTTCACGAACTCGTGCCCATCATCATTAGACCTTGGCCCCTCGTTTAAGTTGTCAGAGTCCCTATTGAAGAAAATAGACCTGTACTTCACCATAACCGCAAAGAAAAAAAAATCTCATCTTCTGCTTTTTCAAATACAAATATTCCTCATCGTCGAAATATTCCTTTTCTGGTTCTTCACCAAAAGCAAACTCCACCCTCAATTGCATGGTCATCCGAACTGAATTAAGGCTTTGATACCAAACTGATGCAGCGAAAGACTTCCAAATTGATTATTCGACTCCACGAATAATACAATTAAGGGCATTGAGAATTAAAACCCTAATTCTCTTAAAAAAACTCAATTTCTTATTTCATAATCAAAAGGAAATCAATCAACTAAAATTATTACATATAGCCTTTATATATAGGCTTTTCATTAACAAAAAAATAATAAATAAAGAAATTTCTAATTAAAAAAAAAAAGCAAAATCGTTAATTAAAGTCTCCTAATATATCAACTTTCTATTCTGACACACTATTGACACCTATATTCACTGATTACTTGACTTCCTAATGTTATATATTGTTATTTTGGGATTTCTTGTTTTTCTTTTAAATATTTCTTGTTTATTTTCAATATAGCTTTATTTTTTATTTTTTATTTTTATTTTTTTATTTTTTGGCTCTAATATCAGGAGTTGGAATATTATCCGTCCCATATGCATTATCTGAAGTAGGATGGTCTGGTTTGATCCTTCTTTTACTAATGACAATTGTTTGCTGGTATACCGGACTTCTTCTAAGCAATTGCATGATTGCTCATCCATTCATCAGAACATATCCCGATATTGGCAAGCTTGCTTTTGGATACAAAGGAAAAGTTATAGTTGCATTCTTCTTATATCTTGAGTTATATCTAGTAGCAATTGAGTTTTTAATATTGGAAGGTGACAACTTAAACAAGTTGTTTCCAAATATAAGTTTTAAAGTCGGAAATCTCAAAATCAAAGGGAAACAAGGATTCACGATGCTTGCAGCGTTAGTGTTTTTGCCCACAACATGGTTAAATAGTTTGGAACTACTTGCCTATATTTCTGCTGGTGGGGTTCTGGCTTCTATAATCCTCGTGCTTTGTGTTCTTTGGGTTGGTGCAGTTGATGATGTTGGATTTCACGAAAGAGGACAATTTTTAAAATGGAGTGGGATGCCAACAACTCTTAGTTTATATGCTTTTTGCTATAATGGTCATGCTGTGTTTCCTACATTATTCACTTCAATGAGAGATAACAGACAATTCTCTAAGGTAAATTACAAATATATTACTAACTAGAGTTAAACTAGCTTTTTTTTTTTTTTTTTTTTTTTAAATAATCGATAACTAACTTCGATCTACAAATATTCATCGTTTATTATTATTTGCAGGTGTTGGTCATTAGTTTTCTTCTATGCACTTTTAATTATGCATCAATGGCAATTCTAGGCTACTTGATGTATGGGGACACCGTAGAATCCCAAGTAACACTGAACCTTCCTATTAAAAAGGTCAGTTCAAAGATAGCAATCTATACAACATTGATAAATCCATTCACCAAGTATGCATTTATGATCTATCCAATAGCGATGGCAATTGAAGGTCGATTTCAATACTATAAAAGCAAGTTTATCAGCATTCTTATCAGAACTTTATTAGTGATCAGCACTGTTGGCGTTGCATTATCTATTCCTTTTTTCGGATACCTGATTTCTTTGACGGGCGCATTCTTATGTGTGACAGCAACAATGTTGATTCCATGTATATGCTACCTCAAGATTTCAAAGAGATATTGCAATTTTGGACTGCAATGGCTAGTGATTATCAGCATCTTGGTAGCGGGGTCTTTGGTTGCTATCTTAGGAACCTACGTGTCTTTAAGAGAGATTGTGCACCATATGTAAACTTTTTTATGCTGCAAAATAAGTATAGAACCTATATTTACTTATTTTTTACGAGTGTCAATTAATACTGTAGTACGCTTTTGCAAAAGCTGTCATAAATTTTAACAATTTATAATCCTGTTTTTTGGGTTGTGTGGATTGAAACTATATATCGTCTCAATTCAGAAATACTTCACAGTACATATTGCGATTGTTGTAAATTGGATGACCCTATAACCAAGCTTATGAATGATCACATTGTCAAGCATGACTCTCACATTGAATTGTAACATCAAGCATGGCTTCCACGTTGAATGTAACTTGTACACTCCATGTAAGTTGTATTCATCTCCAATGTATAATTACTTGTCAATGTATTGTCATGTAACTTGTAATCTTATATGACATGAGAGTTTGGTGTAACTTGCACACTTTGTGTAAGTACCCATTCTCATCATGACTATATAAGAGGGTTCATTCACTTGTAAAGAACACACCAATATTGGAATGAAAATCTCTACATTCACATCTTTAGCTCTATTCTCTGCATGTCTCATTTTCTCTACTTGTTCTAATAGTTTTAGTTTTATGCCTTCTATACTTAAGTCTCTAACAAGTTCAACTTAAGTTCTAGTTGGCTTACAACTTAGTTTACAACACGTAATCAGCACGAAGTTGCTCTACAAGATGAGGTCTTGAGATCAAAAAGCTTTTAAAAGGAGACAAAACTAAGAAGGTATAATTCTTGTTAATTTAAATAAGTTCAATTTATTTCCATGTTATCATGGTTAATTTCTTTTTGTTACATGCATTATTTATGTATATATACTTTATTCATACACTATGCATTGTAACGTCAGCGACTATGAAAGTATGCTCTGTAGTTGCGTCTTGGACGATCTTTTACATCAGAAATCAAAAGTCAATATGACGTACATAATTTTTCTCTATATTATAAATGATTATTTGTGCTATATTCTTGATTTTATAATGTATATAGTACCATGAATTTGGGTTGATAGTGGGTAAGCCTTGTCCCCGGTAAAACTAAATATTGAAAGGGAGACGGGTTATCCCATTCGAGGAGGCATGATATTAAGTAGACTTTATCTCGCCACCCAACCTGAAGGTTGTCCCACCAACTCATACGAATAGTACATTTGTATATTAATGAATCAAGTTGTGAACATATATTTAATCATATGTTATGTTTTTTACATAAAAGAAAAGAGAAAATTATTTTATATTAAATTTACTTTCAAAATATTAATCCACCATAGTTGAATTTGTTACCTTATTATAATTCTCGTCATGACATTATTACAAATTATGAATAAAGCTAGCATCTATGCAAGACTATATGTTGTACACAATCATTCGCCAATGTCTCTTTAGAGATTTAAAAAGTGAATATTTCACTTTATATCTTTTCACCTTTTGGAGTTATATATATAAATACCAAAAAAGATAATGCTCCAAAAGCTCAAAATGAGTGGTTGAGTCTCAAGCTACAAAATTTAATCACTCAAATATCAATTATAATTCTGCAATCTTAATTACCTCTATGTTGAGGCCATGTGGAAATATGACTGATGAGACAATAAAAAGTGTGGCGGCCCTTCCGCCCTGGGGTGACGTGTCTCCGTGTACTCTTTGCCAGCTGACCCAACTACACGTGTCCGGCACCTGCCTATCCTCTTCATGTCTCACGAATCGTGTCCACGTGTGTATTATCAAATTAATTAGTAGATTATACTTATTTTCTTAACTTATTCTTTGTGGGTATTTAACTATTTCAACTGTTATTTAATTTTTAGTTTATTATAATGCTTAACCCACAACTAGAAAAAGGGATACAATAGCATTTGAGCTATGGAACTAATTCCATAGCGTTTCCACCAACGCAATCATATCCGCCGCTATTAAAAATGTGGTCAATTGATAGCTCAAAACAAACGCTATTTATTGCATATTCATTGCACAAAAGAAACGCTATCGTACATAACAATTGCACAAAAGAAACGCAATGAAATTCTTTTCCATTGTACAAAATAAACGCTATCACGTACATAACAATTGCACATAAGAAACTCTATGAAATTCTTTTCCATTGCACAAAAGAAACGCTATCGTACATAACAATTGCACAAAAGAAACGCAATGAAATTCTTTTCCATTGTACAAAATAAACGCTATCACGTACATAACAATTGCACATAAGAAACTCTATGAAATTCTTTTCCATTGCACAAAAGAAACGCTGTAAATAAAGCAATTAACTACAACACTTGTAAAACGCTAAGAAGAAGCCAATTGACTCGACGTAAAAAACGCTATAGGCATTCGATTCATAGCATTTATAAAAACTATTGAATGAGACACTAAATTTTCAAATTGATAAGCAATTAATAATACGAGACATTCATGAGTTTAAATACAATGACATTTATAAAAACTATTGAATACACAGGCAATGCCACTACAATTATTATTCATGAGTTTAAATACAAATGACATTTATAAAAACGTCATGAAAAATGAAAAACTGCAGAGGATTTGAGTTGCTCTGGTGCAGGGGAACGTCGGAGAACTGAACTTTAGTAGAAGTTCTGATCAATCACAGGCCTATATGGATATGTACGTAAATCTTCATGTTAGTTCTGATCAATCACAGACCAATTATTAATTAATTTAATCTAAGAAATGTGTGTTAGAGACTTATATAGAGTAGCTAATTAATTACCCAAGCAGAGCCAGCACAAAAATTTGCATGAAAACTGCAAATGTCATCTTGGCCTAACCTTTCTGCAAACATTGAAATAATATAGCTAGCTAGAGACTTAGTCTTGCATTGTGGTTGCAGTAATGGCTTTCATCGGTCCAGTCTGCAAGTGCTGCAACTGAATAAGAAAATAAACAAGCCAAATCTAAACATTCAGATACAATAGCTCCCACAATTAGATCAACAACTCAAGAAATCTTTATATATAGAAGTACAAATAAATAAGCCAAATCCAAAACCCAAAAAGCAATTCTCAACTTTTCAAAGTTCATATCATCAAATTGGGAATGAATTATCCACAATTAGTTCTTAAGTGTTTTAAGGGATAAAATGATAGGAGAAAAAAATATAGGATGAAGTGCTTAAACCCTATCTTTTAGAGAGCTCTCACTCACCCGCTCACACGCACATTTATATATTCTTCTACACATAGTAAAACCAAAGGTGTCAAGGCAGCCATGCCAGCAAATTTGAATTCGATGGTCCGAAAGTCAACATCAATGACATTCTCATGGATGCAAAAAAAAAAAAAAAAATTCTAATGCAAGGAAATAGAGAACCGGTCTGGCAAACAGCAAAATCAGAAGACCAGGAATTTGGAATATTGAAACAACTTGGGAAAAGCTAAGAAGATTGATATTGATGCTCATACAGTCGACAAATTGCAACTAAGCAGTCCGTGATCCAAACTAGTAAGAAGCAAATAGATATGATAAAATAACAACAACGCCTCAATGCCAAAACCAAATAGATATGATACAATAAAAATAAGTAAGAAGAAGCACCTTAAAAACATGAAATGCGGAGAGCTGGATATTTTTGCTTGTCCTGCATGAATTACACCTTTCAGAAATAAAAGAAGGAAATAATAGCCTCTATCGCTTAGACAATTAAACATGACTAAACAACTTGTTTTCAAAAATAAAAGAAGGAAATAATAGTTCATAGCATTGTCCATACAAAAAACGAAAGTCATTCAAGATTGAGTGGCTGCAACTGTAGTAGTAGTATCTCGATTACATTTTCTACCTAAAACAAATAAGCTAATTAGTTAGTATCAAAAATGTATAGGCAAAGTTTCTTGCTTAATAAACTTGAAGAAACATACTATCGTTGACTTCAAGAATCATTCAATTACAACTTTATCAGCAGGCCAGACAACTGAATCGCCAAAAGCATCCCTCATTATCAACATGTCTGACGTAGGTCTCCATAAGAATGCTTCGAGATTCACCAAAAAATCTACCCATACCATCATAGCATGAGGACCAAGTGGGACGTGATGCAGAATTGTCGTTGGCTCCACTGACGCTATCCGTCCTAACGCAACAACTTCATTCGTTTCAGTCCAATCTATCAATTGACATTTATCACATTCCATGCTGACCTTGGACTGAGCATTCTTTAATAAAATACAAACAAAAAGGTAATATCATTAGTTGATCTAATATGTAAACAACAAATTAAGAGAGCAATTTACCGATGATGAGGGCAATTTTGTTCGATGAATTCTCTTAGCATTACCCTTTGACTTAGCATTATATAGTAAGAAATTCAAAATAAAAAAGGCAACATTATTCTTTGTTCTACTACATAAACAACAAATAAGAGAAGCAAGTGAAATATTATTATGCATTCACCGATGAAGAGGGTAATTTTGTCTGAAACATGCCCTCATTATTGTTGGTATTAGACCTAACATTCTGTGATAAAAGTATAAAATAAAAACAAAGTAATCTTTGTCAATTCACCATGTAAACAACAAAGTAGAGAAGCAAGAAGATAATTATTATGTCTCACCGAAGAAGAAGGTAAATCTGTTTGAGGAACACTCTCATTTGGTTGACATTGAGCCTAAACATGATTAATATAATATTTTAATCAATAACTATGTAAATGTACTAATAGAAGAAACAAGTAATCAAATTATATAAATAAGTCATTCAAATAATAAAAAGTACTATATGCTCACTTGATTTCTCATCAAAAGTAAGACCATTTGTCGCAGTTCATTCATTTGATCATCTATATGTTCAATTTTCTTTTCCAATTGAGTTGCGTAAGTCCTTCTTTGTTCTGTAATTCGAAGTATGGTAGAAGTAACACCACATCCAAAACCTCTTACTCTACCATCTCTTTCTGTGTTTTAGTTAAGGAATCTTTATCCACATCTTTTTAAAAAGCCCCTTCACCCATTTCAAGTGTAACGCGATCCAAATCTTCCTAAAATATTTAGTAACCAAACAAATATACATTAAAGATCATAAATATATAAAGAATTTAAATGTAAAATAAATATCTAAGATCACATAAAAATATCAAAGAATCCAAATCTTCCTAAAATATTTAAAAAACAAATAAATATCTAAATAATAAAGAATCAACTAAATGTAAAATAAATATCTTAAAAAAGTTGCAGCAACTTCTGGATTAGTGGGTTCTCTATTCTTTTTCACATGTGCACGAGTCCACACCTTGACTCTATGCGGATCGGAGCCATCTTGTTTCTTTAATAATAAGACAAATAAATAAATTTGAGTAAATATAATGATCAAGCTGTTTGATGTAAAAGAAAATACCTTTATTTCGTCCATGCACCTTACCTTCACCGCTTTGAAGTACTCCTTCGCTCTTTTTTTTTGCTCTTTAATGAGTTATCGCGCATTTACATTTCGATGAATCATCACCCGACGAATGGTCTTTCCTGCATATTCAACACAAATTTCTCAAAAGTTAGAACTCAAACTTATTAATTGTAATTATTAAACTAACTAACTACTAACTATTAATTGAAATTTAAAACCCAGGGCTGCCTCCCAGTAGTGCTTAATTTAATGCTTAGGAGAAATTGGATTGACTTGGTTAACAAAACTTTTCAATAAAATTTTAAAATCAAAACGGATGCCAATGGATTGGAGAAGAAGCACGCTTGTGCCAATCTTCAAAAACAAAGAAGACATTCAAAGTTGCTCAAACTACCAGGGAATTAAACTTATGAGTCACACTATGAAACTTTGGGAGAGGATAATTGATAATAGGCTAAGGAGAGAAACAACAATATCAGAGAACCAATTTGGTTTCATGCCTGGGAGGTCAACTATGGAGGAGATTTTTCTTGTAAGACGAATTGTTAGAAAAATAGAGAAAAGAAAAAGATCTTCATATGGTATTCGTAGATTTAGAAAAAGCATATGATAGGGTCCCTAGAGATGTTCTTTGGTGGGTTCTAGAAAGAAAAAGTGTGCATGCTAGATACATAGACACTATTAAGGATATGTATGATGGAGTAGTAACGAGTATAAAGACATTTGGAGGAGCTACAAAAGAATTTTCCATTACGATAGGACTACATCAAGGATCGACTTTAAGCCCATATCTATTTACTTTAGTTATGGATGAACTAACTAGACATATTCAAGAGGATATACCATAGTGTATGCTATTTGCAGATGATATTGTCTTAGTGGATGAAATTAAAGATGGAGTGAATAGGAAATTAGAACTCTTGAGGAATACATTAGAATCTAAAGGCTTTAAGTTGAGTAAGACGAAAACCGAATACATGCACTGTGAGTTTCGAAACACTAGACATCGAGATGATGGAGTGGTAGAATTAGAGGAAGTAGAAGTTCCTAAGGTAAACCACTTTAGATACTTAGGATCAATCATACAAAATGATGGTAACATTGAGAATGATGTCACACATAGAATTCAAGTTTGGATGGAAGAAATGGCGGAGTGCAACATGGGTGATTTGTGATCGAGATGTTCCTACTAAGTTAAAAGGAAAATTTTATAGGACCGCAATTAGGCCAGCTATGCTCTATGGAAGTGAATGTTGGGCGGTAAAGCAACAACAATTGCATAAAATGAACGTAGCGAGAAATGAGGATGCTTAGGTGGATGTGTGGTAAAACTCGTAAAGATAGAATAAGAAATATAGAAATTCAAAGACAAGTAGGAGTACACCAATTGATACAAAGATTAGGGAAGGGCGGTTGCGGTGGTTTGGTCACTGCAAAGATGGCCTACAAATGCCCCAACTAGAAAACTTGACTCAATAGAAACTGTTGAAATTCGACGAGGTAGGGGCAAACCAAAGTTAACATGGGATGCATTAATTAGGAGGGATTTGAATGGTTTGAAAAGCTAACCATCAATTGCACTTAATCGAGCACAATAGAAAAGTTTGATCCATGTAGCCGACCCCAGTTAATTTGGGACTGAGGCTATGTTGTTGTTGTTGTTGTTGTTGTTGTTGTTGTTGTTGTTGTTGTTGTTGTTGTAGTCCGAGTCTAAATCAAGAAGCTCTATCTGCAAATCGGAGATTATGATGTCATTCCCGTTCGGATGTACTTATTCACCATCGACAAATGCAACCCTCTCAGCATCATTGTCCTCGTCGATACTCATCATGATCTTTCTTTTTCTTATGTCCAAATTTTCTTTAGATGTGTTCAAAAATGGTCGCCCAAGTATCATAGATACATCATCATTGATGTTGTGGCTCATAACCTCGAAACCCGCGATGAATGTGAATCTACCTACTTTTACGTGCACATTCAAAACTTTTTCTATAGTAGGTATCAAGTTATCATTAGCTACTTGCAAATACGTGGTATGCAAACAATTGATCTTCAAGTCTACATGAATCATGTCCATCAGTGGCGTGATAGTGACCGAGGCTCCTATATCACATAAGACATTTTGGAATCGATACCCATCAATGTTTATTGGTATACTTATCTCTCCAAGATCTCTCATTTTGATTGGTCGAAGTCGCGAGATGAACTTAAACTTTGGTTCCCGTTTCTTTGGAAACAACTTGATGTCATTGACTTATGGGTCTTCTTCGAAAGGTCCTTTATCTTTTTTCTTGGCCTTCCATTGTTAATTCCCATTCTTTTTCTTCAAAGCATTGATTCTTTATTTCTTGAAACCATCAAGCTCATCTCACCTTACTTCCATTCCGTGCTTATGCATCTTTTCATGCTTATACATTACTTGGTTTTGTCTTGGCTCCTTTGTTGTTATAGTGCTTATCATGCTAATGGCACTCATGTTCTCCTTGGGGTTGGTGACGGTGTTGCTAGGAAACTATCATTCTTTCCTTGAGTTCAAGGCTACAACAAGTTGACCAATTTGCCTCTCAAGGATTTTGATGGATTATGATTGCTCATTATCCATCCTTTTCATGGGTTGTTTTATTCCTTCCAACTCTTTCTCATACTTCTAATGTCACTCTCTATCTCTCACTTCCATGGCTTACAAGTATTTCTCAACTGACTTTAGTGAAGTCATCTCTTCACTCTACCCCACTTCCCCTACTGGACTTGTTGTTCGAAGCCTTAAGGTAACTTTAGTGCATTATCAGGATATTTATAAGAAAGTTCGGGTTGTTGTTGTTGTATCCTTGATAAAACTATTGAGGAGTCACTCCTCTCGGCCTGACGTTATTCCCGTAGCCTTGGTTATTCATGAAGTTGATGTCTTCATGCTCCATTTCCTGATGTACATCCATTTGGTTAATCACCACGCCTTGGTGATTCATAGGTTTTTTTGCTACTTGTAGACCTAGGTGTCCCATTTAAAGTTTTGCCATTTGACTGCTCATATTTTATAGTTGTACCATAATTGTCGCTTGCAAGTCAATCTCGTAGACGCCTACTGGTTTCTTGACTATGGAACAAGTACCGAAGGTAAAATCTTAAGACAAGAGATCAAGGAGATCCAATGCTCCATCCTCATCCCTGGTAACTAGACAGACCACATGATGCAGCATCTACTAGCATTCTCTTGCTGTAGTTCATCCTATAGTAGAAAATTGAGAGTTGTGCCAATTTCATGTATCTGTATCCCGGACATCTCCTCGGCATCTTTTGAATCTTTCCCAAGCCTTGCTAAAGACTCGGTGTTTTCCTGCTTGAAATGGTTAATCTCAAGTTTCCTTTCGCTGACCTTCATTGGGGGAAAGAACTTGCCAAGACATTTCTCATTGATTTATGCCCATGAGGTCAAACTCCGTACATTCAACCCGTGGAACCAGGATTTGGCTTTTCCACCCAGTGAAAACGGGAAAAATCGCATCCTGATCACCTCTTTTGTAACTCTGGTGATGTGCACGGTGTCACATTTCTCTAAGATTCTCAACATGTGCAACTGGATCTTCGTTGGATAGCTCGCTAAACAGAATATTTTGCACCATGTTTATTAGAAACGGTCTCAGCTCAAACTCAGTGGTGTTGGCTGGAAGCCTCACCACTCCGTTGTATGTGTCCTGAACTTCTGGCTTGAAGTAGTCATGAAGGCATCTATTTCCTTGCACTCTCTCTTGCACTACCAGATCACCACCGCGTTGGTTATTCTTGCGGCCCTGTTATTGGTTTCTAGCTTGCTCCACATCCATCCTGACTCATTTCTACTTCTTTCCTTTAGTTGTTTTCTCAATCTCCGGGTTGTAAGGCACTAGGTCCTTCTCTCCCTTGCTACGCATACACTAAGTATCCCTGAAAAGAAAACACAAAAAGATCAAGTGTAGAAAGTCAAACTGAAACTTAAGCATATTGTTTTTATTTTTGTTTTTATGAACTGAAAAGTAAAGTACTGAGACTAAGACTTAGTAACTTTTCAAACTAACTAAGTAAATCTAATAGCTACCTGTCCCAGACAACGATGCCAAAGACTTGGTGTGAGTGCCGTAAGTATAACAATTCACTTGTAGTAATAGTGCCACCAACTTACGTCGGTCACGGATATCGTCCTCTAGGAAAGGTTTTTCACTAGTTGTATATTGCCAACTTAACTTTAATTATTGCTAAGGGACTCACTTTTAATTGGTTTTATACTAATATAAACTAATCTAACAAATCACTTTAAACTTTTGTTGACTTCTTATATTAAGGATATCTTAGTTCACAACTTCACCTAGGTAATTTAATACTATGCTTTTTATTCATGTTTACATCTCAATATGTTTTGTGGAATGCCTAACTAGAATAAATAGATTTCCTTCAATTCCACTTCAATTTAGTGTCGTGAAAGATTCTAACGTGCAAACTGGAACTCCACCTATCGGTGTGAATAATGTAAGCTCCACATTGCTTTAAATCTCAAATCATTGGACGCATAATCAACTAAGTTTACTATTCACTCCTCCCTAATCAATAACTATCTCTCGATGTTGTATATTTTACAGTTGTACCATTCATATCCTTATGAAAAGATTCAATGGCCATGATAACTTCTAAAGCCTAGGTTCATTAAACACATGATCAAGATATCTAAAGCAATACGCTCATAATCAATACAAACTCTAATCATTGTACTTTTTATTATCACTTTTTATTCCTATTCAAAGCATAACATTCATACCATAAGTTCCATTGATCCCTATGATAAATAGATTACCCGTGCTTCATTAAAAGTCAAATATCATAATTTAATATGGAATACATTGCAAATCATAGATGAATTTAAATATTGTCTCGAATTAATCAACGAAACCAAATGTTAATTGCAAACGTGGAGTCTTCAATGTTTCTCCAATAAGAACTCCCTAATATTAAAAATTAATGCTAAATTACTCTAATAGAGGCTAATCTCCTTCTATGTGGCGGTGTCCTCTTAGTTTACCACTAATACCTATTTATACTTCCTATAACAATTAGAAACCCTAGATTACAATTTAACCCGAATTAAAGCTTCACTTTCTAATTTATATGAGGTTGACAGTGTCACCTATTGCCCAGGCGCCGTGTGTGTAAAACCACGACGACGTGACTGCGCTAATGCTTCATGATGCGTTTTTTAGCTCATGGAGTCTCGGCGCGATCCCCTGTGTGTCCTGGCACTATCCCTTGTGTGTCACGGTGCCGCCACTGCGCTGAACCTCCAGTGTTGATTTTCTTCATTTCTTCTTCTCTCCTACGTCGTGCTTTTCATCCCCACACCGTGCCTTATCTCACCAATATGTCAATACATGCTCCCACGGCGCCAACTCTTATTTTGTGGTTTTTTACTCTGTTTCTTCTCATTTTTCCTTGATTCCTTCCAATACACCTTAATTCCCTGAAAAATGTAATAATACCACTAATTAGCACTCATTTAAGGATATTTATACTAAATATACTACTAAACTAACCATATATATACGTTTAAATAATCATCTATCAACCATCTATTTTGGATCGTTTACACAGAGCTTTGTATGGTTTGAGGCAAGCTCCTTATGTTTGGTTTGATCAGTTGAAGTCTATTTTGGTATCTTGGGGATTCAACAACTTGAAAGCTGACAACTCTTTGTTCATTCTTCATAAAGAACAAGTTGCGATGTATGTGCTAGTGTATGTGGATGACAAAATAATTATTGGCTCAAATATTTCTTTCATTCTATCCTTTATCCATACGCTGAATGAGCAGTTTGCTTTAAAAGATATAGGGGAGTTGAACTTGTTTTTAAGGATGGAATCTCATAGATCTGCTCAGGGTCTGTACTTGACCCAAACTTCCTATATCAAGCAGCAATTACAAAAAGGAGGCATGGCCAATGCTAAACCTATCGATGCTCATTTCTCTACTGGGAAACAATTGTATAATGATGGCAATGCTTCCTTTTATAATAAAACTTTATATAGAAGCTTACTTGGTGGTCTATAATATCAAGTAAACACTTGGCCGAACATTGTTTACATTGTTAATCAACTGAGTCAATTTCAATAGTCACCAACTCTTACTCATTGGCAAACTCTTAAAAGGGTTATGCGCTACTTAAAATGTATGATTGAAATGGGCTTGTGGTTCAGACTTAAATCATCCACTATGTTAGACCCTAGTTTACAACATTTGGGTCTGTATATCCCTTGTTGGCCATATATTGTCAAAACAGAAGTTAAGTTAGGTAGATGTTGCAATCAAGATGAGAAACCTGGCTAAAAAAGATATTCGAGAGTAAATACAACTCGGAGAAATACTACAATGACAATTACACTGAAGATTATAGTATCAAAGTCGAGGTCGAAGACAAAGACAGATTTGAAGTCGAAGCAGGAATTGAATACGAATTGAATACTGAAATAGGGTAGCTGTCAGTATTAGTCTGCAACAGTGAAGAAGTTCAACAGTGCAAGCAGAGAACTTCAAGGTGGATTACAAATACAAAATTCGAGAGAAATGTGCATAAAGGACTGAAGAACTTTATGGAGACGACGAGTCGAGATTCTTGAAGGAATAGAAGACTTAGTTGTTCAACATTGGATGATTCCAATAGGATTTACAATTGGAAACCGATAAGGTTTTTCGAGTTGTATTGTATATATGACTCAATTCTTAGTAGAGTAAATAGACTGAGTCTATAAATACTTGAGATGGTCATTGTATGGACCATTATCCATTACTTGAGTTTTGTGAGAACGAGAGATCATTATAGTGCTTGTACAAATCATCAATTTGATCAATTGATTGTTTAACTAGAGCCTACGCAAATGAAGACATTCAAGTCTTACTGCGATATCAATTCTTTGTTTAGTTTTAATGTGTGTTTATTAGTTCATCACCAATTCGTTAATCTCATTAGTTCCTCTGGTTTCCAAAACTAACAAAACATTATTTCTTACAAGGTATTCAGATGTTGATAAGGCATCTTCTATTGATGATCACAAGTCAGTTGCTGGGTTTGCTATATTTTTAGGTTCCAGTTTTGATGGCATGGAAGTCTAAAAAAACAAGAAGTTGTGGCTCGATCCAGCACTGAATCCAAGTATATGGCTTTAGCCCATGTTGGAGCTGATATAAATTAGATTCATTATCTTCTTTCTGAATTGAAGATTTCTATTTTGGCTACTCCAACAGTGTGTTGTAATAATCTAAGTTTTGCGGCATTAGCTCAAAATCTTGTCTATCACTCCCATACCAAACATATTGAACTAGACATCCATTATGTCTGTGACAAGGTCTTGTCTGTAGATTTTGTGTGAATCATGTTCCTTCGGTGGATCAAATTGCTAATATCTTCACCAAAGTTTTCTTCGAGTCACAGTTTAGTTATCTTTAAGACAAACTCCATTTTGTTGCACTTCTTCTTCATTTGAGGCGGGATGTAAGAGTCAATCATTGACTCATCTGTTGTAATGATTGTATCAATGTATATTTATGGTGAGGATTGATTGTAAGATGTAAGAAGTGTATATGTGTAGGATAGATCTGATGTGATAATATGTATATTGAGTCTGATCTACCAGTGTACATTGTAACATGACGTACTATGTAAATGAAATGGAGGCTATTGTTCATGTAAGAAGAACAATTAGCTCACATTGCTCAATTAGGGTTTCTATGCTAAGGTTTCACTATTGATCTCCATTTGAGCTCTGACAAAATCATTCCTGCCATTTTCTCTAATTTTTGTGTTGTAGGTATGTACTACCAGCAGTTAGGTCTGGTTATGGGGGTGGGAGAGGCGGGCGATCGCTCCAAGCCCATACCCCCCAGGATAGGCCCCCAAATTTGCTTATCTAGTACTAGTATATATGTATTTATTATTTTTTTAAGTTTATCTCTTGGTGTGTGTGGTTGGCTCCAAAATATGTGGCTTTGTGGAGGGCCCCGCTTAGATGAATCTTGCTTTAAGTGGCCACTATAATTCTGCTCATTATGTCGGCTCCACTTATATCAACCTCTATTTCTCTCTCTCTATCTCTCTCTCTCTCTCTCTCTCTCTCTCTCTCTCTCTCTCTCTCTCTCTCTCTCTCTCTCTCTGTGAAGTATCCCCACTCCCCTTAAATCTCATTACCCCGCTATTCTCTATATATCTAATAAATTAATAAAACCTACATTTTCTCGTTTAGTTATCAAATATTGTATTGATTAAAAAAACATTAATAATATACATAAACTTAACAATATGATTATTTGTGCAATTGTATTAAATTAACAAAGATAACATTTTCTTTTTCTAGAAATTAATTGATGTTTAGATTGAAAGTGTAATGATTACCCAAAAAAAATAGCATTATGTAATGGTAAAGGCATTACTTGTCAAAATGCAGGGTTTGGAGATGTTGTAAGTTTGACTCCCATATAAGTCAAAACAAATTCTTTTTTGAAGTAAAAAAAAAATTAACTTCTTGCTTTGCTTTTCTATTATCCGTATTGATCATATTTTAAATACATATATTAATTTTTATATGTTAATTTTATTTATTTTTAAAAAAACACCTTTTTTTAAAAAAAAAAAATTCTATATAGAAAGAAAATATGCAGTTAATAAAATTATATAAATCTAATAATAGCGTAAGCATATGAAAAATAATTCGACTAAGTCAAATATTATTTTTAGAAAACAAGAATATAAATGCCTTATTTTTTTATGTTGCCCTAGGCCCCAAAAAAGTCAAGGCCAACCCTGCCAGCAGTGTCACTATTATTCTGCTGGCCAATAGTGCACTCCGTCTTATCATTTTTTTACTGTTACGCTAATTAATTATCTCCATAAGAACATTTTATCTTCACGGGCTGACCAAAATCTTACCTCCCCTAGCCTTTAGGCTAAACCAACTTATCAATACGCACTTTTTTTTAAACAAAACTTATCTATAATCAACCAACCATGAGTAGTAAGTTCATTGTAAAATAACTTTGATATAACATGAATGATTGCGCACTTATCAGCTGGCTTTGTTTTTTTTTTTTTTTAGGATAACAAAACCATTTTCATTACTAAGAAGAATGAATTACATCTTTTGATATGAGTTCGTCAATATCTGGCGGAACAACATCCCACACACACGAAGAATTATACAATTTTGCAATCCTTGCCATCCTATGTGCTACCGGTACGCCTAGCAAACTGAACCCTAAAAACAGTCGTCAAGCAAACCACCAAATTATATCCTAATTTTAGTGGATGATCTCAAACCTTGAACCAACATCAATGAATCAATCTTGAAAACTGCAAAGATTCTCTCATTATGTAGTACCAGGATCGTCATCTGTCTCAGTGCCACCGAACTCGCACTTTCTCAAAGAGATTTTCAACGAAAGACCTCGTTAGCGATTGCCGCATAAAGTGCTTTACCTTTGACGGTATCTTCAAACCCCACATCCTAATCCACTTTATCGGGATCTAATAGTTCCCTTCCCCGACTCTCAAAGCCTCGGCTACCCAATACCCAGATTTGACCCGGTATTCCCATTCTTTGGTATAATGCCAAACCACTTCATCAGAACCTCCTCTACATAAAGAGACTCTTGCAATTTCTTAGCAATCTCTTTCATTCAACATTTCCTTGATCATTCCCATATCACATTCCCTTTTCGTAGGGACCATCAATTCATTTATCGTTACATCCTCCATTCCTCCTATGCAAACCGATGTGAGACGCATAATATCATCGTTTTTAACCATGGATCATTCCACATGTTTATTGCCTTTCCATCCCCCACCTTCCACCTACACCCCTTCTCAAGGATCTCCCTCAAAGCTAAGATGACCGTTCAAGTAAAACTTGGATTATTTCCTAAATTGGCTTGTAAAAAGGTCCTCTTCGGATAGTATCTAGCTTTGAAGATTTTCAAGACTAAAGAACTTGGATTAGTAATTAGCCTCCACACTTGCTTCGCGAGCATCGCCATGTGAAAGCTATGTAAATTTTTGAACCCCATTCCCACCCTTCTATTTACTGGATACACACTATTCCATGTCGTCCAGTTCAGATCGCGCTTTCCATTTTCCTTCATACCCCACCAGAATGAATTCACCATCTTCTCCAATGCATCACATACTGTTAAAGGAACCATGAACGTGCCCATATAATATGCATGTTGGGGTTACTCAACCCCTTTAAATAATGAAATGAATGAATAAAAATTCCACCAAACCACGATCAATACACGAAAATAAACACACCACAAAGCACGCAAGATTTAACGTGGAAAACCCTCCAAATCAGAGGTAAAAACTACGGGCCAAACTCCGAACAATCCACTATGTGAATAAATAGTACAAGATATCTCAATCGCTTGAGATTCACTAACAATGGAGTAACACAAAATACCTCTTCCAAGAACTTTGATGATCACACTAAGAACGAAGAAAAACTATCACAATTGTATCAAACCTTTGCACCTCTTTTCTTGAACACCGAGAAATCACCAAAGCCTCTCCGCGGGTCTTCGGATTCAAGATCTTAATATGCATTCAATGTAGAGAGATGAAAATTAGAAAGATTGCACACTTCAACTCGAGTGCGCACACTAATCAGTCACCAAATCGAACTCTCGAAGTTGACTTTTCAATGCTTGTATTTTTCTCCCTAAAAATACCTATATTCGGTCTCCCTAATTTCTCTTTTTTTTTCCCAATTCGGTATCCTAATAGAACCGAAATCCATAAAATTACAACTCCTATTTCGTTTCCAATTCTAATCCAATTAGAATTATAAGCCCTTAATGGGCTAGACCTATTGGTGTTTGGGCCATACCAAAAAACCAACAATCTCCCCCTCCAACCCATGGGAAGATGTTCAACATATATCTGTTGCTCAACTGCAACTCAGTCCCACCAAGTTGATGCAAGTCTGATGCCTGTCACGAGTCACCACCTTGGTGAACATATCAGCTAGATTCTTGTGAGCGAGAACCTGAACTTTCTGGAAGCTCTCCGGTTCCCCCTCCTCAGTAATTGTAACATACGTAGAACCGGGGTACTTCTTAGAAGGGACTTTCCCTCTTTTCGACCTTTTCAATGGAGGTACTATTATAGCCACAGGCGGATGACGCTGCTCCCCCCGCTCAGAATCATCATATGATTCTTGCACATTATCAACAGTAGGCGTGTGCACATCATCAACATCATCATATGCATGGTCATCTTCGACCCCATGTTCTTCAGCTAAATCTCCTTCATGTGTGGCATCACTAATCGAAAGAGAAACTAGTCCAGGAAGAGAATCAACATCATTATCATCAATTGTGATCTTCTCTGATGTCTTGAAATATGTTATGGTCTTATTTTCATGAAAGACCACATTTCTGGATTTGACAAACTTTTTCTTTTTCGGATCCCATAACCTATAGCCAAACTCCGCATCTCCAAATCCCAACAGGATACACGGAATAGTCATATCATCAAGCTTTCGTCTCTGCTCTTTAGGCACATGCATAAATGTTTTGCATCCAAACACCTTCAAATGAGAGTAAGTAACATTTTTCCCAGACCACACTCTCTTTGGAGTATCAAACTCTAATGGTGCCGAAGGAGAGCGATTCATCAAGTAGCAAGCTGTATTGAAAGCTTCACCCCAAAATCACTTATGCAATTGAGCCATTTTCAACATGCATCTGACTGTATCTAGGATGGTTTTGTTTGTTCTCTCAGCAACACCATTATGCTGAAGGGTACCCGGAACTGTCTTTTCATGTATGATTCCATGTTCGGAGCGATAATTCTCGAATTCCTTTGAAGTATACTCCCCTCCATTATCACTATGAAGGCACTTCAAAGATACTTCTTTTTCTCTTTCCACAATGGTATGGAACCGCTTGAAGTACTCAAAAACCTGACATTTAGTTCTAAAAACAAACACCCAAACCTTCCGTGAAGCATAATCAATAAAAGTAACAAAATATATGCCACCTCTTATAGTTTCCACATCAATGAGACCATAAACATCAAAGTAAACTAACTCAACTAGATTTCTTTTTCTCTCAGAGGATGAAGAAAAAGAAACTCTATGCTGCTTACCAAATAAGCAATCATCACAAGGGTTTAGAATTTTACCTTTGGCAAAAGAGATAAGAGACTTCTTTGCCAACATCTGCAACCCTTTCTCATTCATGTGACCCAACCTCCTATGCCACAAATCTGGTGAAAAATCATCTTCAACTGCATTCAGGTCACATTTGACGGTCTTCAATTGAGTCTTGTAAAGTGTGTAGCTCAATTCTCCTCTAGCAACAACAATTGAGCCTTTTGTGACTTTCCACTTATTGCCCCCAAAGACATCTAGGTCCAAAACATGAGTAGAAATCAAACTCATATGTAAATCGTGTCGCACATCTTTCGAAAAAAATCATCATATGCCAACTATATCTATAAAATCGTTGTTTCCCATCTTTGCCTTTCTAAAATTCCCTACTCGATAAATAGAGAAAACATCTTTCCTCGGTGTTGCATGGAATGATGCTCCTGAATCAACAACCCATTCAATATATGCATTAGTGACATGATTTTGATCCTCAACAAAAGAAAGCACAACCAGTTCTTCACTTGCATCTGATATAGTAGCTGTAGTGTTCCGATCATCTGCCTTATTCCGATTTTTCTCGTCATTTTGTTCTCTTTTCCACACTTTACAATTTCTTTTAATATGCCATTCCTTACTACAATTAAAACAAGCAAATTTTCCCTTTGCTTGAGACTCATCTCTAAATTTGCTCCACCATCTCGGACCTCTAGATATACTTCTTCCTTTATGTTCTTCTGTAGTAACAAGAGCCTGTGAAGTATCAATCTCTTTATCCTTTCTTCTTGTATCCTCATCATAGAGACTATCACGTACCATGGATAAGTATAAAACACCACCCGGGGCGGAATTACAAAGAGACACCACCAATGTTTCCCATCTTTCTGGCAAAGAACTCAAGATTAATAGTGCATGTAACGTATCTTCAAACACTATCCTCATGGAACTTAACTGATTGATCAAGTCTTCGACATCACTCAAGTGCTCTATCATTGACCGTCCATCTTTGTATTTCATGTTTACAAGCCTTTTAACCAGAGAAGCCTTGTTTTGTGCACTTTTTCTCTCACATATACTTTGCAATTTTCTCCACGACACTTGCGCATCAATTTCTTTACTGATGTGCTGATAAATAATGTGGTCGACCCATTTTCTAATAGTCCCAGCAGCTTTCCTGTGCATTTTCTTCCAATCAGCATCGAATATTTCTTCTGGTTTGGTTTGTCCAAGTTCAATTGGATCAAACAAATCTTTGCAATAAAGATGATCTTCCATCATAGGTTGCCCAATTGAATAATTCGAAGAAGTCAACTTGACCATACATGATTTTTCTTCAACCATCTCAATTCCCACAATTAATCCCCGGTCAAGATCTAACCACGGCGCTCTGATACCACTTGTTGGGGTTACTCAACCCCTTTGAACAATGAAATGGATGAATAAAAATTCCACCAAACCACGATCAATGCCCGAAAATAAACACACCACAAAGCACGCAAGATTTAAAGTGGAAAACCCTCCAAATCGAGGTAAAAACTACGGGCCAAACTCCGAACAATCCACTATGTGAATAAATAGTACAAGATATCTCGATCGCTTGAGATTCACTAACAATGGAGTAACACAAAATACATCTTCCAAGAACTTTGATGATCACACTAAGAACGAAGAAAAACTATCACAATTGTATCAAACCCTTGCACCTCTTTTCTTGAACACCAAGAAATCACCAAAGCCTCTCCGCGGGTTTTTGGATTCAAGATCTTGATATGCATTCAATGTAGAGAGAAGAAAACTAGAGAGATTGCACACTTCAACTCGAGTGCGCACACCAATCGGTCACCAAATCAAACTCTCGAAGTTGACTTTTCAATGCTTGTATTTTTCTCCCTAAAAATACCTATATTCGGTCTCCCCAATTTCTCTATTTTTTTTCCCAATTCAGTATCCTAGTAGAACCGAAATCCCTAGAATTCCAAATCCTATTTCGTTTCCAATTCTAATCCAATTAGAATTATAAACCCTTAATGGGCTGGACCTATTGGTGTTTGGGCCACACCAAAAAACCAATAATGCAGGCATGGCCTGCACAATTGACTTAAGAAGAACTTCCTTACTACCTTTTGAAAAAAACTTGAAGCTCCAAAATGCTAGTCTTCTCCACAGCCTATCTTTAAGAAAGATAAAAACTTCACACTTCTTTCTCCCAATCAATGAAGGTAACCTTAAATAAGTATTGTCCGTAATATCCATTTGTACCCCTATCTGCTCCCTAATTTTGCTTGCCACTTCATCCTGCACATTAGATGAGAACATCATAGCATATTTGGAGAGATTAATTGTTTGCCTGAGGCTGCCTCATACACATCTAATAAATGTTTCATATTAGTCGGCTCCTGTACTTTTTTTTGATGAAAATGAGGTGATACTCCGTTGGTACAAACAAGAAAAATAAAAAATAAAAATTACAGCCTTAAACGACAGACCGCAAACCCTCCACAAAGTTCGACAATCGCTTCCCGGTCGACTCTATCGACGTCCGATCAATCGCAGCGGTTGCCGGAGCCCCCAACGTAGATCAACAGTAGTTGAGCCTCTCTTGAAAGAGTTTGAGTAGAGACGACGCTAAGGTTTTCTCTACCCTAGCGCTCACCTCCTGTACTGAAGGTCTGAAAAAAAAAGAAAAAAGAAAACTATAATCCATGAATAGCAAATGGGACACTAAATGAGCCCCTTGAATCACCCCACTCCCTTAAATTCGCTTATCCTTTTCCGCATTCTTTAATAGCGCTGAGAATTCCTACGAGCATAGGATGAACAAGTACGGTGATAGCGGACATCCCTGTCTAAGACCTCTGTGAGGTGAGATGGGCCTAAAAATCTCTCTATTCAGGCAAATAGAAGCATCAAACCCCAATTTGAGCAACATAGCCTTTAAGAAACTTCAATATACCTGGTCGTATGCCTTGCTTATGTCAATTTTGAGAGTCGCGGTGCCCATTTTCTTTCTACCACTGCATTTTATCGTATGCAAGGTTTCAAAAGTGACCAATATATTATCGACAATAGCTCGACTCGGGACAAAAGCTAATTGAAACTCCGATATAATCTCTGGCAGCCACTTCCTCAGTCAATTCACAATCACTTTGGCCAAGATCTTATAAATCACGTGACACACAGAAATTGGCCAAAAGTCCTTCATACTTTTCGGGCTAACAAGTTTCGGAATCAATACAATATTTGTATCATTGACACCCAGTGGAAATCTACAGTTTTATATCCAACTCACACAATTCCGGAAGATATCCGGTCCCAATAGGTCCCAAAACCGCTGGTAAAAGCCCAAGTTAAACTTGTCCGGCCCTGGGGCCTTATCCAGGTTCATCTAAAATAGAGCTACTCGGAATTCTTCAATGGAATATGGAGCTAGTAATTCGATGTTCATTACACTACTTACTTTGCCTTCCACCAAATTGACAACTATATCCGGGTAAATATGTGAGTAATCAAATAGTTGTTCAAAGTAATCAACAGCCACCTTTTGCACTCTCTCAGCATCCTCAATACGCATGCCTTCATTATTTAGTAGATACTTGATCTCATTAGTTTTTCTCCTCTGCTTCGTCGATGCGTGGAATAATTTTGTATTGGCGTCACCGTCCTTCAACCATAACTTCTTCAACATCTGTCGCCAATAATTTTTTTTAGCTAGGACTTTGCTTAGCTCCCATTTCGCTGAGCGCACAGCATTGCGCTGTCTCGTAGTGTAGACTTGTAACATAACCTGAATTTTCTTTTTGCATTTCTCAATTCACCTGCCGAAACTGCTAGTATGCTTTCTCCCCCACTGGCCAAGAGTCTCAACACACATACCCAATCGTTGAGTAATCTCACCATGTGCACTTATTTCCTATACTTCCTTCATAACTCTCTCTAAATCCTCTTCTCACAACCACACATTCTCAAATTTGAAATTGTATGAATGAGACGTTGCCCTTTGAGTGATACATGTTGTCTTTACTGATCTATATAACACTTTTGATTCAATCAAAAGTCATAAAATATAAACATACCTCCTTCCATTGCCATTAAGTTTGAGAATGTTTTTCCCCTCTCTGCCTTCTTCCGTTAGACAGAAAAATCTTGATAGTGAGATCTCTTTGGTTTTAAAGAAATCATATCCCAATAACTGTTTTACAGTTATTAGATCCGTTTATTTTGAAGAGAGATGGGAGGGAATCAAAACCCCATACTCAAAATATTTATGCTCAAACTACCATCGGGTTGTAGGCCCAAAACATGGAGTACGTAACAATATAATATGGATCACATATAATAGAGATTAATTAGGAAAAGATAATCTAACAATCTTCCGCTTGACCCGTGTTATGACTTGATGATTTAAAATAAAATATAATTGCGCACTTTTATTGAATCTATCAAATCACTTTTTCACTGAATTAAAATGATCAGATCATGGCGGTCACAAGTCATTTAATCGACACGATTCCTTCCATGTATCACAATCAACTCAACCAGTATAACTTTAATAAGGATGATTCAACCCTCTAACCATAATGTTATCTCACTGAAATATAATGAAGATAACAAGTACATAAGCAAAGACAAAGATTTAATTGAATTCACAAGTGTCATGACAATAATATGAGCAATACAATTATAAATGTATGTATACATACCGCAATATTATGTTAACAAGGACTTGTCTATAATGCCCATACGTTCAACATGGCCAATAAACGTTTTGGGCGGTAATCCCTTAGTTAACGGATCCGCTATCATAAGATCAGTACCAATATGCTCAATTGACACTCTTTATTTTTGCACTTCTTCTTTGATAGACAAGTACTTCAAATTCATGTGTTTTGCACCTTTTGAATACTTGTCATTCTTCGAAAAGAAAAAGCTTTGCGAATTATCACAATATGGCCTTATAGGTCTAGCTATACTATCAATAATAGCAAGTCCCGACACAAAATTCGCAACCATAATGCATGAATAGTGGCCTCAAAGCATGCCACTAATTCACCTCCATAGTGGAAGTAGCAATTACGATCTGCTTTGCACTCTTCCATGAAACTGCTCCTCCAGCCAATAGGAACAAGTAATCGAATGTAGATTTCCTCAAGTCCACACATCCGGCATAGTCTGAATCTGAATACCCAATTACTTCGAGATGACTCGACCGTTTGTAGATCAACATGTAATCCTTGGTGCCTTGTAAGTACCTAAGTACTTTCTTTGCAACTTTCCAATGATCCATTCCAGGATTACTTTGATATCGACCCAA
The DNA here is from genome assembly GCA_039657325.1 of Stephania cephalantha. NCBI lineage: Eukaryota > Viridiplantae > Streptophyta > Magnoliopsida > Ranunculales > Menispermaceae > Stephania > Stephania cephalantha. The sequence continues at coordinate 43,889,784 of CM077573.1, read as the reverse complement.
CATTCCAACAGCAAAACTGATATTCGGTCGAGTACAAGTCTGGGCATACATTAAGCTCCCAACTAATGATGCATAAGGAATACATTGCATTTGCTGACGTTCCAAGTCATTATGAGGACATTGCATTAAACTGAACTTGTCCCCTTTCTGAATTGGAACTATTCCTGCGAGCACTTGTCCATTTGAAATCTCTCTAATACTTTATTGATATATCCTTTTCGAGACAAACCTAACAATCCTTGTGATCTATCACGAAATATTTCTATTCCTATCACGTAGGATGCCTCACCCATATCTTTCATTTCAAAATTTATAGAGAGAAAGTACTATTTACATCATGTAACAAAACAACATCATTCGTAGCAAGAAGAATATCATCAACATATAGGACCAATATAATAAACTTGCTCCCACTGATCTTCATATATATACACCGATCAACAGTGTTTTCTACAAAACCATATGACGTAATGGTATTATTGAACTTAATATACCATTGTCTGGAAGCTTGTTTCAATCCCTATATTGACTTCTTCAATTTACACACCAAGTTTTCTTTTCCTGTGGTCAAGAAACCTTCGGGTTGGTCTATGTAAACTTCCTCTTCTAAGTCTCCATTCGGAAAGGCAGTTTTCACATCCATTTGGTGAAGCTCAAGATTATAATGAGCTACTAAAGCCATTATAATTATTAAAGAGTCCTTCTTTGAAACTGGAGAGAAGGTATCCTTATAGTTAATGCCATCCTTTTGATTGTAACTTTTGGCGACAAGTCTGGCTTTATGTCTTTCAATATTGCCATGTGAGTCTCGTTTTATTTTGAAGACCCATTTGCAACCAACTTGCTTTGCACCTTCAGGCAACTCGACTAATTCCCAAACTTTGTTGTCATCCATTGATTTCAACTCGTCTATCATGGCATTAAACCATTTTTCAGAATCATCACATTTCATGGCTTGTTTGAACGAGACTGGATCTTTGTCAATGCTCAAATCACATTCATGTTCAAGTGAATAAACCACATAGTCATTTGAAACTGCTGGTCTTCTTGTCCTTACAGACCTTCATAATGCTATTTCTTGTGGCCCCACTTGATCATTTACAACTTGTACATCATTAGCTGATTCATTAACAATAAGTTCATTTTCCTCATTTGGAACAATGATTTGTTGTCCGGGTTTGTTGCATAACCGTGATACAAAAAGAGGAACAACAATTTGAGGAGAAATGCTAGATGTATGAGTTTTCAATTGAATTTCATGAATATCCACATTTCATGATTCTTCACTCTCATTAATTTTGGCCATTCTCAATGAACCGAGCATTACCAGACTCAACTATTCTCGTACTATGGTTAGGACAATAAAATATGTACCCTTTAGACTTTTCAGGATAACCAATGAAGTAACCACTACTAGTCCTTGCATCAAGTTTCTTTTCATGTAGATTATGTATACGTATTTTCTTGACATCCCCAAGCATGAAGATGTCTCAAACTAGGTTTTCTACCAAATCAAAGTTCATAAAGAGTCTTAGGAACGATTTACTAGGAACCCTATTTAGCGATATGCAAAGAGCTTTTAATGCATGCATTCACAATGATGAAGACATAGTGTTACAACTTAACATACTCCTAACCATATCCATAAAAGTACGGTTCCGCCTTTCAAATACGCCATTTTGTTGAGGTGTACCGAGACATTGTGTATTGTGCACAAATTCCTCAACTTTTATGGAAATTTGCAAATGGACCTGGACATTGTCCCCTTTCATCATACTTTCCAAAGTATTCGCCACCTCTATCAGATCTTACCACTACCTTTCTATCTAGCTGCCTTTCTACCTCATTAATGAACACTTCTAAAATGTCCACTGATTTGAGACTTTTCAGGCAACAAGTATAGATAACAATATCGTAAGTAATCATCAATAAATGTGATAAAATACTTTTGACCACTCCAAGATGGAGCATCAAAAGGACCACAAATATCGGTGTGTATTAATTCAAAAGTCACATTGCTTCTTGTGGCTGGATGTTTTGATATATGTTTGGTTTGCTTTCCCTTAATGCAATCCACACATACATCCCAATCAACAAAATCCAATTGAGGTAAAATGTTACTTTTCACTAGCCTCTTTACTTTTTCTTTGGATATGTAACCTAATCTTTGATGCCAAAGAAAAGCAGAGCACTCATCATGTACACTACGTTTATTTCCAATAAGATGCTCAACATTAAACAATGATTCAACAAACATACTATCAAGATTGAAACGATATAAGTTGTCAATTAAAATACCAGAACCATAATAGTATTTTTTTTAAATAAACTAAAACAATTGTTTCCAATTTTTAAATTAAAGCCTACACAACCCAATCTTGACACAGAAACAAGGTTCCTTGAACATTTAGGAACATAAAGACACTTTTCTAAATCCAAGAAGCATCCGGCATCCAAGATTAATCTGTAAGTCCCGATCCCTTCTATGCGTGCCTTCATTTTGTTCCCCATAAATAAGAACTTTTCAGTTTCGCTTATGGGATGGATTGAAATGAATCCCTGCATAATATGTGAAACATGAGTAGTTGCATCGGTATCAAGCCACCAGGTATTATTAGGCACTTCAATTAGGTTTGATTCAAAACATACAGAAATGTAATGTATACCTTTCTTCTCAAACCATGCCTCTCGTTTCAAACAGTCTTTCTTGAAGTGCCCACTCTTCATGCAAAAGTGGCACCTCAGCTCCTTATGGATTCGACCCTCATGGACTTTTATTGAGGCTTTGTCCTTCTTTTGTCCTTCCTTCCTGGTATCGTTTTGCTGCTGCTAGTCCATCATGCATAGTGAGATGAACTGAGTGACCCTTCAATTTCCTTAATCTCCCTTCCTTCTGTACGAGCATGGCCTTGATTTCTTGCAAGTTCCATTTTTTCTTTTATGGTGTTATAATTCACCTGGAACTGACCAAACTCAGGAGGAAGGGAATTAATGATGAACTGAACTAGAAATGACTCACTCACGTCCATTCCCATTGATTTGAGCTTTGCTGCCAAGTTAGACATACTAGTCACATGATCATGGATGGGTTGTGACCACTCAATTTTCTTAGTTGTCAACTCACTCATCAAGCTTCCCACAAATGGACTTGTCAGCAATGTCCGATTGTGAATACTTTTTTAGTTGGATCATGAACTCCTTTGCGTCGCTTGTCTTGGGCATAGATGGTTTGACATTTTCTGCAATCGTCATTCGCATCAAATTCAGACTTAGCCTATTAGACCGCTCTCAAGCCTCATATAAAGACCTTTCCTCTTCGGAGCTGGCCTCAGTAATGGCCGCAGCTTTTCGTCTACAATGATTGCCAGGTCAAGGTCCATTACACCCAGTTGGAACTGGATCTGCATTGACCAATCATTGTAGTTGAGCCCATTGAACTTAACCATCATATTACCCAAAGCAAACATATTAGAGGACGCTACAAATATAACAAAATTATTCACATTAATGCTTTGAGTTAAACCTAAGAGATTCGGACATACGATACTTTTATTATGTATTTAAGTTCACCTTTGGGTGGTACTTTAATACATAATTCATGCTATATCAAATTCTTAATAACCATACTTTCATAGACAATCAATTATACTTAGGTAAATAAGTAAGATATCTTTGGATAAAACATACCTATTTTTAATTAAGTATGAAGATAAATCTCTTAAGTTTCATTAATTATAAGCAATGGTCCACCTTTGGGTGACCTCCTAGCATTATAATTAATTGGTCTTAATTAAATATTTAACATATATTCAAGCTAGGCCACTTTGGTGACTAACAAGATTTTCATTAAATAAACATTTAATTAAGATGCATACTTTAATTTTAATTTCAAAAATTTTAAATTCTAATACATAATTAACATTCTTAATTTTCATATACTGCATGTAATTAATTAAGACAATACTTAAACATGCAACTATTAATTAAGACATATTGGAAAAGACACAAAATTATTGGTATGTATTCATGGCGCTTGAATGATCAATTGATCAATACATTATTTTATGTCTTCAAATCCATATATAGTACATTGTCACGGTAATATCAAACGTGGCAAATCACCCACTTGCAATTCACGTTAACCAACGCTAAGAAATTGATAAGATTAAGCCATGCACCTACTTTGTAGGAAATAATTTGTACCAAAAGAAACGAATAATTAAACTAACGTAATGATAGCAATTAGATTTATACATAAGACCGTACACAACGCATATATATCAATAAAGCCCAAATTTTAGTTCATCCGAGAATTTATTGTCCAACGGCATATATATCAATTTATTATAGATCTGAATTCTTTAACGCCAAATATATCGGCATCGGAATAGGAAAATACAATATACCCAAAAACGCAATATACCCAAAATGCAAAGTTAAGTCGATTAAAGTATTGATCTATAATGCGGAAATTAAACATCGACTTAAACCACTCAATTGAATCAAAAGTGTTTAACCATGCTCTGATACCAATGTTGTCTTTACTGATCTATATAACACTTTTGATTCAATCAAAAGTCATAAAATATAAACATACCTCCTTCCATTGTCATTAAGTTTGAGAATGTTTTTCCCTCTCTGCCTTTTCCGTTAGACAGAAAAATCTTGATGGTGAGATCTCTTTGGTTTTAAACAAATCATATCCCAATAACTGTTTTACAATTATTAGGTCCGTTTATTTTGAAGAGAGAGGGGAGGGAATTAAAACCCCGTACTCAAAATATTTATGCCCAAACTACCATCAAGTTGTGGGCCCAAAACATGGAGTACGTAACAATATAATAGAGGTTAATTAGGAAAAGATAATCTAACAATACATTGAAGCATTATTGGACAATGATCCGATGTAGGAGCCACAAGATTCCTCAGCAGCCACTGGGAATAAATGAAACCAGGATTCAGTTGCCATAGCCCTATCTAGCCGCTCCTCAACGAAATCAGCTATATCCTTTCCTCTCTCCCACGTGAACCGATGCCCCACAAAAGGCATATCACTTAGCCCAAAGTCATCCACTGCCTCTCTAAAGCCTTCAGTTCTCTAGTTTGGCTGTCGAACTCATCCTCTCTTCTCATCAAAAGATAATATATCATTGAAATCGCCAATGACACAGCAGGGTAAACTTGATTGTCTCGACAAAGCTCGCAGGAATTGCCACGCACTATGTCTCCTACTACTCTCGGGAAACTCATAATAACAAGAAAGAAGCCAAATCGACACATCATTTTTATTGCAGATTAAGTCAATGTGGTTATTAGAAAAACCACTTACAGAACATACACCTTTTTTCCTCCATAAATTCGCTAAACCTCCCCACCCTACTAACACGGTCAAGCACAAAACACCCCACGCTTATTTTTAATTTCTAGCAACTTAGACTCGAAAGTTAAAGTTTCACAAAGAAAGACTACATCAACCTTGCATGACTTCACCATATCTAATAAGGCTAACTGAGTCCGAGGGTTGCCAAGCCCTCGGCAATTCCAACCAAGGCAATTCATTGTTCCCAGCTAGCCTGCTACACAGGTCCTGCTGATAAAGTAGTTATCAACAAGAAGCATTATCGCTGCTCTCCCCGACCTGATTGTCAACACCCATCCTATCGTTCCCACGAATTTGATTAGTTGTGCATGGGCTATCTGGTAGGCCCACTTTCCGCTTCTTCCTATCTTCCTTAAGGTCTAGGCCCACATCTTCCAAATCTGCATCCTCAAGCCCACCTGTGCATAACACCACTGTTTCAATATTTTCTACCCCCAGCTATTTTGGATTCTCCGTAATCACCTCCTCCAATCTCGTTGAGATCCTGGATTCACGCTCACATTCGATTTCGAAAGTTTTCCCGCCTACTGGTCATCATCGATTCCTCGCCGGAGCCACCTCTCACCACTGCGATCAGCACCCCTGGCCGCCACCTTCAATCAAGTTCCCCACTCCTTTATGATGGGCTCCCGCTGCTCACAAAAAGTTTTTGGCAAAACTTATCGTTATGGCCCATTTACCCACATGTGAAGCAAAAGATGAGAATTCTTCGAACATATTGGAAGTTCACCGTAGCACTCTTCCCTCCTCTTAGCGTGAGTTTCTTAGCCCTTTTCAAAGGCTTATAATTCACATCAAAAGGACCCTAATGCGGATATAATCTCTCCAACCCCAAACACCATTTCGTTCAACGTATTCCTAAACAGAGCCAATAAAATTCCCAAGTTGTTTCCCTATCGATATAGAGAAGTAGCCCACTGGTATATCGTACGTAAACCAATACCCATATTGAAATATGGGACAAAGGGATATCCTTCTGGTTAACCCCCTCCTCAAGATTGCCCAATAGCAAGACAAAACCATTAAACGTCTAAGGGCCTCCCTCCAGTACATTGTTGAGATCGACTTGGTGATAAAACTGAAATATGAAACGCTGGGGTAGGCATTCCATGATTGTCATTCCCTAGATGGGATGCCAGCTGAGACTCGCAATCATGTTCTTAATCGATTGAAAGTTGATAATCTTATTAGTATGGAATCTACCAATAAGACTCAGATTTGCTAGCGACTCTTCGTTCCCTTCCCCGTTATCATCTAGCACCAACTCATCGTCCTCCTCGTCCCCTAAAGAAAACTTTTGCATCATAGACTCCATCGCAACCTCTCGACAGTGGAGAGGAAAACTCACACGCTCTCTACATAGAAGAGGAAAACTTTAATACTGGTACGAGAACTTAATACTATTGCTAATGCATGTTAATTAACCTGATATAGCTGGCTAAACTTGTTTTAATAGGCAAATGGGGTTTTAAAAACGGGCTTGCTATATGCATACATACTTTGTCTTTAAACACACCAAGTTTTATTTTTTTTATTCAACTACCCTTACCTCAAATACACACACCTCTTTCAAAACACACACACACCCCTCTAGCAAATTAGGCATATATAGGTTATGTACATTAAATTGATTAAGGGCCTACAGTTTGATTATAAATTATTTACATCTTTTGATGCACATGGTGATACGGACGTGAGTATAACTGGTGAGTGACCTCTACAAGAGTGACATAAATGAGTTGTAGTGTGTGTACTGATACACATACGAATGACCTTGGGATACGCAATTGAAATCATTAAATAAATCAATGGTGCATGTGGTTATCGATGAGTGACACAAGTTGTACCTTACATTGCCACTGGGTTGCGCGTACATTACCCACATACGATCTTTTATATATATATATATATATAAATCCGGGGAAATGGGTGCGCGGTAGCCCTCCCTACGCCCCCCTCTGAACCTCTTTATAGAACCTATATAATTTTACCTCGCCCCGCCCCCTACGGCTACGGTCGATAAACTTTTTGATAGACTATGAATATTGTATGTAAATTTCTCATATGATGTATTTGTAGTGTATATTTTATCATGCCAGTTATGTATTGTATGGTGTAATTTTTTTTTTTTAAAATAAGTTTTTCTTATGTATATAGTTGTGTAAAAACTTACAAAAATTATATAAAAAATACAATTTTAAATGGGTCATATAAATACTTGTTGGAAAGATCTCGAAGTCTACTTCCACTAAAATTTTACGGATCCTGATTTTGAGTTGCGGTTAAAAAGTTATGAGCAAAACACTCGACTAAGGGCAAAACTTATACTCAATTACATAACTGTCCCTACAAAAAATCAAATACAAAAGGATTTTTCGAACCCTATTTTTCATTGTGTGGAGTTCTAACAAATTGGGAAAAAGCTTAGGAGAAGAAGAAGCATCAAATATTGAGAAGTGACTCAAATGTATGATATCTAACTCTTCAATCTTCATTGATTACTACACTTAATTAAGAAATGGAAATGCCGATGGGTTTCGCCGCGTCGACGCCGTCGTGAAGCTCTTCAATCTTCACACTTATGGAGAAGTGAGTGGTCTTGATTTTTGAATGAGGTATGGACCATATGGTAGGGGGAGTAGCTGTGACATGTGAATCGGTGGAAGTAGAATGCTCTTGACTCTTGCGCCCATGCTTATCAATAAAAAATGTCCACATTAGGGAGGCAGGACGTCCACGTTGTCTAGGGAGGCTGGGACCATTCTTGTTTTTTTTTTTTTTTCTAATTAATGAGAATTTGGAGGCAATGCCCATGTCATATGTAACAATAAACTTGGAATAGTGAATACCCCATTGTCAAAAATAAAATCTTCTTCTTTATGCATATGTTACACCAATTAGAGGATTTTTTTCCAAGCATCTAATTGATGTTCTTTTTGTTGTTTAGTTACTAAATTGAGAGATTTTGGTTCAAAGTGCTTAAAGAGTGGAAAATGGTGAACTAAAATTGATAGTGGGGTAAGAAAACTCTCTCCTTTCGTTTTGCGAATCATTACTTTCATTTTCTTGGTTCATAATTATTTTTTTGTTTAGTTCATTATTGAATTTGAGTTAATGTAGAATTTATATTTAATTTACTTTATAGATATGGAGAAGTTTTTAAGCCAATACCAAAAAGTATTGGACCTAATGTAAGCTCAACAACCGATACGAGTAATGTGACACAAAAAGAAACGTCGTATTCAGTTTAATTCGAGTGATCTTATTGCCGATTTCGGACTTCGAAAATCAATTGAAGAATATGATACGAGAATTAGAGATCAAGTGAGAAGAAAGTATCTTTTGATGGGTCCATGTCAACCATTTGGTCATGATTTTCCTCGAAAACTACAAAGAAAAGATTTTCGGAGTTTTAAAGAAGCATGGCTCAAAAGGTTTGATTGGTTAGAATATAACATGGAAAAAGATGCGACTTATTGCTTTTATTGCTATCTTTTTAAGCAATCAAGGGGCGATAAATTTGGAAATGAAACGTTCACAAAGTAGGCTTTAACAATTGGAAGAAATCAATTAAGAATTTTGAGTTACATATTAGTGAGTCAATAGTAGTCACAATAATGCGAGACAACATTGTGAAGATTTTAACAATCAAAGGCAAAGTGCGTCATAAAAGTTCTATTCTCATAGCAAAATTACTAAAATTGCTTATAGAACTCGATCGACTGCTATTTTAGATGTTATAAGACTTCTTCTTATGCAAGGTCTAGCTTTTCGTTGACATGATGATTTCACTAGCTCTAAAAATAAAAGGAACTTCTTGGAGATATTGAATTGGTATGGAGATAAAGTGGATAATGTTAGAAATGTGATTAATGAAAATGCTCTGGGGAATAATCAAATAAAGTGTCCGAATATTCAAAAAGAGATGGTGAAAGCTTGTGCTGAGGAGACCACAAAGGTTATTTTAAATGAGATTGAAGATAGTAATTTCTTTATCCTCATTGATGAATCTCATGATGCTATGAAGAAACAAATGTTAGGTTTAGAGACACCGCAATGGCACACTTCTATTAATCTCTATTAAACTCGTTAATTACAATGTGGGGGGTTAACATTAATTTATAGACTCACCAAAACATACTCATAATCCAACTAGGAAATCCTAAATAGACTAACTCAAAGTCCTAAAAACACAACAATAAAACTAATTTAGATTACTACTCCAACATCCCCCTATAATCTAAATTACATATCTGAATTAAACAAAAACATCATCTCCCCATAATTCGATTGTCTTGATCTTCCACTTGATCTTCTCTCGATACCCAAACCTCAACCTCCATTGACGAAGTACTTTATATTTCACCCGCTATCTATCTTGCACAACTTCTTCAATGCTAAACACTGCACAATGCATGCCTTCATCATCAATGACATTATCATGGGTGGTAGTACAATCCTGAAGTCGAGCTGCTTTCCCCACACTTCTCTGTGGTCTTTAACTAGTACGTTGGGGTCTAGTGTCAATAACTGAAGTGGAAGCTTCATCCTTACATCGAATCACTGTTATCTGATTAATGCCTTTTCCCTTTCTGTCCCAAATCCACACACCTTCTTGTTAAACATGACATCTCTGCTAACAATGACTATATTAGTAACTAGATTGTACAATTTGTATGCTCTAATGCTCCCCGGAACATAGCAAATAAATATGACCTTCACAGCTCTGTCATCCAACTTCTTCCTGTTAGCATCAGGAACATGCATATATGCAGTAGATCCAAACACTTTCAAGTGTTTGACACTTGGCTTGTAACCACTCCAAGCCTCTTTTGGGGTAATATGGGACACACCTTTTGCAGGAGACCGATTCAATAAATAAACTGAACATGCAACTGTTTCAGCCTAAAAAGAACCAGGTAGACTTTTTGCTTTCAACATACTACGAGCCATGTTTATAATTGGTCGATTCTTCTTTTCTATAAACCATCATGTCGCGGTGTCTGTGGTGGCATGATCTCTTGTTTAATCCTATGATGATCACAAAACTTTGAGAATATTGAGGACATATACTCACCACCACCATCTGTTCTCAAAGTCTTGATGTAGCGCCCACTCTATTTCTCCACAGTTGCCTTGAACTTCTAAAAACAACTAAAGGCATCAGACTTATTCTTTAGAGGATACGCCCAGATCATCCTGCTGCAATCATCAATAAAAGTCATAAAGTATTTGCTTCCTCCTAGTGAATCAGTCTGCATATGACCATAAACATCTGAGTAAACCAACTGCAGTAGAGATTTTGTAATGGCATGTTTCATTAACGTCGTTATTTATTTCGTAATTTCAGACATGAACGCCAGCTCGGACCCACGTGGACGCCGCGGGTAGGTGGGGATGCACATCAACCTAGATACACTAGTAAATTTTGTGTTGTATTGTTTAATTGCGATGCATTTTATGAAATTATTTGTTAATACATCGCATGTGTGTATGTTGAATGGTTATATCATGCGAGGTTGTGTGATGGGTTGTCGTCTCAAAATGTGTGTCAACGCGGGTATCGAGAGGCGATGTACGGGTACACTAGAGAACTCGACTAATTCATGTTAATATGACTAAGTAACTCAATTGAAATAGGTAATGTAACCATAGGCTAATTAAATTGAAATTTAAACAATAGACTATGCATGCTTCGAAATGTATGTCGAGACGCGGGGCACCGGGTATCCGGTAGCCAAAGGTTAATGAGATCATAAGTTAGTTAATTGTGATAAATAAACACTAACCATATGATTTAATAAGGCTTAATGTAAGGTACATAAATTGAATAAATGATAAGCCTATAGTTTGAATTAAATAATGTAGACCATTAATGGACATCGAGATTATCATTGTGAGTAATTCTAGGAAATGAGTGTATTAATGGAGTCATCAGGTGGTGTGAGACAACATGTTTATGAACCACAAGATAATCCTTGAGATATGTATGCACACTTGATCTTAACCAAACATATATATAGGAAGTTAGTGGAGTTTTTCATCACGCCACTCAATTTTCTCCTGTAATATGAGAAAACCAGAGAAGAAGAGGGGATTCAAGCTGGAATTCAATCACTTTGAAGATCAAAACTGAGCATCAAACAAATGTAATCATCTTCCTCATTTCATGCACTCTTCAATGAACCCATTTTTATTCATTTTTGGTAAAATTCGAGTTGGGGGATAGATCCCTAATCTTTGATGAAAACTTAATAAATTATTGGTTTAATGATCATTTTTATTAAGGATTGATCACTTATTGTTGCATGAATTAGGGTTTTTGTTGAATATGGAAAAAAACTAATGAACGTTGGGATTTGAGGACTTTGGCTTAATTGTTGTTCTGAGGTAAGTTTAACTAATGTTTTGGAGTCACTTTTGTAACGGCCCGAAAATTTGGCTTGTGCCACGTGCCAGGTCAAGGTCGTATGAGGGACCCACTCGTCGAATACGTATGTCCGAATCTTGAATGGAGACACCGAGAATGTCCAATTTAAGATTTTAATGCTAATTGTTGAGAAATATATATGCGGGGAATTCGGGGAGCCGAAACATGAACGGGGACGCGCATCGAGTCGCGTGCCAACGTGGGACCGAGATAGTGGTTTTAGGTGGGTTTAAAATGTACATTGAATACGCATCGTGATGCGAGCGACGCGAGTATCGAGATTTGTGAAATGAGGCAGGTTGGTGCCTTGAGATGTGCATTTGCGCTCAATTTATAAGGAAAGCGTTAAAACATATGTTTTTGATGTGCGCGAGTTTATTTCCGCGCGGATCTCGAGGACACAAGTTTTTTAATGAGGAAGAAATCAAACAAATAAATAAAATAAATATATATATATATAGGTGGATAAAGGTGTGGTTAAGGGGAGATTTGGATAAGAATCGGGAGGTGAGAGAAAGATAGGGAGAGAGAGTGATCGGGAGGTGAGAGGAAGAAGAGAAGAGATGGAGGAGGGGCGGAGGCGAGGCCGCTGGAGCTCAGGCGTGGACGGCGGGATGTCGGCGCGGCTCCAGTAGAGGCAGGCCAGCGGGCTGGTCGAGCGGCAGCGCGGACGACGGTCAGCAGTTCCGGCGGTGTCTCAGCAGCGACATGGCGGCAGCACCTGCGCGGTACCTGCGAGGCAGCGGCGGCGGAGTCTTGGACGATCAGCAGCAGCGAACTGGTCGCGGTGGTGGGCGACGCGGAGGAGTGAGCAGCACAGCTCCAGCAACGACGGCGGACCAGCTCCAGTGGCGCGACGACTCTGGCGAGGTTGGCTGGATGGCGGCGGGTGTCGCGGAGGCCGCGAACGGCGTACCTGGAAGAGGTGCAGCAGTGGGGAACGGAGGACGCCGAGCGGTGGCGGGATCAGCCGCAGAGGCGGCGGCGCGGCTCCGGCAGCGACGCCGGCGCGTGGCAGCGGTGGCGCGACGGTGGTGCCGGCAGCGGCACTGTGACGGCGGTGGCGCGGCTTCGACGTCGGCGCGGTGAACGACGCGATGGCGTTGTCGGACCGATCGGAGGCGTGACTTCGACGAATTTCGACGACGCGATGGAGGTGAGGTGTACTTCACCTAATTTTAGTGCGATCTGCATGATTTAAGTAATTTAATTGGTATAAATGGACACCATGGACTTAGGAGGTAGAGTCGGGTGTCGGTGCGCAAATCGAGGCGTGAGCGGGACGTCTTGATGGTGATATACGAATTTTGAGGTAAGTAAACCAGTTAGAAAATGTACAGTATTTCATTTGAGCTTGCATGTTTGATTGATGTTGTATCATGTCCTTTTCTTGGAATTCTCACTCTTATGAGTGTCCGAGGGCCAAGTGAGTCGTACTCGTGTCTCTGATTGGAGTGGTTGCCGGCTCGCCACCGGGGCCATGACCTCGAGTCACAGTATTCGGAATGAGATGTGCTTTATCCGGGCGCCGTTGATATCCCTCATTCGCGACATTTTAGGTACGGCGATGCCGCATCCGATGACCGAGTCCGCTGGCGTTGCGCGACTCTGCGACCCCGACCTTGTGGCACCCGCATTCGGTGGTCTTAGACTACTTGGGCACCTCTCTTTATTGTTTCTTGTGACACTCATTCTCGTTGTACGTTCATTGTTTT